>JANAVB010000400.1:4872517-6090017 GCA_029216955.1 Iris pallida
CCTCCGGGGTGCCATTGGTTGATAGGTTTTGGGTTCCTGCTCTTGGTCTTGGTCGAGGCTGGTTTTTTTGGTCTCTCTCTTGTTTCGAGAGGGCTTTTTATTTCTTGTAAAAGATAGTGCTCATTTTGGTCTTTTTACATATATATGAAGAAAGGGTTTTTAAATATATATATATATATATATATATATATATATATATATATATATATATATATATATATATTGTAATGACCCGATTCAAGATGTTTGGGTCAAGACGGATCTTGTCCAGCCTACGTTGTGGTGAGACGGCAGTAGTAAGCTGTCTGATCAATAGTAGAACTCCAAGTCACATCTAGATTTGTGAAAATAAAAAAATTATTTAATAATTCAAACGTAATGATGAAACAAACTTAAGTTGTAATAAGGTTTACAACTTTAAATACAATGCTGAAGGAAAAGACTAAAGCAAATACGTCGTGGAGAACACTGCCCCGGTTCAGGTTCCTCCGGGGCAGTGTTCTCAAAAGTTGGTTCCAGTGCCCCGGTTCAGGTTCCTCCGGGGCAGTATTCTCAAAAGTTGGTTCCAGTGCTTCCTCAGAATATATGTTGGAGTCATAGTAGCTACTGAAGAGTAGCTCTTCGTCCTCAAACTCGCCAATGATAAAAATGGAATTTTCAGTCAGGAATGAACAAATACACAATCCCAGACTCTAGTATTTTAACCAATAGTTCACTACTAAAATCTGTCAAATCAGCGACGCCTCAAGGCGTCGCTAAATAGGAAAATTACGTCGCTAAATCCTATTAGCGACGTATTTAGCGACGTATGCACGTAGTCGCGATTAACCTAGTCGCTAAACAAGAAAACGTCGCAATACGTCGCTATTGCGACGAGCTTTAGCGACGCTGCTACGTCGCTAATTCAGCGACTGCTGGCGACGTAAAGCGTCATCATTTACCGACGTGTACTAGCGACGTTAAGCGACTTGACATGCATCGATACTGACCTGGCTTGAGAGTCGTAGTACCTCAATCTCACTACTAATATCATACTTGTAAAGGTGATCTCTCAGAGTATACGTCCTACTCAGATGGATCTCTCAGAGTATCCTCTCTGGTTGGTTGTCGTATCATCATTGCCTAGGGATGAGAGTCGTAGTACCAATACAATCCAGAGATTGACATAGTACTAATTCATATATGTAGTCCAATACAAATAGTCTAATACAAAAATAACCCAATACAAATAGTCCAATACAAATAAGTACTAATAGCTAATGAGAACCACGCTGCTCACGCAAACGCTCAGTGATACGTTCACGCAACCACCTCGAAAAAGCGAGATTTTTGGCGCGAGGAGAGCTGTCGTCCCTTGCAAGGACTGCATGAAGAGTCCTCTCGGTCTCACTAGCTACCGGTGCTGGATGAATAGAACTCCCGGTCTCACTAGCAACCGGCGCCACTTCCTCCTTAACTGTAGGAGGAGCCACCTCAGCATTCACTGTTTCCCTCAAACGACGTGCCGCTCCTCGGGTCATGGGTGCCATCTGGTAAACAAGCTAATATAATTGTAACATAAGCAAGCTAACTAAAGGAACCATCATGTAATTTGAGTACATTTTCGAAAGCAGATAAAGTACAATAAATTCAATTTTTTGCCAAGTAGCAGATGACGGATGGCTCAGAACACAACCCTAAAATTCATTCTAGCATACATTAGTGTGAATCATCTATGTTCTGTACATATGGTGTAGTATATGTTCTTATCGTATGTAGTATCTGAAGAATGTAACAGAATCAAGATGAACTCACATAATGTAATACTAAGACATCATCTACTACTATATATATAAGATATAGTGATAGGTTGTCGTATCATCATTGCCGAAGGATGAGGGTCGGAGGACAGTCAACTTTATCTACGGCTACATAGTTTCTGCCTCGCCAGTCGAATGGCTGCAGGGACTATGTCCTGATCACGATGTCGTGCCGTAGATTTAGGATTTAAAATATGGTATTCAGGTCAACTTAATTCGGTCAAAGGGTACTGAACAGAAAGTCTAATTATCCCATATTTCAGTAATGTCAGTGAGCTAAATCATACTCAACTGTCGAGAATACTTAGGAGAAAACTCATTCACAGGATTAGTATCCATCCTTCGTGACATAGCTGAAATTTTATAGGGCTCGATAATAATTATTAGTCAATTTATTCATCATTTCAAAATCCTGAAAATGCCCAAAAAAACTTCCAGTATCAGTAAATAGGGCTCGAACCCTAAATTAGAATTCGAATCCAAGCAAAACATCAAATTGACAGTTGATATGCCCAAAAAAATGAGATTTTTCAGTATATAGGTGTCACACTGTGAATCTCGTGTCCACACAGTGGGACACGACGTGTCCAAACCAACAAAATAGGTGTCACACGAACTAGAAGCGAGTCCACACTTTCGTATCCCCCGCAGCGAGTCCACTGTCAGTCTCGTGTCCCTCGCAGCGAGTCAACGCTCTCGTGGACACGAACTAGAAGCGAGAGAGAGAGCTAGAAGACGAGGAGAAACTGGGGAGGAGCTACCAGAGGAAGGAGGAGGAGGAAAAGGAGAAGAAGGAGGAGCTACCTGAGGAAGGAGGAGGGGGAGAAGGAGGAGGCCGGAGGAGGGAGATCGTCGGAGGAGCGCCGCGGAGGAGGAGGAAAATCGCCGGAGGAGCGTCGCGGAGGAGGAGCGCGCCCAAAATTGGGGGGGGGGGGGGAAATTGTGAAATGATCGAAAAGAAAACCCTCGCTGGCTATATGAAACGATTAGCGACGTCCGCATAGGACGTCGCAAAACGTCGCTGATATATAATAAATGGCGACGCAACTTAATATGCGTCGCTAAACGTCGCTATATCAGCGACGAGTACCGACGAACTTGTGACGCACTACCCCATTTAACAAAATGTAGCCGCTAGACGTCGCTATTAGTCGCTGTTGGCGACAAACAACGACGTCTTATATTAACGTCGCTAAATCCCCAAAAATTAGCGACGAAATTTCACGGAGTCGCTAAATACGTCGCTGATTTGACTTATTTTGGTAGTGGTTCAAAAAAGTTTATTTGAAACAATTAAAATATTTGATGCAAGGAAACAATTGAATATTTGATACAATGGAAACAATTAAAATATTTCATGCAATAAAGCAATTATGATTTGAATAGGAAGACATTTGTGACCGGCTAGTAGATTCAATTTGTATTCTAGCATACGATCCGACTTCGGCACACGTGCAAGTGTGGCTTCAGCTATCCACAATAATTCTAAGATAGGTTTGGTCACAAGTGCTACACTACTCCCCAATCTCCGAGTCAATATTTGAGTTAATAGGGAAGAACTCCGTGGCACAATGTGTCAATATGCAATAAAAAGAAAAATAAACTAGAATCCAGTAGTGTACTTGCCTTGAGTTTGTAAAAAGGAAGATGGAGGGAACTCAGTCTAGTCCTCGATCCCTACATTTGATTAAGATGATGTCTCAGTTCCAAAATAATCATTTCTACGGTGTTCGAGTTGCAATATCTAATATTCCATCCTAGTCAATTTTACTGACTAACAAATTAGTCCAACGATCAATTTATTCTAATGCCGCTTACGCTATTGGTCAATTGTATAAAAGGGTCAATTGCATTTATTTTGGAAAGAGTAGACATCTCGGTAATTTTTTTATTTTATACTATATATATAACTATGTTTTTCCCTTTAATGACAAACGTGAAGTTTGTTGATTTATATATATATATAAAACTTGAAATTAAGGCATTCTAATTACTCTGAGAAAACTTTATCTTTCTCTTTAGAAAATAAACATTTCGATTTTATTTAAAAAATTAAGCTAGCATGCGATATCGAACATAAACACAGAAAGAGCTACGCTACTCCTAAGCTACACAATACAAGGTTCAGAGAAAACAGAAAAAATAGACTTATGTCCTTACAACACATTTATAAAAAATAAAATAAAGAAGAAATAAAAAATCCTAATCAATGCTGCGGGCGATCTTCTAAAAGCCGAAAAATGGTCCAGTCAGAAGGCACGAGTGCCCTGCACCTAAAATACAGAGCACCAAGTAACCAGTTCTACAAAATATAAAATAATTTAAAGTCGCAACGTAGGGACAAATAGAGTCTCAGACTTGGTCACGCAATTACATGTTGCTAATAACTTACGTCTCAACATACGGGAATACCCAGTAGCGATTGCGTTTCGCTAACGGCTCATTCGACCATTTTAGTCATCGCCAAGGTGTACACGATAAGCCTCAAATTAACGAAAAATAC
Organism: Iris pallida; assembly: GCA_029216955.1. Classification (NCBI taxonomy): domain Eukaryota; kingdom Viridiplantae; phylum Streptophyta; class Magnoliopsida; order Asparagales; family Iridaceae; genus Iris; species Iris pallida. The sequence goes on from JANAVB010000400.1 coordinate 4,876,820, forward strand.
GTCCACAAAAATAAACCAATAAAATGTAAGATTTACGTCTATATACAGTATATTTTGTAACAACCGATTTTCGAAAATAGCCATAAAATATACATATATATTTTAAATGAGTCACAAATATTTGAGTATAGTTAAACAATAATTTTTTTTTAAAATCCAATATATAAATACATTTATATGAAAAGATTCCAACTTTTAGATTAACAGAACTAAAACTGCAGAACTAATTTATATAACAACTACATAACTAAATCCTAACACTATAGAACCAAAATCCGAGTCCGGATTCAGACTACAAACCAAATTCCAACAGAACAATCAACACAACCAATTGGCCAGAGCCAATTTTCACAGAACTAATTTTCGGGGTCAAAATCGGACTAACGATTCTGTAGTAATTCCGAGTACGAAAACAGAACAACGATCCAAGGATCATCCCAAGTATCCACGCAAGCAACGTAAAAAGTTCAAATCCCGTAATAGGATCGAGACCGATCATCACAGACTATGCTACGAGATGCTACGACTATTCGGATAGAGATTATACCGAATTATCTGATGATGTAATACGAAGGGTGGCCTCGAACTAGGATCGACGCATCGTCACCGGCTCGAAGCCTCGGAAACGCGTCACGACAAATACGGCAGCATATTACGGAGTTCGGAACGATGGCAGCGTGGGCCGCGGGCCTGCTGGTCGGTGAACAAGGGGTCCGGGGTGGGGCTGGCCGCGAATCGTATGTGCATGGGCTATGAGAAGGAGGAGGCGGCCGAAAGGGGGTCTGCGGCGTCGATGACTAGGGCAACCGCGGAGGGTGTGTTGGAAACGAAGCACGAAAACCGTTCCCCTAAACCAAAAAGTCCTGCGATAGAACTGAGCAAACGCACACAAACCAAAAATGCCAAACTCAATCGCAGACACAAAGATTTTTGACGTAGAAAAATCCTTACAGGAAAATCCATGGGACGATCGGAGTCCAATCCTGAAGAACATCCACTAATAGAATAAAGAGAATACACCCTCTACAAGCTCCTTCCTATCAAACACGGATCACCACAACTCACTTGAAAGAAAAAAATTTGATTGCGGACTCCGAAGAACAAGAGATGTCAAAAAGTTATTCGAAGCGATCTCTCATTCACAATAGTCATCAACCCTCTCTCTCTCTTTCTCTCTCTCTCTCTCCCTCTCTCTCTCTCTCTATCTCTCTCAAATATTGTAAAGCACTCTTCTTTTCTTTTTTGAGATATTTTTCAACTTGCATGCATCAACCATTTATAAGCCCTTAGTACTCTATACATGGAAGGCCAATATATATGGAAACTTACAATATGCATCAATCATATATTTAATGAAAATTCAATCATAATTATCTAGCCATAATTGGAAGTCCAATTATATGGAAAGTCAGTATATGAAAGATCCAATCATAATTATATGATCAAAGTAAATATGGAAATGCAATAATATATTTGCTTACCATATATGTTCCAAAATATGACCGATGCACTCCCCGAGCTTCTCCGACACACGGATGGCGCTCATCGTACTCCGGGGTATTCTCCACATAGGTTGGGAACCCCACCCACTCCAACAATCTTCCTCTTCACAACTAGGCAGAGGAACTCGTCATCCTGATGATCCGCCTGCAATACTCAAACTTCTCCCCTGGTAAAACCTTAGTAAGCATGTCCGCTCCAATGTCATCAGTATGGACCTTCTCAAGCGTCGCATCCTTCTTCTCAACCATATCATGTATCCAATGATACCGATTCTCAATGTGCTTGGACCGTCTATGAAATGTCTGGTTCTTCACAAGACGAATGACACTCTGGCTACGGCAAAGCAAAGTATACTGCTCTTGCTTTAGCCCCACTTCCTGTAGCAACTTCTTCATCCACAACAACTGCTTGTAAGCCTCTGTCACCGCAATGTACTCTGCCTCTGTCGTCGATAAGGCAACACATTTCTGCAACCGCTAATGCTAGGATAACGCTCCACCAGCAAACATCATCACATAGCCCAAAGTCATGCACCTCGTGTCTACATCTCCGGCAACATCAGCATTAGTATACCCGACCAGCTTCTAATCATCACCACCAAAGGAAAGTCTCCAATCGGCAGTGTCCTGAAGGTACCGTAGAATCCACTTGACCACACTCTAATGTACCCTTCCAGGATTGGAAAATACCTGCTAACTGTGCCGACTGCGTGAGCGATGTCTGGCCTCGTACACACCATAGCATACATGAGGCATCCCACAGTTGAAGCATATGGAACCCTCTCCATATCTTCCTGTAGCTCCCCTTCCCGATAATTTTCAAAGATTTTCATATTATTTATTTGATTAAATATGATATATTTATTACTCTTATATATTATTAATATTGATTATAGTTATAATATTTTATTGTATATGTGGAAATGCATTCATAGGAAATACATGGATTAGGCTAAATAGAAATATATGTATATATAGAAATGTATATACGTATCATATATATAGATATAAATAGATTAAAATATAGAAATAATTGTATATACGTGTATAAGCGTATGAATATGTATAAATATGTGAGTATATATATGTAAATAATATATACGTGCATATTTGTATATATATGAGCGTATTTAGTAGTATATATACATATATGTGTATATACATATATATGAAATGAATTGCTAAAAAGAAATAGAAAAAAAGGGAAATAAGAAGAGTAACAAGTCAGCCCAGGCAACTGAGCTCTTAAGTCTTCAGCCGGGCCCAACTTCCCCATCCCACGCCAAGACCCCTGTGAAAACCGAGCAGACCCAAACCACTTCCCAGTGGGCCGATCCCAAACCGGCCCAGCTACAGCTCACCCGAGCCCCAAGCTTCCAATGCAACAGCCCGAGTGGCTTATAGCCCGAGCCTGTAGGCGAACGCTGTTACGACGTATATATAGATATCGACAGGGGAAGGGGGAATTCGAAACCCTAGCCTAACCACCTACGCCATGTCCCGCCGACCCCAACATTGGGCGAACCACCCAGCGGCCGCGCGCCGTCGGGGGACCACCGTCGTCGGCCGGAATATTCACACGCACGCGCGAAGATGACAACAGCAGCGGCCATAACCGACTACCAGGTAACCCCCTATCGAGACCAATATCTTGCCGAATATTCGATGAAATTTCGATCTACGAAATCCCACGTATAGCCTATATGACCCTTTAGTAATCCTGGTAAATAGATTCGATCATGATGGATCAGTCAGTCCCGAGATTCGATCGAAAGATCGGTGAAAATCAGTCCTAAAACAGGACATAAAACCGACCCAACCCCTGTATTCGAAGGTAAATTGCCGCTAACCTGAAGAGAAATTTTGAAATCTATTTAAACAGTATTAGAGACAACCTAAACGACCCGGAAACCCCATCACTAGTTTTAATTCTAGTTGTTTAGATAGTAAGAGAAATCGAATTGAAAATCAAGAAAAACAGTTTTTAGAAAAACAGAATTTTAGAAAAACTCATCCACACGACGTGCGTCCCGCCAAACCGGGCGACTTGGTCGCGAACCGAAGGCATCGAAAGCTACAAAATGGCTTCGTGGCCGTATGGGCTTTGGCGGAATTCAAATTGGTCGCGTGTGCGCGACGAATTTCATGCGTATCCGTCAAAATTTACCGTATCGTACACTTTGCAAATTTCTCAATTACTTTGTGCACGCTCTCAGATCGAGACGAAACTTGTGCCAACAGAACTGTATCATTTTCTGGTCCTGTATGCCAAGTTTGGTCCAATTCTGAGACAGTTGAATCGTACGTCGTTTTGCGGGTCCCACGGTTCCACTCAACGGGCGATTTTGTGCACGGCCCGCCGGAATCCAACTCTGGACATACGGTTGGGTTTGTATCGGAAAATCGGATCTGTAGACATTTAGTTTGACGACTTTAGAGACCATTGACTCTGACACACTTTTCGGTGCAAAGCGGATCCAACGGCGGACATCATTTTTGCCCAAAATTACCGTTTTGCCCCTGTGTCCAGAATTGGACTCAAGGACAGGCAATCCTAGCTAATTTGACTATTTTAAGAATGTTGGTACTGTTTATTTCAGCATTTGGAGACTTCTGCATGTGTTGACTGATTGTGGCTCATTGAGTGGTATGGTATTTTGGTTACACCAGCTAAGGACCTCAGGCAAGTGCACTTTCTGATTGCTTTCGATTCATAGTAGTTTTTTCGTTTCATGTCTATACATATATCTTGCTGCTTGTTGACACGCTCGTCACACGGAGTAGTCGGAAGGGGAAATATCTTAGTAGACATGTGGACTACCCAGAACTATCCCATGATGTCTATTCGTGAACAATAGCACCTGTACACGACACGTGCAGGTGCCAGATTTATCCCCTAGCCGTTCACATGTCGAAAAGGATATTTTACACCACCTAGGTAGATGTCTTATACTTTTTCTTTTATCTCTACCGTGCCATGTCATCAGTTTTCTTTCCAGTTTTGATATCTCATATGTTATTTTCATGTCTTGTTAATTCTATTGTGTTTTTGCATTATCATCGGTTTGTGTACTTGTTCCATTCATGACTGAAAATCAATATTTTTCAGGTTTAGCCGCGATCACTGTTAGCACTGGGAAGACATTGGTATGCTGAGGTCAACCTAGAAATAGAAAACAATTGTATCAATTTCATTAATTATAAATCTTGTATTTTTCTTCAATTATAAATGTTGTAATAAATGTAGAAATGTGAATGAGGATCAAATGTTATTTTCTTGAGCAATTATTTCTTGCGGGCTTGACAGCGTTCTATCGCCGACTCTGCGGCGTAGGCTGGCTTGGACACGTCTCGTATCCGAAAAGCGGGTGCGAGTCATGACACTTCCTTCTCGTCATCGGTAGATGGACACTGCACCTCAATGAACTAAAAGTGAGCTGCAAAGGGGTTACTCACTTTCTTCGACCCATCCATCCAGAAACGTTAAAGTATTCGATAAATATACTTCTTTTGGGACAAGTGTAATAGTTTAGACTCTCTTTCTCGACCGATCTCCATCCCAAGAACAGTCTTCGCTGTGCCCAAATATTCTTTCATAGAGAAGACTGCACCCAGTTGGCGCTTCAACTCAGTTATCCTAGTGGCATTTCGACCAACCAATAGCACATCATCAACATAAAGCAGAAAAAGGATAAAATCATCCTCGGTAAAGTATCTCACAATTATGCAGTGGTCCGATGTCGTCTGCGCATAACCATGTTCCCCCATAAACGACTAGAACTTCCTGTACCACTGCCTCGGAGCCTACTTCAGACCGTACAAGCTCTTCCTCTACCGGCAGATCAAGTGTGACTTGCCCTTCTCACATAATCACTCTGCCAATAATGATAGTCGGTACCGTTCAGGTTTGCCATGCGCACCGACTTAGCATCCATCTCTACTTTCTAATTTGACTGTCAACTTCTGACACCTCTCTGGAACCGAGCTCTGATACCACTCTGTTGGGAATGAAGCGCAGAAACCGTTCCTCCAAACCAGAAAGTCCTGCGAGAGAACCGAGCAAAAGCACACAAACAAAAAAATGCCAAACACAATCGCAAACACAAAGATTTTTGACGAGAAAAACCCTTGTAAAAAAAACCACAAGACGATCGGAGTCTAACCTTGAATAACCTCCACTAAAGGAAAGCAATACAGCCTCTACAAGCTCCTCTCGATCCAACATGGATCACCACAACTCACTTGAAAGAACAAATTTTGATTGCGGACTCCGAAGAAAAAAGAGATGTCGAAAAATTATTTGAAGCGATCTCTCCTTCACAATAGTCCTCAATCCTCTCTCTCTCTCTCTCTCTCTAAAATATTGTAAAGTACTCTTGTTTTCTTTTTTGAGATGTTTTTCAACTTGCATGCATTAACCTTTATAAGCTCTTGGTAATCTATACATAGAAGACCAATATATATGAAAATTCCAATATGCATCAATCATATATTTAATTATATCCAATCGTAATTGGCTTGCCATAATTGGAAGTCCAATTATATGGAAAGTCAATATATGAAAGATCCAATCATAAATATATGATCAAAGTAAATATGGTTACCATGGCTCCAAAATAGGATTGATGCACTCCCCGAGCTTCTCCGACACACGGATGGTGCTCGTCGCAGTCCGGGGTATTCTTCACGTAGGTTGGGAATTCCACCCACTCCAACACGGTGGTTGCGGGAAAGTCCGGCGCTCGGGCCGCTGCCGAGGTCGGCCGGCGTTGGTCGTGGCTATGGCGGCCGCGGGAAGGGGGTCGCACGCGGGGTCGCCGACGATCACGTGTGCGCGGCTGCGGGAGTGATGGTGGTGGGTTCGGACGGGAGAAAGGAGAAGAGGGGGGGTTGGATTTCGGATTTCTTTATTAATTCGACACACGAATCCGAGTCCAATCCGATTTTTGATCGGGTTCAAATATTTTATTCTGAACCCGAATCCGAACCCAGTATCTTCAACCCTAATCCAACTTATCGATGAGTTTACACTCGGATTTAGCTCGTCCGAGTTGCACCCCTACTTAAAAAAATAAGGTTAAAATGTTCCCCCCCCCCCCCCCCCCCCCCCCCCCCCCCCCCCCCCCCCCCCCACCCACACACACACACACAAAACACCCTATGAAGTCATCTAACACCTTCCAGCCATAGTAACTGCAAATCTACAATAGCATGCCAAAACATAAAGATCCAAAGTTTGATCTGGACGTGAGAACCATAACTCTCTAGCCCATCACTCGTTCACGTTCATGGGGATAAGGTAGCCTGTTACCGACACGTGGCACACCGGCAGTGGAGCCTGACGATAAGATATATGATCCAAAGACACCTTCAATGTGTGGCCAAGGGGAGTTGAGTGATCTCATCCCTCCACCACCAATCCAACGGATAGAGAATTTAAGGTGAAGGGAGAGGAATGAGGGTTATATATACACGGAAGCGAATGGGGGAGCATCACCAAGAACAAGTGAAGCAAGAAAGCAAGCAAGAGCGCTCTCTCGGCAATGGCCTCCTCTATGATGGTCTCCTCCGCCGCGACCGTCGCCCCGGCCCAGAACATGGTTGCAGCCTTCAGCGGGCTCAAGTCGACCTCGGCTTTTCCCGTCACTCGCAAGGCCGGCAGCGACCTCGCCAAGCTCCCCAGCAACGGTGGTAGGGTTCAGTGCATGAAGGTGCGAACATTCCGCACACGCACGCTCGTTTAATTGAGCTTAACGAATTTGCGTTGTTTACTAACTACTTATAATTGTACTTGTTTGAAAATGTGTTGCGTACGTACGTACGTGCAGGTGTGGCCAATCGAGGGTGTCAAGAAGTTCGAAACCCTGTCTTACCTTCCTCCCCTCACTGTGGACCAATTGGTCAAGCAGATCGACTATCTTATCCGCAGTGGATGGGTTCCCTGTTTGGAATTCTGTCCTGTAAGTATTCCTCTGAAACATATTTTAAACGGATTAAAACAGAATTAATTATTCCTAGTACACGTGCATCGTAAACTCGGTACAATAGTCCGTCAAACTTAAGATTTTGCTTCAAAGAAACTGGTATTAATTTTGAATGTTGCAGAACGGATTTGTGTACCGTGAGTACGGGGCAACCCCTGGGTACTACGACGGGCGCTACTGGACCATGTGGAAGCTCCCGATGTTCGGGTGCACCGACGCGTCGCAGGTGGTGAAGGAGCTAGAGGAGTGCAAGAAGGAGTACCCCAAGTGCTTCGTCAGGATCATCGGCTTCGACAGTTACCGTCAGGTGCAGTGCGTCAGTTTCATCGCCTACAAGCCCTACTAGACGTCGGCGGCGGGCGTGCGGACGGTCGATCGCGGCGGCCGCTAGAGTCGGAAGCCTTCGCCGATTTGCTTTGGTTTAGGCCTTTGCTCATTTGAATTCCTTTTGCTGTTTCTTTTCTTTTTATATATATATGTTTCCGCGCGCTCTCTCCAACAGATGAGAATGGGCTATCTAATGGTCATACATATATTGGTTGGTGAGGATGAATCAATGTTAACAGCTCCGGCTACAAAATTGTTATCTATGAATAAAATATTAATAAGCATATGTTGTCCTTTCATTTGTTTCATACTACTCTCTTTCTCTTAATTTCTTTATTAAAAAAAGTAGTAGTGTATTTGCTTATTGGAGCCTGCTATCTTCCCCGCCACGGGCCAGACCGCCCGACGTGGTCTCGTCCGATTGGCAAGTCAACCAACGTGAAACTCATGCCAATAGGAGGGCCAATGGGTTTCGACCATGCAGATGGACGGCCTGCGGACGGACCAGCCGGTCTGCGGGCAAAATACATTTTTTCTTTCTTATTTGGTGAGGATCTTTGAATTTTCTTTTGAATATTCAATTGTTCATCTTCAGATACCTCAATGTTGAGGATATTAATGTTTCATGCACCATCTATCTCGAACCAATTAAATCCGTCCAAATCAGCTCGTAACTATGGGCTCTGATACAACTAGTTGGGAACGCAATGTGATCTGAACCGGAGTTGGTCCATAAAATGTGATATTGAATTGGACTCATACGCCTTAAAAGAGAATTCTCATGTAAGGTCTGAACCAAATCCAATTATCTACACCACCTAATTCCATCTTCTAACCGATGTGAGACTAAATTAGCAACTCCATTGTTACCTCACATTTGAGCGCTCAACCGAAAACGAGACACGAGCCTCTCGATTTTTCTCTGATAAATGTAATTATTGTGCCCATCAAAATAAATGACAATAATTTACTATGAAAGAACGCTATAGGCTTAGTATTACTTTGCCAATTATGCCTTCCATTAACTCCATGAAGGAACTATTATGGATTAATTTATTTGATTATTGGTTAATAAATTAAGAGAAATTTTGAGTTACATTCCACTTGTTTTTTTTTAAAATTCAAGGTGCACCTTAACCAATTACCATAATACAAAATACCTTCCACTTTTGACGGAAACCGTCCTTCGCTAACGGTCAACTGCTTTGACCAAATTTTTTTGACAAAAATACCCTAATCTTTTTCCCATGATCCCCATCCCATACCCCCGCACCCCCCGCCGTACGGCACACCCCCGCCGGTTGCCACCGCCGCCGTTGCACTGCTGCTGGCGTCGCCTCCGCGGTGGGGAGAGGAGCTGCGGGGGTAGTGTCCCGCTCCTCACGGTCCACTATGTAATACCTACGGCTTGCTGACTCAGTCTTGAACTGAGTATTTGGGAAAACATTTGCCGGTACCGATTGATCACGGATGAAATGCAATGAACCTTTCCAATTAATGGATCGGCTTATATTGAAATAAATTCAAGAGTTTTGTTGGATGTTTTCTTTCGTTGCTTAGTTTTGATGAATGTGTTTTCATGTTGGTTTTCGATGATTGGTTTTCATTGTTCGCTTACATCGCATTGCGTATTCATTTCGAATCTTGAGAGAAAGAGACCGAAGTATGCTAATCAAATGTTGGTACAAATGCAGGATGACGCATAGGCGGTGCGTGATCGGGGCGTGACAAAGTGGTATCAGAGCACGGCTTTACGTCCTTGGCCTCTTACAAATATCGTTTTCGAAAAACTATATATAGCATTTTGATGGCTTTCAAAGGTCCCGATTTTGAGTTATAAAAACCAATGTCCCATGCAGTAAGTCCATAATATTTTATGAGACTGATAGAAGTTATACTCTTTTGTAGAGAAATGGCACCTCCTCGACCATCTGGCACGATGGATCCAGTAGAACGGTTTATGGCCATGATGGAAATTCTGAGACAGGAAGCTGAAGAGCGTAGCTTGGAGCAACAGGTCCAAATGGAGACTCAACAGAAGCAATTGGATGCCTTGGCCCAAATCGTAACTTCGCTAGCGGGCAATCGAAATACCACCGCAGCGAACAATCCAACTAGCACACCCGAGATTGAGCCTGTAGATGGTGACTATCCCCAGCCGGCACATAGACACTCTTCCTTTAAGCCAAAGGACTTCTTGGATGCGAAACCTCCAGAATTTGAGGGCAGGACATCACCAGATAAGGTGATGGACTAGATCGATAACATGAAAAGTCTGTTCACATTCATAGGAGTTTCAAGTAGCAAGAAGGTAGTTTGTGCCGCTTTGCTACTACGTCTGCGAGCAAAAGATTGGTGGAAAGCAAAAATGCCGGCACTACTCACGACTGCTAGGGGTGTAAAGAGTTATTGGGACTCGTTCAAGAAGGCATTTCTGGAACAATATATGTCTCCCGCTATCAGTCAAAAGATGGAGAATGAATTCATGTCATTGAAACAAGAAAACATGTCCGTGGAGGATTATGAATCTGAATTTGCCAAACTAGCAACGTTTGCTACTGTAATGATCCCAACTGAGAACATTCGCATGAATCAATTCAATCAAGGCCTGAATGACGACATTCAATTGAGTGTGCTGAACCGAAAATGTGAATCATATTCTCAGGCCTTTGAGGCAGCAGTGCAAGTGGAACAATTTAGCCTGAGGAAGGCATCAGCGAAAGTTCAGACCAGTCACAGTCAGTCTACTAAAAGATACCACGAAGGAGAGAAAAAGGCAGAGGGAGAACCTCGCAATAAAATTGAGTGAACTTTCTGCGGCCGCCAGGGCCATATCAGAGAACATTGTCGTTTCCTTAACAAGGAATGGTTTAACTGTGGTCAGAAGGGCCATGGTTTCAGAGAATGTCCAAAAAAAAGACATGATGCACAAAATAGAGATGATACTGAGAAGCGTGGGCCGCTGAGGGACCCACCGCCAATCAGGGACAATCCGCACAATCAGCAACTGGAAAATGCTCATGTTTTCAACCTGTCCACCTTACTTGATCCGGAATGCAATACCGATAGAGGTGAGCTTGTTTCTTAAGTTTTGAGGACAAACTTTTTCTCGGTGGGATGTTATGTAGTGTCCCGCTCCTCGCAATCCACTATGTAATACCCACGGCTTGCTGACTCAGTCTTGAACTGAGTATTTGAGGAAACCTTTGCCAGTATCAATTTATCATGGATGAAATGCAATGAACATTTCTATTTTATGTTGGTTTTCGATGATTGGTTTTCATAGTTCGCTTTCATCGCATTGCGCATTCATTCCGAATCTTGAGAGAAAGAGACCGAAGTATGCTAATCAAATGTTGGTGCAAATGCAGGAGGACGCATAGGCGGCGCGTGATCGGGGCGTGACATCGGGGGGGGGGGGGGACAACGGGGAGTGGATGTAGGGAGGGAGGGGGAGCTGCAGAAAGCAGCAGAGGTGAGCGGGGGCGGAGAGAGGGTACAACAGGAGTGGGGAAGAAGACAAAAAATAGGGGTATTTTTTTCAATTACTAATTTTGTATCAAACTAGTTGACTATTAGTTCTAGACGAATTTCGTGAAAAGTAGGCGGGGGAGGTCTTGCATTATGAAAATTGTGTGAGATGTACTTTGAATTTGGGTAAAACAAGTAGAGTACAACTCAAAATTTCTCATAAATTAATCATAGTCACTTGAAGTCTCAATTACCCCCATTGCATCCTTCAATCCATCATTGGAGTGGCCGAGAAGCACAACTTCAACAAGGTTTACCTTCAATTTTAGTGTCCATGATTTTGAGCTATGCCTTAAGACCTCCCGTGTCTGTGTTGGATGGAATTTCCAACCTATGTGGAACAATCCCGTAGTGCAACAAGTCTTATTCGTGTGTCGGAGGAGTTTGGAGAGTGCCAAGATCGTGCCATTCGGAGTATCGAAAAAACTCGAAAAAGTGGAGCAGAAACTACTGTCCCGGAGTCAGGCGAACTCGGTCCGAGTTCGGCCGACTGGAGTAGGGTTGAGTGTTTGGTTTATTCGATTTCAACCGAACCGAAATAGTCAAAACCGAATAAACTGAAATTCTAAGAACCGAATAAACTACTCGATTTATTCGGTTTGTTCAGTTGGCTATTTCTATTGTCTATTGGGCTGGGTCTAAAGTTAAAATCATGGTTAAATCATATTAAAATTATAATCTTTAGACGCACATTTGTTATATTTCAAATTGTCCTTAAAGTTTGACTAGTTATTAAATTATTAACTTCAAAACATATACATAAAATTATTTTTTTTAAATATACACATTTTCACATAGAACATGCATAGAATTGAGAGTATTTACGTAATTGTATAAGTCTTGTTCAATCTCGTTTTGGACCTAAACCAAAATCCAAACTCAAAAACGAATAATAAATTTTAGCATTTCAAAACCGAAATCGAACCGATATTTTTTCAAACTGAACCAAATCCCTTATTTGGTTCGGTTCGATTCGATTTTCAGTCCAAAACCAAATAATGCTCACCGGCCCCTATGTTGGAGAACAACATCTTGTTCGATCTGCTGGCTCGAAAATTTCATAACTCAGGCTGAGTTCGGTGTCGACGGACTGTACAGGATTTGAGTTATCTTATATACCGTTGGATTAAATCAAGTGGTCCAGATTTGTTGTAGTATTGAGAAATTTATAAATAGGTATTTCCAAACGCTAATCCATTGAGAAAGTAGTTTACAAATCACGCCCCAGGGGTTACTACTACAAGCCAACAGTCAATCCTAGCTCAAACGATCCTAGGTATCTCAATCACATGCAAATACGTAAAATACAAGAAGTATGATCATCAGACATAAAATAGTAAAGCGTCCCAAACTATATATACATGGATGATCATGAAGCTAGTAATACAAAGTGAAGAACTAGCAAGAGTAATAGTCATACATGATAAGCTCTAGCTATAGTCTAGAATACACAAATCATGTTTAGGCCCATAGGTTAAATGTCAAGAACCAAAACACGAGCTAAAAACGTTCTCGGAGGCTAAACACCGCAAAAGAATAATATACATAACAAGTAGGAGAATAAAATAAGAAACCCACTGTGGTACTCTGGTGCTACGGATGGTCATCGTCGAGTAAATGATGCGAAAGATCCTCTGGACTTCTCTATCAGATCTGGCCAAACAAAACTAGTGGGGTCAGACCTCAAATAGTAAGTACCTCAAAGGAAGCCAAACTTATGAACTAAAACCAGCAATAGCTAACATAGCAACGGTTAGAAATACAAATAAGTAAATACGGATCGAGACATGTGCACTACCAATGCCCTTATCCCGAGAATAGAAAAGACAATAAGTAAAGCATATGTGACGTAAAGTGATTAACATGTGACATATTATAAAGTGTAGCTATGCTAAGTAAATGAAAGCTCGAGAATATGCGAAATCAATTAGTCATGTAAGCATGTGAGATAGCCGGGTCATGAGAGCATGGTGACTTAGCATGGGGATCATGTATAGCTTATGAGATAACTGAACATGTGAACATGTGAGATAACTAGGACATGAGAGCATGTGAGAACTACATAGAATGACAATGAAAAGATAACTTAGGAACTATTCTGGAAGCCAAGTTATAATCCGTAAACCAAACAAGGACCGGGGTTGTAACCCTTCTTCTGAACAGAACTTAGTCTCTAATCATTGTATAGCATAAGGATCATATATAACGTGTGAGTACTGAATAGGAAGACAAATGACTAGATGACTTGGGAACTAATCCGGAGCCCAGGTTACACCCGTAAACCAAACAAGGATCGAGTTGTAACCCTTCTCCTGAACAGAACTTAGTCTCTAATCATTGTATAGCATAAGGATCATGTATGGCGTGTGAGTACTGAATAGGATGACAAATGACTAAATGACTTGGGAACTAATCCGGAGCCCAGGTTACAACCCGTAAACCAAATAAGGACTGGGGTTGTAACCCTTCTCCTGAACAGAACTTAGTCTCTAATTATTTATCGACAAAAGTAAAGCATAACAATAATGTACTGAAATAAACATACGGATACTGCCTAAACAAAACTAGACTAGACTGGACTCCATAAAACAATAACGACCAAGCAATAAGTACGGTTTTATACATTAGCTAACTAGGGTTATCACAATCCTAATTACTAACAAGATGCACTTTTGAGAAATCCAATCCAGTTGCCTGCCCTGCAGACTACCGGCTTATCCAGGCCAAACAGAAAAGTAATAGTGGATATATCGCCCGAAAGACAAATGTATCCAAGATCTAATAGTGGGTACATCGCCCAGGAGACAAATGTACCCTATAGACATATAATAGTGGGTACATCGTCCAAGAGACAAATGTATCATATAGACATATACAAGTGGATACATCGTCCAGGAGACAAATGTACCCTATAGACATATACAAGTGGGTACATCGCCAGGAGACAAATTTATCCTAAAACATATAAAAGGTGCAACACTCGACAGTGCGCTGGAAGTATGCTCATCATGACAGATAGCACCAAATCCATTCAGGTTGGGGCCGGGACAAAGGGCTTACAGGTAACTGAAAATTCTTTCCTCCCAATGATCTAGATAATCAAGCTAGTTATTTAGTCCTTAACATTTTCTTGTTGGATTCTGGGTGTGGCATTCCGCAGAATCCATACTAGACATGATATGCAAGACTGAAAAATACAAGAAAGTGTACTATAACAAGCCACAACAAGAAAATATAATAAGCTGGAAGCTAGGAGTGCCCTACGACGAGCCACTATAGAGAAAATAGGGAGTGTGCCATGACAGGCCACTATCATGTAAGCAAGAAAGACATGTACAATAGTGCACCACGACGGGTCACTATCTAGTAAGCAAAGAAGACATGTAACATGAGTGCACCACGACAGACCATAACAAAGAAATAAACATGGCATAGACATTAAAGTATAATAGATCCGGGAAGGCATGGCAATATATATCATAGCATATAAGAGGGAATCGAAAGAAAAGACATGTCATGGCACGTGAGAAGGAATAAAAGTGAGTTGTGCTAGTGTCAAGTGTACATAGGGTGTATAATTATTCTTTAATGATACGAGATTATCTAATCATGTTAGAAATTTATTACAGTCGAAGAAAATATCAAAAACGGCCAAGTACAGAAAATGTGCCCAAAGATCAAAACTATGATTGAAATCATCAGTCATATATGAACTCCAATTAAGGTGAAACATAAAATTCTGAAAGCAAAGACAAAGATCTACAACTTTCATGTCTTAAGTTTTTCAAAATTCTAGCTACAAAACAACTTAAACAATCAAAAATAGCCTAAAACTATAACGACCCGCACAGCCCTAGCGGAACGCCGACTCAAATGGCGCAAAGTGCAACGACTCGAACCCCGTCTTGCTTGACGAAATAACTAGCTTAAGGAAAAGGCAATTGACTTGGCCCTTCAGGAGAATCCAGACTTAGACTTTCAAAGACGTGCTCGGAGTCTCGTTCGACCGATGCAATCATCGCTAAGGTGGGTGGCTCCGATGAACCTGTCTTTGCTTAGCGTAGACACATAATAATACGGACACTATTGCTAGAATCGCTAGATGATAACACCATGCATGCTAACAAAATGACTCAACGCACCTAACTAAGGAAATAATCCCATTTTGTATGCTTGTATAGAACATGAAAAAGAATTTGAAAAATATAAGAACTCTCGCACCGCACTCTACGCTCGTGCAAACACACAGCTTACTTTTCGAGTTGAATTGCTTATGCGTTCAACTGTGAACGAGATGCTTGTTACTTAGAATTGTATCACAACTTGAGACATGAAATAATAAATGGTTCATAAAATGAGAGGAAGACTATCATCATAGTCATTCCGAATATGGTACTAGTAACATTGAAAGGCTTCGGGACCGATGGGTCGCCAAGGCGGTTCCCGCACAGGGAGTTGCATAATGTATGAATGAACGAATGAAGGAATAAGTGAATGAATGAATCAAAGAATGAATAAATAAATACGTGAATGAATCAATGAACGAATGAACAAGTAAAAGAAAGATAAGAAAGAAAAGAATGGTTAGCGACAGTTATGATGGGGACGTGCAACGGGGCTCGCTACCCGTGCTGCACGGACGCCGCCGCCAACCTGGTTGATAATGCATTATGGCTCTAGACAGCCTGGTAAGTTAATTCATTGGCTAAGACAGCCCAACAAGATAATTGGCTCATGACATCCCGACAAGTTAGATTAAAAAAAATAAGAATACGAAATGGTCACGGATAACTCGTGCTCGAGGGACAAAATAAACGATTCCAACGCAACGATCACGACATTGTGGCCGGCCTAGGCGGAATCATGGCTTACGGGCTGCTTGGGTGCGGGCTCGATCACCCAAGAGACGTAAGGCCGGGTATTGCGTTGACTATCAAGGTGTACCATCCATCACGCTTGATAGATGTGAATACAAATAGGAACATGTCCAAATGGCTTGTGGTGCCAACGACCGATGCATATAGATTAAGTTGGCTCGATTGCGGCAAATCCGCGTGCGAGACCTTGCATTGTAACAAGTAAATCTGACTAGCTGAACATGCTATGTTACTGACTGTAACATATCTGAACAATGTTTGAGTATAACACAAATCGACAAGTTGAGTAAGCTAAGCAACAGTGGAACTGAACAAAGCGCCTTCTGAACTGGCTTGAATATAACACAACCAATGAACTAGAGTACTTCGTACAAATGAGTTAGAAATACGCCTACGACGTGCTACCACCTGAGGCAAGAATACGCCCTTGACACTTTTGAATACTTATGCAAACATGTCTATTCATAATGCATAATATATTGGCTAACTTGGTTTACATTGGACAGGGACGATCATACGGTAAGTATGGTTTAGTTGCGTATGTTTTACTTATGCGACACTTAAAAATGATAACATAGGATAGGCTTTGAATGTTATGCCATAAAACTGATCCTAAGGCAAAAATAGTAAGAAAATAAATGATAGATGGTGCATGAAAGTAAATTAAACGTGTTTGGTAATGATAGCGAGTGGACGAACTAGCCTTCCCACCAGTGCATAACAATGTACTGATAACCATATAGATTGTATGCAGAATGCGGGAGAACTACATCGGGTGCAGAGACTTTCCTCGAACGTGCTAAGGCGCAGAGCTAACTCTGGAGTCTTGGAGCGTTGTAAAGGAACTGAAGCACCATATACGGGACATAATGTATTGGAACATCGCCACGAATCATCCCATCTTGTAAGCCACTTGGCACGCCTTTTATGTTTCGAGAGAGAGAGCCTGAGGGAATTGTAATATCGGCATAACACCGCTTGTACTACTTCTTGAATATCAATAAAGACAATTGAGTTTGTTTCAAATTGTGTTCATTTACTTTCCGCTGCAAATGGGGACACTTTGTGCGAATGTGTGGCCTAGCTTCAAACGGTCGTTTCTGGGCTTAACCTTGCATGAGCGCAACCTAGGCTCGTGCGGCATCACGCCTTAGCGAGGACGATCGGTCCTACGGGACCGGGGCGTGACAGATTGGTATCAGAGCACGGATTTACGTCCTTGGACTTTATTTCGATTCTCAGAGTTTTGAAAGATCATTTGGAGGTAAAAGAAGTATACACTCTCTCTCGTTGTGTCTTGGGTTGTTCCACACAATAAGTCTAATATTTTTAAAAGCTCGTATGAGTACTTGGTTGAACGGGATCGATAGACGAAGGCCTTTGTGCCAAACCATGATAGACTTGAGTTGAAAGGAAAACAATGCTAAAAATTAGCAAATGTTGTGCATACCTGAGTGATCTTATGCTGACAATAGCGAATGAGTGTACGAGACCAAAGTATAGTCCGAACGGGTCGGCTATGCACACAACCTTTGGCTAAGTGGTGCTGAGTATCGCACACCTAGACCTTCTGTTGCAAGCGAGATTAACTACCGCTCGGACGAGAAAAAGTGAGACTTATAACATATATCGATATAAACGCTATTGAACCAACGATAGTTAGAACACGGAGACTGGTTATTAGATTTGAAGAAACGAACGAATGTATATTAGAACGTGTCGATTGTAAATCGAATGATTACTTCGACGACTTGTAGAATGACTTAACTTCGAGTGGTGTATACGATTGACGCGAAGAAGAAAAGAGTGAGTTTCGACGACTAGTCGAGTGGCTCGAATCCTGAGTGGTGTATGGACCGTCTAGTGAACTGTTCGACCAAAATTTATGGACTTACGGGTGGCAACGAGTATATCAACAAGTGATATTGTCACACAAAGCCTTAGAACGAGTAACGCTTGGTTGTCGTGATTTCGAGAGTCTCGAACGAGATGCCATCGAACGATTTATGAATGTGTAGTACAAATTATGAAATGATTGGATAGAGATTTGGAACGATGAAACGAATGGATGTCTTGGTCGAGAAAACTTGGTGGATCGAATAGTCGAATGGATTGAAACTTGAGTTGAGGTGAAATACTCGTGGATGACATCGAAGACAGTACGATTGGGAGACAGCGTGCATGAAAACATTGGTTTGAAGATGCGAGAATGACTAAGGACTTGGACTAGATGTTGCTCAGTGACTTAAGTTGTCATAAAATAATGCAAATTGAGGAATTAAGTTGCATGACACCTATTTCCTTGCAAAAGGAAGATCGTCAGGTTATGTACATCATCGATGGTATTGAGGCGTATCAAAGATCGATGTACGATAACTCAGGGGTACTCTGATTCGATGAATGACGATCGTGTAAAATGAAAGTGTTTCGATGGATGTTGTACTTAGGATTTTAATAGAAATGAATGTTTGGATGAAAGGGAAGTGACTTGATTATTCGGTGATAACCACAACGACAACGATCTTGTCTTGCACGAGCGAAACTCTAGTCTCACACATGCGTCACGTCGGATTTGGGATGATCATTCCGTGTGATCGTTGGCATGGTGATTCATGTCCAGCGGGAATGATCGAACTCGAAATATCATGACATGGCAATTTTGTTTGCTTCGACTTGTAGTTTGAAGCGAAGGTGAATTTGATGATTGTTCGGACTTGTGATTGACGATTAAGAAAACTTGAGGATTGACATGGCAATTCTGTAAAAATTTTGGCATGGTGATTCATGTCCGCCGTAGATAATCAGACTTGCGTGGGATTGGGGTATAACAAATCGCTCGGCTAGACGACCTTATGATCGAATACGTGAATTGGATAGGATGGATAGGTGAATTGTATCAAATAAAATTGAAGAGGTAGAATATGACAATTGCTAGTTTGAACATATGATATTGACATACCGATGATTTGGTTAAGAAAACCTATCGTAGCATGACTTTGCTTGACGAAACCGGACCTTGTATGTAGAGTGTCTTGATGTGAATAGGATAAACACTGCTCGATGTTTAGAAATTTTGAGTGAAACGAGCCTGCGTAGAAGTACCCCGTACAAACGAACAGATGGTTTGACCATAGGATTGGGATGAACGTCGTGCAACGACTTTGCACGATGAACCAAGAACTTGACTTGTAGCTATGATCTTTTGAGTTGGCTTAGAGGATAGGTGGACAACCCTATGCCAAGTGATTGAACCTGTGTGACCGACTTTAGAGTATCGTTTGGATGGACGATAAATCTGGGACACCAAGACTTAGAGTTAGGATGTAGAACTGGGAGTGTGCGTTAACAACAATAATACCAGCCCCAAATAAAGTGAATGAATAAAACCGATTATGCATAAGTAAAGTTGGGATAACAAATTGAATCGTTATTTGGAAGACGTACTTGATGATAGTGCAATACTTGGTCTTGAATCGAACAAAATTCTACTTGAACTTTGGTCGACTCCGCTAGAAGTGTCATATTGATTTCGTAAGACGGGAACACTTGAGAAACGAATCAGGTCATCTCGAGGATCGAGATAGACGATAGTGAAAGGAACTAGATTTTGGTTTTAATGGAGTTAGTAACACGACCGACAATTCAAAACTATCACGAGTAGCTTGTCCGACTTCGCTATCGCTAAGATTGGTTGAAATGTTTGTATTCGGGGGGACGCCTTGAATATGTGCACAATCCAAACTCAGCGATATGATGAACTCGAATGCAGGTGCAAATGAATATGTTGAGATGCGCATGGATGAATGGATTAAGCGACATAGTCTCAGCCTATGACCTCATGTTTGACGAATTATAACACACCTCGTGTGACCATTATAGTCCCGCTACAGGGCACAATAGTGACCAAGTCATAGAAATATGATGACTGAGTGAGTACCGTTAGCTTGAATAAGTAGTAAAGTCATTCGATGAAATTTACCAAACGCATGCGACACGGAACTTAGAAAGGTACCCGAGTATAGTTCGATGCCACCGAACGATAAATCCATTCAATAGAAATTGTCTAGGATATGCACACGACATGAGTTAAAGAATGGTAGGATGGCGTGCACTCAGGAAGTCTCGAGGACGAGACTTATTTTGAGTGGTTTATTATGTAACGATCTGTTCAGCCCTAGTGGAACACCGACTCAAAAGACGCAAAGTGCAACGACTCGAACCCCGTCTTGCTCGGCAAAATGACTAGCTTAAGGCAAAGGCAATTGACTTGGCCCTTGAGGAGAATCCTGACTTAGACTTTCAAAGGCGCGCTCGGAGTCTCGTTTGGACGATGCAATCATCGCTAAGATGGGTGGCTCCGATGAACCTGTCTTTGCTTAGCCTAGACACATAATAATATGGACACTATTGCTATAATAGCTAGATGATAATACCATGGATGCTAACAAAATGACTCAACGCACCTAGCTAAGGGAATAATCCCATCTTGTATGCTTGTATGGAACATGGAAAAAAACTTAAAAAATATGCGAACTCTCGCACCGCACTCCACGCTCGTATAAACGCACAGCTTACTTTTCGAGTAGAATTGCTTATGCGTTCAACTATGAACGAGATGCTTGTTACTTAGAATCGTCTCACAACTTGAGACATGAAACAATAAATGGTTCACTAAAATGAGAGGAAGACTACAAACATAGTCATTTCGAATAGGGTACTAGTAACATTGAAAGGCTTCGGGACCGATGGGTCGCCAAGACAGTTCCCGCACAGGGAGTTGCATAATGTATAAATGAACGAATGAACGAATAAGTGAATGAATGAATCAACGAATGAATAAATGAATACGTGAATGAATCAATGAACGAATGAATAAGTGAAAGAAAGACAAGAAAGAAAAGAATGGTTAGCGACAGGTATGACGGTGACGTGCAACGGGGATCGCTACCTGTGATGCACGGACGCCGCCGCCAACCTAGTCTATAATGCATTATGGCTCTAGACAGCCTGGTAAGCTAATTTATTGGCTCAAGACATCCCAACAAGATAATTGGCTCATGACAGCCCGACAAGTTAAACTAAAAAAATAAGAATACGAAATGGTCATGGACAACTCGTGCACGAGTGACGAAACAAACGATTCCAAGGCAACGATCACGACATCGTGGTCGGCTGTCATGCCCCAGAATCAGAATACTGGAGAGCGGGGGCGTACATAGCCAGCTACGTATATTGAAGTGCAACCCACCTCGCCATACGTTCACGGCTGTCTAAATATATGAGGATTTAACTACAAGCTAACAGTCTCCTATGGTCATGAACAAGCCTGTTGTCTCAATCTCAAGCAAGCAATAATAGTTACAAGATGTCAGAGCACCAAATATATAATTTCAAGGCGTCTCATACATTACATATTCGGATGATCTTGAAGCTAGTCGTACAAAATGTCAGGACTAGCAAGAGTTTCAGTCATACATGATCAACCCTAGGATTTGCCAATCATGTTACAGCACGTAGGCAGACAGTAAATAAGGGTACAATACGAGCTAACATGTACTCGTCGGCTAAACGCCTCAAAAGAATAATTTTATAATAAAGAGGGAGGACAAAAAAAATTCACTCGTTGCCAGGGTTACGCCTGGTGGTCACCATCTGGCTGGAAGACCGGTGGATCCTCTGGTGCTGCTCCGATATCTGGCCACACAAAACCAGCTGGGTCAGACCCCAGAAAGAGTAAGTGCCACAAAGGAGGCTTCACTTAGGAACTAAAAACCAGTAATTCACCATAGAATACTAAAGATAATAAATAAGAACTGATAATAATAGAGATAATAACAGTAAACTGAGTACGAGAAAACCATTCAAGTAGCTAGGTCACAACCCTTAAACCAAACTAGGACCGGGGTTGCATCCCTTCACATGAATAGAAACCTGTCTCAAATACCATTGGTAAGGTAACAAGACAATAAACGAAGAGAGAAAACAGAACTGCTCCGGGTGCCAGGTTACAACCCTTAAACCAAACAAGGATCGGGGTTGTAACCCTTCGCCTGAACCGAACTGGACCCCTGATCTTTATTGTTAAGGACAGTATAAATAATCATGATATTGAAGTAAGATAAACATGACGAGCATGGCCTGGGGTTACAATAAGACAATAAACGAAGAGAGGACATAGAAATGCTCTGGGAGCCAGGTTACAACCCTTAAACCAAACAAAGATCGGGGTTGTAACCCTTCGTCTGAACAGAACTGGACCCCCGATCGTTATTGTTAAAGAAAGCATCAATAATCATGTCATGTCACAATATTGCACATGATCAGGATAAGACTAAGCTGGAATAAACTCCATCCAATCAATCACGGCCAATCAAGAGTACGCCTTGATACTTTTAACTAACTAGGGTTATCACAGGCCTAGTTACTAACAAGATGCAATAAGATTATCCTAACAGCCACAAGCCCTGCAGACCAACCGGTTATCTAGGTCGAATGTCCGTTTATGAAGAATGCAACACGTGACTGTGTGCTGGAAATGTGTCCTACTCGTCGGTAGGCTAAAAGTCCACTTAATGCGCCCAGATAACGAGAATGCCTGTAGCTGGGAATCTCTTCATGTCTACTGAATTATTCTAGTTTATTAGCCTTAGTCAATTACTGTAGGTATCCCTGACCGTGGTACTCAGGGACCCCATCCTAGACATGATACAAGACAGTACCATTTTATTTGTACAAACACAATCGCCCACGGTGTCCAGGTCATTCACACTTGTTAAGTCAGGCTAGCTGTCGTAACAGCATGTCAAAGTTATCATGTAGGTTACTTATCAAGAGTGCGCCACGACGGGCCACTATCATGTTCTATCCCTATATTATCATATCGTGTTCCAAAATATAACCCTGCCATGAGGGTTGCCGTAAAAGACTGGTCGCATGAGTTGCCGTAAGAAGTTGGCTGTATGAGTTGCCGCATAAAGCTGGCCGCATGAGTTGCCGCAAAAGCTGGCCGTATGAGTTACCGCAAAAAGCTGGCCGTATGAGTTGTCGCATAAAGCTGGCCGCATGAATTGCCGCAAAAAGCTGGCCGCATGAGTTGCCGTAAAAGCTGGCCGTATGAGTTGCCACATAAAGCCGGCCGCATGAGTTGCCGCATAAAGCTGGCCGCATGTGTTGCCGCAAAAGCTGTTCTTCTTCTCCAAGATCCGAGAAGAAGAACCATGGCTTCAAAGCTCCATTAATCATTCATTTAAAGTCAAAATCAGGACTTCCATAGGTCAAAATAGGGTAGAACGAAATTCTCTACAATATAGAACCATCAAAACTTGAAAATAACAATGTTAAGTAGATCAAAATCCAAGAAATCCGAAAATACTATAAACTTAGATCTACACAAATTGAGCCATGGAAATTAGAAATGCTAAGTACTAAAGTGTGTTAGAATCTCGAGAGGAAGAGAATGGAACAATAAAAATAAAGTTCCTCCATGAAACAAGATGCACTTGCCTAAGCTCTCTCTCTCTCTCTCCCTCCTGGTGTTTGAAGAAGTAATGGTGGAGAAGAAGAAGTAAATGAAGAGAGAGAATGAGGGAATAGGTTAATAAAGTATGATGGTGGTGGTAGGTAGGGGTTCTTCCCCTTGGTTCATGATGAACCAAGGCAACCCAAGCCTAGCCGAACCAACCCAAAATAAACCAATACATGAAATGCCAAGATAAACCAAGCAAGGAATCGTACAATACAAGAAAATATGTACACGTATTCCAAAATACGTAATACAAACTATAGGCATTACATCGGCCTAGGCAGAATTATGGCTTACGGACTTCTTGGGTGCGAGCTCGGTCACCCAAGAGACGTAAGGTCGGGTATTGTGTAGACTATCAAGGTGTACTAGCCATCACGCTTGACAGATGCGAATACAAAAAGGAACATGTCCAAATGGCTTGTGGTGCCAGCGACCGATGCATATAGATTAAGTTGGCTCAATTGCGGCAAATTTGCGTACGAGACCTTGCATTGTAACTAATAAATCTGACTAGCTGAACATGCTATGTTACTGACTGTAACATATCTGAACAATGTTTGCGTATAACAAAAACCGACAAGTTGAGCAAACTGAACAACTGTGGAAAGGAACGAAGCGCCTTCTAAACAGGCTTGAATATAACACAACAAAATGAACTAGATTACTTTGTACAAATGAGTTAGAAACACGCCTATGACGTGCTACCACCTGAGGCAGGAACACGCCCTTCGAGAGAGAAAGCCTGAGAGAATTGTAATCTCGGCATAACGCCGCTTGTACTACTTCTTGAATATCAATAAAGACTATTGAGTTTGTTTCAAATTGTGTTTATTTACTTTCTGCTGCAAATAGGGACACTATGTGCGACTCTGTGGCTGTAGTACCCCGTCCCGCTCAGTCAATCGAAGAAATCGAAATGCCGACGGCGTTTGGACTTAGCCCTGCAACGGCTGCTCGAAGACATCGCTCGGTCGAGGCGACCGCTCGCTCAGGTAGGGTAGTTTCGGTGAACTCGCCTCATCTTTGCCTTCGCATAATAAATCGCATGTTTTCAACTTGCACAAGTAGGCTTGATAATAAAAGAGATGAATCCACATAGCTAAAGGAAATAATGCCGACGGTTCGAATTAAGTTAGAATATGGAAAGGTCCAACGGTCGGCTTAGAGTTGGTGCACGGCGTGCTTTGAAAATGACACTCGGTCCTTTGTCCCGTGGCTTGGAAGAAGGAAAGTTGGTTGAGTAGGCAAAGTTATAAACGTAGCCTAAGTCTTAGGCGTCGTCCGTATGAATGCTTCGTAAAGCATGCACGGTCCTATCGTCCAAGCCTTGGCATAGACTTGGCTTGCCCCATGAGTTAAGTTGCGTTCACGACTTATGATATAAATCTAGGCACCCAAATGACTAGGTCGTTCAGAAGTCGAACGCATGTGCGGCACATTTCCGCAATGCGAGGCTTGAAGCAGCCTTTCCTCGTCGAGTCATTGTACGTTTAAGTCAGGCAAGTTATGTTAGGCTATCAGAGTGGTAGCAAGCACGATCCTATGAGTTCTACGGTTTGGTATAACCACATAGTCTTACGGTCTCAAGGCCAGTCATATAAAGTATGACTTGGGCGATAGTGTCGCATAGATCAGAAGTCGGTTTGAGGCACGATTCACGGACTTAGTGTTTAAGGCATGAACCACGGTTGATTGAATGAGTTTTAGAGAAAGGACTATCGAATAGTCATTGTGTTGAATGAAATTATATGGTAACATGGAAAGAATATTCACGACCGTGGGTCGTCGAGGGGCCCCAAATAATAGAAAGAATGCTCGCGACCGTGGGTCGTCGAGGGGTCTCAAATGATAGAAGTCTTGATATTAGTTTGAAAGAGATGGTAACATTGAAAGAGGAATGACTGTGTGAGACGTCAGTTTATGTCGAGTCATGCATGGTCATTGGACAACTTGTTGACAAGGAGGAGTTTCCACGAGCGGCAACCCTGGGCGCCATGGGACCACGTCGTTCCGGAGGGAAACATGTATAGCCGTAGCTGGACGAAACGCTCGGGTCATTCAGGAACTTTCAGCGGGGCTAGCTACTTGCATTGAAAGGGTCGCCGAATGGCAAGGCTATAGTCCAGGATAGCTTGTGATGTTAATGACCAATTCATATAGATGGGTCGGCACGGGCGGCAAACCGCGTGTGTGCCTTTGGATTGAGTCTAGTTGAATGTGTGTATGTTTGGAACACAATGTTCGGTCTTAAGTTGTTGGCATATAAGTTGCATAAGTTATGGTTTGATTTGTCCTGAGTTTAAGTCAGGAATGCCGTAAGGCAAAGTCGGTCGAGTGGCACTTAGCCCACATGTCTTGATTTGGGTCAGTTGGTGATCAAAGTAGCAAGGGCCGCGAGGTGGCATGGGCCGCGAGGCGGCGATATGATTGAGTCTCATGATTTGAGTTGCGAGACACGGCATCAACAAGGGTTTGAAGCACGGTCACACGAAAATGGAGCCTCATCGCGTAGTTGCGTCTCTGATTATGGCCGTAAGACAAATATGACTTGATAGGTTAACGTTGAATGTTGCAAGCATGGGATGGTTTAAAGACACAAAATAGGCAAGGCATCGGTCATAAAACTGATCCTAAGGCAAGACTAGAAAGACAATTGATAAGAAGGGGCTATGATGCACAAAGTAAATCAAACGTGTTGGTTTTGTATGGGTAGGTGAGGAGCTCATTCCACCAGTACAGTTGAGTACTGAAACCCACATGTTTACATGTGCAGGCACAGGTAGAAGTTCGTGGCGCGGGACTCGCTTGGATGCGTCAAGGCATGGAGTTCCTTGGCGATTCGAAGCGCATGGCCGCATGGAGTAAAGACTTATACTAGACATAATGTATGGACATCACCTTTCGAAGTTTCTGCCGGCTCAAGACTTGTATTTGAGAGATGAGAGAGAGAGCTGAGTGAATTGTAATGTGAGACGAGTGAACTTGAGAGACTTGTAATCTTGTCCTTGCGCCCTATTGTAACCTTTGTTTCAATATCAATAAAGAGCTTCTTTAAATAACTTGTGTTTTGTTCTTAATTTCGGCTGCTATTATCTAATGTCTCTACTTGGGACTTCTGTGCGACGACCCCGTCGCAGCCGCTGAAATCGGCCGTTATGGAACCCGTCTTGTACGAGCGCAATCTAGGCTCGTACGGCATCACGCCTTAGCGAGAATTACCTTCATTTTGGTATATAATGTCCCACTCAAACTTGTTCCCTTGTACTCTTTTTGCTTCACACAACTTCAGGTCAATTTAGACCATTTGATCGTTGATTAATTATTAATTAATTTCTCACTCTTTTTCTTGATCATCATATGCACGTTACCATGACTTTTAATTTAGGAGCACCAGACTAGTCTTTTTCTTGAAACCAAATTCTCATACATGATCAACTCGAGACACTCTTCACCCATAATCTTTGTGTCCCACTCAGACACACCATCTTGTGCTTCATTTTCTTCGTACAACTTTTGGGTCAATTTTGGCCAATTAATTATCCACCGTAATTTGTGACCTGACTTCCAATTTAATTTCGGGACCCGACATCGATCCAACCTAGTCGACCCAAAATATGGACATCGCCCATACGAAGCCTACTACCCACATGACACTTGTGTCCTATTTATTTGAGTCCCCACATGTTACTTATTTATCCATGATCATAAATATCTATTTATATTCAATTATTGCACCATGTCCGATTTTGACCCGACCCGGCTCAACCGAACCCAGTCCAAGCTTCACGTTACCCTCTCTCATGACACCCTCACTCTCTTTGCCCTTGAAAAATATTAAATACCCAGTCTACCTATTTTTTTTATATTTCATAGAAAATTCCTTTATTAAAAATTCATAGGAGATATCTAATTCTCATTAAATCCTAGCCCTCAATTTCATACATCTACATCACCACCCTCCATTGTCCACAGCAGCCAACACAAAACCCCCCTCTCACATAGGCCGGTCCAAAAATCTAGGTGGAGTATACTCTCTCTCTCCTCCCTTTAATTACACAACACATATACTCTCCCTCTCTCTCTCTCTCTCTCTCTCTCTCTCTCTCTCTCTCTCTCTTTATTTCTCTCATTCAACACCATCACCACACAGCAACCCTTCATGGCCGACCTTCTCCTCCTTTCTGGTCGAGCAAAGCCACCCCCTTCTCAAGCTCCTCCACCAGCCTCTCCTTCCTCCTCCTCATTCAACACCAATCACCACCACCACTTCAACCACCTCCATTATCACCAACCACCACCATCACCATAGCCGGCCCCCACCATAGCCTATGCCACCACATCCACCACTTCAACCACCACCCTTACCGTATCGTAGCCGCGCCGTCCCTCCAGGCAAGCGCAGCCACCCGCAACTGCAGCCGCAGCAAGCAATGGCAGCAGCAGCTAGCAATGCCGGCCGAAAATAGGCCGTTGGCCGCACGGTGCAAGCGCCACCGTCGGTGCCACTGCCGCCATGGCCGGCCACCCCCTGGCCTGGGACCGTGGCGGCCACCATCCTCCGGAAAGTGCCGCCTAGGCGTTTCGTGGGTTTGGCACGGGTTTCCGTCGGCGCGAGCTCGGAATGGATCCGCAAATAGCGTTCCGTCGCAGCGACTTCGCACACGTTTTTCGAGAAATCCGACCGTTGGATCAGCAATTTTCTTGCTCCGTCTCAATTTTGGTATATCCATCTTCACTCCCCTCAATTTTTGTCGGTTCATTTTATCGTTTGATACATCAAAATCGGCCACCAAGTTGACCGTTTAAATTGTATTATTTTTGGACAGTTTTGCGGAGCCAACTTCGTCGGTTCGTATCTCCTCCATCGCAGCTCCGTCTTGCACCACTGGTTCCTAAGTGTAGCTGGTATAACCCTCTTCCTACCCTTTATGTTTCGTTTCATTGTGAGCACGTTTGATTGATTGAATTCGACGCCAAAGTTGGTCGTCCGAATTCAAAATTTCTAAATTGTTAATTTCTATTTTTGAATTCGGGACTTCGAATTCAATTTCTGACACCACCAGTAGACTCATGGCATCGTTTTGGCACGTTTTCATATAAAGTTTGTTAGATTTGGAGGGCGTGGGCCCTGACACGTATTTCGGTGCAAATCGGGCCCCACAGTCCTGGTCAACGAGACTTTTTGATGTCGGCTCATCGGAATCCAATTCAGGTTATACCGTTGAGTTCGTATCGTCATTCTGGACTCGTTGACATATAATTTGCTAGGTTTTAGTGGACATTGATTCTGACACGCATTTTGGTGCAAGACGGATACCAATATCCGGGTCAACGGGTAATTTTGAGATCGGCTCATCGAAATCTAATTCTGGATATACCGTTGGGTTCGTATCGTCGTTCTGGACTCGTTGACATATAATTTCCTGAGTTTTGAGGAAATTGGCTCCGACACGCTTTTCCGTACAAATCGGAATTTCAATGTCCTGGTCAACGGACCAAATTGAGATTGGGTCAACGAAATCCAATTCTGGATATACCGTTGGGTTCGTATCGTCATTCTGGATTTGTTGACATATAATTTGTTAGGTTTAGTGGATTAGTTTTCTTGCATGTTTTTCGGTGCAAAGCGGGTCCGACACGGACATCATTTTGACCCAAAATTACCTTTTTTCTCCTGTGTCCAAATTGGACTTATGGATAGGTTATCCTAGCTAATTTGACCATTCTGGACACGTTGGTGATGCTTGTTTCATCATCCGACAATGTTTGTAGATATTTTCTCTGTGTATTAACCTTTTATTATAATTAATTCTTATTAAGTTCGTATTTCGGAATTAGTACAATGAAACTGAGATCAGTCGATTCCAGTGATCATACATCGCTGAAATTGGCAAGATGATCATGTGGATCACTGTAATAAGATTATTAACTTTAGCGTTGATTATCTTATCTCGATTTGCGTGTCGTAGGTTTCGATGTACGAAGAACGAGGTACAACTTGATATTTTTATTATTAAATTAGAATTGATCCTGTTTGACCAAGATATATGGTATCTTGGTAGGTAAATATTAGGAATAGTATGCTTAGGCTAGTTTTGACCTCGGTTGACCAAGTTTGACTGCTTTGACCAAAAGTCAACTATCAGTCAACACTTGGCCTAGAAATGTCTAGAACTTGACCGGGTTGACCAGTTGACCAAAAGTCAACTATTAGTCAACATTAGCCTAGTTTGACCTAGTTTGACATGGTTTGACTTCCTGTGACCTAGTGTGACTCAGTGTGACCTAATTTGACTTAGTTGGACTGAGATTTGACTTAGATTACATAGCTTATACTATATAATCATGCCTAACACTGTTGAACCCTAGTTAGCTTATATATATCTCATCTTTAGGTTTGTGGCATCACTCTGAGCATCGATCCCATTTGAAAGTTCAGGACCGCAGGCGAGTACATTCACTGATGGTTTTCATTGTCTTGATATCTGCTATATCCGATTCAGTTGTAGTATCTTACTCGATTTCCAGTCACGATAGTTCACGGACTAGTATATGTTGGATCATGACATGGGATATTGTTCCTAGATTTTCTTGGTATATTGGTACATTTCTTGTTTTATTTTCTGTACTTATATAGACACTGATTCCTAAGGGGACTTGATACCCTCTTATGGAATCCCGTGTCATGACGTGTCATATCCAGATCCATTATACTATTCGTGTAGTGTCCCGTTCCGCGAAGTCAATCGGAGGAATCGAAACGCCGACGGCATTCGGACTTGGCCTTACAACGGCGACTCGAAGACATCGCCCAGGTGGGGTAGTTTCGGTGAACTTGCCTCATCTTTGCCTTCACATAATAAATCGTGGGTTTTCAACTTGTACAAGTAGGCTTAATGATAAAAGAGACGA
Organism: Iris pallida; assembly: GCA_029216955.1. Lineage (NCBI taxonomy): Eukaryota > Viridiplantae > Streptophyta > Magnoliopsida > Asparagales > Iridaceae > Iris > Iris pallida. The sequence continues at coordinate 4,907,478 of JANAVB010000400.1, forward strand.
ATCCACATAACTAAGGGAATAATCCCGACGGATCGAATCGAGTTAGAACATGGAAAATGTCCCACGGTCTGATTAGAGTTGCTGCTCAGCGTGCTTTGAAAATGACACTCGGTCATTCGTCCCGTGGCTTGGGAGAAGAAAAGTTCATATTCGACACAAACGATGAGTTAGCCTAAGTGAATAGGCGTCGCCCGCGTAAATGCTCTATAAAGCATGCACGTTTCCACTGCGCAAGGCTTGGCATAGCCTTGGCTCGTCCCTCGGGTTAAGTTGTAGGCTTGAATAAGCTAGGCAAAGTTATGCCGGTCGACCTAAGCCATTCCAAGTGTCGTCCCGCTCTTTCTGCGGTTGACAAGTTAAATAGTCCCACGATCTCACGGGCCGTCATATAACGTATGACTTGGGTGATAGTGTCGCGTAAGACGGAAGTCAGCTAAAGGCACGAGCCACGGTTGGCACGATGTAAAGTTAGCCACGGTCCATGGCACTTAAGGAACATGTTTTGTTCAAGTTAAGTTGGAAGGCTATGTAGTAGTCATTCCCTCGAGTTCGAAGAAGTTCGAGGCGGTCCCTCAGTTGGGAGCCTCGCGATCCTATCCACGTTAAGGTGTTTTTGTAACACCCAGTTTTTCAGATGAGGATAATTTTGAAATTTTGAAATTATAATTATTATTTATTGATTATTATTTCATATTATAATTTTTGGTGATTTTTAATCATTTTTAAGCTATTTAAAATTATGACTTGTGATTTTGACATTTTACTATTGTTTGGTTTTAATTTCGAGGAATTTGTCACCCCCAATTTTCAGAAACATGGGTATTTTGTCATTTTGTATTTTTGAAATTTATTTTATTATTTATGATATTGTTTTAGGATTATTTGAGTCGGGTTCGAATTTCAACTCAATCCGACTTGAAACGGGGACCCGGGGGTAGTTTGACTCTAGTGGGACCCACACACTAGTTAGGCATGGCCCACATAATATTAATTTTAGTTCGCATGATAGAAATATTTTAGTTAGAGGTTAGACTAATTATTATGGATAAGGTTAGTGTGATTAGAGACTTTAGAATGGCTAATTTAGCCCCAACCAATTAGTCCTTTCCTAATACTAATAGAATAGGTTAGTGGGGGCATTTTGGACCTTACCATAATAGGACAAATAGCCCCATATGGCCAGCCACTTTGGGAGAGGATAGGCTCAAGTTCATTTCATTATTCTCATCCACACTCTCTCTCTTGTTCTTCTCCAAATTCCTAGAGAGCAATCCCTAGGAATTTCTCCACCAAATCCTTCCATTTCACCACCAAATCTTCTTCTTTCCTTCTCCATTCTAGCCAAGGAGGAAGCTACCCAAGTTTGGGAGGATTCGGAGCTCGTTCGTGTCCTTTTGGAATCTCTACGTGTCAGTGTCGCTCCGGGAAGGCTTTTCTTCGATTCGATCTACCAGGAGATATAAATCCCTTCTTATTTTCATTTTCTCATGCATATAGGTATTTTTTGAACCCATAGGAATGACCCCCATGGTTGTATCTCCATTTGTGTCCATTTCGAGTCCATTTGGAGGTCATAGGAGTGTCCTTTGTGTTGTGGTTGTGTCCATGTAGGAAAATTCCAAATTTGGACACACTATGTGTTGTTGTGTGTATGAATGAATTATTACATGTTTAATCTCATATTTTTGTATTGAAGATGTGTTCTATAGTGTCTCATATATATATATTAGTGTAGAGAGTGAGTTCTTGATATATTATGTTATATACTTGTGTTCTTTTGTCTCAAACTACCTAAATCCGTCATGATTTTTATCCACGTTTTTAATTTCAGCCCTAACTTAGAAATATCATAACTTCTAGCTCAAAGCTCGGTTTAATCTCCCGTTTTTTTAAAAGAAGCATATTGAAGTTAGCTTTCCAAAAACATAAATTAATAGGCCTAATTCTTTCTGTAACTTTCTGGAGAATTATTTGAGTGTCAGCTGTACGAAGGACAAACGCGTTCTCGGTGTTTTTGCGATTCCGGGAGTTTCCGGAAACGAAAACGCGATCCGTTTGAAGTTTCGGAAAGCTAACACATAGATCTATAACATACTTTAATCCTAGATTTTAATTCATGCTGAGATGGTACAGTATTGATTATTAGTAGAAGTTACTATTCGGCATATGCATTTTGTGCACCCTTGTGTGTAATGTAATGTTCTATTTGATTTTAACCCATGTTAATGTATATACACTATGTAATAAAATAGAGAATGCAAGCATGAGTAAATGGTTAAATAAATGATGCATGAGGTGTAAGTATCCTATCTAATGTAAGCATGTATAAGTATGGCTTATAATGAATATGTAGGTTCCATAGTATGTAATGTATGGTGCATATAGTGGTGCAAGAGAATAAATGAATGATGAATGAATGCAAGCATGAATGTAATGTAATAATAGATGTAATGTATGCAATATACAAGTTAATGAGATGTAATGTTCTATGTTAACACAAATCCTATATTACCTCATGTACCCCCTTACACTATGTTGACACTATCACACTTGACACATTGTTCACTTACACTTTGACACTCTTTGATATGTATACACTATGTATGCCCATTTAACCCTCACTTGCCCTTTTGCCATGTTCACATACACACACATAGCCTCTTAAATAAGTAATTATGAATATAGTTAACTTAGCTATGTATGTATATTATATATATGTTAGCATATTGTGTTGTAATATATAAGTTTATATAACCATTTGAAATGCCATGATTATAGACCTAATGTTGAATACCAATATATGCATGTGTATATATGTGTAGACATATATAGCTTAAAGTAATAGATTACCTAGTGTATATCCAATGTGAATTCTTGCCTATTTGAGTATTGAATAATTGCATGCTATATAGAGTTGGGTGTATGTTGGCTTGTATAGCCTTGTATTGATGTGTGCTTGCTAGAATAGTCTTGGTTAGGCCTAGTAAGACTTGCTGGGTTAGGACATGACCTAGTTTGACTAGTACAGTTGACCAGAGTTGACCAAGGGTTGACTTTAGCCTAGTTTGACCTAGATTCATGTAGAATACATTGTAGTACTTTATATTACCCTTCTGGACATGTTGTGACTTGTGCTGTTCTAATTAGGAGCTAGGCACCTCTCCTCGGACAGTATCTTTACCTTGGACATTCAGACATCAGGCGAGTACATTCTCTGATAGTTCTCTCATTTACTTGTCAATTACTGTACTTCAGTTCTAGTTAGTTGTATGCGATTCTCTATTACAACACGTGTGGATATTTCTGGATTCATGTATACGACACACTTTTATTTTCTGGCCTCTATTACAGGTATCATCTCTATTACTGGAATCACCTACTGGAATCATTTAACTAGAATCATTTTACTGGAATCATTTACTGGAATCATTTACTGGTATCATTATATTTTGGCTGGACTCATCTTGAATCATTGTGTCAGAATTCTGAATTCACTTGCTGGGAGGGAAAATACTAGAGTGAGACATGTAGACATACCCCAATCTGGAATCTCCCTACTAGAATCTACTGGAAGCATAGCCATCTCTCGCCTGATCAGTGAGGGATGTGCCTGATTACCCACAGCCGTTTACATATCGAACTCGGTATTTTAAAATACACTGCTAGAGTATAGGCTGGACTCACCCTAGAATCGTTGATCACTATAACTGGAATCGTTCCTTACTGGATTCATCTTGTATTAGATTCATCCCGTACTAGATTTACATAGGTTTTACACTGGTTACATTTTCTGTCTGGACTTTATATCATATTATCCTGGTTCAGCTAGTTCTATTTTTACAGTCTTCATTGCTATGATTCTTCTCTTGTTTAGTATTTACTTTCCTTGCACTTTATCTCTCTTTCTTACCATCACCTGAATATAAACTGTAATTTTCATCAATATAACTGTCTATAACTGCTGTATAGTTCCCTATCATTTACTTGGGTTTTCTAGATGAGATGTGCTCGTTCCTGTCCTGACTGGACCTGTTGATAAATTTTACAGATAGCCTGGAGGTTGCCTGCTAGCCTAGAGGAGACACAGTAGAGGTTGTATAGTTAGTTATTTCAGTTGTATTGAGTTGTATTTATTCTATGGATTACTGTATTGAGCTTTGAGATGTTTTCTGGGTTTGTGTATCTTAGACACTTAGACTTCTATCTGCTGTATCTCTTTTGGATTTCATGTTTTACCTATCTTTTATCTCGCTCTACCTTAGTTGTGATTAAGACTGTATCTGCTATATCACCTCCATTCGGAGAGTATATACTGTACAGGTACCTTTATATTGTTAGATGTTTGACCTAGGACAGCGTTCTACCGTCGACACTGCGGTGTAGGCTGGACGTACCCACGTCTCGTGCCCTTACTCTAGGGTGCGGGTCGTGACACGTTTTTAGTGGTGGCCCATGCAGGTCAAGTTTATGTAGTGGTATTCGAACTAGAGTATCACTACAGCCTGCAGTAGGATTAGGATATTTTTGGAGGTACTCAATCACATTAGGAAAAACTCTTAATCCGATTCCTTTTGTCTAAAATTGTTGCTTATTGACTTCCCTTGAATATAAACTGTTCTCCTTTGAAATTTTGCTTCATTCTCAGAAATTGCTTCTTGTTTTGATCTGTCTTCATGATGGTTATGAAGACACGATCTCATCGCTTCGGTTCGGGGGATACTATCGAGAGGCTGGCCACCTCTCGTCCTGTTCATCAGGACCTCGAGACCGCAGCTTCTGTTGTGCCGACTCAGGTTGGCATTTCTGCTACATTGGAGGTGCACCTCCGTCTGTACAGAGACTTTTTCCTTCGTTTCTGGTTTCTCTCAGCAGCAGCGATTCATGCAGCATCAGCAGCAGAGATTTGTGCAGTATCAGCATCAGGCTGGAGGAAACCAACAGGGCGAGCTATCGTCAGGATAGTCGAGGATGCACAGACCGTTGGAGATCTTGCTGCAAGTTCCGTTCTTCTCAATTTTATTTCCGTAATTGTTTTTTATAATTACCTTAAAATCTGATTCTATCTGTTCTTTGTTGATTGATTAATTTTGTCATGTTACTCTTTTGTTGTGTTATTTTTCTTCTGAGAAAATCATATGGGCTAGGTCGCCTAAATCATGGGATCTAGAATCCTCGATAGTCGTGTTAGTTGGCATAGTGAGGACATATAGTCAGATTTTGGATGTATTCTCGGGTATGGGAATTTAAGGTTTTCGCCGTCGCATACGGCAGTACGAAAATTTTAAATACCATGAACCTAGAGGTACGTACCTTAGTCAAGGACTCTGTGATTATCGTAGCCTTGCTCACTAGCATGATGAAGACTCTGGACAACATGATTTTGGACAGACGCATATGATTAACAGATTGTATCTTGAGAAGGTTTAAACATCATACCCTTTTGATTGTTATAAATGACTTAGGAGTAGGGATATTTAGTTTTGTAGAGCTTATTCATAGGTAGTTCCTTCATAGTATAATGGTATGATGACTTGTTGAGTGTCTGTACCCTAGAGGTGATAGTTAGCATTGGTGTTAGAATAGTAACCCATTGCAGATAATTCTCCTGTTATCTATAAAACCAACCAGTTACACATAGGATGTTAGTATGCCTTACAGCCTTGATGATTATTACTACTTTCCTTTACCTTTTCCAGTGAGGCACCCATGACCAGAGCCTGCCTTTGAGTATAGTTGTAGTTTCACCTAAGACCGAGAGGTCTATTTGCATAGATAGATTGCAGATGATATTGGCATATGGGATATAGGTTAGTTGGTATCTATAGGCCATTGTTGTATAGGGTTATAAACATGTTGTTTAGCTTATACTTGGTTCACTTTTCCATTTTAGTTAAGTTCTCTTCGTGTTGAGTTCCTTTGTGTTGATCACCTTTATAGGCAGTGTGCAGACCCTTCACTAGATACCATGTCCCCTTGATTCAGACCATTCATCCTTAGCCTTGTTCTAAGCATTGTTTCAGACCCTTATAAGTTTAGTCTGCCTTAACCCTTGGTTGATCAGTCATGTATATATATATAGATGATATACTTAGGATATATGTGATGGGTTGTTGTTCTTGAGTATATATATATATGTGGTATTTGATATTCATGTGCTTAGCTTGTAGGTATTTTAGTTATAGGTGACTTGATAGGATTGGAAAGTTAAGAGCTAGTCTATTATAGAGTTTCTCTTTTGCTAAATTCTAGTTGCCAACACCTAGATAGCTAGCATAGGTAAAACCCTAAGAAGTTGACCAGTTGATGACCAAGTACTTGAATGTTGAGAAATTGACTAGTGATTGACCCTTGACTTTGTTTGACATAGAAGGGGGTGCGATCATCTTAATTTCGAGGACGAAATTTTTATAAGGTGGGTAGGATTGTAACACCCAGTTTTCAAGATGAGGGTAATTTTGAAATTTTGTAATTATAATTATTATTTATTGATTATTATTTCATATTAAGATTTTTGCTGATTTTTAATTATTTTTAAACTATTTAAAATTATGACTTGTGATTTTGACATTTTACTATTGTTTGGTTTTAATTTCGAGGAATTTGTCACCCCCAGTTTTCAGGAACATGGGTATTTTGTCATTTTGTATTTTTGAAATATTTTTGAAATTTATTTTATTATTTATGATATTGTTTTGGGATTATTTGAGTCGGATTCGAATTTCAACTCAATCCGACTTGAAACGGGGACCCGGGGGTAGTTTGACTCTAGTGGGACCCACACACTAGTTAGACATGGCCCACATGATATTAATTTTAGTTCACATGATAGAAATATTTTAGTTAGAGGTTAGACTAATTATTATGGATAAGGTTAGTGTGATTAGAGACTTTAGAATGACTAATTTAGCCCCAACCAATTAGCCCTTTCCTAATACTAATAGAATAGGTTAGTGGGGGCATTTTGGAACTTACCATAATAGGACAAATAGTCCCATATGGCCAGCCACTTTGGGAGAGGATAGGCTCAAGTTTATTTTATTATTCTCATCCACACTCTCTCTTTTGTTCTTTTCCAAATTCCTAGAGAGCAATCCCTAGCAATTTCTCTACCAAATCCTTCCATTTCACCACCAAATCTTCTTCTTTCATTCTCCATTCTAGCCAAGGAGGAAGCTACCCAAGTTTGGGAGGATTCGGAGCTCGTTCGTGTCCTTTTGGAATCTCTACGTGTCGGTGTCGCTCCGGAAAAGCTTTTCTTCGATTCGATCTACCAGGAGGTATAAATCCCTTCTCCTTTTCATTTCCTCATGCATATAGGTCTATTTTGAATCCATAGGAATGACCCCCATGATTGTATCTCCATTTGTGTCCATTTCGTGTCCATTTGGAGGTCATAGGAGTGTCCTTTGTGTTGTGGTTGTGTCCATGTGGAAAAATCCTAAATTTGGACACACTATGTGTTGTTGTGTGTATGAATGAATTATTACATGTTTAATCTCATATTTTTGTATTGAAGATGTGTTCTATAGTGTCACATATATATATTAGTGTAGAGAGTGAGTTCTTGATATATTATGTTATATACTTGTGTTCTTTTGTCTCAAACTACCTAAATCCGTCATAATTTTTATCCACGTTTTTAATTTCAGCCCTAACTTAGAAATATCATAACTTCTAGCTCAAAGCTTTGTTTAATATTCTGTTTTTTTAAAAAGAAGCGTATTGAAGTTAGCTTTCCAAAAACAAATATTAATAGGCCTAATTCTTTCTGTAACTTTCTGGAGAATTATTTGAGTGTTAGCTGTACGAAGGACAAATGCGTTCTCGGTGTTTTTGCGATTTCGGGAGTTTCCGGAAACGAAAACGCGATCCGTTTGAAGTTTCGGAAAGCTAACACATAGATCTATAACATACTTTAATCATAGATTTTAATTCATGCTGAGATAGTACAGTATTGATTATTAGTAGAAGTTACTATTCGGCATATGCATTTTGTGCACCCTTGTGTGTAATATAATGTTCTATTTAATTTTAACCCATGTTAATGTATATACATTATGTAATTAAATATAGAATGCAAGCATGAGTAAATGGTTAAATAAATGATGTATGAGGTGTAAGTATCCTATCTAATGTAAGCATGTATAAGTATGGCTTGTAATGAATATGTAGGTTCCATAGTATGTAATGTATGGTGCATATAGTGGTACAAGAGAATAAATGAATGATGAATGAATGCAAGCATGAATGTAATGTAATAATAGATGTAATGTATGCAATATACAAGTTAATGAGATGTAATGTTCTATGTTAACACAAATCCTATATTACCTCATGTATCCCCTTACACTATGTTGACACTATCACACTTGACACATTGTTCACTTATACTTTGACACTCTTTGATATGTATATACTATGTATGCCCATTTAACCCTCACTTGCCCTTTTGCCATGTTCACATACACACACATAGCCTCTTAAATAAGTAATTATGAATATAGTTAACTTAGCTATGTATGTATATTATATATATGTTAGCATATTGTGTTGTAATATATAAGTTTATATAACCATTTGAAATGCCATGATTATAGACCTAATATTGAATACCAATATATGCATGTGTATATATGTGTAGACATATATAGCTTAAAGTAATAGATTACCTAGTGTATATCCAATGTGAATTCTTGCCTATTTGAGTATTGAATAATTGCATGCTATATAGAGTTGGGTGTATGTTGGCTTGTATAGCCTTGTATTGATGTGTGCTTGCTAGGATAGTCTTGGTTAGGCCTAGTAAGACTTGCTGGATTAGGACATGACCTAGTTTGACCTAGTTTGACTAGTACAGTTGACCAGAGTTGACCAAGGGTTGACTTTGGCCTAGTTTGACCTAGATTCATATAGAATGTATTGTAGTGCTTTATATTACCCTTCTGGACATGTTGTGACTTGTGCTGTTCTAATTAGGAGCCAGGCACCTCTCCTCGGACAGTATCTTTACCTTGGACATTCAGACATCAGGCGAGTACATTCTCTGATAGTTCTCTCATTTACTTGTCAATTACTGTACTTCAGTTCTAGTTAGTTGTATGCGATTCTCTGTTACAACACGTGTGGATATTTCTGGATTCATGTATACGACATACTTTTATTTTCTGGCCTCTATTACTGGTATCATCTCTATTACTGGAATCACCTACTGGAATCATTTAACTGGAATCATTTTACTGAAATCATTTACTAGAATCATTTACTGGTATCATTATATTTTGGCTAGACTCAACTTGAATTATTGTGTCGGAATTCTGGATTCACTTGCTGGGAGGGAAAATACTAGAGTGAGACATGTAGACATACCCCAATCTGGAATCTCCCTACTGGAATCTACTGGAAGCATAGCAATCTCTCGCCTGATAGTGAGGGATGTGCCTGATTACCCACAGCCGTTTACATATCGAACTCGGTATTTTAAAACACACTGCTAGAGTATAGGCTGGACTCACCCTGGAATCGTTGATCACTATAACTGGAATCGTTCCTTACTGGATTCATCTTGTATTAGATTCATCCCGTACTGGATTTACATAGGTTTTACACTGGTTACATTTTCTATCTGGACTTTATATCATATTACCCTAGTTCAGCTAGTTCTATTTTTACAGTCTTCATTGCTATGATTCTTCTCTTGTTTAGTATTTACTTTCCTTGCACTTTATCTCTCTTTCTTACCATCACCTGAATATAAACTGTCATTTTCATCAATATAACTGTCTATAACTGCTGTATAGTTCCCTGTCATTTATTTGAATTTTCTAGATGAGATGTGCTCGTTCCTGTCCTGACTGGACATGTTGATAAATTTTACAGATAGCCTGGAGGTTGCCTGCTAGCCTAGAGGAGACACAGTAGAGGTTGTATAGTTAGTTATTTCAGTTGTATTGAGTTGTATTTATTCTATGGATTACTGTATTGAGCTTTGAGATGTTTTCTGGGTTTGTGTATCTTAGATACTTTGACTTCTATCTGTTGTATCTCTTTTGGATTTCATGTTTTACCTATCTTTTATCTCGCTCTACCTTAGTTGTGATTGAGACTGTATCTGCTATGTCACCTCCATTCGGAGAGTATACTGTACATGTACCTTTATATTGTTAGATGTTTGACCTAGGACAGCGTTCTACCGCCGACACTGCGACGTAGGCTGGACGTACCCACGTCTCGTGCCCTTACTCTAGGGTGCGGTTCGTGATACGTTTCGAGGCGGTCCCTCGGTTGGGAGCCTCGCGTTCCTATCCACGTTAAGGTGTTTCGAGGCGGTCCCTCGGTTGGGAGTCTCGCGTTCCTATCCATGTTAAGGTGTTTCGAGGCGGTCCCTCGGTTGGGAGTCTCGCGTTCCTATCTACGTTAAGGCGTTTCGAGGCGGTCCCTCGGTTGGGAGTCTCGCGTTCCTATCCACGTTAAGAAGTTGGAGGCGTTCCCTCGGTTGGGAGTCTCGCGGCCCCGATGCACATAATGCAAAGGGTGGTTCAGAGCACGAGTTGCTAAGTATAGTTCCAGTCGTACCAACAAATTAGGCCATGCATTTACGTGAGTCTAGATGTCTCATAGGTGCGTGGTCATTGGATACCTTGTCGACAAGGATTTCTGCCTAGACTGGTTATACGCCGGGGCACCGGGCCCAGTCGTCCTAGGAGGTAGACGTTATAGCAGCACATGCCTTTATTACGTGGGTAGTCGAGGGCTTTCAACGGGGCTCGCTACCTGTGCTGAAGGACCCGCCGCCTACCCGAGCTATGTCCGCGATGGCTTGTCATGCCAGTGGCCTTTCATATAGATAATTGGCGTACTAAGCAGCGAATCCGCATACACGGTGTCGGTCATAACAAAGGAAGTGTAAGCACGGTATGCGTTGAATGGTGAAATGTGTGCTCGGTTGCACCCAAAGTATTATAAAGCCTATGATTCGGCTATACGTAAAGACACGTGCTTCGGCACGAGATATGGCGTCGTACTTGAATTCTCAACACCAGTTCAACAAGTTGGTTAGTCGTTACACGTTAAGTCGAGAAGGGACGTGAGGCGAGTTTGGATAAGTCAGGTTACGCTACGAAGCACGGCCTCGATGTTTGAGGCACAGGCAAGTATTTGACATGACCTAGTCGTTACGTCCAAGATTATGGTACGAAAGACAAGTATGAGTCGGTACGTTGACAATGCAAGCACAAGAAAGGTCTAGAGGCAAAGTATGGGTACGTTATTAGTGCAAGGCACGGAGATGGTCTAAAGACACTAAATAGGCCGAGCGTCGGTCCTAAAATCGATCCTAAGGCAAGACTAGAAAGACAATCGTAAAGGGGCTTGTATTGCACAACGTAAAATAAACGTGTAGGTTTTGTATGGGTGGGCGAGGAGCTCACTCCACCAGTACAGTTGAGTACTGACACCTGTTTGCCATTAAAATTCTTTGATTGCAAATTTCAATACAAACAGAACAGTATTACAATATAGGACTTAGATGTAGTCCTAGGAGTACACTTTTGTTTATCTGGGTCCCTTGTGCCGATGGAGCGAGTGGTAATGCGTTGACTCCGTTGACGAACTGACGACGGTTATCGGTTCTCTGAAGGTCTGGATTGCTCTGGGTGCTGGAACTTGCTGAGAGGAGGAAGACGTTGAGTGTCTATATCTACCTCTCTGGTGATATGTTCGTTCGTTGGGTCTTCTGTGTCTTTTCTGTACGTCCGTGAGAAGGAAATGATCCCTCTATTTATAGTTTTGCAGGCTGGCTGCTCATGCACGCATGTAGGATGTGCTGGTGCGTGGGGATGCCCCGTGGTGATTGCTGATCGAGGCGCATGGACGATACGCCCTGATCGAGGGGTTGAATTCTTCATACTGCTGTTGTGAGCCGGCACGTAGCATAGGAGAAGATCTTTCTGTTGCTGAAATCTTGGGTGAGTTGAGTCAAAGGACACGTGTCGTCGACTCAAGGCTTGGAGATCTTGGATTTGATGGGAGGAATGATCTGGTGGAATGCGCCTAGGATTGGGCGCATGAGGAGACTTTGGCTCGTAACCTTTAGGAGTCACGAACCATTTAGGGCGCATGGCTTTTGAGGCGCATGCAGGCGACTTTTTTTCTGTCTTTTAGGATCAGAGAGCAGTCTGAGGTGCATGGCTTTTGAGGCGCATGCAGAGCTTCAAGTGGAGACTTTTCTTCTGTCTTTAGTGATCAGTGAAAAGTGTGAGGCGCATGGCTTTTGAGGCGTATGCGGATGGTTGGGTGGCCACGTGGCAGTAGCCGTCCGAGTAAAGAAATGATGATGCTGACGTTGCCGACGCTTCGTCTTCTGAAAAAGCTGTCAACTGTTCAGACTTTGGGAGGTGTACTGCCAACTCTGTCAGTTCAGCATTTAATGTTTCTGACATTCGATGGACAGCTGAGTGGGCGCATCGATTGGCGTTCCACTAGGCGTATGGGGACGCATGGGGGCGCATCCTCTGTGACGCACATGGTACTGAAGGGCGCGTCTGTGCTGATGCGCTTGATGTTGAAGGACGCGTCTGTATGATGCGCGGTCTGGCCGGCGCATCCGCTTCGTGACACGTTCTTTAATGCAGTGACTGTTACGTTCTTCGAGTGCTTTAAATAGCCGTCTTGATTTGGCTGAATTCGAAGCGTCCGGTTCATCCATTAAATGTAAATTCATTGCACGGAATTCGAAGAGCCATCCACCTGGCGCATGGGTTTGATTTGCCTGGCCTATAAATAGTGGCATGGAGAGAAGGTTTGCTTCTCGTTCTCTCACGTCTTTCGATATAAACTTGTGTACTCGAGTGCATTCTGTTGACGAAGTGCTCCCGAGGGTGAAGATGCGACGCCATGTCTTCATTGATGCACTTGAAGGTGACTGTTACATCTAAAAGCCGGAGTCGAGGGCTTCCGAGGCAGGCGGAAGGTGCCTGTTGCATCCAAAGTTAGGGATGCCCGGGCCTCATCTTCGTTGTGCAGGAAGATTCGTAGATTGGAATGGCGGTGCTAGACTCTTTCTTCCTTCAAAGTGGGTGTTGTCCACTCTGGTGGGTTTGGAAGCTGCTCCTTTAGCCGCATTTCGATTGCGGTCTTCCTTGGTCTTTGGAGGCTCTTTCGAAGCCTCCCCTGGCCACAGATTTGCGGTGCTCTTCTCTTCCTTGGTTTGGGGAGCCCTTCCTCCAGTGACTCAATAAATGCTTCATTAGTCGAAGCACTTATCAGGTGAGTCTGGCTGGAAGGGTGGCACATAACTGGGCTGCTGAAGGGATGCACATAACTGGGATGCACATAACTGAGCTACTGAAAAGGATACACCTTGAGGAGGGCGCATGGTGGGATGCGCCTGACCGAGGGCGTATGATGATTGTTGCGCCTGCCTGAGGGCGCATGGTGGCTGCTGGTTGTAGACTTAGGATCTTTTCTTTGTAGAAATTTTCTTTTGTACAGTCTTTCTTTAGACATGTAATAGACTTTTATATGTTAAATAAAAAGTCCTCTTTCAATGTCTATACTTGTTGTTTTGGCTGTGGAGTACTTTGTCCGAGCTCTGGCGCATGTAGTCTAGCGCATGGGCTTTCTGGTTGTGAAATTCCATGCTTCTACAAGACCCCCTTCAAAGTTAGTAAAACTTTTGAATAAGTTTTGGAATACTTTGAATAAGAAGCATGGTGGTAGAGGGGCATGTCTGTCGGGGCGCATAGATACTCCGCGCATTAGTGATGGGGCGCATGCTCTGCTCAGTTAGTGCAAATGATAACGCCTCGGTAACCGAAAAAGATTAATGATGATCTTTTTGGTTTTATTTGTGGTTATCTTTTCACAGAACCCGAGGCGACGACTGAGATCACACATTCATCGGTTCACGCGTGCGACCAAGCCCTATAAATAGGCGAAAGATGGAGAGAGAGAGTTCTTCTTCTCCTTGCTTTTGCTTTCTTTAGAGTTCTTCTTCAAAAACCCTAACTTTTCTTCTCTCAAAGAATGGCTCCCAAGACTCCTCGCGGCGGTGCTAGCAAGGACAAAGGAAAAGAACCTGTGAAAGCTGCAGCGGCTGATGTCCCCCGTCGGCCTGTCGAAGTTCGGCCGGAGGTGGTTGGTAAGTTTCATTTTACGTACACCGACGCACATAGACCTTGAGTCTTTTGATGATGTGCCGAGGTTTTTGCCGCCGACGCGCATGGGTTTAAGCCCCAAAGATGCGCCGAGGCTCTACTGCTAACGTGCATGGGTTTAGACCCTGATGATGCGCCGAAGCTCCACTGCTGATGCGCATGGGTTTATACCCTGATGATGCGCCGAAGCTCTACTGCTGATGCGCATGGGTTTACACCCTGATGATGCGCCGAAGCTTCTTTTTCGGACGTGCTATGCGCTTTTGATGAGACTCAGATTCTTTTGTTATTTCTAACATTTTTCGAATCTTTGCTAGTGTCGATGTCTATCCCACTCTTGAATGAAGTGCTCCTGGATGCTGCCCTCTGCCAGACGAGAGTAGATTATAACGAGGAAGTGATAAACCCTGCTCAAGCCGCTATTATGCTGGACCAGCATCCCGAGAGAATAACTTAAATCCGGGAACAGCAATATGGGTTCCTCAAACGGATGATGGAGCATGGTGTTGCAACATCTGATAAAGTGACCTTCTTGAAGCCTGAGTTCCTGTTTGGGGACCGCCTTACTTCTACTGAAGCAACAGTGTTGATGGTCAAGGAAGACCAGTTTTTTACAGCAAAAGGAGTGCATATGACCGTTAAGCAACTTGAACGTCAATGGCCTTTGATGGCCTTCTGTCGTCTTGCTTCCAAGAGGAGGATGTCTTGGGATCTTACTCCCTCTCAGGGGGGCGGTGATTGGCATCATCAAAATTGATTCTACCTCCGATCAGAAAGATACTTTGACCGCAGTGCGGTCTGGGTCTTCTTTCATCTGGCGGACTCTACGTCCTGGAAGCATTTACAGTGATGTTCCCCTCGATACTTTTGCTTATAGTGCCTTGACTTTTGCACATCGCATGCTGTTGATGGAACGCTTATACCCTAAAGGAGAGTTTCGGGTAGAGGGTTGGTGTTATTACATTTCTAAATGGGATAAACTGACACTCTGGGTTTTGTCGCGGTTCCGGACTGAGCTACGAGAGATTGGGCTGACTGCCGCGATTCGTGCTACCCAGGCAGGTGTTGACATTAACAGGCATATGTTCTTCGCCCTCTTGGAGATGTTTGATATCCATACCGGGACCTTTCTTACTCCGGTGGAGGAGTTAGGGCTCGCACTTCATGAGATGTATGAAGTATCAAAGCTCCCTTGGGGATCAGAACCCTATGAAGAGTACTTTTCGACCAACGAAGAGTTTCAAGTCCTGGGGGACAAGGCTGAGGAGATGACGGCCGTCTTTAAGGAAGTGGCGAGTCATCATTACTATATGCAGAGAAGGGATAAGAGCGGGTCACAGCCTCATGTGACCGCTTGGAGAGATTACGTCTTTAGGCAAGACAAGGGGGATTCCTCGCAGTTCTCCACTCCGCCAGCGCTCTCTCGTAGCGAAGTGCTCTCTGAGATGAGCAGGTTAGATAAGAAGAATCCCCGGGAGAACGAGGACCAGCAGTCTGATGAACGCTCCTACAGCTGTTTCTGGCATCTTGCTCATCGGATGTCGTCGAAAGCAGTATTGGTCGCGTATCTTATGGTTTGGCTTCGGGATTAAATTTTCTCGGGCGGATCCGGCTCTGTAGAGAGAGTGACCCAGCACTTGATCCTGCCAGCTGTGAAGTTGGTCTTTGGTCGGTGCTTGGCTCTACTCCCCGCAATGGTATGTAACTTGCTGCGGGGTTTACGCGAGTTCGCGGAAAATGTGATTCATGACCGAGGTCGAAAAAATAACTTCCCGCACGCTGAACTGCCCTTTCACTATTTGATGGGGTGGTTAATTTTACACCATCCCAATGTGATGAGTCCAGGTTCAGAAGAAGACTACAGGGCTGGAGATGCATTCCTTCGCCGTTTCCACCAGAGGAGCTGGTCGCACACTGGCGTCCCTGTTTGTAGAAAGGTTTTATCCCGTCTTCAGGGTTGGGAGATCACCAAAGTTGGTCCAATCTTCCTGAGTTTTGAGGCCAACGAAGACTTAAAGGATTCGGGCGAAGGCGCCACCGCTCTGCCTCCATAGGGATTCTGCTGGTTGCAAAGTATCCGTCCATCCCATCTGGTGTACCGGAACAGGAATCGGTGCTACCTGTAACCGTATTTACCGAGCCGCTTTGCACGATAATTCGGTTATGCTCAGTTGATGTTGGATAACCCCAGTATCACTCTGGGGTATGCTGGAAGTTTGTTGGATGGTGCACGGGCTTGGCATTACTATAATGCCGGATGTACCGGGGCTCGTATTACGTTGCCCGTCCCGATCCACGGCCACCCATTCTTTACTCGACCGCCAAATTTTACTGTGTTATGGCTGTCGCGCCTCCCGGATATGATAGGGAGACCAGTCTTATCGCAGGCACTCAGTTAGCTATGGCCGGGGACACGCCGGCGAAAGTCTGATCGTACCGTCCGCCAGGGGCGGGTTATCGGGGTGTCTCTTCCGTGCCTACAGGGGGTCAGGCAGAACCCTCGGTTGATCAATCAAAACGGCGTGCAGATACAGGGGCTGGATCTCCGATGTCGAAGAAACAGAAGCAGGCATCGTCACCGACGGTGTCATCGGATTCAGCATCTGCAGAGGTAAGGAGGTCCTACATAGTTTGGTTTAGGTTCCGCATTTCATGAAACCAATGCTTCCCTTTTTTGTAGAAGCCGCTAAAAAGAAAACCTCGTACTCCAAAATCGAGTGGGAGCAGGCCAAAAGAGATGGCGGGCTCGTCTGAAGTGCGCATCCCGCCGACTATGATGTCTCCCATGGAGGAGAATCCGGAGGATGTTGTCGTCGTGGAGATTTCAGCATCCCCAGATTATGTCAGAAGGGAAGTTAGGGGTGCAGCAGCTTTCGAGATGATGAAGGCCGTAACGGGGGCTTCGGATGCCGAGGGTTTAGCAGACACGCGGCTTCCTGGTGATGAAGTGGGGTGGAGTTCGTCGTCTTCAGATGACGATGCTCCAGAGTTGCAAGAGCCTGTTGCGGGGACAACAGAGATGGTTGGAACAGAGAAGAGGGTTGATTCCCCTCCTTGTTATGATGAGGGGAGGTCGGCTGCATCATTGCCGAGCCCTACCCCAGACTCAGCGACAGAAGCTGAGGTGGCTACCAATCAGGAGGTAGCGACAAGTCCTGTCCCTGTAGAGGGATTTGATGAAGAGACTCGTCTGGCGGTCCTGACTTCAGGGACGAGTCAGGAGGTAAGTGTTGATCTCCCCGTTCTGCCAGGGGAAGTATTGGCTGGTGATAGCACGTTGGGTATTGGAGAGGTGGCCGCTGACGTCGGTGGTACTTCCGAATTTGGGAAGGGTAAAGGTGTGATGGAACCCTCTGTTGCTCCTTCTACTTGGGGTACAATCTCGACGCCTGTGTCGGCTTCCTCTGTTCCCTTGGCTCCTCGGGCTAGTAGTCAGGCCCCTGTTGATGAAGAGCCTACTGGTACCGAGGTTTCAGCCTCGTAGGTTGAGGTCGGCGGGTCTTCTTCCGGTCTGCCGACTGGAGTAGCTCCTCCAACCCCTGCTATGACGCCGCAGGTGCTGGCGGACGCAAATGAATATGTGAAATTCATCGTTGAGGCAGTGTACAAAATGCTGCAGAAGGGTGTATCTGCGGTGATGGATGCCAACGGGAGCTTTGCGACGGCAAGAACTCTGGCAATGCCTTATATTGACCTGATCCGTCTTCACCAAGGTCATGATAATATGGCCGAGATCCTGGAGGCTTCGGTAGTTGAGCTGGACCAGCGGCTCTCGGAACTTCAGTGCATCCAGCGAAATGACCTTCCGTCTTGATAGATGCGGAGAAGGGGAAGCTGATCGTCGAGATTGAGTCTTCCTACCAGGCCACCGTGAGTGTCTGGGAGCGCAAAGTGGCTGAGACTGAAGGTGCGGTAGAGCGGTTGTCTCAGTCCATGCGGGGAGACAGTGGAAACGCGAGTCGCATTGGACGCTAATATCGCGGAGATCAACGCCCAGATCCGCCGCCTTGAGGACCAGCGGGCCCGATTCAAGTTAGATGCCGAACGTGTCCAGGCTAAACACGTAGCATTCAAGAAGAAGGAAGCAACTTTCACTCAGCGGACTCTTGCCCTGGCTCAGCAGCGACAACAGCTTGATGAGAAGCATGAGAATGATACTTCTGCTGAGGCTGTTGAATCGATACGTCAAGAGGCTGAGCGTCGAGTCCTGGCGACTGTGGAGACTCGTGCGGCAGACTTGAGATGCCGAGTCAGAGAGCTTTCAGCCAACCCTGGGGATACTTAGGGATTGTAGCCTCTCCTTTTTGTATTTTTGCAACTCTTGCTGGGGAAAGTGTAGTCCTTTACTCTCTCTTTTTTAGAAAATAAAGAAGTACGCAACTTTTTATGATGTGTTCATTTTTGTTGTCATGAACTTGATGATTTGTGTGGACCTATTATCTTTTGCGCACCTTGGTTTTTAGGTACAGATAATAAGTTTGAAAGAACCAACATGTTTGCTCAGAGGTAATGGACGTGGTAAATATGGGGTTCAAGTGGTAGAATCACCCTACTCAGAGGTGTTATGGACGTGGTAGGAATGATCCTGGGGGATACGCGGAACTACTCAGAGGTGATGTGGACGTGGAAGTTCTGCGATCAATGTACGGCAACGCAGGAGTTGTTTGTACGGGATGTTTACTCAGAGGTAATGTGGACATGGTAAACATGAAGGGTAGCATAGTCTTACAGGGTGTTAGATTACGCCTTTTAGGGTATGGGGGGACAACTCAGAGGTGATGTGGACGTGGTTATCCTTCTACTGGAGGATGCTACGGAACAGCTGGGTTCCGGAAGCGCACGATTTTGTGGAAGGGAATTGTCTGTGAGCCCTGATGATTGGGTCCACAGATCCCCTAGTGGAAGCACATATCTGAAATATGTCAAGAGTAGTACTTCTTTAGGAACTTGCCGTTGATGGGCATCATGAACAAGTCCCCAATGGGTTTGGCGAGGCGGTAAGCACCGTTTGAGTATACCGTCTCTATGATGAAAGGTCCTTCCCACTTGGGTTCGAACTTTTCTGGTGTCTTGTGAGTTAACACCATCGGCCTTCTGACTGCCAGAACCAGGTCGCCAACCTGGAAAGTCCTCTGCTTGACCTTCTTGTTGAAAGCCTGTGATATACGGGCTTGGTAGAGTTCGATGCGTTATTGAGCTAGGAGACGCTTTTCATCAAGTGCCTCCAGTTCCCGCAGACGACGACGTTGATTGTCTTCTTCTGTCAGTTGGTTTGTGATTGCTACACGAAGTGAAGGTATCTGAATCTCGAGAGGCAGTATCGCTTCGCTCCCGTAGACCAGGGAGAATGGTGTGTTGCCTGTTGGGGTCCGTACCTGTAAACCCCCTTGCTATTTTTTTAAGGTGAATTTTTTTTATTAATTTACCCAAGATAGTGATTTTAGTTTTGTAACATTTTGTTTCACTAATTAATTCCTGGAGGCTTAGTCATAGAGAATATGTGTATATGTATCCAACTTGACAGGAGGAGATGGTTTATGCAAAAACCAATTACAAAGAGACTTAAGAGTAAAAAGGACAGATTTAGAACTCTTCCTAGCCGTAGGCATGGGAAAACCCTGCTTTTGAATTTATTTTTAAACACATTCAAAATACGATTCCTCCTAATCTGTTTGAATTCGATTGGGATAACTCCCACCAAACCTTAGATAAGATCAATCAAGTCCTTCTTTATCTCCCATAATTTGATCGAGCATAGTGTATATATATATCGAGGGATTAGTAGCCGACCCAACCCCTCTACAAAACCCTATCAATCAACTTCTTCCCTGTTGCAATAACAACCAAGGAAGAGCCGAGGAGCCATCGAGGGAGCAGTCGGGTTTCGTTTTCGAATTCCAAAAGACGTAAACCAATGTACTCTTGGATTTAAATTTACTGCCTTTAGACATACTGTGAATAGAGATGGAGAGGTGGGTGAGTCCACACGATGGGGGTGTCCCTGTTCATTTAACGCTATGGGTAAAGAGATATCTAGTATAGCCATTAGAATTAATGGAATTTCTGTTATAAAACCTTTGTGTAACCCGGTATACACAGAACATGGGGTACATTGTTGGTATCAGTTCCTCGAAGTCTCATATAGGGTGCCAATTAGATAACAGGTGTGGGTTCGAGTTGGGAAACCATGAGTTGTAGACGCCCACCAGGTGTTCGTAATTAACTTCCAATTGGACATGAGAGTGAGGTATCAGTGCCTATCAATGCAAGTATTGATTTGGCTGAAATTTTGATAGAAATGTTGATCATTATTGATTCCTTGCAAGTGTTGGCACGAGTTAGGAAAACTTTAGTATATGCCATATTCAATGATAAGCCAATCAAATTACCTTACCTTCTCTTTGTGTGTGGTTTGGTGTCCTTAAGTTGATATTTATTAGAGATTATTCTTTCTCATAAGTACACTCTGAGTTTGTCATTTCTGTTTATAGCCAGTATCTGGTAATTTTTCTAGATTGGTGTGAATTTACACCGATGGAATGGAAAACACATTTTATTTAAGAGAGATTTATCATGACTAGGATAGATTACTATATCCATATGTTTGTTCTATATCTTTATGGAGTTGGTTTAACATGCATCAAACTCTAGTAATGTCCATAATAAAGCCCTATTGGTAACAATTCTGAAGTTTTTAGAAAGCTAAATGCCTTATCTGTGTCCCTGAACTTCAGTATCTATCCTCAAAATAGGGAATTGAATGTTAGGCAAGCCTGATCCCAATCCTGGGACCAAGTCACCTGATTTCCATATCAGGAAATCTAGAATCGATCACATTTATTATGAGAACTGATGATTGAGCATTAGGCTCAGGATGAACCCTTCATCATTTATCCATACTAAGGAGCCTCGGATAGAATGCTCATCAGGTTCAGAGCACTCGAGGATAGGTATCAGACTTTAGGTGTAGTCATGACACCGTATCGAGATTGTTTGGCCACCAGACCCGACTAAGTTCTTGGGTATATATAGATATTTCTAGGTTTCAGATTTAGTTTGGGCTTGTGACCTAAACATCAGGCATTAGGGAATACCAATGTATTTTGATACTGTGATACCACTCTCTAACAGAAACCGAGTTAACAGAAAAGTATACCAAATTGATAATTACGGTCACTCGGGCTGTCAGTACCCCTAGGTGCCATTCACTACTGTTCAATTGGCACACAGAGCCAAGAGTCCTGTAATACCAAACAAAAGATATGGTAACATATATTAATAAGGGCATAGGTGTTGGAGAGGCTAAGCGTAATAGCTGTCCTGATTCCCAACTGAAAACGCTGTGTAGAGTTGAAACTAAACTTGGACAGTAGTAAACGTAGGATGGATGCAAACACACAGATGGGGATATCATCACCACATCACCTTAGATGATCCTGAGTAACAAAGGTACACGAGTACCCAACAACCCTGGCTGTACGAAGAGTGGCTATATACCACTGCACTGAATACTTCCCTGAAATAGAACATGCCTATACTGTATATGCAGATATCAGCTTACCATCCACAAGGTCTAGCCACCTTTAATTTGTTAGTAGCAACCCCTTAGTGATTCAGTTCTTCTAACCCTATCCAGGTTAGAGAGTTACCCTCACTTTATATTCATTTCAAACTATGTTGCATACATAGTTAGCCTATACTTTAAATTCACCCTTTTGTATTTCAGAATTAACCAAAGGTTGTTGCCGTGAAACAAAGTGACAGGAGAATGTGCTAATTTTGTACGATGTAATGAAGGCCATGTACCTAATGTAATGCTGGGTTGTGCATCTAAGGCTCAAGAGTCTTGGAAAGGGGGAGAATGGGTCTCTTAGCAGGGAATAGTATAAAAGTTTCACGAATTGTCAACATTTTTGCCTGTATGACAAATCGTTAGTGTTAGGGAGCAGCGACTGCAGGGCAGTATGCTAACTGTTGTATATATATATACAACAGAAATAAAATGTAATAATGTATATATCTGAAGCAGTAGCTGGACTGCAAAAGCAATAGTCCCTGCAATTTAAAGTTTGCAACAGTTCATAGTCAAACTGTGCAATCTTTGTGCCTTATTCCTGGGTTGAAGAACAACACATTGGTGCACGTCTAGGTGTAGACTGAATTTATAGCAGAGCCAATGCTTATGCCAGCAAATTATGTGGGCTAAATATCTGTGCACATCCATATGAGTGTATCATAAATAGGGAGCACTAGGGGAGTTTAGCACCTGCAATGATGTAAAGGAAGATGGCTTCCTGGGAATAGCGAATAATTGTTGTAACTCAGCAGTAGGTAATGGATACCTGGGTATGGGTACATCATTATATACCAGTACCTATAGGACAGACCAGAAGTCTAATATTTAAGTAGATTGCCATTTTTTGAATCAAATTGCATATTGATATTGTAAACTCATAAAACAGGTTAATTGGGTTGACTCAGTACATCGACCCGTGCCAGCAGCTCAGGACCTAAGACAAGTATACCTTGCCTTTCTACACAGCTTTATTTACATGCACTGTCTATTATTTTATCCAGTTTTCTCATATTGTTGCCATGTATCTTTTCTATCAAGCTGGTATATTTTTATCATTGCTTTAGACAGTGTTCACAATTAGCCTTGTGTCTTATTGGTCGTGCCTTGATTGAGTCGTGCCTCCGTGTCTTGAACCTTGAAGCTAACCTGCGAGTCCATGATAGGGACGCGGGTTAGTAGTTATTAGTCCACACCTGCAAGTCCACACTAGGGACGAGGGTGATGCTAGCCTGCGAGTCCACGATAGGGACGAGGGTTAGTAGTAGATGCTAGCCTGCGAGTCCACACTAGGGATGAGGGTTAGTAGTATAGGGTTTACGCCTGCGAGTCCACACTAGGGATGAGGGTGATGCTAGCCTGCGAGTCCACGATAGGGACGAGCGTTAGTAGTAGATGCTAGCCTGCGAGTCCACACTAGGAACGAGGGTTAGTGGAATAGGGTTACACCTGCGAGTCCACACTAAGGACGAGGGTGATGCTAGCCTGCGAGTCCACACTAGGGACGAGGGTTAGTAGTAGAGGCTAGCCTGTGAGTCCACACTAGGGACGAGGGTTAGTAGTTCAAACCTGCGAGTCCACGCTAGGGACGAGGGTTTGAGTATTCGTTTCGGTTATCCGTTGACATCTTGATATGAGTTCTCTAGTCCTTGTTCAGCAGTTCATTTTCGTGTAGACAGTGTATAGATTCATGCTTTATTTATTGCTCAGTTTACTTGTTTATCCTATATTTTCTCCATGCATAATAAACTGTTAGAAAGGCTCATTTTTATGTATCTTGCTAGTCCTCTGAGGACCTGATGATCTCTTTAGGTTAGCCGAGTTGAGTTAGGAGCAGACCAGAGGGTTGAGCCAGCATCAGATCGCATCGCTTGCACTTGAGGTGGTCTAGATTAGCAGTTTTCATTCAGTCAGTTACTCCATGTATTCTTTTATTTTTCTTCCGTCTATTGGTAGTGGATTTGTGTCCACCGGACGTGACATTGATATTCAGTTTATCCATTATTATTCAGTTCATGTCTTTTCATTGGTCTTGACTGTGACATGATTATTTCTGTGGTTGAGATATAGTTTTCTCGTGATTTTAGATTGCCGTGTCTTGAGTATAGACAGCGTACTACCGCCGACACTGCGGCGTAGGCTGGGCTTGGACACCTTTTATATCCGAGAAGCGGATGCGGGTCGTGACAAGTTTTTTTGGTGGCCCATGCAGGTCTATGTTAATCACTTCGGTTACGTCACTGTGCCGTCGTGAGCCTGCGAATAGGAATGGACACTTAGGATCTCATCCACATGTCTTGACTCCTTATTAATCCTTAATCCTTGATTTCATTGAATCCTTGATTTGCATCATGTTTGAAAATCTCTTCAACGGCTAAAGTGTTTTCTCTGTTTCAACTAAGATGGACTCTCAAGAAAATTGTCGCGACAGATTAGGGTTGTATTGGATTTATGGATCCAATCAACACTTGTCTCGTAATTGTCCGAAGAGGATAGCAAGTGCCCCACCACTACCAACCGCAGAAGGAGGGCGAGCCTTTGCCATGATCGCCGAGGATGCGACGACACCACAAGGAGCAAATGGCAGAAATTTTCAGTAGAGTATAGTAGTAGCATTATTAATAAGCACTATGTTGGTTTGACATGCGAGTATTCGCAATAATTTTATAGTAACATGTTAGCCTACTCTTTCTAGTAGATCATGGCTTTATTTGAATTTCGAGGACGAAATTATTTACAAGGTGGGTAGGATGTAAACCCCCTTGCAGTTTTTTTTAAGGTGAATTTTTTTTATTAATTTACCCAAGATAGTGATTTTAGTTTTGTAATATTTTGTTACACTAATTAATTCCTGGAGGCTTAGTCATAGAGAATATGTGTATATATGTATCCAACTTGACAGGAGGAGATGGTTTATGCAAAAACCAATTACAAAGAGACTTAAGAGTAAAAAGGACAGATTTAGAACTCTTCCTAGCCGTAGGCATGGGAAAACCCTGCTTTTGAATTTATTTTTAAACACATTCAAAATACGATTCCTCCTAATCTGTTTGAATTCGATTGGGATAACTCCCACCAAACCTTAGATAAGATCAATCAAGTCCTTCTCTATCTCCCATAATTTGATCGAGCATAGTGTATATATATATCGAGGGATTAGTAGTCGACCCAACCCCTCTGCAAAACCCTAGCAATCAACTTCTTCCCTGCCGCAATAACAACCAAGGAAGAGCCGAGGAGCCATCGAGGGAGCAGTCGGGTTTCGTTTTCGAATTCCAAAAGAGGTAAACCAATGTACTCTTGGATTTACATTTACTGCCTTTAGACATACTGTGAATAGAGATGGAGAGGTGGGTGAGTCCACACGATGGGGGTGTCCCTGTTCAATTTAACGCTATGGGTAAAGAGATATCTAGTATAGCCATTAGAATTAATGGAATTTCTGTTATAAAACCTTTGTGTAACCCAGTATAAACAGAACATGGGGTACATTGTTGGTATCAGTGCCTCAAAGTCTCATATAGGGTGCCAATTAGATAACAGGTGTGGGTTCGAGTTGGGAAACCATGAGTTGTAGACGCCCACCATGTGTTCGTAATTAACTTCCAATTGGACAGGAGAGTGAGGTATCAGTGCCTATCAATGCAAGTATTGATTTGGCTGAAATTTTGATAAAAATGTTGATCATTATTGATTCCTTGCAAGTGTTGGCACGAGTTAGGAAAACTTTAGTATATGCCATATTCAATGATAAGCCAATCAAATTACCTTACCTTCTCTTTGTGTGTGGTTTGGTGTCCTTAAGTTGATATTTATTAGAGATTATTCTTTCTCATAAGTACACTCTGAGTTTGTCATTTCTGTTTATAGCCAGTATCTGGTAATTTTTCTAGATTGGTATGAATTTACACCGCTGGAATGGAAAACACATTTTATTTAAGAGAGATTTATCATGACTAGGATAGATTACTATATCCATATGTTTGTTCTATATCTTTATGGAGTTGGTTTAACATGCATCAAACTCTAGTAATGTCCCTAATAAAGCCCTATCGGTAACAATTTTGATGTTTTTAGAAAGCTAAATGCCTTATCTGTGTCCCTGAACTTCAGTATCTATCCTCAAAACAGGGAATTGAATGTTAGGCAAGCCTGATCCCAATACTGGGACCAAGTCACCTGATTTCCATATCAGGAAATCTAGAATCGATCATATTTCTTATGAGAACTAATGATTGAGCATTAGGCTCAGGATGAACCCTTCATCATTTATTCATACTAAGGAGCCTCGGATAGAATGCTCATCAGGTTCAGAGCACTCGAGGATAGGTATCAGACTTTAGGTGTAGTCATGACACCGTATCGAGATTGTTTGGCCACCAGACCCGACCAAGTTCTTGGGTATATATAGATATTTCTAGGTTTCAGATTTAGTTTGGGCTTGTGACCTAAACATCAGGCATTAGGGAATACCAATGTATTTTGATACTGTGATACCACTCTCTAACAGAAACCGAGTTAACAGAGAAGTATACCAAATCGATAATTACGGTCACTCGGGTTGTCAGTACCCCTAGGTGCCATTCACTACTGTTCAATTGGCACACAGAGCCAAGAGTCCTGTAATACCAAACAAAAGATATGGTAACATATATTAATAAGGGCATAGGTGTTGGAGAGGCTAAGCCTAATAGCTGTCCTGATTCCCAACTGAAAACGCTGTGTAGAGTTGAAACTAAACTTGGACAGTAGTAAACGTAGGATGGATGCAAACACACAGATGGGGATATCATCACCACATCACCTTAGATGATCCTGAGTAACAAAGGTACACGAGTAACCAACAACCCTGGCTGCACGAAGAGTGGCTGCATACCACTGCACTGAATACTTCCCTGAAATAGAACATGCCTATACTGTATATGCAGATATCAGCTTAACATCCACAAGGTCTAGCCACCTTTAATTTGTTAGTAGCAACCCCTTAGTGATTCAGTTCTTCTAACCCTATCCAGGTTAGAGAGTTACCCTCACTTTATATTCATTTCAAACTATGTTGCATACATAGTTAGCCTATACTTTAAATTCACCCTTTTGCATTTCAGAATTAACCAAGGGTTGTTGCCGTGAAACAAAGTGACAGGAGAATGTGCTGATTTTGTACGATGTTATAAAGGCCATGTACCTAATGTAATGCTGGGTTGCGCATCTAAGGCTCGAGAGTCTTGGAAAGGGGGAGAATGGGTCTCTTAGCAGGGAATAGTGTAAAAGTTTCACGAATTGTCAACATTTTTGCCTGTATGACAAATCGTTAGTGTTAGGGAGCAGCGACTGCAGGGCAGTATGCTAACTGTTGTTTATATATATACAACAGAAATAAAATGTAATAATGTACATATCTGAAGCAGTAGCTGGACTGCAAAAGCAATAGTCCCTGCAATTTAAAGTTTGCAACAGTTCATAGTCAAACTGTGCAATCTTTGTGCCTTATTCCTGGGTTGAAGAACAACACATTGGTGTACGTCTAGGTGTAGATTGAATTTATAGCAGAGCCAATGCTTATGCCAGCAAATTATGTGGGCTAAATATCTGTGCACATCCATATGAGTGTATCATAAATAGGGAGCACTAGGGGAGTTTAGCACCTGCAACGATGTAAAAGAAGATGGCTTCCTGGGAATAGCGAATAATTGTTGCAACTCAGCAGTAGGTAATGGAAACTTGGGTATGGATACATTATTATATACCAGTACCTATAGGACAGACCAGAAGTATAATATTTAAGTAGATTGCCATTTTTTTGAATCAAATTGCATATTGATATTGTAAACTCATAAAACAGGTTAATTGGGTTGACTCAGTACATCGACCCGTGCCAGCAGCTCAGGACCTAAGGCAAGTATACCTTGCCTTTCTACACAGCTTTATTTACATGCACTGTCTATTATTTTATCCAGTTTTCTCATATTGTTGCCATGTATCTTTTCTATCAAGCTGGTATATTTTTATCATTGCTTTAGACAGTGTTCACAGTTAGCCTTGTGTCTTATTGGTCGTGCCTTAATTGAGTCGTGCCTCCATGTCTTGAACCTTGAAGCTAACCTGCGAGTCCACGATAGGGACGAGGGTTAGTAGTTATTAGTCCACACCTGCGAGTCCACACTAGGGACGAGGGTGATGCTAGCCTGCGAGTCCACGATAGAGACGAGGGTTAGTAGTAGATGCTAGCCTACGAGTCCACACTAGGGACGAGGGTTAGTAGTATAGGGTTTACGCCTGCGAGTCCACACTAGGGACGAGGGTGATGCTAGCCTGCGAGTCCATGATAGGGACGAGGGTTAGTAGTAGATGCTAGCCTGCGAGTCCACACTAGGGACGAGGGTTAGTGGAATAGGGTTACGCCTGCGAGTCCACACTAGGGACGAGGGTGATGCTATCCTGCGAGTCCACACTAGGGACGAGGGTTAGTAGTAGAGGCTAGCCTGCGAGTCCACACTAGGGACGAGGGTTAGTAGTTCAAACCTGCGAGTCCACGCTAGGGACGAGGGTTTGAGTATTCATTTCGGTTATCCGTTGACATCTTGATATGAGTTCTCTAGTCCTTGTTCAGCAGTTCATTTTCGTGTAGACAGTGTATAGATTCATGCTTTATTCATTGCTCAGTTTACTTGTTTATCCTATATTTTCTCTATGTATAATAAACTGTTAGAAAGGCTCGTTTTTATGTATCTTGCTAGTCCTCTGAGGACCTGATGATCTCTTCAGGTTAGCCGAGTTGAGTTAGGAGCAGACCAGAGGGTTAAGCCAGCATCAGATCGCATCGCTTGCACTTGAGGTGGTCTAGATTAGCAATTTTCATTCAGTCAGTTACTCCATGTATTTTTTTATTTTTCTTCCGTTTATTGGTAGTGGATTTGTGTCCACCGGACGTGACATTGATATTCAGTTTATCCATTATTATTCAGTTCATGTCTTTTCATTGGTCTTGACTGTGACATGATTATTTCTGTGGTTGAGATATAGTTTTTCCGTGATTTTAGATTGCCGTGTCTTGAGTATAGACAACGTAATACCGCCGACACTGCAGCGTAGGCTGGGCTTGGACACGTTTCGTATCCGAGAAGCGGATACGGGTCGTGACAGTACCGTTGTGCGGTAGGCCCAAAGGCATTCGCCACGCTTTTCGTCCCAGTCGCGTTTGTTAGATGACACGACCTTTTTGAGTAGCCTGAGGATAGTCTTGTTAAACGCCTCTGCTAATCCGTTTGCAGCCGGATTGTAGGCGGTTGATGCCACATTTTGAATACGATTCTTATCACAGAATCTGCTGAAAATGTGGCTGATGAACTGAGGACCATTGTCGTGGATGATCCTCCGGGGCACCCCGAAACGGTAGATGACGTGGTGCTTGATGAAGCTGATCACTCTGGAGCTTTTCACTTCTGCTAGCGGAACTGCTTCTGCCCATTTGGAGAAGTAGTTGGTGATTGCTAGGATAAAGCGGTGTCCTCTTGATGAAGAAGGGGTGATCGGTCCCACAATGTCCATACCCCAAGCTTTGAAGGGCCAGGAGGTGACTGTAGGATGTATTGGTTCTGACGGTGTATGTATGAAGTCTGCGTGAAGTTGGCACGCGTGGCACTTCTTAGCATATTCAACAGCGTCAGCGGCCATGGTTGGCCAGTAGTAGCCCATGCGTCGCAGTCGATCCTGCAACTTAGGGCCAGGTTGATGGGCCCCGCAGGTTCCATCGTGAGCTTCTCGAAGGGCTTCGACTGCTTCTTCGTTGGACAAACATCGAAGGAGAAGTCCATCGTAGGAGCGTCGGTACAGCATTTTAGTGGCTGTATCATAGTAGAATCGAAGAGAGCATCTCCTGATTGAGACGGCTTCTTTCGGGTCCTCTGGAAGAATTCCATAGACAGCGAAGTCGATGAACGGGAATCTCCAATCTCGGACGTTAACACCGGCACCCGTTGACATGGCATGGGCCACTTGTGAGCGCAGGTTGTTTTTAGGGCAGACCAAGTCTCGACCCACTACCATGACGTAGTATTGAGCTCCGAGGGGTGCCGCCAAGGAGGCTGCGAGGCCAGCCAGAGCCTCAACCTCTAGATTTTGTAGACGAGGTACATGTTCGATGAAGAACCCGGTGAAGGTTGAAATGATGTTCAATGCAACTTCATGGTAGGGGATCAGATCTTCATGGCGAACCTCGTATTGCCCTCTGATCTGGTTTACGACAAGTTTTGAGTCGCCGTAGGCTTCCAGATGATTCACCCCCAGCTGTTGTGCTAGCTGGAGTCCCATAATGAGCGCATTGTACTCGGCAATGTTGTTGGAGCACGGCTTCGAAATGGAGTAAGCACGCTGGATGACCAGTTGATCGGGGAAGACTAATACCACCCCCACTCCTGCGATAATTTGGCCTTTGGGGCCTGTTCTTCAAGCGCCATCGAAAAACATCCGCCAGACGGAGCCTTCTTCGGTGACGTTTGATTCTTGGACCTCATCCGGGATATCTTTATAGAGCCTTGAGGACTCTGGGATGGGGTGTGCAGCTAAGAAGTCGGTCAGAGCTTGACCCTTAACAGCCTTCTGTGGAACGAACACCATGTTGTATGGTGTTAGCAAGATCGCCCATGTGGCTAGCCGGGAGTTCAGTGATCCTGGCTTCGTCATGAGGACCCTGAGCGGATTGACTCGGGAAATGACATGAATTGTCTGGCCCGAGACATAATGGCGAGTCTTTTGGATGGCAAACACCAAAGCCAAGCACTCCTTTTCAACGGGGTTGTACCGGTGTTCAGCCCCGATGAGCGTTCGACTGAGGTAGTAGATTGCTTGCTCATAGCCTGTGTCGCTGTTCTGAGCTAGCAGGGTGTCGAGGGAATGATCCATGGCACGGACGTAGAGTAGGAATGGTTTGCCGGCGACGGGTGCCACCAGGACTGGAGGGCTCGTCAGATAGGCCTTGTTGTCGTCGAAAGCCTTTTGGCATTCCTCTGTCCAGACGTAAGCGACTCCCTTCTTCATGAGCTGGGTGAAGGGTTGACATTTGCCGAAAAGGTTTGCTATGAACCTCCGGATTTATGCCAGACGTCCCTGTAGGCCTCGCAGTTCTCGAAGATTCTTCGGAGGGTCCATATCAAGAATGGCTTTGGTCTTCTCGGGATCGACATGAATGCCTTTTGCCGTGATGATGAAGCCCAAGAACTTTCCGCTCGAAACCCCAAGGAAGGATTTAGCGGGGTTCATCTTGAGTTGATGCGCCCGCATGAGGTCGAAGACTGTCTTGAGGTCTTGCAGATGATCTTCTTTGAGACGGCTCTTGACTGCGATGTCGTCAACACCCTATTCCCCCTGGTCTACGAGAGCGAAGTGGCTGCAGGCCGTTTCCCCTTGTCATCAAAGGCGGGGAAGCTGACTCCCAGAAGACGCGCATTGGCCGCCTTCTTTTCTGCGGCTGCGGCTTCAATGATCAAGGAACTCCAGTCGGAAGGAGGAGTGGAGTTGAGCCAGAGTTTGACTGCAGGCAGCATGTTCATGCTGCAGGAGGAGAGGAGCGCATGTTCTGGCATGCCCGGAGGTAGTCTGAAGCAGGCCTGTCAGAAGTGTTCGATGAACACCCGAACCGTTTCCTTCTCCTTCTGGCGTATCTCTATGAGGGATGCCATCATCATGGCCTTCCCGCCGTCGTAGAAACGGTCGAGAAAGAGGCACGTCAGGTTGTCGAATGAAGATATTGAATTGTCGGGGAGGCTGCAGTACCAGTCGTACGCTACTCCTTTCATTGCCCCAACAAATATGCTGGTGAGTAGCGCGTCCTCCTTTGGAAGATGTCCCGTATGAGACTGGAAGTACGTCAGGTAGCGACGCGGAGAGTCCTTCCCGTCGTACGGCGTCAGTGTTTGTGGTTTATATTTTGTAGGATAAACCACCTTGTTCCACTCGAGGGGATAAGGCTGGGGGATGCCCATTTTTTGGCGCTCCTCTTGTCTCGTCTTGGACTCAAAGCGCTCGCACAGGTCCCTGATCATCTCGACCACGTCTTCCGTGGAGCTGGGAGTCGGGGAAGGTGGTACCACCGGATGTTGAGCATTTGAGGGCTCCGACATCCGAGGTGCTTCTCGGTGATCTGCGTCCGAGGATACCCGTTGAAGGGGTACACTCGACTCTCCATTGGCCCCTGGATCGGAACCGGTAGAAGGTGTCTTCGCCAAAGCAGATCGTATCTCAAACACTGCTTGAGTCAGTGTTTGTATGGAGGCAGAGAGGGTTTTAAGTCCTCCCTCCAGAGTATCCATGCGCTGGACGAGGTCCGTTGGCGGCGCATCAGACTCGATATCAGCCCCAGTCACGTTTACTGTCATGACGCAGCCGGGAGTGGATGGATGGGTTGAGGCCTCACTCTTGGCCTCGCTCTCTTGTAGGGGAGTCGCCTCTCCTGGAGCTTCGTCTTGGCTACCCCCGGTTATGTTCGGGAGAACATTCACCACGGGCGCATCTGCAAGGGCCTGATTACCATCAGCTCCATCTTGAAGGGCCTCTTCTTCTCCGGAACTCGGGTCCGCAGGTGCTAGATTACCCCCAGCTATGTTCTGGAGGAAATCCTCGTCTTCAGGGGCTTCTGGAAGGCTAATTTCGCCTCGAGGATCTGCCCCAGGTGCGCTTTGGACACACTCATCTTCGGAAGGAGGCTCCACAAGGGTCTGACTACCCCCAACTTCCTCCAAGATCTTCTTCCTCGCTCGAGTGCCTTCGAACACTCCGGAGGACGAGACAGCTATCTTGGTTTTCCTCGGTTGGCTTTTGGACGAGGAAGAGAAACTGCCAGTCGCCTTTCGGACTGAGGAGGAGTTGGAGATCACGTTGCATGATGCAACTATTGGTTCCTCTTCTGTTGACACCTTCTTCCCGAGGCGACGTCGGAGAGGTGTCGATGGTTGCAGCCGCTGGAACACCGACTGCCTTGGTGGGACTGCTGCTTTGCAACAGCAGTTGATGGTGACCACAGCACAAGTATGCCCCGTGAGAGGTGCATCGTGCTTGTCAGTCAACTCTCCTGATCGGCGCTTATGAGTAATCACGTTACGCAGATCGTTGGAGGAGAGTGCCACCTTTGTACCCCCTCCAGGCGCATGGCAAGGCCAAGCGCCGGGTGGTCAAGTGAGTGCTGTGCCCCCTGATCTAATACCAAATAGGCATCCCGATCAGAAGTGGGGGAACCACAACATTTGGAGTGACTTGAACGGACCTCAAACGCAAAACCGGAGGAGGCACGGGAGTTTAAGACCACTGGATTTACCTTACTCGACTTGGTTGTGCACGCAGTAGATGCGCCCAAGTGAGACAAGGACTTTGAAGGTCGGCTCGTTCTCAGCGCCGCAGCACTCGAGTCGACCTTGTACAACTTACCATCAGCAGCGCGCATGATTATAAGCGCATGCTTCTGGCTTGTTGCTGGCATAGCATGTTTGGGACGCATGGCCCGTGCTGCCTTGGACTTCTTCGTACCAGGCCGCTGGGGCGCGTAGTACTCAGAATCCAAATTCTCCTCGCCACTACAGCGAGTGAGACTGTCAAAGACAGAGACCTTCTGTGGCATATCAGAGGTGATGCGCGGGACATTGGCTGCGCCCCTGTTCCGTCGACGCATCTTCCTCGCCTGAGAGGGAGATGGCTGGGGAACGTGGTTAGCCGCACGTTTCCCCGAGAGATGTGCTGCACCAGCGGGCGCATCTTGGTTGCTGAGGACATCAGCAGGATGGGAAGGCTGGATTGGCGCATCCCCTTCGGTGGTGGTGCCCGAGGCGTCGACCTTGCGCACCCAGACTCGGTGGGTCTTCTTCGGCTTCGGCAGCCGCTTCGAAGGACTCGCACTTCATTCAGAGATGAACTCCTCATACGCCTGTTGATTGAGGCGTACGACCAGCGTCTTGTGGGAGGAGCCCACCTTCACATCGTCGGTTTGCGACACAGCTTTCTCGGTAGAGCAGAAAGAGGTCCCCAGCAGAGTCGCCAGCTTGTTTGCCATTAAAATTCTTTGATTGCAAATTTCAATACAAACAGAACAGTGTTACAATATAGGACTTAGATGTAGTCCTAGGAGTACACTTTTGTTTATCTGGGTCCCTTGTGCCGATGGAGCGAGTTGTAATGCGTTGACTCCGTTGACGAACTGACGACGGTTATCGGTTCTCTGAAGGTCTGGATTGCTCTGGGTGCTGGAGCATGCTGAGAGGAGGAAGACGTTGAGTGTCTGTATCTGTCTCTCTGGTGATATGTTCGTTCATTGGGTCTTCTGTGCCTTTTCTGTACGTCCGTGAGAAGGAAATGATCCCTCTATTTATAGTTTTACAGGCTGGCTGCTCATGCGCGCATGTAGGATGCGCTGGTGCGTGGGGACGCCACGTGGTGATTGCTGATGGAGGCGCATGGACGATGTGCCCTGATCGAGGGGTTGAATTCTTCATACTGCTGTTGTGAGCCGACACGTAGCAGAGGAGAAGATCTTTCTTTTGCTGAAATCTTGGGTGAGTTGAGTCAAAGGACATGTGTCATCGACTCAAGGCTCGGAGATCTCGAATTTGATGGGGGAATGATCTGGTGGAATGCGCCTAGGATTGGGCGCATGAGGAGACTTTGGCTCGTAACATTTAGAAGTCACGAACCATTCAGGGCGCATGGCTTTTGAGGCGCATGCAGGCGACTTTCCTTCTGTCTTTTGGGATCAGAGAGCAGTCTGAGGCACATGGCTTTTGAGGCGCATACAGAGCTTCAAGTGGAGACTTTTCTTCTGTCTTTAGGGATCAGTAAAAAGTGTGAGGCGCATGGCTTTTGAGCCGCATGCGGATGGTTGGGTGGCCACTGGCAGTAGCCGTCGGAGTAAACAAATGATGATGCTGACGTTGCTGACGCTTCGTCTTCTGAAAAAGCTGTCAACTGTTCAGACTTTGGGAGGTGTGCTGCCAACTCTGTCAGTTCAGCATTTAATGTTTCTGACATTCGATGGACAGCTGAGTGGGCGCATCGTTTGGCGTTCCACTAGGCGTATGGGGACGTATGGGGGCGCGTCCTCTGTGACGTGCTTGGTACTGAAGGGCACGTCTGTGCTGATGCGCTTGATGTTGAAGGGCGCGTCTGTGTGATGCACGGTCTGGCCGCCGCATCCGCTTCGTGACACGTTCTTTAATGCAGCGACTGTTACGTTCTTCGAGTGCTTTAAATAGCCATCTTGATTTGGCTGAATTCGAAGCGTTCGGTTCATCCATTAAATGCAAATTCATTACACGGAATTCGGAGAGCCATCCACCTGGCGCATGGGTTTGATTTGTCCGGCCTATAAATAGTGGCATGGAGAGAAGGTTTGCTTCTCGTTCTCTTACGTCTTTCGACATGAACTTGTGTACTCGAGTGCATTCTGTTGACGAAGTGCTCCCGAGGGTGAAGATGCGACGCCATGTCTTTATTGATGCACTTGAAGGTGACTGTTACATCCAAAAACCGAAGTCGAGGGCTTCCGAGGCAGGCGGAAGGTGCCTGTTGCATCCAAAGATAGGGATGCCCGGGCCTCGTCTTCGTTGTGCAGGAAGAGCCGTAGATCGGAATGGCGGTGCTAGGCTCTTTCTTCCTTCAAAGTGGGTGTTGCCCACTCTGGTGGGTTTGGAAGCTGCTCCTTTAGCCGCATTTCGATTGCGGTCTTCCTTGGTCTTTGGAGGCTCTTTCGAAGCCTCCCCTGGCCACAGATTTGCGGTGCTCTTCTCTTCCTTGGTTTGGGGAGACCTTCCTCCAGTGACTCAATAAATGCTTCATTAGTCGAAGCACTTATCAGGTGAGTCTTGTCACGCCCCAGAACCAGAATACTAGAGAGCGGGGGCAGACATAGCCAGCTACGTATAACGGAATGGAATCCACACCGCTATACGGTCACGGCTGTCTAGATATGTGAGGGTTTCACTACAATCCATCAGTCTCTTAAGGTCATAAAATAGCCTATTGTCTCAATCTCAACCAACTAATAATAATCACAAGATATCAGATCTCCAAATATACAATTGTAAGGCGTCCCAAATATTACATATCCAGATGATCATGAAGCTAGTCGTTACAAAATGTGAGGACTAGCAAGAGTTCAGTCATACATGATCAACCCCCGGGGCTTGTCAATCATGTTACAGCCCGTAGGCAGACAGTAAGTAAGTACAATCGAGCTAACACTTGCTCATCGGCTAAACGCCTCAAAAGAATAATTTACAATATTACAGTGGAAGAACAAAAGAAACCCACTCGATGCCCTGGTTACGCCTGGTGACCACCATCGGGCTGGAAGACAGGTAGATCCTTTGCTGCTGCTCCGGTATCTGGCCATACAAAACCAGCTAGGTCAGACCCCAGGAAGAGCAAGTGCCGCAAAGGAGGCCACAAAATAAGAACCAAAGCCAGCAAATTAGCACAATAATATAATTACATAATAAGAGACAGTAATTTAAGAAAAAAAAGCATGATGGGTAATTATAAAAGACAATCTTGCATAGAATCACTAAAAGACAGGACATATGAAAAGCATGTCAGGATGATATACGATGAGATAACCATGGGACTATTCAGATAGCTAGGTTACAACCCGTAAACCAAACAAGGACCGGGGTTGTAACCCTTCGTCTGAACGAAACTTGGTTTCTCTCACCATTTATCGGCAAGATAAATATAAGAAATCAGGTCAAGTAACAATCTGGAGTTCAATCATTATAGTGACGATCTGGAGTGACAATTATTATAGTGACAATCTGGGTGACAATCCTTCAATCATTCTAGTACAATCTTACAATCAATCAATTCTAGACAATACTATACTGGACCAGACTCCATCCAAGCAATCACGGCCAATCATTGCCTACGGCTTTCTATATTAACTAACTAGGGTTATCACAATCCTAGTTACTAGCAAGATGCAATGAGATGCTCCAAGTAGTCACAGGCCCTGCAGCTATCCAGGTTATCCAGGCAATCATTATAGTGACAATCTAGAGAGTACAATGCATTATAGTGACAATCTGGAGTTCAATCATTTAAGTGACAATGGTGGGTGCCCCACATAACAGTGGGCTGGAAATGTGCCATACTCGTCGGCAGGCTACAAGTCCAATCATTTGCGGCTGGGATAACGGGATCGCCTGTAACTGGGGAACATCTCTTCATGACTAGTGAATTATACTAATTATTAACCTTAGTCCAATTTCGTAGGTACTCCTGACCGTGGTATTCAGGAGTCCCATCCTAGACATGATGCGAGACTGGACAAGTGGATTAACAAGCAAGCAAGAAAGAACCACCCACGGTGTCAAGACAGGTCAAGTTAGGTTATCAAGTCATGTCAAGTCAGGAGTGCACCGCCACGGGCCACTATCAAGTCATGCTGGTCATGTCAGGAGTGCACCACTACGGGTCACTGTCGTGTTATGCTAGTTCCTTGTCATACCAGGCCATGTACAATAGTCATTCCAAACATATTAAGCAAAATCAAGTTCAGGACAAAAGGCGTAAGGATATAAAATAGGCATAAAATATCTAATAAAATATCAAAGTACAGTGTTATAGAAAAGCCAAGCTTAAAGAAATAAGACCAAAACTACAAGAGCCAATGGGTTAACAAGGGGGTCAGGGAAGCAGCGTACGAAAAGTCACGCACGCTGAGAGCAGCGTAGGTAAAAAGTCACGCACGCTACAGGGAGCAGCTGCGTGAAAAGTCACGCACGCTCAAGGAGGGCAGCATACGTGAAAGTCACGCACGCTACAGGGAGCAGCTGCGTGAAAAGTCACGCACGCTCAAAGGAGCAGCTGCGTGAAAGTCACGCACGCTCAAGGGAGCAGCTGCGTAAATAGTCACGCACGCTCAAGGAGGGCAGCATACGTGAAAGTCACGCACGCTACAGGGAGCAGCTGCGTGAAAAGTTACGCACGCTCAAGGGAGCAGCTGTTTGCAAAAACAAAAGTATAAAACTTTATTGATACAAACTATAATAAAGATTACAAGAATTCTGGGAAAATTACAACTATAGAAATCCAATCTTGATGACGATTGCTCTATTCCTTGGACGATGTGAACTTTGAAGACGAAGCCTTTGAAGTTGAAAACAACTCTAGAAACTGAAGGCAAAAGCCTCTAAAGTTGAAGACAAAAGTCTCGGAAGAATGCAGCAGCACTTTGGCAAGAACTCCTGAACTCTCTGATTTTTGATCTCTGATCTTGATCCCCCTTGAAATGAAGACTTGAAACTCTATTTATAGAGTTCTAGAAATAACTAACTTTCAGTTATTCTGGACTGCGCAAGATGATTTGTGCAGCAACTGATTTGCGCAGCACTGGACTGCACAGGCAGTTATTGGATCGTGGGCCAACTATCTGGGACACATGGCATCATTTGATTGAAATGCGTATGATCATGCATAAACAGTTGACACGTAATGAGCAATTGATGGCATGAATGCCAC
The DNA here is from genome assembly GCA_029216955.1 of Iris pallida. Lineage (NCBI taxonomy): Eukaryota > Viridiplantae > Streptophyta > Magnoliopsida > Asparagales > Iridaceae > Iris > Iris pallida. Next base: position 4,945,698 of record JANAVB010000400.1, read on the forward strand.
ATGTAATTTGTCAGTTATGTTGGTAGAATGCGTAAAGTGAACTGCGCAGACTTTGTTTTGCGCAGACTCAGACTGCGCATGAATGGTTTGCGCAAACTCAGACTGCGCATGAATGGTTTGCGCAATCACGGATTGCGCTGCCACCTGTCAGCCGCCCTCGAGCACTGTGCGGCGCCATAAACGAACAGTCTCCTCATTATTCGTGTTGTCAGCTGTCAGGAAGATCTGATTTGATTCAGTCAATGATGACTTCTGCCACGTCAGTCTGCGCAGTTGGGAACATGCGCAAACCAACCTGCGCAAAGTGATGTCTGCGCAATCTGTTGTCTGCGTAACTCATCAAAATGATGAATATCTTGAATTTTTGACTTTGTTGATTGATACAACTTAATTTTTCAGGACCTACAAGACCCCCTTTAAAGTTTTCGAAAGTTGATTGTATTCAAAATTTTGAAATACTTTGAATTTTTGAATGTTGAATCATTTTGCGCAACATGATGAGCTGTCTGCGCAAAGCGAGTGGACCACAATTTTAGGCGCAATCCGAGGCATCCGTTTCGTGTTTTCCAAAATTATAAATACCCCTCTCTTCGTTTTCAATTCTTTACTTTGCAATCTTTCGAGCTTTTTTAAGAAGAAAATCTCCCAACCTTCACTGTTCTCCTCCTCCGACGATTGTCATGGCCCCAAGACGATCAAATGCTGCTGCTGCCGCCGTCGCGAAAGGAAAAGCTCCGGCCGAGTCTTCTGACAGGGTTGCACGGCGAGCTTCCCGACACGAATCCGCACACCCTGCTCTGAGAGGTAGTTGAACCGATCGAAAACCCCTTTTTAGGGTGATTCGACTCCCTTGAAACTCATCTCTTTTTAGAGATAAGTTCATATTGCGCCACCCTTTTTAGGGTTTCGGTTGCATCAACTATCAGTTCTTCATTTTTATGAAGGCTGCATTCTTGCACAAATTGTTGATTTGTGCTGACATGAAGTCAGCGAAAACAATTAAGTTGTGCAGATATCAGCGCAAACCATTGCTTTGTGCATCCTTTTATGATGCGCAAACTGATGTTGCGCAAGTCATGTCAGCGCAATCTGAGGTTGCGCAAATTATGTCAGCACAATCTGAGGTTGCGCACTCTAATGTTTTATGTTTAAAAAATAGAATCTTTGTCTTGGACTAATTTTCATCTGTTTGTTGATGCAGTTGAAGTCAATGAAGATCCAGATTACGAACATTTTGTGGGAACCCTTACAGAGTCTGAATACAAAGAAGATCTATCTCATGTCCATTACCCTCAGTATGATCTACCGGCCTCCCGTCAGGCTATATTGATTTCTCAGGACAATGAAACTTTGATGTGTTTGATGAACGGACAGCCTTTAGAATCAGCTGATGCTGTAATTCACAAGAAACCCTTATTCCTATTCGGTGACGCCTTTGAGAGAGCCTCTCAGCCTAGGCCAAGGATGGAAGATAGGGTAGTTCACCAGCAAGATAGATCTTTTTTTATACCCGACATCGCTCGCTGCCTTCCTTTGTCACGGTACGCTCATGCAAGCTACCCTAGGAAGATGGATTGGAATATCACTCTATTTCAGGATGCTCGGGCAGGAAAAATCTTCGTAAAGAAGGGGCCACAACATAAGGATATGTTTTATAGCTCTTCTGACAGATATAGTGTCCTACTGAGAGGCTTAAGACCTGGCTGCATTCCACCAGAGAACTCCTCCATGCTAATGCCTGTTAGGACACCAATATTCGCAAATGAATTTGCAAAGGTTGAAGGAAAATATCCTGAGCAAGATATAAGACTGACTGGATTGGTGAATCCAGACTACAAGCGATGGAACTATATCGCGAATTGGATTCTGGCAAAATTCCAAGACAGACTCCAACAAATCAACCTGTATGAAGTAGTGCATGCCACTGTATATGGATTTGCTCCCAATCCTCATATATTTTTAGCCTTAGCTGAGAGATACAACTACAGGACCGGAACTTTCATGACCCCAGGGGGAGAGATGGTCTTTGCACTCCACGAGATAAAGTATATCTCGTATTTGCCCATGGAAGATGCTCCGTATGAGGAGTATGTACCAACAAATGATGAGTTGAACAAGCTCAGAAAAGAGAATCCAGAGATGGTGACAGTGTTCGAAGAGCTATTGTGCCATTATAAGATCTGTTCTCTATTTTACCAGAGTGCCACTGCTAACACTTGTTATTCTTCAAAGTGGCTACCATACCTGTTTCTCAATCATATAGAAGAGAAAAAACCAGGGAGAATGATAAATGCTACCCTACTTTCTTCAAACCTTTGAGCCATACAGAGGTTAGAAAGTTAATGGAACAGAGTGGTCACTTTGATAAAGAAGTGAAAGATGACCATGAATATCCTCCTTTGAAGAGAGGAGACAATTTAGAAAGTTACTTGAGAATGGGCTATAGGCCCATGTCAGAAGCAGCACAATTGGCGGGATTCTTAACATACTGGCTGCGAAGGTTCGTAGTTCCCGGATCCAGTGCCGTAGATCGTTTTTACCGCAGCGTCTTGTTGCAGCTGTTAAATTGGTCTTCGGCTATAAAATGGACTTACTATCAGCAATGACCTGCAAGCTAAATGCCAGTCTTCGTTTATATGTTGACTTGATGCTGAAAGAAAAGGGAGAGAAAGAATTCCCTCGCTTAGAATTGCCATATACATATTTGTTTGGATGGTTGCTTCTTCACTATCCAACCTTAATGGATCCTGGCATGGGATCAGTCGACGGCAGTTTTCTTCAAAGGTATTCCCAGGGAAAATGGAAATATACTTCCTTAACTGAGTGTAGATTTATGTTAAATTTGAATAGAGGCTGGAATTTCTGCTGTGCTCCTTTCCCTGCTGGGTATGATCAGATGTCCACGAATATGGTGGATTCGAAACTGCAACCTCTGACTCGTGTCGCTTTTGAATGGTTGAAGACAATTCGACCATCTCATTTGGTCTACCGATTCGAAGAAGAGTGCTACTTAGAACCATATCTTCCAAGCCGATTCGCTCGGCAGTTTGGATATGATCAGTTCCATGTAGGGAACGCAATTACCTGCCTCCAAGGCAAAGGTTATCTGATAGACGGAGCTAGGGCTTGGGCTTATTACAATGCCCGTGATACAAAAGCCACTTTCTCCATGCCAGCAAAGACTACTCCTCAGGGTCCTCGAATGCTTTTTACATACTCCGTGTTTTACACATCAGCGAATACTTTTGTCGAGAATTTTAATCTCGCAGATAGTTTTGCCACTGCAACAAGATTAAGGAGAGGAAGAATTGCTCCATCGATCCCTATAAATGAGGAGGCGCAGGAACCGGCAGATGCACCTCTGGAAACTACAAGGGATATTATATTCCCCCAAGAAGTGAATGCACCACTTCGTATTTCTCTGAAGGTGGGTAAATCTCCTGCGAAGAAAAGAAGAAGAGAGGAGCCTCCTGCTCCTGTGGCGAAGAAGAAATTGATTCTTGATCTTTCTTCTGAAAAGGTGACTACCAGATCTCAATCCCGGCAATTAGCCGAGACACATCAAGAAGTTGCCACTACACCAACTTCCGTACAAAAGCAAGCAGAGCCAGAAAATGTAGAGAGTCCTGTTAGACCTCTACACAGAAAGAAAAGAGTAGTCGCCAGAAGAGTTTTGGAAGAGTCTTCTTCTAGACAACTCCTGACTTCAGTAGATGCTGCTGCAGGACTTCTAATGGCATCTCCTACACCTGCTTCTGAATCAGGGAGCAAAACTCTCGAGGAGAATGAACAGAGGGGAGATTTTGCCCCAAGAATTGAAAAGCCTAGAGAACATATTTTAGAGGAAGAACAAAGTGTTGTACGACCTCATTCTCCTATTGCAGATATTACTCAACCTCTTCCTACTCCCAGGACTCTTCGTGAGGAAGAAGACCGTAAAATGATTGCAGCTCTGGAGGACAGCAGTTATAGTTTGCAGGAAGATCAGGCTGCCACTAGCAGTGGAAATACAGCAGTAGAAGAAGAAAAAGAAGAAGAAGAAGAAGAAGAAGAAAAAGAAGAAGAAGAAGACGAGGAAGGTTCTTCATCCGAAAATGTTGATGAGTATTTACAAGATCCTGAAAAGCAAAATGAAGAACACAGATCTCTTGATACTGCCGATGATATTTTAAATCCTAAAAAGGATATTGAAGTGGAGGCGTCTGCAGAAAAGGCTGTCGATGTTGAGATAGAAATATCTCCTGAAGAAGTAGCCGACAAAGGTGAGCTGACAGAAAATCCCGCCACTGACCCTCAAGGTATAAAATAAGATTTATTAATTTTTTCTTTTAAAATGAACTGATAACTAACATCTTTATTTGTAATTTCTTGCAGATCTTGAGACTTTGCCAACACCTCCAACGGACCTGATTATGGTGCCTATACCAACAGTGGTTGTTAGCAGTAGTCATCACTTATCTTGTGGTTCTGAGGCGGACAGCAGCCAGGCTGTTGCAGCGGAGGCTACTTCTGTTCAAAAGGAGTCCATTCCAGTAGGGAATGAACTTGTTGTTAGACCAAATCAAGGTAAAATTGCTTTTCATTTGATCTTTTTGTGCATCAACAATCAATTAGTAAAATAACAATTTTACTTTTGCAGAAGATCAAGCAGGAGGAGCAACCAGCTCTACTTTGGCTCCCTTATTTAAAGAACATGTTGTCCAACTTCAAAGAATCGAGCAACCTGTTACCCCGTCTTCATCAGGAGTAGCAGCAACTCCCGGAACTTTGGCCATCAATCAGCAGGTTGTCCAGTCATTTACCAAATGCTTCTTTGAATCGCTGGGATCCCTTGTCCGAAAAATGATAGAGAAAGAAGGAGCTGACTTCATTATGGTTAGGAAGCCCACTTCTTTCTTGATAAGAGCCATAAGAGACCAAGGAGATGAAGCTCAGGCCACTCTTCTTGAACATATATTAAATGAGTTAGAAGTCTCCATCAAGAAATATAAAGAACTCAAGAAGAAAGATGTAGACTCTTTAATACAAGCTGAATTTGAGCGACTGGCTCAAGCTACTGATATGGAAAGATTAACCCTCCAAAATCTATTAGAGGCTCATTCAGCAAAATCAGCTGAATATAATTCTAAGATAGAATCAGTTACTTTGGTGGCTGAAAGCAAAGGACGGCGACTTGCTGAATTGAAGGCAGAAATTACTCGCCTCCAACAAGAATTTGAAGAAGAAACTGTTAATCACCAACTGGTGATTGAACAATTTAATGCATTGATTGAAGAAAGGAATGAGTATGAGACCACTCATGGTGAAGAGATCACTCGCAGGACTGTAGATATGCCCATTTTTGATGAAGAAAGTAGGATGGAGGAAGCAAGAAAGATAGTAGCGTCAACACACGAAGAAGAGCTGCAGTCACTAAAGCAGCAAATTGACAATCTGATTGTCCCTCCTTCTTGATTTTGTATTTGGATTTTATTGCTGTAGCTGTATTTTTGTAATATCTCATGTTTTGATATAAAAGATATTTTATTGTGGCTCCATTATTTATTGTATATCCTATTCAGATATAAATAATAGATAGACATGATATATTTATTGACAACTTAATCGAAAACGACAAGTTGCTGATGAAAAAAATGAATGATGAATCGTCAATGTATGTGAAACGAATGAACGGGAATACCGTTAAGTGATGATGAACGAACGGATGAACCGTCAGATGATGGTGAATGAACTAGTTAATCGTCCAATGATGAACGAGTTAACCGTCAAAATAGATGAACGGATGAACCGTCAGATATTAATAAACGGACGAACCGTCGGATGATTAATGAACGGACGAACCGTCGGATGAATGTAATAAATGAACGGATGAACCGTCTGGCATTTAATGAACGGACGAACCGTCGGATGATTAATGAACGGACGAACCGTCAGATGAATGTATCACTTCATAAATTGAGGAACTTCTGCCTATAAATATTGCAGAAATCTGACAGGAACAAACACTTCTATTCTTCAACATAAAAATGTCTTCTGGAGAAGCATCTAAGAAGGCTGAGATTGCTCCAAAAGTTCAGAAGGGCACTGAAGAACGCCCTGCTGATCCAGTTCAGCCAAAGGAGGCAGAAGCAGGCGAAGGTTCGTCTGCACCTCAACCACCGCGAGACATTCTGGACTTCCTGCTCGAACCAGGAAGGACTAGCGAAGAAGAAGCCATGAGGATGGCCGCCTGCAAGTTTTTCGTGGGATCCAGCAATGAGGTTCTCGGCTCTTTCGCTGACTGCATTTTTAAAAAAGACGGCAGTGGCCCTCGTCCCAATGTAGAAAAAGATGATAGTGATCTTTAATATGTACTATCATATAATGAAATAAAATTTGAATTTTATTTATGAACTTGATTCTGTCTGATAATTTTACAAGCATTTTACACTCACACATAATACTTCTTTAAGAATTTGCCATTGATAGGCATCATAACAATTCGACCATCAAGTTCTGAAAGTTGATAAGCTCCATTTGAGAAGACTTTGCTTACAACATAGGGACCTTCCCATTTCGCATCGAATTTCCCTTTGCTCAGATGAGTCATAGTCATAGGACGTCTGACCGTTAGAACAAGTTCTCCTTGCTGAAAGGCTCTGACCTTCACTTTACGATTAAATGTCTTCGAGATGTGGGCTTGGTATAACTCAATATGTTGTTGAGCCATTAACCGCTTTTCATCCAATGCGTCCAACTCTTGAAGTCGAAGAAGGTCATTGTTCTCTGTGGTAAGCTCATTGGCAATAGCAATTCTTAAAGAAAGAATTTGCAGCTCCAAAGGAAGAACAGCTTCACAGCCATGCACTAAAGAGAAGGGTGTAAAGCCTGTGGGATTGCGGACTATAGTTCGATAGGCCCAAAGACATTCGCCAAGTTTCTCGCTCCAATTCCGTTTGTTATTGGATACAAATTTCTTAAGGAGCTTAATAATGGTTTTGTTAAAAGCTTCAGCTAGACCATTAGTAGCAGGATTGTAGGCCGTCGAAGCAATATTGTCAATCCGATGATCATCGCAGAATCTAGTGAACTTCTGACTAATAAATTGAGGTCCATTGTCATGGATGATTCTTCGAGGTATACCAAATCTATAGATGACATGGTGTTTAACGAAGTTAATGACACTGCTAGTCTTGACTTCAGACAGAGGTATAGCTTCAGCCCACTTGGAGAAATAATCAGTTATCGCCAATATGAACCGATGTCCTCTAGAAGAAGGAGGATTGATAGGACCTATGATGTCCATACCCCAAGCTTCAAAAGGCCAGGAAGCAGCAGTCGGGTGTAAGAATTCCGATGGTTGATGAATAAAGTCTGCATGGATTTGACAAGCACGACATTTCCTTGCATATTCAATGGCATCTGATACCATAGAGGGCCAATAGTAACCCATACGTCGAATACGATCCTGTAGTTTAGGACCGGGTTGATGTGCTCCACAGACGCCATCGTGAGCTTCACGCAACACTTGTTTGGCTTCATCACCAGCTAAACAGCGTAGAAGAAGACCATTATAAGTTCGTCGATAGAGTGTTTTGGTGGTTTGATTGTAATAGAATCGTAGAGATCGACGTTGAACGCTTGTAGCCTCCTTAAGATCTTCAGGGAGTATGTCATGTACTACGAAATCGATAAAAGGAGTTCTCCAATTGTCATCAATAACTTCGACTTCAGCAAGATTGCTAAATTCAATATTACGATTATTCTCAATACAGAACAGTTCTCGGTTAGAAATAACCACCACCTGATGCCTTTTGATAGGGATGGCTAAGACAGCTGCAAGATTGGCCAAAGCATCGGCTTCAGTATTGCAAGCTCGTCGAACATAGTCGATGAAGAAAGCTTTGAATGATGTAGCTATATTGATTGCCGCTTCATGATAAGGTACCAGGTCTTGATGACGGACTTCATAGGTTCCCCTAACCTGGTTCACAACCAGTTTAGAATCACCATAGACTTCCAGATATTCAACATTCAGTTGTTTAGCTAGCTGAAGGCCGACAAGTAAAGCATTGTACTCTGCCACATTGTTGGAGCAAGGTTCATCTAAAGAGTAGGCTCTTTGGATAGTTAATCCGTCTGGAAAAACGAGAACAACTCCAACACCTGCCACAATAGCACCATTTGGTCCAATTCTTGATGCACCATCAAAGAATAGACGCCAGGTTAGAAACTCTTCGGAAATCATGTTGACTTCTAACGTCTCGTCAGGAATTTTGTCATAGAGTTTAGATGTTTCAGGCACAGGAAGAGCTGCTAAGAAGTCCGCCAGCGCTTGACCTTTGACAGACTTTTGTGGAACATACACCATGTCATATTGAGCTAGCAGGATTGCCCATGTAGCCAACCGAGAATTAAGTGTACTAGGTTTCTTCATGAGTACTCGGAGAGGGTTAACTCGAGATATAACATGAATAGTTTGACCAATGATATAATGCCTCGTCTTTTGCACAGCAAAAATGAGAGCCAGGCATTCTTTCTCGACCGGACTATAACGATGTTCAGCACCAATCATAGTTCGGCTAAGATAGTAGATAGCCTGTTCATGGCCTTCTTTGTTCTTTTGGGCAAGTAAAGCACCTAATGAATGGTCCATAGCACGAACATACATCAAGAATGGAATGCCAGAGATAGGTGGCACCAAAACTGGTGGGTTCATAAGATATTGTTTGATATCGTCGAATGCTCGTTGACACTCTTCAGTCCAAACAAAAGATACACCCTTCTTCATTAATTGAGTGAATGGTCTACAGCGTCCAGACAAGTTCGAAATGAATCGCCTGATGTACGCAAGTCGACCTTGGAATCCTCGTAGCTCTTTTAGGTTGCGTGGAGGACGCATCTCTTGAATGGCTTTGATCTTCTCGGGATCCACGTGTATACCCTTAGAGGTAATGACGAAGCCGAGAAATTTGCCACTAGAGACACCCAAGAATGACTTGGTGGGATTCATCTTGAGCTGATGTTGACGCATGAGATTAAATATTGTTCTCAAATCTTGGATGTGATCTTCTTTTAGACGACTTTTGACAGCAATATCGTCAACGTAGCATTCGACTGTTTTACGAAGATGTTCTCTGAAAATGGTACTCATGGCTCGCTGATAAGTTGCACCAGCGTTCTTGAGACCAAATGGCATCACTGTGTAACAATAGACTCCTCGAGGAGTGCGAAAAGATGTATGCTTTTCATCTTCAGGATGTATTTTGATCTGATTATATCCGGAAAATCCATCCATAAAAGATATTATTTTGAACCCACAAGTATTATCAATCATAACGTCTGTGATAGGAAGAGGAAATTCATCTTTCGGACATGCTTCATTGAGATCTCGAAAGTCGATGCAGACTCGAACTTTTCCAGTTTTCTTTAAAACTGGGACGACATTGGCTACCCAATCAGGATGCTGTTTTTCTCGAATAAAGCCACAAGCGATGAGCTTCTTGACTTCATCATCAATTGCGTCCATCATTTCAGGCTTAAATCGCCTTTGTTGCTATTTGATCGGTTTAGCATTAGGAAGAATGTTCAGTTTGTGAGTAGCAATCTTGGGATCTAAACCTGGCATGTCTTCGTAACTCCAAGCAAAGACGTTAATGTATTCTTTAATGAGAAGAATCAACTCTTGCTTATCTGCTTCTGGAAGATTCTTGCAAATAAAGATTGGCCGAGGTGACTCTCTTTCCCCTACATCAATTTGAATTAGTTGATCTTCTGTAGGTGGTTCTCTTTGTTCAAATCGGAGTACCCATTGGTTATCCATGTGTTGAGCCCAAGGATCTGTTTCCGGACTTTCTTCAACGTCTTCATCACAACCTTCTGGTAGTTCAGCGGAGACCATATTAGAAGATACAATTATACGATGAACTTTACCGATGCTGGTATCAGAATCCCATGATCTGGGATCAGAAGAATTAGAACGTTCTTCACTATCTGATTCAGAAGCTGCTGGGGATAATAGTGACGGAGAAGTATATCCGAGACCTTTCTTGGTCCTGCTGTAATACATTGGCGATTTTCCTTCCGGAACAGTCGTGCAGATAGGAGTTCGTCTACCTTTACCGTAATTGAGGCCATTTTTGAAGTCATAGCCCATTTTTCGGATGATGTCTTTTGATTGTTGACTATAACGATGGAACTGGAGACGTCCCGTATCGTTAAGTTTGCTATCATCCGTATAACTGAATTGTTTTTTCGGTCCTTTAAAAAAAAGTGCTGGACTTTCACCTTTCTTTAGAGAAGGGTGAATACGGTAAGAATCATCTGGATCTTCAAGTGAGACTTCTGTCTGAAGAGATTGTACGACTCCCATTGTAACTGATTAGAAGCTATCTAACATATCCAAATAACATTTAGTATAGTAAATAACATCAGTATACTGGAAAGTAGGTACTTTTTCATTGATTTGTACATCAGTATTTACAACAGGACCTTTAACCTTAGCAGGTTTGGTCAAATTAATTACAAGAGGGGGAGAAGAAGAACGTGGAGGAGGCTTGTTACGACGGAGGTCGATAACAAGTGGCTCAGAAGAGGTGAGCTCCCTTTTTTCTTTGTTGTGAGTTAAATCAACAACAAGTGGCTCAGAAGGAATGAGCTGCTTTTTGTCTTTGTTACGACGTAAGTCAATAACAAGTGGCTCAGAAGAGGTGAGCTCCCTTTGATTTTCATCAACATCAACTGATTTCATTTGAACTGGCAAGTGAATAACCAGTGGCTTGGAAGATTGTGGATGAGAAACTCGCCCTTAACAGGTATGATAAGGGTATCTTGAGGCACTGCTTTTTGATCTTCTTCAGTATCCATAGCCAATACCACCTTCATAAACTCATCCTTGTACATACGAGCATCGTTGCAATAAGCTTCAACACCCTTGAAAGGATAAAGGTCCGCAACTTCCTTGTGAACTTGTCCTTTGTCATCAACGTATTTAAAGCATTGATGAAGAGTTGATGGAACAACATTGTGTTCATGGAGGAATGGCCTTCCCAGGAGAGCATTGTAAGAACAACCATGATTGTCAATGATATAAAAGGTCACCTTTGTGCGAAGATTGCCTATTTGGAGTTTCAGGCGAATCTTGCCCAAAGGTTCACTCTTTCCTTGGTTAAATCCCAGAATAGTAGTGATTGTGGTTGAAAGACTATGCACTGGTATCTTCAATGCATCTAGCATTGTCTTTGGCATAATACTAAGTGCAGACCCTGGATCTATCAGGATACGATCAACCTTCATTGAATCAACATATCCTGTATAGTAAAGAGGACGATCATGTCTATTATCTTCCATTAACATATCATCTTGAGTGAAGGTAATGTTTGGGATCAGTTCCAAAACACTATGACAGTGATGACAAGAGACTGGTTCTGATTCTGGCTTCTTGAGAAGAGTTAAGCAAGTTTCAGCCTGCATCAGAGCTTCACTTAGAGTTTTTCGTGTCTCCTTGGAAAGACGCAAAAGTTCAAAGATTGACAGCCTAGCCGGTGTATTGGCTAATTGAGCCAATATATCGAAATTGTAAGGCTTCTCAAGCCCAGTAGGAGATGACTTCTTTAGGGGTTTGTCAAATCGAACTTGTTGCTTGCCTTTGTCAGCCGTTGTTGGCTTGGGAGGAATTGATACTACAACTGGTGAAGATGTAGAAGGGATTTCTTCAGCAGATACGGGTTGTACCGGAGCAGGTTCAGAAGAAGAAGCAGGATCCTTTTGACTTTCAGAATGATCTTTCAAATAGGCTTTCCCTGATCTGGTGCCTAACAGAATCTCTTCGTCAACAATGGGATCAAAAGATACCATGTTGCAGATCTTGGTTTTGCCTTTAGAACGAGTTTTCTCCTTGGAAGAAGAGGACACCTCGAATTCTGGAGCAAGATCAGGATGGATCCACATAATTTCACCGTTGTCAAAAGATAAGGGAACAAGACCTTCATTGGATGGAAACGGGAGATTCTCAATCTCAAGGGTTGCTTTAGGAATTCGAATGACACCGTGCTGTATCATCTGCGGAGGAAAATCCCCAAATTGGACTGAAACCATATTTGTAGTAACAGTCTTCTCATCTTGTTGCAGAGTGACTACACCAGCATTGACAAGCTCTTGAATCTTACCTTTGAGCACATAGCATGCTCGAGTAGGATGTCCAATAAATCGGTGATAGACACAATACTTGGGATGATCAGTCTTATTGACTTCATCAGGTTTCTTTGGATCAGGGAGTTGAATTTTATTGCTTTTGAGTAGACATTCAAAGATACTTGTAGTGTCATTTTCGTCAAAGGAATATTCTACCTTCGGACGAGGTTCTCTCGGTGGAGGTGCAGAAGGAGTAGGAGTAGATGTAGGTGGGGCCACATTGACATCCAAAGACTCTTTATTTTTGTTTAAGTTAATGTTCAAAGTTTCTTTCGCTTTGCGATTGTTCTGGCGATTGTTACCACCTGAATTTTGATGCTCATCTCGATCAGGGTTAGATATTTGTACCCTCAATTGTTTGAACTTGTCAGCACTCACTTCAGCAGCTTTGGCGTTGACGATGAATGAGGGCCAATCTTGGAATTGGGTTGATCCTGTCCACATACTGATAATAGGCAAAAGATTTGCCTTACAAGTATCAATAGTGACAGCAGCTGGAGTTCCAGGAGGCATTTTCAAAGCTTCACGACGGAACCATTCAATAAAACTCTCAGCAGTTTCGTTATGTTTCTGTTTGATTTTGTTGAGAGCTGACATCGTCATATCATTAAATCCCTCATAGAACCGTTCCAGAAAGATTTGTTTGAGACCTAAAAAAGAAGTAACGCAACCATCGGGCAAACTTCTGTACCAGTCGTAAGCTACGCCGGCTAAACAACCGACGAATACTCTGGTAAGAAGAGCGTCATTTGGCTGAAGTTGAACAGTCTTTACCTTAAAATGATTGATGAATTGACTCCGAGAAGTACTGCCATCGAACAGAGAAATTGTAGGTATTTTGTATTTCGGGGGAAAGGACGTCCTTCCATTCAACCGGATAGGGTTGCTTAATCCCCAACCTTTGCAAGTTGTCTTTCTCTTTAAATGCTTCAAATTGGGTTCGTAAGAGTTTGACAGCTTCATTGGCATCTTCGGAGGAAGAAGAAGGAGCAAGTTGAGTTATAGTGGTAGGAGGAGGAACAGCGTTGTAAGCACTACCCCCAGCTCCTGAATGGCTAGGCGTAGTTTGAACTTGTACTTGTATAGGAGGTATTGGGAGAGGCACTACCCCCAGTCCAGTATTGGCAGGTATCGAAGATGCTATGATCTCTGGATTAGTAATAGGTGCAGTTGGTGGTGTAGTATGCTGTGAGACAATGATAGAATGCATACTAGCAACCATCTCAGCCATGGTTTTTAATTTGTCTTCGAGTGCAGTAATTCGCTGTTCTTGATTTGCGGAAGTTGAAGCATCCGGATCATCGGTGACAACATAAGCCGTCACTTCTCTTGGCACAGTGGTGGTGTAGTATGCTGTGAGACAATGATGGAATGCATACTAGCAACCATCTCAGCCATGGTTTTTAATTTGTCTTCGAGTGCAGCAATTCGCTGTTCTTGATTTGCGGAAGTTGAAGCATCCGGATCATCGGTGACAACATAAGCCGTCACTTCTCTTGGCACAGTGGAAGATACTGTTTGTTCAGAACTTTCACTGTATGCATCATAATCAGAGAACGAATCATCTCCTGACTGAGAAACAGGAAGATGACCTGAAGGATTTTGAGGAAGATTCCTTTGACCGATTGTATCTCGGCTTCGAGAACGGGTATGTTGAAATACTCCTTCAGAAGATTCTTGAAGTAATTCCAAATACCGTTGGCTTGGCTTGCGGAGTCTACCATGCTTAGAGCATCTTTTACCCCCAGTGTCTCGGGAAGTCATGTTAACAGAAGCATACAAAACTTCGTCTTCTTCTGACATAGGTTCAGATTTAGCAAAAGTTAAACGATCGAAGACAGATCGTTTTGTCGTTTGACAACAGCATTGGATGATGACTTTATGATTACAGTAATGATCAGATGGTTGAGATGGAGATATTGAGACATTATCCTGTTTTTGTCTTAGATGTTCTCGAAGATCTACAACAGGACGAGGAAAGTTCCGAGGGATCCGTTCTTTGATAACATTTGGAACATGATTCCGATTCTTCAAATGTTTAGTCCCTTGAGTATACAGGGAAGTACTCACTTCATTGGCATAAGTGTCAGGATTTTTGACCTTGGAGATTTGTTTCTGATGATGTTTGACCTTCGGCATTGGCTGTTTGCGTTTTATCGAAGTGGATCGGTTAAGATAAGTTCTGAGGTCAGCAAATTCACCCCCAGGAGTTTCTGTTTGAGACACTAACAGTTTTCCCTGTCTGGAACGACAAATTTGGAGAGTCGGGAGGTCCTGGAATTCTGCGATCGGAGTAGGCAGGATACCTCTTTGATTAGTACAAGTACTCTTGTTATAAAGGAAAGAAGAATCCTTGTTTGCCAGAGTTCTCGAACTGATTGGTGCCGAGACACATTCAGATGGATCCTCTTCAGTAAAGACTGAAGAAGACTGAGAAAAGACCAAAGGGCCTTTTCCCTTGTTTTGAGATGAAGGGTTAGCTAAAGAGCGTTTCCCTCTGTTATTTTCCAAGTCATGAGACAAGAAAGTTTGAGAAAAGACCAGTGGGCCTTTTCCTTTGCTTTGAAGAGAAAGAGGAATAGTCAAAGGACTACCCTCAGTGGATTGCGCAGGGGCAATAGGGTGTTTGGGAAGAGGAGTAGAATCTCTTTTTTTGTTGTGAAAAGAAAGGAATTTAGCCAAAAGGCTGTTTTTCTTGGATTGCGCAGACTTGGTTTGCGCATGGGTAAAAGGTGCACTAGTTACTTGTGCAGTAGAAGCTTTGGTAGAAAGTGCATCAGGAGTCCTTGTCTTAGAGTGCTTGGGATGCACTTTGGTCACTAGAGTGCTATTTTGCGCAGGAAAAGCCACTGCCAATTGCGCCAGAGTCATAGGAGCCTTCTGTTTTGACAAGGCAGCATATGAAGTAGCCTGCGCAACAGTTGCAACAGACTGCACAGCCTTGACGGCAACAGATTGTGCAGCAGTTGTTGAGACAGACTGTGCAACTATTGGCACAGCAGTTTGTGCAGCAATCTGACTAGCAGATTGTGCAGCAGTTGGTACAGCATCCTTGGTGGCAAAACTGCCAGATTGTGCAGGCTTGGAGACCCAAACTGAGCGCACTTTGCTCTTGGCAGAAGTGGCTACAGTACGGGGAGTGGTCTTGGAGTTGAGCATCGCCTCGTAGGCTGTCTGGTTGACTTTAACAACCAGCGTCTTTTGCGTCTTCCTGATAGACGCTACGTCACATTGATTGCTACTTCCTCGTCGGAGGAGAAAGTTGTCCCCAGCAGAGTCGCCATTTTGTTTGCAAAAACAAAAGTATAAAACTTTATTGATACAAACTGTAATAAAGATTACAAGAATTCTGGGAAAATTACAACTATAGGAATCCAATCTTGATGACGATTGCTCTATCCCTTGGACGATGTGAACTTTGAAGACGAAGCCTTTGAAGTTGAAAACAACTCTAGAAACTGAAGGCAAAAGCCTCTGAAGTTGAAGACAAAAGTCTCGGAAGAATGCAGCAGCACTTTGGCAAGAACACCTGAACTCTCTGATTTCTGATCTCTGATCTTGATCCCCCTTGAAATGAAGACTTGAAACTCTATTTATAGAGTTCTGGAAATAACTAACTTTTAGTTATTCTGGACTGCGCAAGATGATTTGCGCAGCAACTGATTTGCGCAGCACTGGACTGTGCAGGCAGTTATTGGATCGTGGGCCAACTATCTGGGACACATGGCATCATTTGATTGAAATGCGCATGATCATGCATAAACAGTTACCACGTAATGAGCAATTGATGGCATGAATGCCACATGTAATTTGTCAGTTATATTGGTAGAATGCGCAAAGTGAACTGCGCAGACTTTGGTTTGCGCAGACTCAGACTGCGCATGAATGGTTTGCGCAAACTCACACTGCGCATGAATAGTTTGCGCAATCACGGATTGCGCTGCCACCTGTCAGCCGCCCTCGAGCACTGTGCGGTGCCATAAACGAACAGTCTCCTCGTTATTCGCGTTGTCAGCTGTCAGGAAGATCTGATTTGATTCAGTCAATGATGACTTCTGCCACGTCAGTCTGTGCAGTTGGGAACATGCGCAAACCAACCTGCGCAAAGTGATGTCTGCGCAATCTGTTGTCACGCAACTCATCAAAATGATGAATATCTTGAATTTTTGACTTTGTTGATTGATACAACTTGATTTTTCAGGACCTACAGCAGCTGCGTGAAAAGTCACGCACGCTCAAGGAAGCAGCTGCGTGAAAAGTCACGCACGCTACAGGAAGCTGTGTACGTGCAAAAGCACGCAAGCAGGGAGCTGCGTACACGTAAAAACACGCACGCAGGGTCTGGGTCTTCTTCTCCATGGCTGAGAAGAAGCTCCAATGGCTCCAAAACTTCAAAATCTCATAACTTGGCCATCCGAACTCCAAATCCAGATTTCCAAAGTTCTAACCAGGGTGGAATTGAATGCTCTTCCACATGGAAACATCAGAACTCAAGAAAACTAACCAAAAAGGATCAAAATATGCAAAATCCGAAAATAGCAATAACTTAGATCTACATCAACAGAGACTCCAAATCATAAAAACCCAAGAACTAATATTGATCTCCATGTCCTAAACTAGCAAATGGACAAAGAAAAGAGGTCCTCATGTAGTGGCAAGATGCACTTGCCTAGGGGTTGGGAGAGTTGTGGAGGAAGGAGAAGAAGAAGAAGAAGAAGGAAATTAATAGAAGTTATGAGGAGAGAGAAAGGTTTGTAGGGATTTTAATGAGGGTGGTTGTGGTGGCATGAGGGTTGAACCTAAGCTAAGGTGTTCCAATACATGATAAACCAAACCAAACCAACCCAAATCAAATTAAACCAAGCCATGTCAAAACCCAAAATACGAGAAATACCGAAATTTCACAAGTCCAGAAAAAAATAAAATACCTGCCAAAATCCAATTACGAGCATGAATACGAAATACGAGAAACGGGGGTGACAACTCTATCCACCTTAAAAGAATTCTGTCCTCGAAATTAAATCAAGATGCTAGAGACGTAAGAGCCCGCATTACTAATCACCAATAAGCTACACTAAGCAAACAATCAAACAATCATACATGCAAGCAAGGGATGGAAAACATAAGGCATAAGGAAGACATTATACCTTACGAGTCAAACAAGTCGGGATATCGTGATCGGATGTCATCCTCATACTCCCACGTTTGACTCTCCCAAGGAGCGATGAACTCAAGCAACATGAACTAAACTGATAGTCTTGCGCTTGACGTCTCTCCCCTTGGTCAAACATGGACACGGGCCTTTTCTCATACGAAAAGGTTGGTACCAATAACCATTTTCGAATGATCTAGGACATGGCTCGGGCCCGGGATGTACCGTTGTAATTAGGATACATGAAATACGTCATGTACCCCGCATAATGACGGTAGAAAAGTAAGATGAGAGGACACATATACCTCTCGGTCGATTCTGAACCTGAGCCTGGGCTAGGGCAAACTGCCGCGGGTTCTGTTGCTGGAAAGTCTGGGCCTGAGTCGACAATGGCCTCGGAGGCTGGTACTGCTGCTGAAACACTTGGGCCTGAGGTGGCAATGGCCTCGGCAATGGGTACTGTTGCTGCTGCTGGACTGGTACTGGAGCTGGTGCTGGTCCCCTAACCGAGGGACTAGATACTATTGATGCTGAATCGACTCTGAATGGGCAGGACCCCATCCTATGGTCCGGTGCCCCACACAACAAGCATAATCCCAGCGCCTTGCGACACTCCGCTACCACGTGTCCAGGCTTCCCACAATAAGAACAGCCTACGGCGGAAGACTGTGCTTGCTTCTGTTTCTGCTGAGGGTACGTTGGGGTCAAGTACTG
Source organism: Iris pallida (assembly GCA_029216955.1). Classification (NCBI taxonomy): domain Eukaryota; kingdom Viridiplantae; phylum Streptophyta; class Magnoliopsida; order Asparagales; family Iridaceae; genus Iris; species Iris pallida. Next base: position 4,963,735 of record JANAVB010000400.1, read on the forward strand.
GACCGACGTAACTGAGGCTGCTTGCCTCGGAGTTCCAATAGTCAAAGCCCTAGCTGTCGGGGCTGGTGCTGAAGACTGATTCATCTGACTATGGGACCGCTTCCGACCTCCAGTCCTGTCCCCGATCATCTGGGAGGTATACTCATGCCTCCTTGCTGCTCGTAACACCACATCATAGGTCTGATGCTCGAACTGTTCTACTGCCAATATAATCTCTAGGTGAAGTCCCTGCTGGAACCTCTGCGCTCTGTCAAACTCGGTTGCCACCAAGGTGGGAGCAAACCGACTGAGTCTGGAAAACTCGGCCGCATATCCGTCGACCGTCCTTCCCATCTGCTTAAGATTACTGAACCTGGTCTGCAAGTCATACCGAGCCACTGCATCATAATACTTGGTCTGGAACTTTTCGCTGAACACTGCCCAGGGGACAGGTGTTGTCAATCCCACTGCTTGTGCGGCCCACCAACTGCAGGCTAGATCCAATAACTGTAGGCGCACCACAGCCACCTTCTCGTCTTCTGGAGTCTTCGCGGCTTCGAGAATCACCTCTATATCTTGTAGCCAAGCATCGGCAGCAATGGCATCCTCGCTGCCATCGAAGAATGGAGGGTTCAGGCGCTTAAAACTGTTGACCGTACTGTTCCCTCGGGGTCCACTTCTATTCAGAGCATCTTCCACTGCCTGGTACAATGCATCGCCTCTACGATCCTGGGAAGCTAACAATGATATGATGAGACCCACCAAAGTGCCATTATCAGGATCTACAGGCTGGACTGGTTGAACTGGCGGCTCTCCTCCAGTAGGTACGACTCGGAAGGCTGCTCCTGAGTGCTGGGCCTGATCTTCTGGTTGCTGCTGGTCCACGGGAGGTGCTCCTCCTTGCTGATTGGTAGGGTCAGGTGCAGTGCCGCTGAGGAAGACGACGCAGGGAAACAATAAGGAAGGACCAGGACAGATCAACGATACAAGCATGTAATCAGGGCTAGAATTTTCAGGGATTTGAAAATACGGGCGGAGATCAAGGGCGAATACTGATTAAGACATCTATTCGGTAAACCCTCACATTTCTTGATTGACAAGACCTGCATGGGCTACCACTTAAACCATGTCATGCCCCAGAACCAGAATACTTGAGAGCGGGGGCAGACATAGCCAGCTACGTATAACGGAATGGAATCCACACCGCTATACGGTCACGGCTGTCTAGATATGTGAGGGTTTTACTACAATCCATCAGTCTCTTAAGGTCATAAAATAGCCTATTGTCTCAATCTCAACCAACTAATAATAATCACAAGTTATCAGATCTCCAAATATACAATTGTAAGGCGTCCCAAATATTACATATCCAGATGATCATGAAGCTAGTCGTTACAAAATGTGAGGACTAGCAAGAGTTCAGTCATACATGATCAACCCCCGGGGCTTGTCAATCATGTTACAGCCCGTAGGCAGACAGTAAGTAAGTACAATCGAGCTAACACTTGCTCGTCGGCTAAACGCCTCAAAAGAATAATTTACAATATTACAGTGGGAGAACAAAAGAAACCCACTCGATGCCCTGGTTACGCCTGGTGACCACCATCGGGCTGGAAGACAGGTAGATCCTTTGCTGCTGCTCCGGTATCTGGCCATACAAAACCAGCTGGGTCTGACTCCAGGAAGAGCAAGTGCCACAAAGGAGATCACAAAATAAGAACCAAAGCCAGCAAATTAGCACAATAATATAATTACATAATAAGAGACAGTAATTTAAGAAAAAAAAGCATGATGGGTAATTATAAAAGACAATCTTGCATAGAATCACTAAAAGACAGGACATATGGAAAAGCATGTCAGGATGATATACGATGAGATAACCATGGGACTATTCAGATAGCTAGGTTACAATCCGTAAACCAAACAAGGATCGGGGTTGTAACCCTTCGTCTGAACGGAACTTGGTTTCTCTCACCATTTATCGGCAAGATAAATATAAGAAATCAGGTCAAGTAACAATCTGGAGTTCAATCATTATAGTGATAATCTGGAGTGACAATCATTATAGTGACAATCTGGGGTGACAATCCTTCAATCATTCTAGTACAATCTTACAATCTATCAATTCTAGACAATACTATACTGGACCAGACTCCATCCAAGCAATTACGGCCAATCATTGCCTATGGCTTTCTACATTAACTAACTAGGGTTATCACAATCCTAGTTACTAGCAAGATGCAATGAGATGCTCCAAGTAGTCACAGGCCCTGCAGCTATCCAGGTTATCCAGGCAATCATTATAGTGACAATCTAGAGAGTACAATGCATTATAGTGACAATCTGGAGTTCAATCATTTAAGTGACAATGGTGGGTGCCCCACATAACAGTGGGCTGGAAATGTGCCCTACTCGTCGGCAGGCTACAAGTCCAATCATTTGCGGCCGGGATAACGGGATCGCCTGTAACTGGAGAACATCTCTTCATGACTAGTGAATTATACTAATTATTAACCTTAGTCCAATTTCGTAGGTACTCCTGACCGTGGTACTCAGGAGTCCCATCCTAGACATGATGCGAGACTGGACAAGTGGATTAACAAGCAAGCAAGAAAGAACCACCCACGGTGTCAAGACAGGTCAAGTTAGGTTATCAAGTCATGTCAAGTCAGGAGTGCGCTGCCACGGGCCACTATCAAGTTATGCTGGTCATGTCAGGAGTGTACCACTACGGGTCACTGTCGTGTTATGCTAGTTCCTTGTCATACCAGGCCATGTACAATAGTCATTCCAAACATATTAAGCAAAATCAAGTTCAGGACAAAACTACAAGAGCCAATGGGTTAACAAGGGGGTCAGGGAAGCAGCGTACAAAAAGTCACGCACGCTGAGAGCAGCATAGGTGAAAAGTCACGCACGCTACAGGGAGCAGCTGCATGAAAAGTCACGCACGCTCAAGGAGGACAGCATACGTGAAAGTCACGCACGCTACAGGGAGCAGCTGCGTGAAAAGTCACGCACGCTCAAGGGAGCAGCTGCGTGAAAGTCACGCACGCTCAAGGGAGCAGCTGCGTGAATAGTCACGTATGCTCAAGGAGGGCAGCATACGTGAAAGTCACGCACGCTATAGGGAGCAGCTGCGTGAAAAGTCACGCACGCTCAAGGGAGCAGCTGCATGAAAAGTCACGCACGCTCAAGGAAGCAGCTGCGTAAAAAGTCACGCACGCTACAGGGAGCTGCGTACGTACAAAAGCACGCAAGCAGGGAGCTGCGTACGCGTAAAAACATGCACGCAGGGTTTGGGTCTTCTTCTCCATGGCTGAGAAGAAGCTCCAATGGCTCCAAAACTTCAAAATCTCATAACTTGGCCATCCGAACTCCAAATCCAGATTTCCAAAGTTCTAACCAGGGTGGAATTGAATGCTCTTCCACATGGAAACATCAGAACTCAAGAAAACCAACCAAAAAGGATCAAAATATACAAAATCCGAAAATAGCAATAACTTAGATCTACATCAACAGAGACTCCAAATCATAAAAACCCAAGAACTAATATTGATCTCCATGTCCTAAACTAGCAAATGGACAAACAAAAGAGGTCCTCATGTAGTGGCAAGATGCACTTGCCTAGGGGTTGGGAGAGTTGTGGAGGAAGGAGAAGAAGAAGAAGAAGGAAATTAATAGAAGTTATGAGGAGAGAGAAAGGTTGGTAGGGATTTTAATAAGGGTGGTTGTGGTGGCATGAGGGTTGAACATAAGCTAAGGTGTTCCAATACATGATAAACCAAACCAAACCAACCCAAATCAATTAAAACCAAGCCATGTCAAAACCCAAAATACGAGAAATATCGAAATTTCACAAGTCCAGAAAAAAAAAATACCTGCCAAAATCCAATTACGAGCATGAATACGAAATACGAGAAACGGGGGTGACAAGTCTGGCTGGAAGGGTGGCACATAACTGGGCTGCTGAAGGGATGCACATAACTGGGATGCACATAACTTAGCTGCTGAAAAGGATGTGCCTTGATGAGGGCGCATGGTAGGATGCGCCTGACTGAGGGCGCATGATGATTGCTGCGCCTGCCTGAGGGCGCATGGTGGCTGCTGGTTGTAGACTTAGGATCTTTTCTTTATAGAAATTCTCTTTTGTACAATCTTTTTTTAGACATATAATAGACTTTTATATGTTAAATAAAAAGTCCTCTTTCAATGTCTATACTTGTTGTTTTGGCTGTGGAGTACTTTGTCCGAGCTCTGGCGCATGTAGTCTGGCGCATGGGCTTTCTGGTTGTGAAATTCCATGCTTCTACAATACTCACACAGTTTCCATGTGCAGGCACAGGTAGAAGCTCGTGCCGCGGAGCTCGCTTGGATGCGTCGAGGCACGGAGTTCCATGGCGATTCGAAGCGTGCGGCCGCATGGATTCGAAGACTTATACGGGACATAATGTATGGACATCGCCTTCCGAAGCTTTCGCTGGATCGACAAATATGTATCGAGAGATGAGAGAGAGCTGAGCGATTTATAATATGAGATGAGTGTATTTGAGTGATTGTAATCTTGGCCTTGTGCCCCCAATGTAACCGTTGTTTCAATATCAATAAAAGAGCTTCTTTGAATAACTTGTGTTTGTTCTAAATTTCTGCTGCATGTTCAATTTCTCTTCTTGGGACTTCTGTGCGACGACCCCGTCGTAGCTGCTGTAATCGGCCGTTATGGAACCCGCCTTGCACGAGCGCAATCTAGGCTCGTGCGGCATCACGCCTTAGCGAGGACGATCGCTCCTACGGGAGCGGAGCGTGACATAATAGTATTAAAGCACGGCTTTACGTCCTTGGGCTACCAATTGAATTCTTTAACTTCGTTGTTCCGCGAACTCTGAATGTTGCTTCCGTAAGTCGATATCGTTGGTGCGCTCTCTCTCAAACGTCCCTCGACATGTCCATACAATAAGTCTAATATTTTCAAAAGCTCGTATATGCGTTCAATCGAACGCATCGATAGGTGATGGCCTTTGGGCCGATCGGTACCGACCTTGAGCTGATAGAAAATACGTGCTAAAGTTAGCAAGTCGCGTGCGTGTCTAACGAGTCCTACGTCGACATTAGCAAATGAGCAAGTAAACTCGGAGTATAGTCCATACGGGATGGTTATGCACACGGCCTTTTGGCTAAGTTGTGCCGCGTGTCGCGCACCTCGACCTCTTGGTGCAAACGAGTCGCAAGAAATATCAAGTATGACTCGATCAGGAATGAAGCTATACTCAGAGCCTCTATCGCTAGGGATGCTATCGAGCTAACGCTTAGGCGTACACGAAGGATTGATTGGGATTTTGAGGATTGTGCGAACGACTTAGTGCGTCGATACGAACGTGATTGAGGACTAGATCGGATGGCTCGAACCCGAGTGGTGTATGGACGTTATAGAAATTGTTCAGGCAAAACTAAAGAAATTACGGATAGTACAAGTGCGTCCACAAGCGATGATATCGCAAAGCCTTAGAACGAGTAGCGCTTAGTTGGTCCTGATTCGAGAGTCGCAAACGAGATACCGTTCGGACGATTTGTAAACGTTAGTGCGAGTTACAAAATGGTTGAATGGAAATTTTGAACGATAGAATAACTGGATGACTTGATTGAAAAAATTAATACGGATGGTATACGAAAAGTTAGCACGACGGGAAGATAGCGTACACGAAAGGTTTGACTTTAAAGTTACGCAAACGACTCTGAGGATTGAAATCGATGTGCTCGATGGTTTGAGTTAGCAAGAAATGATACGAATTGAGGAAATACGTTGGTCGATGACTTAAGATAGACGGATAAACGATACGTGAATTTGGGTTGAAGAAATTGATATTGTGAACGATTCGAGGAGATTATCCAGTCGGACGATAGCATCATTCGCACGACTCGAAATTCGTTGCAAAGGAAGATCGTCAGGTTACGCATATCGTCGATGGTATTGAGGCGTATCGAAGATCGATATGAGATAACTCGGGGATACTCTGACACGGTGAATGACGATCATACAAGAGTTATCGTTCCGATGGATGCAATACTTAAGAGTTTGATTTGGGACAAATGTTGGATGAAAGTGATCGTGTCTTGATGGTTACGCGGATAACCACAACGTCGACGGTCTTGTCTTGTGCGAGCGCAACTCTAGCCTCGCACATGCGTCGCATCAGATTTGGGGCGATCGTTCCGCGTGAGCGCTGACATGGTGATTCATGTCGCGGGAATGATCGAACTCAAAAAATCAGGCTGCGGCAATTTTGATTTGTCTCGACTTATTGGTTTGATGCGAAGGCAAATTCAAGGATTTAAAGGACTTGTGATTGACGATTGAGTAAAACTTGAGGATTGAGTAGGTCCAATCCGCGCATCGAGAATGAACGAGTCTAGACACGAAACAAGAGTTACGCCCCGATGAGAATGATTATTCCGCAGAAGCGTGCATGGTGATTCATGCCCACCATGGGTAATCTGAATCGCGTGAGATCGGGGCGCAACATATTGTTAAGCTAGACGACATCATGATCGAATGCGTGAATTAGGATGAATGACTTAGATGAAATATGAATTGTGGTTTAGCGGTGAATTGTGTCATAGCGTGCTTAATTTAAGAATGAATGATAGGTAGGCTATGTCGAATGTGTGCAAAGAGATAGACGATACGAAACGGATTGATGAACGAACGATATTGATACGATGTAGAATTGGATAAAACGTGAGTTATCGTAGAATGGCTTTACCGAACGACTCGTACCCAGTACGACGAATATTGGGATGTGCGTAGAAAATCGATGCTCGATGTTTAGAAATCGGAGTGATGCGAGCTTGGGTAGAAAACCCCGTACCATCGATTTGGTTGACCTTAGGATGGGGTCAGTGTTGATATCGTTGTTTGGGAACTATGATTCCAGTATTGACGAAAATACATAGCCTAGCGGTTAGGCAGACGTCCCGGTGCAGAATGATAGGAATTGTGGAGGCACCACTCATGAGGCTCGGTTGACATGCACGTATATCAGGGATGCCCGAATATATGCACGATCCGACTCGAGTGGTGATGGCGGATTCTCTATCACGAGACTTGGCTGAAATGCATGTATTTTGGGGACGCCTAGAATATGTGCACGATCCAACTAAGTGATACGTTGAATCAAGTGAGACTTGAGGAACGAAAAAGTATCGAAGATTTTGAAATCGTAAGTTTCAAAGAAGTATTGACGGTAACACGATCATTGAATTGAGACGAGTTCGAATGTTGGTGGATCGGTTGGTGTGCCTTACGACTAAGTTAGCGATACGCACGAGCGTGGCTCGGAATCGAAGAAACGCGTAGGCGGAGTGTGTACGATTAAGTCTTGGCCATAGAAATGGTAGGATGGTTTGTCTTCAGGAAAGTCTCGAGGACGAGACTTGTTCTGAGTGGTGTATGTTGTAGTGCCCCGTCCCGCGAAGTCAATCGGAGGAATCGAAACGCCGACGGCGTTCGTACTTGGCCTTACAACGGCGACTCGAAGACATCGCTCAGGTGGGGTAGTTTCGGTGAACTTGCCTCATCTTTGCCTTCACATAATAAATCGTAGGTTTTCAACTTGCACAAGTAGGCTTAATGATAAAAGAGACGAATCCACATAGCTAAGGGAATAATCCCGACGGATCGAATCGAGTTAGAACATGGAAAACGTCCCACGGTCTGATTAGAGTTGCTGCTCAGCGTGCTTTGAAAATGACACTCGGTCCTTCGTCCCGTGGCTTGGGAGAAGGAAAGTTGGTATTCGACACAAACGATGAGTTAGCCTAAGTGAATAGGCGTCGCCCGCGTAAACGCTCTATAAAGCATGCACGTTTCCACTGCGCAAGGCTTGGCATAGCCTTGGCTCGTCCCTCGGGTTAAGTTGTAGGCTTGAGTAAGCTAGGCAAATTATGCCGGTCGACCTAAGCCATTCCAAGTGCCGTCCCGCTCTTTCTGCGTTGTCAAGTTAAACAGTCCCAAGATCTCATGGGCCGTCATATAACGTATGACTTGGGTGATAGTGTCGCGTAAGACGGAAGTCAGCTAAAGGCACGAGCTACGGTTGGCACGATGTAAAGTTAGCCACAGTCCATGGCACTTAAGGAACACGTTTTGTTCAAGTTAAGTTGGAAGGCTACGTAGTAGTCGTTCCCTCGAGTTCGAAGAAGTTCGAGGCGGTCCCTTGGTTGGGAGCCTCGCGTTCCTATCCACGTTAAGGTGTTTCGAGGTGGTCCCTCGGTTGGGAGCCTCGCGTTCCTATCCACGTTAAGGTGTTTCGAGGCGGTCCCTCGGTTGGGAGCCTCGCGTTCCTATCCACATTAAGGTGTTTCGAGGCGGTCCCTCGGTTGGAAGTCTCGTGTTCCTATCCACGTTAAGGTGTTTTGAGGCGGTCCCTCGGTTGGGAGTCTCGCGTTCCTATCCACGTTAAGGCATTTCGAGGCGGTCCCTCGGTTGGGAGTCTCGCGTTCCTATCCACGTTAAGAAGTTCGAGGCGGTCCCTCGGTTGGGAGTCTCGTGGCCCCGATGCACGTAATGCAAAGGGTGGTTCAGAGCACGAGTTGCTAAGTATAGTTCCAGTCGTACCAAAAAATTAGGCCATACATTTACGTGAGTCTAGATGTCTCGTAGGTGCGTGGTCATTGGACACCTTGTCGACAAGGATTTCTGCCTAGACTGGTTATACGCCGGGGCACCGGGCCCAGTCGTCCTAGGAGGTAGACGTTATAGCAGCGCATGTCTTTATTGCGTGGGTAGTCGGGGGCTTTCAACGGGGCTCGCTACCTGCGCTGAAGGACCCGCCGCCTATCCGAGCTATGTCCGCGATGGCTTGTCATGCCAATGGCCTTTCATATAGATAATTGGCGTGCTAAGCGGCAAATCCGCATGCACGGTGTCGGTCATAACAAAGGAAGTGTAAGCACGGTATGCGTTGTTAAATGTGTGCTCGGTTGCACCCAAAGTATTATAAAGCCTACGATTCGGCTATACGTAAAGACACGTGCTTCGGCACGAAATATGGCGTCGTACTTGAATTTTTAACACCAGTTCCACAAGTTGGTTAGTCGTTGCACGTTAAGTCGAGAAGGGCCATGAGGCGAGTTTGGATAAGTCAGGTTACGCTACGAAGCACGGCCTCGATGTTTGAGGCACAGGCAAGTATTTGACACGACCTAGTCGTTACGTCCAAGATTATGGTACGAAAGACAAGTATGAGTCGGTACGTTGACAATGCAAGCACGAGAAAGGTCTAGAGGCAAAGTATGGGTACGTTATTAGTGCAAGGAACGGAGATGGTCTAAAGACACTAAATAGGCCGAGCGTCGGTCCTAAAATCGATCCTAAGGCAAGACTAGAAAGACAATCGTAAAGGGGCTTGTATTGCACAAATTAAAATAAACGTGTAGGTTTTGTATGGGTGGGCGAGGAGCTCACACCACCAGTACAGTTGAGTACTGACACCCACACAGTTTCCATGTGCAGGCACAGGTAGAAGCTCGTGGCGCGGAGCTCGCTTGGATGCGTCGAGGCACGAACGTCCTTGGCGATTCGAAGCGTGCGGCCGCATGGATTCGAAGACTTATACGGGACATAATGTATGGACATCGCCTTCCGAAGCTTCCGCTGGATCGACAAATATGTATCGAGAGATGAGAGAGAGCTGAGCGATTTGTAATGTGAGACGAGTGTATTTGAGTGATTGTAATCTTGGCCTTGTGCCCCCAATGTAACCGTTGTTTCAATATCAATAAAAGAGCTTCTTTGAATAACTTGTGTTTGTTCTAAATTTCTGCTGCATGTTCAATTTCTCTTCTTGGGACTTCTGTGCGACGACCCCGTCGCAGCTGCTGTAATCGGCCGTTATGGAACCCGCCTTGCACGAGCGCAATCTAGGCTCGTGCGAAATCACGTCTTAGCGAGGACGATCGCTCCTACGGGAGCGGGGCATGACAATTCGGGGGTGGGGAATTATTAGGGGCTATGTGATCAAAGCCTCATGTCACTATATTTGCTTGCGCCACTCTCACCTCACGTAGGGTGTAGCAGATTCCTCCATGTACTTGTTATCCAGGTTGGCCAGCATGACCCTTTCCAGAGATTTTTATGTGATTGTCGGGCCAAGTGGATAACCTGTCCTATAACATACCCAAAGCCGATCACATAACGCTCTAATAATTCAAGGCATATTTTATATTTATTTATCATAGGAGGCTAATTTCTGTTCGGGAGAAGGGTTACAACCCCGGTCCTTGTTTGGTTTAAGGTTTGTAACTCGGCTTCCGAATAGTTTCCAAGCCATCCTATATATATATATATACTGTCGTCATATTCATTACTCACATCCTGTTATATATTTTCTGTTGATTTTGTCCTGTATTTCACATGTTCTACATGCTCTTATGCTATACCTTGATTTGGAGGCTAGGTTCTGTTCGGGAGAAGGATTACAACCCCGGTCCTTGTTTGGTTTACGGGTTGTAGCTCGGCTTTCGAATGGCTCCCAAGTCTTTCTATATCTTTGTCTTATATTTCATTATACTGTCTCTTATAGAATTTGTCAATTCATATGGAACTATTGTTAGTGTTTGTACTTGCTCATTTTCCTGACAGGATAACCGTTGATGTTTACAGAGTACATGTTAGCTGAGTGCTCTACCTTATACGGGTATGGCTAGGATAGAGTTTGATGAGACATTAACCCTAGATCTCCAGCAGGATCCATTAGCAGTGGATGAGACACCATTAGTTTAGATTAGTCATTTTCAGTTGTATTTATTCTCTGGATTACTGTATTTAAGATTTGGGATGTTTCTGGATTTGTGTTATCTTAGACACTTAGAACTCTATCTGGTTGTATCTCTGTGGTTTCATTTCATATCTATCTATCTTTTTATCGTATTCTACCTTAGATGTGATTGAGACTGTATTTGTTATATCACCTCCATTCGGAGTGTATATACTGTACAGGTACCTTATATATTGTTAGATGATTGACCTAGGACAGCGTTCTACCGCCGACACTGCGGCGTAGGCTGGACGTACCCATCTCTTGTGCCCTTACTCTAGGGTGCGGGTCGTGACAAAAGAGTATTCCAATAGTGGAGGTTTTTCAGGGTTTGAATCTGATCGTTCCGTACTTTTTTCGCAATGATTTTTTACGACAAAATCGTTTATATTTGCGTTGGTTTGTTCTTTGTGATTCTGGAGATTTGGATTTTACATTTTTGTTCGGTTCTTTCGCAACTCTTCCATTTTGGGAAATAATTTTTGCTTTTCGTTGCCAACACCCAACTGCCTAATCTTCGGATTGAGAGATTCTTCCATCCAAAGCTTCTTCATAATCTATCAAAATGTAGGTAGGATTTCCACACCATTGGGAATCCAGCACGATCAAGAGACGGGAGAAGCAGTCTCGAGATTGCAGGGGTACGTTGATGGCCAGAGGACCCTAGGATTCGGACGAACACGCCATCAGATATCCTGTTCAGAAATCCGATTAGATATTTGCCTATCGGGGAGGCGGCCTGGCATGCTGATTTACTATATGGTGCGACATACTAAAGTTATGGGTGCTCAATCTTAAATGTGTGTTCGGGGACTGAGCGGTCGTCGCTGTAATGTGTGCTCTTCGATATGGTTTAATGGAATAACACAATTGTTCTAAGAGTACACGACTCTTAGGTTTCGACTTTCAAGATACAAAGAGCTTCTTAACAAGCATCATTTGTGTTATTTCTGGATTACAAATAAAGACTGAAACTAGAATAACCACATATCACGGATGATCTTGGATCTGACTACAACGTTACTTGGAAACAGAACTATTACAAACTGACTAAAAAAGCAAAGCTTGCAACAACAAAATAATAAAAACAAAAATTATTCTCCTCTTCGCAATCGTAATCAAAGTTGTGACAACAAGATAGAACAGGAACAGGAACTTTAAAATGAAAAAGGAAGAACTCATGATAAGGTGATGAAAATCACCGTTCCTTAAAGCAAGATTTGTCCCTTTCGACGATCTGCTTCCAAGAAGCAACAAATTTGGTGTAGAACATCTGGAACGTTCTTGTCGCCCATGTGATGAACGCTCTCTCTTTCTATCTTTCTAAAGATGGCAGACAAGAGCTACATATAGTAGTGGAGGCAAACACCAAATTCTATTCTAGACGCTGCTCCAAAATATTTAATAGATAAGGATCAATTTAAACCGAATTCCAAAAGATATGAATTTTTTTTAAAAATTTAATTGCATAACTGCAGCTACTCCTAGTGCAGCGTCCACGAAAACGAAACGCGCCTATGCACGAACGAGTGCCCGAGTCCAAGTAGCTCAACCTCTTTGGAGCTTAGCACCTAAGAAAAACTCTAAAAATGAGTGACAAAAATAAGATTTGTTTTCATAATGTCTTAATTCTTGTTCTCTTGAAAAATACCCCACAAGTTACATTGGACTACAACACCTTATGTGCACTATAGTCAATACAAAAGGAACCACTATATTAAAATACACATTTGGAATGCAAGGCAATGTGAGACTAAACTTCTTTGTGTTGGCTCACAAAAGCTCAACAGTTTGTTCCATCAGGCTCGAGAACATAATGAGAGTGCTGTAGAGAGTTGGGGGTGTTTTTCAAGTGGAGCAAGAGAGTTAGACATTTGGAATCCAAAGACACCCTTAAATGTGTGGCCAAGGGGAGTGGAGTAATCTCATCCCTCCACCACCAATCCAACGGATAAGAGATTTAAGGTGAAGGGAGTGGAATGAGGATTATATATAGGGAAGGGAATGGGGGAGCATCAACAAGAACAAGTGAAGCAAGAAAGCAAGCAAGAGCTCTGCCTCTGCAATGGCCTCCTCTATGATGGCCTCCTCCGCCACGACCGTCGCCCCGGCCCAGAACATGGTTGCGGCCTTCAGCGGGCTCAAGTCGACCTCGGCTTTCCCCGTCACTCGCAAGGCCGGAAGCGACCTCGCCAAGCTCCCCAGCAATGGTGGGAGGGTTCAGTGCATGAAGGTGTGAACATTTCGCACGCACGCACGCTTGCTCGCTTAATTGAGTTTAACAAATTTTGGTTGTTTACTAACTACTTATAATTGTATTTGTTTGAAAATGTGTTGCGTACGTACGTACGTACGTGCAGGTGTGGCCAATTGAGGGTGTTAAGAAGTTCGAAACCCTCTCTTACCTTCCTCCCCTCACTGTGGACCAATTGGTTAAGCAGATCGACTATCTTATCCGCAGTGGTTGGGTTCCCTGTTTGGAATTCTGTCCTGTAAGTATTCCTCTGAAACATATTTTAAACGGATTAAAACAGAATTTATTATTCCAAGTACACATGCATTGTAAACTCGGTACAATAGTCCGTCAAACTTAAGCTTTTGCTTCAAAGAAACTGGTATTAATTTTGAATGTTGCAGAACGGATTTGTGTACCGTGAGTACGGGGCAACCCCCGGGTACTACGACGGGCGCTACTGGACCATGTGGAAGCTCCCGATGTTCGGGTGCACCGACGCGTCGCAGGTGGTGAAGGAGCTGGAGGAGTGCAAGAAGGAGTACCCCAAGTGCTTCGTCAGGATCATCGGCTTCGACAGTTACCGTCAGGTGCAGTGTGTCAGTTTCATCGCCTACAAGCCCTACTAGACGTCGGCGGCGGGCGTGCGGACGTCGATCGCGGCGGCCGCTAGAGTCGGAAGCCTTCGCCGATTTGCTTTGGTTTAGGCCATTGCTCATTTGAATTCCTTTTGCTGTTTCTTTTCTTTTTATATATATATGTTTCCGCGCGCTCTCTCCAACAGATGAGAATGGGCTATCTAATGGTCATACATATATTGGTTGGTGAGGATGAATCAATGTTAACAGCTCCGGCTACAAAATTGTTGTCTATGAATAACATTAATAAGCATATGTTGTCCTTTCATTAGTTTCATACTACTCTCTTTCTGTTAAGGATCTGCTTGGTAACGGTTAGGGGTGAGCATTATTCGATTTTTGACCGAAAATCGAACCGAACAGAACCGAATAAAAGATTCGGTTCGGTTTTAAAAGAAATCGGTTCGATTTCGGTTTTGCAAATACTAAATTTTCTTATTCGGTTTCGGTTCGGTTATGGATTTCGGTTTCGGTCCATATTTCGGTTTCGGTCCAAAACCGAAAACCGAATAAGAAAATTTAGTTTATATATATATATATATATATATATATATATATATATATATATATATATATATATAATACTATAGGTATTAATTATAGGTATATATACAATATGTATATAATAAATATATCTAGGTATATTTAGTCATTATATATATTAACAAAAAAAACACAAATAAACCCAAAAATCGAATAAACCGAAAACCGAACCGATTTAATTCGGTTCGGTTCGGTTCGGTTTTTGACCAATTCGGTTCGATTTCGGTTTTGCTTATTCGGTTTCGGTCCAATTCGGTTTTCGGTTATTCGGTTCGGTTGGAACCGAATAAACTGAATACTCACCCCTAGTAACGGTATTTTCGCCGCTTCTAGAATGTTTTTAAACCGATAGTTTATAAAAAATTCTATTTGTTTATTTTGTTGAGGTACTGGTTTTGATAGGCTTAAAAATCCTCCAAAATCGATATAATACAATTTTGGGTGGCTTTATAAACATCCTAAATCGATGGATTTTTAACGGTTTATTATTTTATTCCATTTATATCCTCAACAAAAATATATAATTGTAACTACTATTACCCTTCCTTATTTAATTTTATTCATGTGAAAAAAATTCAGAGCTACTCGTTAGTGAATTTCTAAGAAGGGATTGGACTGGTTTAAAAGCCGCAACTTAAGAACCACCCAAAATCGGACCCCTCTTAGCCACTCATAACCGGTACTCTAAAAATACATCATAACCGATGTCCTTACAATTGACAAGCAGATCCTTAATTTTGTTTTAAAAAAGTAGTATTTGATGTGATTTGGATAAACCCAAATATTGATGCCCTTATCCATACCCCCAACCACCTCTATCTCTTTCCCACTATATATGTTATCAATGAGAAAAGTTACGTACATTCTTTCTAGTTACCACAATTTTTTCACTTTTCTCTTCTATTTTCATAACACGTTATCAGCACGACTTCTCAAGTAGTTTCAGGCCATCACCAAAAAGCAATATTATTTCTCCGTCGTCGATGTCACGAAGATGGTCTCTGCGGCCTCGGACGAGGATATCAATATTAAACCGCAACTTTTGGGCTTCTGGTATGTTTCTGAACTCATTCTTAGCTAATGCATTCTGAAGATGGTTATAATGAGATCCTAAACCATGCATATGGTCATGTAGAGATTTTCTTTCTGGGACAATTATTGTTGTTTGCTTTTTCTAGCTACATGAAAATCGTACTATCATAAGCATTACTTTTTTTATATTGTGACGGCCAATTCCATAATCTAATTATTTTTTCATGTATTTATTTACATTGATTAGCTTCTTTCCTCTAGAAATGAATCTTTGTGGTCTGGATAAAGTAATGGGATTATTTATGGTGTCCAATAGACTGCAAATATTTCGGGTACACGATGCCAATTAGAAAATACAATATATTCCTATAACAATCTTAAGTTTTTGAAGGTATTGTTTCTTTTTAATTCCAAAAAAAAAAGGAAGTGCATGATACATGGATTTTACCCATTCTTCATTTTTTGTGTTATTTCGTGTTGAATGATTAATGCATCATGTTATACAATGTGTTATCCTGCTAACATAATTGCCTATATACGCACATATGGAATAAAGCCATTGTCTTTAATTAGTAGACTCTAGCAATTTTCAATTATGTTTTATTCATTACTGTAAACCCTACACCTAGAATATTGGAGATACATGTCAGCCACTACTGTAGAGATCCTTTTGAAAATGAATCAAACGTGTAGTAATTGGAGTGCATCCTAAATTAACCATAACTGAATAGTAATGAATGTATACAATCAAGGTCAATGACACCATGATATTTTAGCATACAATGATTATGCAGTTAAGTTTTAAATTAATTTCACGAGAACAGATAGACTAGCAAAAGAGTTTTGACATGTGTGCTTGATCTTCTGGAACACTTGGATGAACTCTTATGTGCATGAAGTCTCGAATTATATTTCTATGTAGATTTCAGCATCATTACTGAAATTTTAGGGCATTTCTTTTATAGCTTCAGCATGCTACAATAGATGCATATGCATGGCTACCAATAGATGCATATGCATGGCTACCAAAAGATGCATATTCATGGCTTTCTTCCTTTTCTTTGGTTTTATTATGTGACGTTTATCCGTCATTAAAAATGCATCAGTATGTACAGTGCTTGCATTTGGATATTGTGAATACATACTTTCCGAATTTATATGTAGCATTGACTAATCTATTTGTGGTTAATATTTGACTCCAATATATGGTCTAAATTTCTTCTTATAGCTTATAAAAAAAGGGAAAGAGGTTTTGAGTTTTATTGGTTGAGCAAATGAATTACAAAATACCATATTTTGAGATGATAAAAGAATTTGTTCTAATGTGTCAGTAAACTATCAATTCTCCATCTCAAAAGTTGTGCACTCCTGCTTGACATTAGAAGTATTGTATACTCTTTACCTTGTCCACTCTATCTCAAAAGTTCTTCATGTAGAAGAAGTAACTACCACATATAGCACGGTAAGGCATATATTACCTGAAATGCCTTATACACAATTATTAACGCACATATATTATGGATTAAGACAATTGTGGGAGATTATTTCTTCTTACAAGAACATCCAGCAATATATGTTTATATAATCAAATAATCGCTTAGAATAACATGAACCATTTCATAGAGTTTCACTTGTGTTAGCACATATATTAAGCTAGTGACTTGGTGTCAATTCGAAACATACAATATGGTTTTAGAATGTTGGATTATTTTGTGACCAACTTATCAAATTATTTATACAAATGGTTATTTGTATATGTAAAATTTTGGTTACCTACAAATAATTTTGTTTGTATATATATTTTTTGGACCATCCCAAAATGGGTGCACACATGAGAGGTGTTGCGCTGCATATACGAGAGAAACCATTCACCATGTTGGCCCATGAAAGACCGACAATATTGACAATCACAAAATATGGTTGATAATACTTTAGAATTCCTATTAAACAAAATAGACCTGAAGTTCTATGTCTAGTTGTCTACAAACACCATTGTGAATGTTGGTATTTCATAGTTGCATTTTTTTTTGAAGTTACAAACCACTAAAATTAGAAGAAGAAAATTAGAGTGTGTTTCGTACGTTTGTCGAATCTGTAGGGTGACTACGGATGTCTAGTTGTTGTACGTAGACCTGAAGTTCTATAGACATATTTAATTATTTGCAATGCTGGTACACACACAAACCTTATCTATAGGATCATTCTCCAACATGAATACTAGACCGAATGTAGTATTCACGATATAGTTGGTCTTGCTCACATTAATTAAAGGCTCCGACAAAGCATATTTTATCCAACAGATAAATAATGTGTCGTACTTTCATAATTCCAAAAGAATTTTACTGAGTTTTAAGGATATGGATAAACTTTAAGCAAGTGAAATAAGGAGAGAGAAAAATTGTGTAACCATTCGTTTAAGAGAACCAGAAGTTCGTTTAAGAGAACCATAAGTCCATCTAGATAGATTCTCTGGCAATTCAGTAGAGATATACGCCAATCACATTAAGGATGTCAAATCACATACTACATGAGACAGAAGCTCAATCCTATATCATGATCCAGAAGCTCAATCTTAATGGTACATTGTGAGCCAGAAGTCGAATGATCCTATAACTTTTAAACTGTAACATAGTCTTAAAGACACCCCATGAACATGATGATTATCAAAACTAATCCATGTGATCATCTCTTACCAATTTGCAGCATACATCCTTAATCTCAAGGATAAGTTCGTTTCTAAACCATCAATCCTGAAAATTGTATCTGAATAACTAGTAGGACAACTTTGACCTGTATTAGATGACTTATGTTAGAATTATTTAAAATTGTAATATTGACATATATGTTTTGTGAATTATTATGTTTATCTCCTTAGATTATTAAATCTTCTAGACATGAGATTTTTTTGATAAAATATTTTTGTGATCTGTTACGTTAATAAGACATAATTTTCGCCGTTAGGGGAGATATGAAGAAGATAAATTATAGTTCTAGAAGAACGTCGTGAATTATCGTTCTATAAGAATGTCGTAACGCATCGTTCTAGAAGAACACATTGCATCATCATTCTTGAAGAACGTTCTAAAGCATCATTCTATAAGAACATGTCATGACATATTTCTACTTTATCTAATCTTCACTAAATTAGAAGAATTTATCTTCTTCTTTTTACTGCAAATGAAATATTAAGTGCTTACTTGATGTTTTTAATTATGCTACATAAATAGCTATACCGACTATAAATTTATTTTCTAATCGAAGTGCCAAAAGAACCAAATAAAGGCAGCAAATGAATAAGTTCTTTTGTAAGAACGCATAAGACCTAAAGGTTCTAAATATTCAACTCTCTAGAAGAAGAGACCGAATAATATAACACACCCTAATGCACTTGAAGAAGTAAATCCCGAAGAAGCATCACATGTAGAGAAAAAGTTCATGACGGTCCGGAAGATGTCATGAACCAAAAATTAAATTCTCAAAGTATATCGCTCCGGTAGAGGATATACCTCAGATTCCAGAAAAGACTTAGAAAGAGGTACCGGTACCCAAGAAATCTATGTTCAAGAGAAATTTGGAATCAAAAAAATTTGTCTTAGATGACATTATCGAATGAGAATAAAAAGGGTGTTGAAAATTAAAGGATAACACTAAACCACGAATAATCTAATGAAGAGATGTGATATCTCTCGCAAGACATAGAGTGTTCGGTCCTACAGTACAAACCCAAAAGGAATAAACCCGGTAGGTTTTGAATGGGTGTTTGTAACAAATAGATATTTAATGTATAAGAGCAATATTAGCTCAAAGATTCATGAAATGATCATGGATAGAATATGAATAAATATATTCTCCGATCATGATAGCCTAGACGATAAGATATTTCCTCAAAGGTCATGGATTTAAATTTTCAGATATATCCTTGAAGGATTTGATATTACCATGTTATCCCGAAAGGATCTACAAATGAGCCATATATGGATTAAACCATCCAGAAGAATGTGACAAGCTCATTGAGTTTATAGAAAAATTCATGAACGGATTCATCAAAATGGTCACCTCCTGAAGAGAAGATCTCCTAAAGAGATTAAAGTACCTCCTGAAGAGAGAGAAAATATGACAGTATCTCCTGAAGAGATTTGAAATATCTCTCGAAGAGATATGGAATCTCCCGAAGAGAATGGAATCTCCCGTAGAGATTGGAATCTCCCGAAGAGATTAAAATCTTCCGAAGAGATAAAGATAAATATTCAAAAGAGATCTCATGTAATTTCATGAAAAATATGAATCTCTAGAAGAGATCTAC
This sequence comes from Iris pallida, assembly GCA_029216955.1. Taxonomy (NCBI): domain Eukaryota; kingdom Viridiplantae; phylum Streptophyta; class Magnoliopsida; order Asparagales; family Iridaceae; genus Iris; species Iris pallida. The sequence continues at coordinate 4,983,277 of JANAVB010000400.1, forward strand.
TATAAATCTACTGTAGAGATTTAACGATCTATATATAATGGTCAGGTCAATAGGATCTTTTACAACCAAAAAAATATGTTCTGGGTCCTGAAGTACCATATTTAAAGAATATAAAATTATTTATTGTCATTTAATTAGCACAATATTTTTGAATAACATTAGGCATATTAATTATTCTTGATGAATGTTTTTATCTAATGAGATATGCAGATGAATGATATTTATCTGATACTCCATTAAGGGGATACCGCAAACAAGGTATGTTTTATGGATAAGGTTGCAGTTATTTTAGAGAGAATAAATAAAACTACCGTAGTAATTTCATCAAAGGAAACAAGAGAATGTGTAGGACTATGTTTTCAACAGTTCAACATATCAGGAGGAGTTGCAAGCTTCCAGGAATAACCAATGAGTCTACAAGTATTCGTTAGGATATGGAGATAATGTATAAAAATGTATAGACAAAGGTTGGGGTGAAATGTAATATTCAAATGTAATGGGGGTATTTTTCTTTCTTTATTGATGTAAGAACTACATGTAATTTTTATAATTTGAGGGGGAGCATCCTGAAGATGCACGCTAATGGAGACATCTCGAAGTATATCTTTGTGCATTGTACTCTTTTCCTTCCTGGAGGTTTTTTTCCACTGGATTTTTCGTTCGAAAGATTTTTAATGAGACAATGTAAACCGCACCCACTTAGATTCCTGAAGATTCATATTCCTGAATAATATTGTACTCTTTTCTTTTCTATGAAATTTTTCCCAAAAAATGGATTTTTTCTCAGAAAAGTTTTTAATGAGACAATAATTAAAGTAGGCATCCAAGAGAGAGTGTTATGATTTGGATAAATCCAAATATAGATGCTCTTATCCATACCCACAACCACCTATATCTCTTTCCCTCTATATATGTTATGAATGAGGAAAGGTACATACATTTTTTCTGGCTACCACAATTTCTTCTCTTTCTCTTCTATTTTCATGACAGTATTATATTTTTATTATTTGGTGAGGATCTTTAACTTTTCTTTTGAATATTCAATTGTCCATCGTCAATCAGATATCTCAAGATTGCGAATGTTAATGTGTCAAGTGAATAAATGATGAACAAGTTGAGATTATAAATCCTTTGTTAAAGCATCGTGTTCCTTAGAATCTACGATCCTCTAGGTTGAATTCTTTGATAAATGTAATTACTATGCCCATCAAAATAAATGACAAGGATTTACTATGAAAGAACGCTAGAGGCTTAGTATATTTTGTCAATTATGCCTTCCATTAATTCCATGAAGGAACTATTCTGGATGAATTTATTTGATTATTGGTTAATAATTAAGCATAGACGCTTGAAGTCTCAATCACCCCCATTGCATCTTTCCATCCATCATTGGAGTGGCCGAGAAGCACAACTTCAACAAGGTTTACTTTCAATTTTAGTGTCCAATGATTTCGAACTATGCCTTGCCAATACGTTCCGTTTGTTGGTGTTGGATGGAATTTCCAATCTATGTGGAGCAATTCCGTAGTGTAACAAGTCTTATTTGTGTCGGAGAAGTTCGGGGAGAGCAAAGATACGTGCCATTCGAAGTATCAAGAAAACTCGAAAAATTGGAGGAGGAGCTACTGTCCCGCTAGGCAAACTCGGTCCGAGTTCGGCAGACTCGAGTATAGTTGAGTGTTCGGTTTCACTGAACCGAAAAAAAATGAAAACCGAATAAATTGAAATTCTAAAAAATAAAAACCAAAACCGAATCGAAATTAGACAAAATTGAAACTGAACCGAATAAACTACTCGATTTATTCGGTTTGTTCAGTTGGCTATTTCTATTGTCTAATGGGCAAGTCCAAAGTTGAGATCCTGGTTAAGTTATATTAAAAATTATAACATTTAGATACATGTATTCCAATAGTAGAGATTTTTCAGGGTTTGAATCTGATCGTTCCGTGGATTTTTTTTGCAATAATTTTTTACAACAAAATCGTTTATTGCGTTGTTTTGTCCTTGGTGATCTTAGATATTTGGATTTTGCGTTTTTGTTCTGTTCTCTTGTAACTCTTTGATTTTGGGAAACAACTTATGCGTTTCGTTCCCAACACCCAGCTGCCCATTCTCCGGATCAGCCTGAGAGATTCTTCCATGCAAAGCTTCTTCATAATCTATCAAGTGTAGGCAGGATTTCCACACTATTGGGAATCCGGCACGATCAAGAGACGGGAGAAGCAGTCTCGAGATTGCAAGGGTACGTTGATGGCCGGAGGACCCTAGGATTCTGACGAACTCGCCATCGAATATCCAGTTCGAAAATCGAATTAGATATTTGCCCGTCGGGGAGACGGGTGGGCATGCTGATTTACTATGTTTCTGGTGAGACATACTAAAGTTATGGGTGCTCAGTCTTAAACGTGCGTTGTAGGACAGAGCAGTCGTCTCTATAATGTGTGCTCTTCGATAGGGTTTAATGGAATAACACCATTGTTCTAAGAGTACACGACTCTTAGGTTTTGATTTAAAAGATAAATAGAGTTTCTTAACAATCATCATTTGTGTTATTTCTGGATTACAAATAAAGACTCAAACCGGAAAAACCACATATCACGGATGATCTTGGATCAGACTACAACGTTACTTGGAAACAGAACTATTACAAACCGACTAAAAAGCAAAGCTAGCTTGTGACAAAAAAATAATAGAAACAAAAATTGTTCTCCTCTTTACAATCGTGATCGCAGTTGCTACAACGAGATAGAACAGGAACAGGAACAGGAATTTTAAAAAGAAGAAGAAAGAACTCATGATAAGGTGATGAAAATCACCGTTGCTCAAATCAAGATTTGTCTCATTCGACGATCTGCATCCAAGAAGCAGCAAAATCGGTGTAGAACATCTGGAACATTCTTGTCACCCATGTGATGAACGCTCTCTCTTTCCATCTTTCTAAAGATGGCAGACACGAGCTACATATAGTAGTGGAGGCAAACACCAAATTCTATTCCAGACGCCACCCCAAATCTCGTTTAGATAAAGATCAATTTAAATCGAATCTCAAAAGATAGGGAGAAATTTAAAAGAATTGATTGCATAACTACAGCTACTCCTGTGCACTCCAGCGTCTGTGGAAACAAAACGCGCCTATGTACGAAAGAGTGCCCGAATCCAAGTAGCTAAACCTCTTTGGGAATTAACTCCTAAGAAAAACTCTAAAAATGAGTGACAAAAATAAGATTGGTTTTCGTAATGTCTTGATTCTTGTTCTTTTGCAAAATACCCCACAAATCACATGAAGGACAACACCTTATGTGCACAATAGTCAATACAAAAGGAACCAACTATATTAAAATCAAAAATGCTATTTGGCTCCCAAAATATTTGGGTGATATCATCTCCCATTATGTGGTATATGACATGGTTGCTAACATGACAGCTGACATAGCAAAATTTAATATTAAAATTAAAATTTATATTAAATTAACATGATAATTAATATTAAGATTAACCTTAACATTAAAATTAATCTTAACATTAATATTAATATTAAAATTAGAATTAATATTAACATCAATATTAACATTAACATTAATATTAACATTAATATTAACATTAACATTAACATTATAAAAATTAGGTAATTAATTTTTTGGGTTAAAATTTGTCACGTCAGCTGTTATGTCAGCTGCCATGTCAGATGCCACATAATGGAAGATGGTATCACCCAAATATTTTGAGATCCAAATAGCATAATTGTATTAAAATACACATTTGGAATGGAAGGCAATGTGAGAATAAACTTTTTTGTGTTGGCTCACAAAGCCCAACAGTTTGTTCAATCAGGCTCAAGAACATAATGAGAGTAGGGGTGAGCATATAACGGTTGAAAACCGAAAACCGAACCGTATCGAACCGAAATATGACAAACGGTTCGATTTTTCGGTTATCGGTTCGGTTTACGGTTTAAAATTTTGAAATTTTGAAATAACGGTTCGATTTTCGGTTCTTAATCCGAAAAACCGAACCGAACCGAAAACCGATTTAGATTTAGTAATTTATCAAACTACCCACAATATACATATACTAATATTTATTAATCCCTAACTGAGCGCACTCTCTTCTCCTATTCTATGTCGGTGCTTCTTTGAGCACTCTCTCTATCTACCCTCAATCTATATATACTAATATCTTTCACTCTATGTAATATAACAATTCATAAATACAATAATGTCATATATTTTAAAAAAAATTATTTAAATATGTTTATTTTGCTAAAAACTTGAAGGCCATGCACATTGGTCCATGAAACCGAACCGACCGAAAACCGAACCGAATTAATTCGGTTCGGTTTTGTTCGGTTTTTATAAAAATGGTCCGGTTTTCGGTTTTGAGAAATACGATTTACGATTATTTCGGTTTTCACATATTCGGTTCGGTTTGAACCAAACCGAACCGATGCTCACCCCCTAAATGAGAGTCTTGCAAAGAGTTGGGAGTGTTTTTCTCTTGGAGCAAGAGCGTTAGACATTTGGAATCCAAAGACACCCTTAAATGTGTGGTGAAGGGGAGTGGAGTAATCTCGTGCCTCCACCACCAGTCCAACGGATAGAGAATTTAAGGTGAAGGGAGTGGAATGAGGGTTATATATATGGGGAAGGGAATGGGGGAAGCATCACCAAGAACAAGTGAGGCAAGAAAACAAGCAAGAGCGCTCTCTCTCTACAATGGCCTCCTCTATGATAGTCTCCTCCGCCGCAACCGTCGCCCCGGCCCAGGACATGGTTGCGGCCTTCAGCGGCCTCAAGTCTACCTCGGCTTTCCCCGTCACTCGCATATGCGTGGCTACCAATAGATGCATATTCATGGCTTTCTTCTTTTTCTTTGGTTTTATTATGTGACGTTTATCCGTCTTTAAAAATGCACCAGTATGTACAGTGCTTGCATTTGGATATTGTGAATACATACTTTCCTAATTTGTATGTAGCATTGACTAATCTATTTGTGGTTAATATTTGACTCCCAATATATGGTCTAAATTTCTTCTTATAGCTTATAAAAAAAGGGAAAAAGGTTTTGAGTTTTATTGGTTGAGCAAATGAATTACAAAATACCATATTTTGAGATGATAAAAGAATTGTTCTAATGTGTCAGTAAACTATCAATTTTCCATCTCAAAAGTTGTGCACTCCTGCTTGACATTGGAAGTACTGTATACTCTTTACCATGTCCACTCTATCTCAAAATTTCTTCATGTAGAAGAAGTAACTACCACATATAGCACGGTAAGGCATATATTACCAGAAATGCCTTATGCACAATTATTAAGGCACATATATTATGGCTTAAGACAATTGTGGGAGATTATTTCTTCTTACAAGAACATCCAGTAATATATGTTTATATAATCAAATAATCGCTTAGAATAACATGAACCATTTCATAGAGTTTCACTTGTGTTAGCACATATATTAAGCTGGTGACTTGGTGTCAATTCGAAACATACAATATGGTTTTAGAATGTTGGATTATTTTGTGACCAACTTATCAAATTATTTATACAAATGGCTATTTGCATATGTAAAATTTCTGTAACCTACAAAAAACTTTGTTTGTATATATATTTTTTGGACCATCCCAAAATGGGTGCACGCATGAGAGGTGTTGCGCTGCATATCCGGGAGAAACCATTCACCCTGCTGGCCCATGAAAGACCGACAATATTGACAATCACAAAATATGGTTGACAATATTGGCTGTAACCGTCGAAGAAGAGTAATGATGATGCTGATGTTGGCGACGCTTCATTTTCTGAAAAAGCTGTCAACTGTTCAGTCCTCGAGAGGCGTGCTGCCAACTCTGTCAGACTTCAGCATTTAATGTTTTTTTGACATTTGATGGACTGTTGAGTGGGCGCATCGATCCGCGTTCCACTAAGCGCATGGGGCCGCATGGGGGCACATGCTTTGTGAGGCGCTTGGTGTCGAGAGGCGCGTCTGTGTGATGCGCGGCCTGACCGGCGCATCCGCTCCGTATGCCATGTCTTTAATGGTGCGACTGTTACGTTCTTCGAGTGCTTTAAATAGCCGTTTTTGACTTGGCTGAATTCGAAGCGCCTGGTTCATCCATTTAATGCAAATTCGTTGCACGGGATTCGGAGAGCCATCCACTTGGCGCATGGGTTTGATTTGCCCGGCCTATAAATAGTGGCATAGAGAGTTTATTTCTCGTTCTCTCACGTCCTCCTGAAGTGAATTTGTTTGCTCGAGCACACCCTATTTGAGATGCTCCCGAAGGTGAAGATGCGACGCAAAGTCTTCATTGGTGCACTGGAAGGTGACTGTTACATCCAAAAGTCGGAGTCGAGGGCTTCTGAGGTGGGCGGAAGGTGGTTGTTGCATCCAAAGATCGGGATGCTTGAGCCTCGTCTCCGTTATGCTGGAAGAGCCGTAGATCGGAATTGCGATGCCGCGGCTTTGGAGGCTCATTCTTATGTCAGAGTGGGTGTTGCCCATTCTGGTTGTGTTGAAAATTGCTCCTTTAGCCGCGGTTTCGATTGCGGTCTTCCTTGATCTTTGGAGGCTCTTTCGAACCCTCCCTTGGCCACAGGTTGATTTGTGGTGCTCCTCTCTTCCTTGGTTTGGGGAGCTCTTCCTCCAGCTAGAGGGTTGATTGACACCCTCGTTCTGCTCAATAAATGCTTCATTAGTCGAAGCATTAGACGGCGCATATGCTGACAATTCCTGGTGAGCCTGGCTGGAAGGGTGGTACATAACTGAGCTGCTGAAGGGATGCACATAACTGAGGATGCCCATAACTGAGCTGCTGAAAGGATGCGCCTGGCTAAGAGCGCATGGTGGGATGCGCCTGACTGAGAGCGCATGGTGAGATGCGCCTGTTTAAGAGCGCATGGTGACTGCTGCGCCTGGCTGTAGACTTAGAATTTTTTCTTTTTGTAGAAGTTCTCCTTTGTACAGCTTTTTTGAGACATGTAATAGACTTTTATATGTAAATAAAAATCCTCATTCAATGTCTATACTTTTGTTTTGCTATGTCAAGTACTTTGTCTGAGCTCCCTGGCGCATGTAGTATTTGGCGCATAGGATTTCTGATCATGAAATTCTATGCTTCTACAAGACCCCCTTCAAAGTTTTCAAAACTTTTTTTGTCAAAGTTTTGGAATACTTTGAATAATAAGCATGGTGGTTGGGGCGCATGACTGTTCGAGCGCATAGATACTCTGCGCATCAGTGATGGGACGCATGCTCCTCTCAGTTAATGCAAATGATAACGCCTCGATAACCAAAAAGATTAATGATGATCTTTTTAGATATATTTGCAGTTATCTTCTCACAGAACCCGAGGCGACGGCTGAGGTCACACCTCATCGGTTCACGCGTGCGACTGAGCCTATAAATAGGCGCGAGGTGGAGAGAGAAAGTTCTTCTTCTCCTTGCTTTTGTCCTTTAGAGTTCTTCTTCGAAAAATCCTAACTTTCTCCCTTCAAGGAATGGCTCCCAAGACTCCTCGCGGCGGTGCAGGAAAGGAGCCTGCGGAGTTCGCCGAAGAAGACGCTCCTATCGCCATTGTGACCCCGGCTGACGTTCGTCCTGCGGTGACGGGTGGGTGTCGTCTTTTCTACTATTTTTTGTTCAGACGAGCTTTGGATCATACGGCTGAGTTGGTGTGCCCTAACTTTCTGCTGCCGACGCGCATGGACTTCTGTCCTGATGATGCGCCGAGGTTTTATCCCGCCGACGTGCATGGGTTTAGGCCCTTATTATGCACTGAGGTTTAACTGCTAACGCGCATGGGTTTACACCCTGATTATGCGCCGAAGCTTCACAGCTGACGTGCATGGGTTTACACCCTAATGATGCGCCGAAGCTTCACTGCTGATGCGCATGGGTTTACACCCTGATGATGCGCTGAAGCCACTGCTGACGCGCATGGGTTCACACCCTGATTATGCGCCGAAGCTTCACTGCTGACGCGCATGGGTTTACACCCTGATGATGCGCCAGGTTTCTTGACACACTTTGTCTTCTTAAAGCTTTTTGCCTGACTTTTATTTTTGTTGTGTCAGTGTTGATGACAATACCTTTGCTGAATGAAGTCCTTCTGGATGCTTCTCTTTGTCAAATGGAAGTTGATTTTGACGAGGAGATTATCAACCCTGCGAAGGATGCTATCCTACAGAATCAACCTCCTGAGAGAATGCTGCAGATCCAGAATCAGTTGTCGATTTTCCTCCAGAGTATGATGGAGAGCGGTAAACTGAAATCTGCTGAATCCGAGGATATGACTTTTTTAAAACCTGCCTTTTTGTTCAGTGACCGACTGATCTCCTCCGAGGCGAAGATACTGAAGATCAAAGAAGACTAGTTCTTCTCTACAAAAGGCATGGTTCTGTACATGCGACAACTTGAACGCCAGTTGCCGCTGACGGCCTTCTACCATTTAGCTTCCAAGAGAAGGATGCCCTGGGAACTTACTCCTTCTCAAGGAGGGGCATTGGGAGGTACTCTTTCGATTGATGCTACTTCGAATCAAAGGGATACCTTGGCCGCTTCGCGAGCCGGTCCCTCATTTAGTTGTCGAACTTTACATCCTGGGAGCCTTTATAGTGAGGTCCCTAATGACACCTTTGTCTTCAATGCTTCGACCTTTGCAAAACAGATGCTAACATCGAGGGTCATGTATCCGAAAGGTAGATTTAGGGTTGAAGGTTGGTGTCACCACATGCCGAAGTGGGACGAGTTGACCCTTTGGGTGTTGTCGAAGTTCAAGGCTAAGCTTAAAGAGATTGGGCTGACGGCCGCTATCCGTACCACACAGGCTGGCGTGGATCTCAATAAGCATTTGTTCCTTGCGCTCTTGGAAATGTTCAATACCCAGACTGGCAATTTCTTTACTCCAGTGGGGGAGTTAGGATTGGCTCTCCATGAAATGTACGAGATATCCAAGCTTCCCTGGGGCTCGGAACCGTACGAGGAATACTTTCCGTCAAACGCAGAGATCCTTGTCTTGGAGAAGAAGGACCCGGAGATGATGGATGTTTTCAAAGAGGTGGCGAGACATCATTATCTGATGCAATGGAGGGGTAAAGGCAAGTCTCAGCCTCATGTGACTGCTTGGAGGGATTACATCTTCAAGTAGGATTTGGCGGATTCCTCGAAGGTCCGGTTTATGACTTCGCAAGGGCTGAAACCCGCGAAAGTGACTTCTAAAATGAGCCGGTTGGACGAGAGGGCCCCTCGTTCAAATGAGAGTGGCGAGAACGTGTATAGCTGCTTCTGACATTGCGTGCACCGGATGTCATCTAAGGCAGTATTGACTGCGTACTTGATGATATGGCTCCGGAATTGTGTATTCGCGGGCGGATCTGGTTCTGTGGAGAGGGTACACCGGAACCTCATTTTGCCAGCAATGAAATTGGATTTTGGTTGCCCTTTGGCTCTCCTCCCTGCGATGGTGTGTATCATGTTGCGGGGCTTGAGGACCTTTGCTGAGGATGTGATCCATGGGAGAGGTAGGAACGACAACTTTCCCCGGGCCGAGCTACCATTCCATTATCCGATGGGATGGTTGATTCTACATCATCCGAACATGATGAGTCCAGGCCCGGAGGAGGATCACATTGAAGGTGACGCCTTTATCCGCCGTTTCTACAAGAGGAAGTAGTTGCACACTGGCGTCCCCGTTTGCAGGAGAGTTTTGTCCTATCTTCAAGGGTGGGAGATTGTCAAGGTCGGTCCCATCTTCAAAGATTTCGAAGCTGACCAAGATTTGGACGACTCTAGTGAAGATGCGATTACTCTACCGAAATGGGCTTTTCGTTGGTTGCAAAGTATTCGGCCTTCTCACTTGGTCTACCGTAACCAAAGTAGGTGTTATCTGGAGCCATATCTGCCAAGCCAGTTTGCTCGCCAGTTTGGCTACACCCAGCTAATGTTACGGAATCCCAGTAACAGTCTGGGGTTTGCCGGGAGTTTACTGGACGGAGCCTGGGGCTGGCAATATTACAATGCTGGGTGCACTGGTGTTCACTTTACTACGCCAGTTCGCAACCCTCGGCCACAGATCCTGTATTCGGCCGTTAAGCTGTATTGTACCATGAATACTGTGTCTCCTGATTATGATAGGGAGACCAGTTTCATCATTGGAACTCAGCTAGAGGCTACGATGAATATATTGGTGGAGGCTCGGTCATATCGTCCACCAGAATTGGCGGGATATCGGGCTGCTGCTGTAGCATCAGTGAGAGATCCCTCTGTTGAGAAGAGACGGGCTAATGCAGAAGCCGGTTCGTTTGTACCAAAAAGGTCGAGGAAAGTGACGACTCCAATGGCTGCGTCACTAGAATCAGTCCCTGCTGAGGAAAAGAGTCATCCGTAATTTGGCTCATCTTGTCATTTTGGTGACTTGTGCTTTTCTTCTTGTAGGGATTGTCGAAGAAGAAAACCCGTATTTCAAAACCGGGTGTCAGTAAACCGAAGGAGGTGGCAAGCTCTTCTGACGAGCGCATTCCTCCGATGGTGATGTCCCCAATGGAAGAGAATCGTGAAAATGTTATTCCTGCGGAGGTTTTAGTATCTCCAGAATTGGTCGAAAGAGACACTGAGGTTGCGACAACTTCCGGGATGGTGCAAGCTGCCGTGGGGGCCTTGGACGTTGAGGGTCCTACGGACACGGGGCTTCCTGACGAGGAAGTAGAGTGGAGTTCGTCATCTTCAGATGACGTTCCTCCAGAGTTGCATAAGTCTGTTGTGGAGGCAACAGATGTGATTGGAACAGAGGAGAGGGTTGATTCCCCTCCTTGTCGTGATGAGGGTAGGTCGGCTGTAGCGCTGCCGAGCCCTACCCCAGAATCAGCAGCGAAAGTAGAGGTGGCAGCCGACCGGGAGGTAGCAACAGATCATGTCCCTGTAGAGGGATTTGATGAGGAAAATGAGACTCGTCTGCCGGTCCTGACTCCAGGGGCGAGTCAGGAGACAATTGTTGATCTCTCCATTCTGCCAGGGGGGAATGTCCCGTACTGGCTGCTGATAGCACGTTGGGGGCTGATGAGATAGCCACTAACGTCGGTGGTTCTTCCGAGTTTGAGAAGGGTGAGGGTTTGGTGGAACCCTCTGTTGCTCCTTCTACTTGGGGTATTATATTGACGCCTCTCTCGGCTTCCTCCGTTCTTTTGGCTCCTCGGGCTAGTAGTCAAGCCCCTGTTGATGAAGAGCCTGTTGATGCCGAGGTTCCAGCCTCGCAGGTTGAGGCAGCGGGCCTTCTTCCGGTCCGCTATCTAGAGCAGCTCCTTCGACTCCTGCTATGACACCGCAGGTGCTGGCGGATGCAGATGAATATGTGAAGTTCATCATCGAGGCGGTATATAAAATGCTGCAGAGGGGTGTATCGGCAGTGATGGACGCCAATGGGAGCTTTGCAACGACAAAAACTATGGCACTGCCTCATATCAACCTGATCCATTTTCACCAGGGCCATGATCATATGGCCGACATTCTGGAAGCTTCGGTGGTCGAGTTGGACCAGCGGCTTTTCGAGTTTCAGTGTATCCAGCGAAATGACCTCTCCGTCCTGATAGACGCAGAAAAGGAGAAGCTGATCGTTGAGACTGAGTCCTCTTACCAGGCCACCGTGAGTGTCTGGGAACGCGAAGTGGCTGAGACTGAAGCTGCAGTGGAGCAGTTGTCTCAGTCTACGCAAGAGAAGGTGGAGTCGCGAGCTGCGTTGGACGCTAGTATCGCGGAGGTTGATGCCCAGATCCGCCGCCTTGAGGACCAGCGGGCCCGACTCCTATTAGATGCCGAACGTGTCCAGGCTGAACATGTAGCATTCAAGAAGGAGGAAGCAGCTTTCACCTACCGGGCTCTTACTCTGGCTCAGCAGCGGCAGCAGTTGGATGAGAAGCATGAGGATGGCACTTCTCCTGAGGCCATAGAAGCGATGCGTCAAGAAGCTGAATGCCGGGTCCTGGCGACTGTGGAGACTCGGGCGGCAGACTTGAGGCGTCGGATTGAAGAGCTTTCAGCCAACCCTGGGGATGTTTAAGGATTGTAGTCTCTTCTTTTGTGTATTTGCAACTCTTGCTGGGGAGGGTGTAATCCTTTACTCTCTTTTTTAGAATAAAGAAATACAAAAAAAATTTGTGATGTGTTCATTTTTGCTGTCGTGAACTTGATGATTTGTGTGGACCTATTATCTTTTGCGCACCTTGGTTTTTAGGTACAGATAATAAGTTTGAGACAACCAACATATTTGCTCAGAGGTGATGTGGACATGGCAAATATGGGATTCAAATGATAGAATCTTCCTACTCAGAGGTGTTATGGACGTGGAAGGAATGACTCTGGGGGATACGCGGAACTACTCAGAGGTAATGTGGACGTGGAAGTTCTACGATCAATGTACGGTAACGCATGGTTGTCTGTACGGGATGTTTACTCAGAGGTAATGTGGACGTGGTAAACATGATAGGTAGCGTAGTCTTATGGAATGTAAGATTCCGCATTGTAGGGTGTAGGGGAACAACTCAGAGGTAATATGGACGTGGTTGTCCTTCTACTGGAGGATGTCACGGAACTGCTGGGTTCCGGAAGCGTATGATTTTGTGGAAGGGAATTGTATATGAGCCCTGATGATTGGGTCCACAGATCCCCTTGTGGAAGTACATATCTGAAATATGTCAAGAGTAGTACTTCTTTAGGAAATTGCCATTGATGGGCATCATGAACAAGTCCCCATTAGGTTTGACGAGGCGGTAAGCACCGTTTGAGTATACCGTCTCTATGATGAAAGGTCATTCCCACTTGGGCTCGAACTTTCCTGGTGTCTTGTGAGTCAACACCAACGGCCTCCTGACTTCCAGAACCAGGTCGCCTACTTGGAAAGTTCTCTGCTTGACCTTCTTGTTGAAAACCTGTGATATACGGGCTTGGTAGAGTTCGATGCGTTGTTGAGCTAGGAGACGCTTTTCGTCAAGTGCCTCCAGTTCTCGCAGACGGCGACGTTGATTGTCTTCTTCTATGAGTTGGTTTGTGATTGCTACGCAGAGTGAGGGTATCTGGATCTCAAGAGGTAGTACCGCTTCGCTCCCGTAAACTAGGAAGAATGGTGTGTTGCCTGTCGGGGTTCGTACCGTTGTGCGGTAGGCCCAAAGTCATTCGCCGAGCTTTTCGTCCCAGTCGTGTTTGTTGGATGACATGACCTTTTTGAGTAGCCTGACGATAGTCTTGTTGAACGCCTCGGCCAATCCATTTGCTGCCGGATTATAGGCGGTTGAGGCCACGTTTTGAATGCGATTCTTGTCACAGAATCTGCTGAAAATATGGCTGATGAACTGAGAACCGTTATCGTGGATAATCCTCCGGGGTACCCCGAAACGGTAGATGACATGGTGCTTGATGAAGCTGATCACCCTGGAGCTCTTTACTTCCGCCAGTGGAACGGCCTCTGCCCATTTGGAGAAGTAGTCGGTGATGGCTAGGATGAAGCGGTATCCTCTCGATAAAGGAGGGGTGATCGGTCCCACAATGTCCATGCCCCAAGCTTCGAAGGGCCAAGAGGCGGTTGTAGGATGTAGTGGTTCTGACAGTGTATGAATGAAGTCTACGTGAAGCTGGCACGCATGGCACTTCTTAGCATAGTCGACAACGTCAGCGGCCATGGTTGGCCAGTAGTAGCCCATGCGTCGCAGTCGGTCCTGCAACTTAGGGCCAGGTTGATGGGCCCCGCGGGTTCCATCGTGAGCTTCTCGAAGGGCTTCGGCTGCTTCTTCGTTGGACAAACATCGAAGGAGAAGTCCATCGTAGGAGCGTCGGTATAGCATTTTAGTAGCTGTATCGTAGTAGAATCGAAGGGAGCGCCTCCTGACTGAGACGGCTTCTTTCGGGTCCTCTGGGAGAATTCCATAGATAGCGAAGTCGATGAACGGGAATCTCCAGTCTCGGACGTTAACACCTGCACTCGTTGACATGGCATGGGCTATTTGTGAGCATAGGTTGTTTTTAGGACAGACCAAGTCTCCACCAACTACCGTGACGTAGTTTTGAGTCCGGAGGGGTGCTGCCAATGAGGCTGCGAGGCCAGCCAGAGCATCAGCCTCCAGATTTTATAGACAAGGTTCGTGTTCGATGAAGAACTTGGTGAAGGTTGAAATGATGTTCAATGCAACTTCATGGTAAGGGATCAGATCTTCATGGCGAACTTCGTATTGCCCTCTGATCTGGTTTACGACGAGTTTTGAGTCGCCGTAGGCTTCCAGATGATTCACCAGATAACGATGCGGAGAGTCCTTCCCGTCGTATGGCGTCAATGTTTGTGGTTTATATTTGGAAGGATAAACCACCTTGTTCCATTCGAGGGGATAAGGTTGGGGGATGCCTATCTTTTGGCGCTTCTCTTGTCTATTCTTGGACTCAAAGCGTTCGCGCAGGTCCCTGATCATCTCGACCACGTCTTCCGTGGAGCTGGGAGTCGGGGAAGGTGGTACCACCTGGAGTTGAGCATTTGAGGGCTCCGATGTCCGAAGTGCTTCGTGGCGATCCGTATCCAAGGATACCCGTTGAAGGGGTACACTTGATTCTCCATTGGCACCTGGGATAGGCCCGGTAGAAGGTGTCATGGCCCAGGCTGACCGTATCTCAAACACTGCTTGAGTCAGCGTTTGCATGGAGGCAGAGAGGGTTTTGAGGCCTCCCTCCAATGTATCCATATGCTGGACGAGGTCTGCTGGCGGCGCATCAGACTCGGTATCACCCCCAGCCATGTATACTGTCATGACGCGGCTGGAAATGGATGGATCGGTTGAGGCTTCACTCTCGGCTTCACTCTCATGTAGGGGAGTTGCCTCTCTTGGAGCTTTGTCCTGGCCACCCCCAGCTATGTTCTGGAGAACATTCTCGACAAGAGCATCTGTAAGGGCCTGATTACCCTCAGTTCTGTCTTGAAGGACACCCTCGTCTTCGAGAATCAGATCCGTAGGGGCTAGACTACCCCCAGCTATGTTTTGGAGGACACCCTCGCCTTCGGAAGATGTATCCGTAAGGGCCTGATTACTCCCAGTCCTATCTTGAAGGACTTCTTCGTTGTAACGCTCCAGTCCCAAAATACGTAGGACTAGGAACGTAGACATGCCAGCTGTATTCATACGAAGTACACTCCAATATATGGAATCCTCGTATGTATACATAAGCTGTAAAATGCAGTAAAACCATAACTAATCTCGTCCACACAAAATAAATAATAAAAGATGTCATATAATGATAATAAATTATCTTGATACAATATGTTGGGCGGAGACAAATTCACTACCAATAAGTAAAGGAAAATACATGAGAAAAGAAATGATTTTGGCGAGCGAAGCGAAGACGATCAAAGTACAATCACCCTCGAAGAAATGGAGATAGTCACGGCTAGAACTAGAGCACCTGCGAAGACAAGAACACACACCTGGTGAGATAACCAGGTCCTTAGAGGGACGTAACAAGACACATAATATCATGACATAAACTGAATAAAGTTAGTTCAACAGAAAATTATATATGACTAAACAGATAAAGGTTCTTAACCATTCTATGTGAACATACAATTTGAAGACAACGCTCCAAACAAGGGCTCTCGAGACTAGAAACACGGCGCGTTAGCATTTCAACCATGGCACTAGTGGCGTCTAGAGAAAAGTAAATGCACGGCCCATTAGCACTCGAGCGAGAACTAAGGGGCAGCTAGAGAAAAATAAATGCACGGCCACTTGGTCTTGGGTGAGTCACTAACGGCAGCTAGACGAAGGTAAATGTACGGCACATTTGTGTTTCAACCGAGGCACTAGTGGCATCTAGAGAAAAGTAAACAAGTGCACGGCCACTAGCTCTCGACTGAGTCACAAATGGCAGCTAGACGAAGGTAAAGGTGTGAAAGCCCCTGCGCCTAATAACTGTCTCCACCCTCCCCATGTACTACTCGTGCTGAATCCACACCACGATATTCCTAATAACCGCTAAGTCTTCTAGACAACCATATTAGCAGTTATATCCTAACGCTCGTCCTGTACGCACCGATGTACGGTCGGTACACAAGTTCGAATCTATATGAGACACGTGACATCGTGGTACACAAGTGTCGGCCCATGAATGCGGCACAAACAAAGGTGGTCCATTAACTCTAGGCCAAATGCATAAAGAAAACTAAAATATAATAATTTGCAAATACATATGGTTTTGAAAGAACAACTTATAAGAAATAAAACATGCATGATATTGAGCAAGAAATTAAACAGTAAAGGTATGGTGTCTTGCCTGGTAGTACGCCTGGTGTAGTGCAATGATCCAGGTGGCACGATCTGCGACTTCGATACAACAACTATGCATGGTGACCTCTGATGGTGACACGGATAGTTCCATTAGGTCCAGGACGATTAGAATAGTTAAGGTCAATATAGGGTAGCCTAGAATTGGTGAGGGAATATGAGAGGGGTTGAGTCACGGAAGAAAATAATAATTATATGATTTTAGAAAACTAATTTATAATACTTAAAATATAATTTATTAGTCAAAATATCCGAAAAATCAAAAGTCATTTTAAGGCATAACAGTAAGTTTATAAAATTGGGTTTGATATAGAACTATATTAGAAATACTAGAATTTTATTTTATTTTTATGATTTTGAAACTAATTTTATGGGTAAAAATATTTATTTTTAGAACAAATTTTAGATTAAAACTATCTTTTGAACTTAGCTAAAATATCATATTAATATTTTCCTAAATTTTCTAATTTAAGGATAAAACTAACTGTATACAATGATTTTAAAAACCATACCAGTAGTAATAATAATTATGCCAATTATAATTATAAGCTACACATAATTCTTTTACCTAGATCTTTCTAAATAATAACAAAATTATATAACACATAAAAAAAACAAAAGAAATAATAATAATAATAATAATAATAATAATAATAATAATAATAACAACAATAATAATAATGAAGATAATAATGATACTTATAATAATAAAACAACAACAATAATAATAATAATAATAATAATAATAATAATAATAATAATAATAATAAAACCTACTTATTAATACTTCTCCTTTCTCGGGTTAACAGTATAACCAAAAAAAACAAAAAAAAGAAAAGAAAAAATAATAAAAAGAAGAATCAGAAGAAGAAGGAGAGGAGAAAGAGTGAGTGAGACGAGCATGGGAGAGAGAGGGGAGCGGAGAGAGCGAGAGAGGGAAGGAGTGGCGGCTGGAGGCTGATCGGGGAAGGAAGCTCGGCCGGGGGTGAGAGTTGCGGTCGGGTCGCGGCTGGGGCTAGGTCGGCCGACGGATCTGGCGGAGAGGGCGACGGTGTGAGCAAGAAGGAAGGGCACGGAGTTCGACGACGGCTCACGAAGGCTGTGCCTCGCTGGAGAGGCTCCCGGTGGGCGTCCGACCGCCGGCGACGGAAGGGGGCTGCGGTCGCAGACAGCGGCTGAGCGCGGGTGCCAAGGAGGTGGCGGCGCGAGTGCGTTAGGTGGATGACGGTGGTGGACAGCCAGAGGCGAGGGTTTGGTGGAGGCGCTGCCATCGCCGGCTGCGGGGGAGTCAGCCAGGACCGGTGTCGGCGGATTGGGTAGGAGGAGATGAGCGACGGGGAGGAGAGTTGAGAGGCGGTCGTTCGCAAGCAGCGCGGCGGAGCGGAGCTCGTGAAGGCGGCAGTTTCCGGTAGGGTCAGGCGGAGCTCGTGGGGCTTTCCGGGCGGAGGAGAGAGGAAGAAGACCGGCGGTTCGAGGCCGAGGCCAAGGTGGTCGCCGACGAGGTGAGTTTTAGGGTTAGGTGTTTTTTATTTTTCTTGTGGATTTTGTGTTTGTTGACGGTGGTGGCGGAGGTTGTTCGGGTGGTTGCCGAAGATGGTCTTAGAGGTGGTGGAGTTGGCATTGGTGGAGGTGATCGAGGTTGTCGACGGGTGGCCGAGGTCTGTTGCTGGTCGGGGTCGGCGGGTTGGCCTGTGATCGGAGTAGTCAGGAGATATGATGGCGGTGACCGACGGGGATTAGGATAGGGTGTTGGCGGTGGTTAAGGTGTTGTGTCGGGTACGTGTCCTGCGAGACACGAGAAGACGTCGAGTCCGGGGTTGTCGAACTTGGAGAAATTAATGTATATGTACAAAAGAAAATTGTAGAAGGGAAACAAAAAGGATGGGCATAGACACGGACACGATGCATATCATCTGGTGGAAATTTATGGAATATCATGAATGATAGAAATTTGGAGGAGTACCTGCCTATTTATAGGATGTGGGAATTCTCATTTGGATAGGATTAGGATTAGGATTTAAACCCAATTAGATAATTCAGATCAAATCTAAATTCAATTTAAATTCTAATTTTAAATCTAGATAATCTAGACTCAAATTAAATATAAATTCTACTTTTAACTATTTAAATTAAATCCATAGAATTAAATCGAAATTTAAAATAGCCACAATAACTTCCAAATATATTTTTCAAAATACCCATAATAATAATTTTGAAAATAATAATTATTTTTAAATATATTTTCGAATAATAAAATATTAATATTAATAAATCTCGAAAATTACATTTTTACTTAAAAATAAACTAATAAAATATTTAGGAAATATATACGTATGCACAAGAATATTATTTTTATTAATAACTATTAGAAACGAAAAACTTTTTATAAATAAATAAAATAATGGATTTGGAATTGTTGGTATGATAGCAAAAATAATTGTTACGTATATTTTTTTAAAACTATAAAATAATAAAGAAAATTTTTTTTCTAAAAATATGTACGCTCGCTCATATTTGTACCCGTCGAGCAAATTCGATAATAACGAAATTTCGTGCGCGACGTACACTGCAACTACGCACGTACAAATACAAAAAAAATAATCAGTACCAAATTTATACAAAAAAAATATAGTAGAAATTTAGGGGCTTTACATTCGTCTTCGAGATATAGATCCACAGGGGCTAGACGACCCCCAGCTACGTCCGGGAGGCTGACTTCGCCTCGAGGATGAAGATCCACCCCAGCTGTGCTTTGGAGGACACCTTCGTCTTCGGAAGGAGGCTCAACAAGGGTCTGACTACCCTCAACTTCCTCCAAGATATTTTTCCTCCCCCGAGTGCCTTCGAACACTCCGGAGGACGAGACACTTGTCTTGGTTTTCCTCGGCTGGCTCTTGGACGAGGACGAGGAATTGTCAGTCGCCTTTCAGACTGACGAAGAGTTAGAGATCGCCTTTTTGGAGGGGTGTCGATGATTGCAGCCGCTGGAACACCGACTGTCTTGGTGGGACTGCTGCCTTGCAACAGCAGTTGATGGTGACTACAGCACAAGTATGCCCTGTGAGGGGCGCATCGTGCTTGTCAGTCGACTCTCCTGATCGGTGCTTGTGAGTGATCACGTTACCAAGATCGTTGGAGGAGAGTGCCACCTTCGCACCCCCTTCAGACGCATGGCAAGGCCAAGCGCCGGGGTGGTCAAGTGTATGCTGCGCCCCCTGATCCAACACCAAACAGGCGCTCCGATCAGTAGTGGGGGAACAACATTTAAAGTGACTTGAACGGACCTCAGACGCACAACCAGAGGGGGCACGGGAGTTCAAGACCACTGGGTTTGCCTTACTCGACTTGGTTGCGAACGCAACAGATGCGCCCAAGTGAGATAAGGACTTTGAAGGTTGGCTCGTTTCTGGCACAGAAGCACCTGAGTCAACCTTATACAGCGTACCATCGGCAGCGCGCATGATTGTGAGCGCATGCTTCTGGCTTGCTGCTGGCATAGCACATTTGTGGCGTATGGCCCGTGCTGCCTTGGACTTCTTCGTACTAGCCCGCTGGGGCGCGTAGTACTCAGAATCCAAATTCTCCTTGCCACTACAGTGAGTGAGTCTGTCAAAGACAGAGACCTTCTGTGGCGCATCGGAGGTGATGCGCGGGGCATTAGCTGCACCCCTGCTCCGTCGACACATCTTCCTCGCCTGAGAGGGAGATGGCTGGGGAATGTGGTCAGTCAATCGGAGGAATCGAAATGCCAACGGCGTTCGGACTTAGCATGCAACGGCGACTTGAAGACATCGCTCGGTCGAAGCGACCGCTTGCTCAGGTGGGGTAGTTTCGGTGAACTTGCCTCATCTTGGCCTTCACATAATAAAATGCATGTTTTCAACTTGCACAAGTAGGCTTAATAATAAAAGAGATGAATCCACATAGCTAAAGGGTATAATCCAGACGGGTCGAATGGAGTTAGAATATGGAAAGGTCCAACGGTCGGCATAGAATCGGTGCACGACGTGCTTTGAAAATGACACTCGATCCTTCGTCCCGTGGCTTGGGAGGAGGAAAGTTGGTTTGAGTTGTCGAAGTTGTGAACGTAGCCTAAGTCATAGGCGTCGCCCGCATAAATGCTTCATAAAGCATGCACGGTCCTGTCGTCCAAGGCTTGGCATAGCCTTGGCTTGTCCCATGAGTTAAGTTGCGTTGCACAGCTTGTGTCATAAGTCTAGGCACCCAAATAATTTGGTCGTTCAAAGTTGAACGCGTGCACGGCATGTTCCATCGAGGCAAGGCTTGACGCGGCCTTTGCTCGTTAAGTTGTAGGCTTGAGTAAGTTAGGCAAAGTTATGTCGGTCGACCTAAGTCATTCCAAGTGCTGTCCCGCTCATTCTGCGGTTGTCAGGTTAAATATTCCTACGATCCCAAGGCCCGTCATATAAAGTATGACTTGGGCGATAGCGTTGCGTAGATCGGAAGTCGGCTTAAGGCACGGTGCACGGACTTAGTGTCTAGGGCATGAACCACGGTTGATTGAATGAGTTTTGGAGAAAGGATTATTGAATAGGCATTGAGTTGAATGAAATGATATGGTAACATGGAAAGAATACTCGCGGCTACATGTCGGCGAGGCCTCGCGGCTACATGTCGGCGAGGCGGTCTCATAAGAAAGAAGTATGCTCGCGGCTACATGTCGGCGAGGCGGTCTCATAAGAAAGAAATATTGAACTTGGCCCTGAAAGAAATGGTAACACTAGAGGTAGCATGACTGTGTGAGACGTCAGTTTGAGTCGAGTCTTGCATGGTCATGGACAACTTGTCGACAAGGTGAGCATTTTTCCGTACGGCAACCCGAGGCCACGAGACCGTTGCGGGCATTGGAAAACAATTAATTTAGCTGTGCTTTTTGTACGGGTTAGGCGTTGACTTGCAGCGGGACTAGCTACCTTGCGTTGAAAGGGGCACCCGTCTAACAAAAGCTAAGAGAAGTCCACGATGGCTCTAGGAGTCAGTGACCAAGTTCATATAGATGTCGGCAAATAGCGGCTAACCGCGTGTATGCCTTTGGATTGAGTTGAGTTGAAGGTGTGTACAGTTAGAACACAAAGTTTGGGCCTAAGATTAGGTTTCAACATAGGCGTCGTGCTTCGGCACAAGATGTGGCGTCGAGTCTTGAGTTGTCGGCATATAAGTTGCTTAAGTTGGTTGATTTATTTGAGTTTAAGTCGGGAAACCGCCGCAAGGCAAAGTTGGTTGAGTGACACTAACAGTCACAAGTCTTGATTTGGGTCAGTTGGTGATCAAAATAGCAAGGACCGCGAGACAGCGATATGGTTAAGTCTCACTGAATTGCGAGGCACAGCCTCAGCAAGGGTTTGTAGCACGGTTACACGAAAAATAGAGCTTCATCGCATAGTTGCGTCTCTGATTTTAAGCCGTAAGGCAAACACGACTCGATAGGTTAACGTTGTTGGCACAAAAAGGGTCTTGAGGCAAGGTATGAGTTAACATTGTCGTTGCAAGCACGAGATGGTCTAGCGACACAGAATAGGCCAGGGCGTCGGTCCTAAAATCGATCCTAAGGCAAGACTAGAAAGACAATCGTAAAAAGGGACTTGTATTGCACAAAGTAAAGTAAACGTGTTGGTTTTGTATGGGTGGGCGAGGAGCTCATTACACCAGTACAGTTGAGTACTGACACCCACTTAGCTTACATGTGCAGGCGCAGGTAGAAGCTCGTGGCGTGGAGCTCGCTTGGATGCGTCGAGGCATAGAGTTCCTTGGCGATTCGAAGCGTACGGTCGCATGGAGTAAAGACTTATACATGACATAATGTATGGACATCGCCTTCCAAAGCTTCCGCTGGATCAAGACTTGTAATTGAGAGATGAGAGAGAGCTGAGTGACTTGTAATGTGAGCTTGAGTGAGCTTGAGAGAATTGTAATCTTGGCCTTGCGCCCTTTGTAATCCTTGTTTAAATATCAATAAAGAGCTTCTTTGGATAACTTGTGTTTCGCTTTAAATTTCCGCGGCTATGATTCAATGTCGCTGCATGGGACTTCTGTGCGACGACCCCGTCGCAGCCGCTGAAATCGGCCGTTATGGAACCCGCCTTGCACGAGCGCAATCTAGGCTCGTGCGGCATCATGCCTTAGCAAGGACGATCGCTCCTACGGGAGCGGGGCATGACATAATGGTATCAGAGCACGGCTTTACGTCCTTGGATAACCGATTGAATTCTTTAACTCGTTGTTTTCGCAAACTCTGTTGCTTCCGCAATTTGATATCGTTGGTGCGCTCTCTCTCAATTGTACCACGGAATGTCCAGACAATAAGTCTATCTATTTTGAAAAACGTAGGAGAACATTTTTGATAACAAAACAAAAAGATGGTTCGCGTAAGCACGGTTGGCGAAGTCGGGCTGGACATATACACCAAAGTTGCGTCGACCTTAGAAAAGTCGAGTACGAGAATTGAATAGTGTCGAGCAAGAATGAGTTGAACTCGATTGAGTAAAGTGAGTCGACTATCGATAGGGGTACTATCGAGCGACGATAACGTCGATGCGATATAGATGAGCGTGCTTTGAATTCGAGGAATGGTTCAAACGGAAAATTTGAAGAAGTCAATTTTGATTTGAATGATAAGTTGAGGATTTGTTGAATGACTTCATCCCTGAGTGGTGTATGCGATAGCCTCAGGGATGTCGATCGATTGATAAAGGAATGATGCGAATTGAGGAAATACGTTGGTCGATGACTTAAGATAAAACGGATGAACGATACGTGAATTTGGTTTGAGGAAATTGATGTCGTAAATGATTCGAGGGATAATGATCGAACTTGAGTTTGTATGTCGAAGAGATTATCCAGTTGGACGATAGCATCATTCGTACGACTCAAAATTTGTTGTAAAGGAAGATCGTCAAGTTACGCATATTGTCAATGGTATTGAGGCGTATCAAAGGTCGATATGCGATAACTCGAAGGTACTCTGACTCGGCGAAAGACGATCGTACAAGTGTTATTGTTCGATTGAATGCTATGCTTTGGATTTTGATTGAGATGAATGTTGGATGGAAGTGATCGTGTCTTGATGGTTACGCAGATAGCCACAACGTCGAAGATCTTGTCTTGTGCGAGCGCAACTCTAGCCTCGCACATGCGTTGCGTCGAATTTGGGGCGATCGTTCCGCGTGAGCGTTGACATGGTAATTCATGTCGCGGGAATGATCGAACTCGGAAAATCAGGACACGGCAACTTTGATTGTCTCGACTTGTTGGCTTGATGCGAAGGTGAACTGGAGGATTTGAAGGACTTGCGATTGATGAATGAATGAAACTTGAGGATTGAGTAGGTCCAATCCGCGCATCGAGAATGAATTAGTCTAGACACAAAACAAGAGTTACGTCCCGATGAGGATGACTATCCCGCGGGAGCGTGCATAGTGATTCGTGCCCACCGTAGATAATCTGACTCGCGTGAGATCGGGGTTCAACGTATTGTTAAGTCAGATGACCTCGTGATCGAATACGTGAATTGGGATGAATGACTTAGGAAATATAAAATGTGAATTATGGTTTAGAGATGAATCGTGTCTTAGCGTGCTTAACTTAGAAGGATTGATAGGCGGATTATGTCGAACGTGTTCGAAGAGATAGTCTATGCAAGATGGTTTATTGAACGAGCGATATTGATACGTCGTGGAATTTGGTTGAACGTAAGTTGAAGTAGGATGGCTTTGCTGAATGACTCAGATCCCGTGCGACAAATGTTGGGATGTGCGTAGGGAATCGATGCTCGATGTTTAGAAATCGGAGTGATGCGAGCTTGGGTAGAAAACCCGTACTATCAACTTGGTTTGACCTTAGGATGGGTCAGTGTTGATATTATTGTTTGGGAACTATGATTCCAATGCTGACGAATAACCTTAGCCAAAAGACATAGCCTAGCGGTTAGACAGACGTCCGAGCGCGAAGCGATAGGAGTTACGGAGGCACCACTCGCGAGTCTCGGTTGACATGCACGTATATCATGGGCGCCCGAATATGTGCACGATCCGACTCGAGTGGTGATGGTGCATTCTCTATCACGAGGCTTGGCTGAAATGCATATATTTTGGGGACGCCTAGAATATGTGCACGATCCAACTAAGTGATATGTTGAATCGAGTGAACTAGAGGAATAGAAAAGTGTTGAGGATTTCGAAATAGAGTTTCAAAGAAAAGATTGAGGATAGTGCGAGCATGGCTCGGATTGAGGAAACGCATAGGCGTAGTGTGCGCGAGAGTTCTTGAATGTCGAGTAAAGTAATAAGTAAATAAGTAAGTACTCAGTTAGTTTCGAGGACGAAACTTTTTCTGAGTGGTGTATGATGTAGTGCCCCGTCCTGCTCAGTCAATCGGAGGAATCGAAACGCCAACGGCGTTCGGACTTAGCATGCAACGGCGACTTGAAGACATCGCTCGGTCGAAGCGACCGCTTGCTCAGGTGGGGTTGTTTCAGTGAACTTCCTCATCTTAGCCTTCACATAATAAAATGCATATTTTTAACTTGCACAAGTAGGCTTAATAATAAAAGAGATGAATCCACATAGCTAAAGGGTATAATCCCGACGGATCGAATGGAGTTAGAATATGGAAAGGTCCAATGGTCGGCATAGAATCGGTGCACGACGTGCTTTGAAAATGACACTCGATCCTTCGTCCCGTGGCTTGGGAGAAGGAAAGTTGGCTTTAGTTGTCGAAGTTATGAACGTAGCCTAAGTCACAGGCGTCGCTCGCATAAATGCTTCATAAAGCATGCACGGTCCTGTCGTCCAAGGATTGGCTGTAACGCTCGAGTCCCAAAATACGTAGGACTAGAAACGTAGACATGCCAGCTGTATACATACGAAGTACATGGCCTTGTATGTATACATAAGCTGTAATATACAGTAGAAACCATAACAACTAATCTCATCCACAAATAAAGGAAAATAAAGAATTCATATAATCATCTATAGAAATATATTTGTACAATATGTTGGGCGGAGACAAATCCACTACCAACAAGCAAAGGACGAAATACATGGAAAATGAAATAAGTTTGGCGAGCGAAACGAAGACGATCCAATTGCAATCATCCTCGAAGATATAGCGATGATCACGGTTAGAGCTAGAACACCTGCGTAAGACAAGAGCACACACCTGGCGAGATAACCAGGTCCTAAGAGGGACGTAACAAGACACATAATATCATGCCAATAACTGAATAATAGAAGCTCAACATAAAAGTATATATATGACTAAACAAATAAAGGTCCTTAACCATTCTATGTGAAAATGCACTTTGAAGACAACGTTCCACACAAGGGCTCTCGAGACTAGAAACACGGCGCGTTAGCGTTTCAACCAAGGCACTAGTGGCGTCTAGAGAAAAGTAAATGTACGGCCCATTAGCACTCGAGTGAGAGCTAAGGGGCATCTAGAGAAAAATAAATGCACGGCCACCAGCTCTTGGATGAGTCACTAACGGCAGCTAGAGGAAAGTAAATGCATGGCACATTTGTGTTTCAACCGAGGCACTAGTGGCATCTAGAGAAAAGTAAATAAGTGCATAGCACACTAGCTCTCGGCTGAGTCACAAATGGCATCTAGAGAAAAGTAAATGTGTGAAAACCCCTGCGCCTAATAACTGTCTTCACCCTCCCCATGCACTACTCGTGCTGAATCCACACCATGATATTTCTAATAACCGCTAAGTCTTCTAGACAACTATATTAGCAGTTATATCCTAACGCTCGTCCTGTACGCACCGATGTACGGTCGGTACGCAAGTCCGAATCTATATGAGACAGGTGACATCATGGCACACATGTGTCGAGTCAATGAATGCGGCACAAACAAAGGTGGTCCCTTAACTCTAGGCCAAGTGCATAAATAAAACTAAAGTATAATAATTTGCAACTACATATGGTTTTGAAAGAACAAGAAATAAAATATGCATGATATTGAGCAAAAAATTAAACAGTAAAGACAAGGTGTCTCGCCTGATGTCCGAGTGAGGTAAGATAATGTCCTGGCGACGAATCAACAACAGCGCACAAAGAGGAAGGTGCAGGAACAACTTCAGATGCTAAAAATAGTCTATTATCTAATTATAATTAATACTGCACCTATTACATTTATTTAATAAATTCTAAAGTTAGGATATGGTATAGGTTTTCATATTAGCTTTCCGAAAAACTAAACGGATCGCATTTTCGTTTTCGAAATCTCCCGAAATCGTAAAAATACTGAAACACGTTTATTTTTGGGACACTAGATACTCAAACAGTTTTGTAGAAATCTATAGAATGAATTTTGTCTATTAAAATATGTTTTTAAAAACCTTACCTCGATACGCTTCTTTAAAAAAAAACTGGAGGCGAAACGGAGTTCGGAGCTAGGAGATATCGTCGTTCCAAGTTGCTCTTGCTGCTAAAAAGCGCGGCTGAATTCTAATGACGAATTTTAGAGTTTCTATTGGACCAAAAATAACTTCGAATTATGGCTAATAGAAGGGGGATGTATTGGGTTTATATAGGTATTTATTTCAGATTTATCTCCTAAATTAGATTGGATTTGATTTAAATAAAAAAATGATCTAATTAATGCTAGATATGATTCCAATAGGATAAGAATTTCTAATGGATAAATCTTCTCATAAATTTAAATCAAATAAATTATTTAAAAAATAAGTCAATTTGATTGCAATCCTTTAAATGATCACCATAATAACTTTAAGTATTATTCTATATTATCAAATAATTCAAATCATATGAATCCAAATCCAAATCAAACTCAACATAATAACTTTAAAATAATATCTGATATTTATCAAAATAATTTAAATCAAATAATAAATAAATCATTTAATCAAATAACATCTCAAATCTAGATTAGACAAATTGTAATGCTCCAATTAGTCATCGTAAGTATTTTAAACAATATTTAAATTATTAACATAATTTAAAGTATAGTTGATAACCATCAAGATAATTTAAATAAATTCAAATATAATCAAATAACTGATTAACATATCAAAATAATACTCGATGTCATTAAAGATTATAAAACTCACTTTTATAAATCCAAATCGTTATTTAAAAATAAATAGACAAAAAAACCTTTTATCGCTCATTTTTTTTTAAAACCAATTTTTTAGAAGACCAAAAATAATAAAAACATATTTTATATTTCAAATAACAAATTCGAGAACATTTTTTTTTAGAAATATTATTTCAAACCATTAATTTAAAACTAGTTTTTCGTAACAAAAGTAATCACAAAATATCTTTTACAAAATTTCTACGAAAATTACTTTTAAACATGAAATTAAAATATATAGATATAATTTAAAAAAATAATAATTTTGGGAAGATGAGTTACAAATCTACCCACCTTTGAAAATTTTCGTACTCGAAATTTAAGGACAAATAGGATAGACGGACTTGGTTGATCGGTAAAAAGATAGTAAGAATTTGTGATAAGAGAAAATAGATGGAAGGGAAAAGAGAATTTCTTTAATGAGAACATTAATCAATTTGGATAAAAATAGAAGAAGTGAATGGATATGGCTTGATGTGCACGGACACGATGCACAAACACATTTGTAGGTTGAGAAAATTAATGGAATATAGAATAACGAGTCTCTCCTTATATAGGAGGTGGAAGCTACTATTTAGATAAGGATTATGATAGTTGCAAATCCCTTTAGATAATACCTCTATTTATTTTAAATCAAATTCAATAAATTTTAATCCAAATCTAAAACAATTTAAATCTAATTAAATTCCATCCTTTAGTTTAAAATCAATCAGCTTTCAAATATTTATATTAATTTAACTATTTAAATAAATCCATAAAATCAAATCAAGATTTAAATCGCCACAATAATTTCAAAATATATTTTCCAAAAATACTAATAATAATAATTTCAAAAATTATATTATTATTTAAAAATAAACTAAAAAATAATTACGAAATATATATGTATGTCCAAATAATATTTACATAAATATACTTTTCTAATATACCATTTTATAGAAAAATTATTTATTATTATATCTGTATAAATGAAAGGCTTTTCATAATTAAAATCATAAACTTGAAAATTTAGGCACGATAGCTAAAAAATAATTATTATCTATATTATTTCGAAACTATAAAAATAGAAAAAAAATATTTTTCAAAAATATGTACGCTCGCACATAGTCGTACTAGTCGAGCAATTACGAAAAACAAAATTTTCCGCGCGACGTACAATGCAACTACGCGATGTACAATATACAAAAAAAATAAAATAAAAAAATAAAAAATCAGTATCAAATTTATTTTAAAAAATAGTAGAAATTTAGGGGTTTTACATCCTACCCAACTAAAAAGAATTTCGTCCTCGAAATTAAGAATTAGTAGGAGGGTGAAAAGACACAAGGGGGTATCAGTGGGAAACAATCAATTATAAGGCTCAACAAAATCATTTTGTAAGACGTTCCGATCTAGATATTAGAAAAATAATACGGGGGGTCATGGGTAGTGAATGACGGTCATGAGTTTTAAGCAACAATTAAAAAGTTAAGGGTTAAAGTTAGTCATGATAACATGCAAGGAGTAATATGGTATCAAGAGGATAAATGGAAGACCTAAAAAGATATGTTTTGAGAGTAGGTTGAGGGCACGATTTAAGAGAACAAATTTAATTTTACTCCTAATTTAAGCGATTAGAAGGTCATGATAGTAAATATAGGCCAAAAAAAGGATGAGTAGTTTAGGGTGAAGATATAGGAAGATCGAGTGAGAACGATCATAGTCGATAGGATGGCTAGAGGAAGTTCTAGTGTAACGCCTTCGTCCTTCTAAAATAGGTGAAGGCGAAAGCAATATAGAGTTCGAAGGAGGTGTTATCGAATACGAATACGTGGTTCAAAGGCGACCGAATAATTCAAAAGGAGTTGCCAAGGCAGTCACAGATGGGACTCTAGAGGGCAAGTTTAGATATGTCCCCATCCACGTAGAACGATAGATGTAAGCGAACCAAAGTGCACTAGGTTGATCAGACCATCATGTACCGGTTCTGAGTAGACAATACGTTAGAGGAGGCCTCCAATAACTTATGTCATGAACAAGCTTGATAAAGAATTGAGCTTGCAAAAACTAGGCTACATTAGCATCATTAGTCTAGATAGTAAAAAATATAGGCACGAGAGTTTAAAATTGAGAGGGAGTATAGTCGAACTTCTAAAGGATCTAAGTCATGTCCTGTGATGGTCTTTATACAGTCGTCCTATAGTCTTCTTGTCCAAGTCCTTGGTTGACTAGATGGGTTAGGGTCCTCTAAATTCTAGAATCTAAGTGAACTTACTAATATAGGTCACAAGGACAAAGAGATTACTAGGTCATAAAGCATTCTACCCAACTTAAAAGAATTAAACTAATAGTATTTGGGATATCTAACTAGTAGGGTCAATCTCTAGCAAACACGAAGGGAATATAAGAATAATGATAGGAGGAATCAAGCAAGAAGCAATTGAAGATTCGAACGGTAATTCAAATATGGGATCGAGGAAAGAGGTCAAGTATGTGGATGAGATCCTAGACTTCTAATCCTAAACGCAGGCTTGCTTGGTACGGTAAAGTAACCAAACAATTTATCTAGACCTGCATAGGCCATCACAAAAACATGTAACGCCCCAGTCCCAAAATACGTAGGACTAGAAACGTAGATATGTCAGCTGTATACATACGAAGTACATGGCCTTGTATGTATACATAAGCTGTAATATACAGTAGAAACCATAACAACTAATCTCATCCACAAATAAAGGAAAATAAAGAATTCAAATAATCATCTATGGAAATGTATTTGTACAATATGTTGGGCGGAGACAAATCCACTACCAACAAGCAAAGGACGAAATACATGGAAAATGAAATAAGTTTGACGAGCGAAGTGAAGACGATCCAATTGCAATCATCCTCGAAGATATAGCGATGATCACGGTTAGAGCTAGAACACCTGCGTAAGACAAGAGCACACACCAGGCGAGATAACCAGGTCCTCAGAGGGACGTAACAAGATACATAATATCATGTCAATAACTGAATAATAGTAGCTCAACATAAAAGTATATATATGACTAAACAAATAAAGGTCCTTAACCATTTTATGTGAAAATGCACTTTGAAGACAACGTTCCACACAAGGGCTCTCGAGACTAGAAATATGGCACGTTAGCGTTTCAACCAAGGCACTAGTAGCGTCTAGAGAAAAGAAAATGCACGGCCCATTAGCACTCGAGTGAGAGCTAAGGGGCATCTAGAGAAAAATAAATGCACGGCCACTAGCTCTTGGGTGAGTCACTAACGGCAGCTAGAGGAAAGTAAATGTACGGCACATTTGTGTTTCAACCGAGGCACTAGTGGCATCTAGAAAAAAGTAAATAAGTGCACGGCACACTAGCTCTCGGCTGAGTCACAAATGGTAGCTAGAGAAAAGTAAATGTGTGAAAGCCCCTGCGCCTAATAACTGTCTTCACCCTCCCCATGTACTACTCGTGCTGAATCCACACCACGATATTTCTAATAACCGTTAAGTCTTCTAGACAACTATATTAGCAGTTATATCCTAACGCTCGTCCTGTACGCACCGATGTACGGTCGGTACGCAAGTCCGAATCTATATGAGACATGTGACATCATGGCACACATGTGTCGAGTCAATGAATGCGGCACAAACAAAGGTGGTCCCTTAACTCTAGGCCAAGTGCATAAATAAAACTAAAGTATAATAATTTGCAACTACATATGGTTTTGAAAGAACAAGAAATAAAACATGCATGATATTGAGCAAAAAATTAAACAGTAAAGGCAAGGTGTCTTGCCTGATGTCCGAGTGAGGTAAGATGATGTCCTAGCGACGAATCAACAACAGCGCACAAAGAGGAAGGTGCAGGAACAACTTCAGATGCTGAAAATAGTCTATTATCTAATTATAATTAATACTGCACCTATTACATTTATTTAATAAATTCTGAAGTTAGGATATGGTATAGGTTTTCGTATTAGCTTTCCGAAAAACTAAACGGATCGCATTTTCGTTTTCGGAATCTCCCGAAATCGTAAAAATACTGAAACACGTTTATTTTTGGGACACTAGATACTCAAACAGTTTTGTAGAAATCTACAGAACGAATTTTGTCTATTAAAATATGTTTTTGAAAACCTTACCTCGATACGCTTCTTTTAACTGGAGGCGAAACGGAGTTCGGAGCTAGAAGATATCGTCGTTTCAAGTTGCTCTTGCTGCTAAAAAGCGGGGCTGAATTCTAATGACGAATTTTAGAGTTTCTATTGGACCAAAAATAATTTCGAATTATGGCTGATAGAAGGGGGATGTATTGGGTTTATATAGGTATTTATTTCAGATTTATCTCCTAAATTAGATAGGATTTGATTTAAATAAAAAAATGATCTAATTAATGCTAGATATGATTCCAATAGGATAAGAATTTCTAATGGATAAATCTTCTCATAAATTTAAATCAAATAAATTATTTTAAAAACAAATCAATTTGATTGCAATCATTTAAATGATCACCATAATAACTTTAAGTATTATTCTATATTATCAAATAATTCAAATCATATGAATCCAAATCCAAATCAAACTCAACATAATAACTTTAAAATAATATCTAATATTTATCAAAATAATTTAAATCAAATAATAAATAAATTATTTAATCAAATAACATCTCAAATCTAGATTAGACAAATCGTAATGCTCCAATTAGTCATCGTAAGTATTTTAAACAATATTTAAATTATTAACATAATTTAAAGTATAGTTGATAACCATCAAGATAATTTAAATAAATTTAAATATAATCAAATAACTGATTAACATATCAAAATAATACTCGATGTCATTAAATATTATAAAACTTACTTTTATAAATCCAAATCGTTATTTAAAAATAAATAGACAAAAAAATCTTTTATCGCTCATTTTTTTTTAAAACCAAATTTTTAGAAGACCAAAAATAATAAAAATATATTTTATATTTCAAATAACAAATTCGAGAACATTTTTTTTTAGAAATATTATTTCAAACCATTAATTTAAAACTAGTTTTTGGTAACAAAAGTAATCACAAAATATCTTTTACAAAATTTCTACGAAAATTACTTTTAAACATGAAATTAAAATATATAGATATAATTTAAAAAATAATAATTTCGGGAAGATGAGTTACAAATCTACCCACCTTTGAAAATTTTCGTACTCGAAATTTAAGGACTACTAGGATAGACGAACTTGGTTGATCGGTAAAAGGATAGTAAGAATTTGTGATAAGAGAAAATAGATGGAAGGGAAAAGAGAATTTCTTTAATGAGAACATTAATCAATTTGGATAAAAATAGAAGAAGTGAATGGATATGGCTTGATGTGCACGGACACGATGCACAAACACATTTGTAGGTGGAGAAAATTAATGGAATAGAGAATAATGAGCCTCTCCTTACATAGGAGGTGGAAGCTACTATTTAGATAAGGATTATGATAGTTGCAAATCCCTTTAGATAATTCCTCTATTTATTTTAAATCAAATTCAATAAATTTCAATCCAAATCTAAAACAATTTAAATCAAATTAAATTCCATCCTTTAGTTTAAAATCAATCAGCTTTCAAATATATATATTAATTTAACTATTTAAATAAATCCATAAAATCAAATCAAGATTTAAATCGCCACAATAATTTCAAAATATATTTTCTAAAAATACTAATAATAATAATTTCAAAAATTATATTATTATTTAAAAATAAACTAATAAATAATTACGAAATATATATGTATGTCCAAATAATATTTACATAAATATACTTTTCTAATATACCATTTTATAGAAAAATTATTTATTATTATATCTGTATAAATGAAAGGCTTTTCATAATTAAAATCATAAACTTGAAAATTTAGGCACGATAGCTAAAAAAATAATTATTATCTATATTATTTCGAAACTATAAAAAAAGAACAAAATATTTTTCAAAAATATGTACGCTCGTACATAGTCGTACTAGTCGAGCAATTATGAAAAACAAAATTTTGCGCGCGACGTACAATACAACTACGCGATGTACAATATACAAAAAAATAAAATAAAAAAATAAAAAAAATCAGTATCAAATTTATTTAAAAAATAGTAGAAATTTAGGGGTTTTACATTGGCATAGCCTTGGCTTACCCCATGAGTTAAGTTGCGTTGCACAGCTTGTGCCATAAGTCTAGGCACCCAAATAATTTGGTCGTTCAAAGTTGAACGCGTGCACGGCACGTTCCATCGAGGCAAGGCTTGAAGCGGCCTTTGCTCGTTAAGTTGTAGGCTTGAGTAAGTTAGGCAAAGTTATGTCGGTCGACCTAAGTCATTCCAAGTGCTGTCCCGCTCATTCTGCGGTTGTCAGGTTAAATATTCACACGATCCCAAGGCCCGTCATATAAAGTATGACTTGGGCGATAGCGTTGCGTAGATCGGAAGTCGACTTAAGGCACGGTGTACGGACTTAGTGTCTAGGGCATGAACCACGGTTGATTGAATGAGTTTTGGAGAAAGGATTATTGAATAGGCATTGAGTTGAATGAAATGATATGGTAACATGGAAAGAATGCTCGCGGCTACATGTCGGCGAGGCCTCGCGGCTATATGTCGGCGAGGCGGTCTCATAAGAAAGAAGTATACTCGCGACTACATGTCGGCGAGGCGGTCTCATAAGAAAAAAATATTGAACTTGGCCCTGAAAGAAATGGTAACACTAGAGGTAGCATGACTGTATGAGACGTCAGTTTGAGTCGAGTCTTGTATGGTCATGGACAACTTGTCGACAAGGTGAGCGTTTTCCCGTACGGTAACCCGAGGCCACGGGACCGTTGCGGGCATTGGAAAACAATTAATTTAGCTGTACTTTTTGCACGGGTTAGACGGAGACTTGCAGCGGGGCTAGCTACCTTGCGCTGAAAGGGGCACTCGTCTAACAAAAGCTAAGAGAAGTCCACGATGGCTCTAGGAGTCAGTGACCAAGTTCATATAGATGTCGGCAAATAGCGGCTAACCGCGTGTATGCCTTTGGTTTGAGTTGAGTTGAAGGTGTGTACAGTTAGAACACAAAGTTTGGGCCTAATATTGGGTTTCAACATAGGCGTCGTGCTTCGGCACAAGATGTGGCATCGAGTCTTGAGTTGTCGGCATATAAGTTGCTTAAGTTGGTTGAGTTGTTTGAGTTTAAGTCGAGAAACCGCCGCAAGGCAAAGTTGTTTGAGTGACATTAACATTCACAAGTCTTGATTTAGGTCAGTTGGTGATCAAAATAGCAAGGGCCGCGAGGCGGCGATATGGTTAAGTCTCACTGAATTGCGAGGCACGGCCTCAGCAAGGGTTTGTAGCACGGTTACACAAAAAATAGAGCTTTATCGCATAGTTGCGTCTCTGATTTTAAGCCGTAAGGCAAACACGACTCGATAGGTTAACGTTGTTGGCACAAAAAGGGTCTTGAGGCAAGGTATGAGTTAACATTGTCGTTGCAAGCACGAGATGGTCTAGCGACACAGAATAGGCCAGGGCGTCGGTCCTAAAATCGATCCTAAGGCAAGACTAGAAAGACAATCGTAAAAAGGGACTTGTATTGCACAAAGTAAAGTAAACGTGTTGGTTTTGTATGGGTGGGCGAGGAGCTCATTCCACCAGTACAGATGAGTACTGACACCCACTTAGTTTACATGTGCAGGCACAGGTAGAAGCTCGTGGCGCGGAGCTCGCTTGGATGCGTCGAGGTATGGAGTTCCTTGGCGATTCGAAGCGTGCGGCCGCATGGAGTAAAGACTTATATAGGACATAATGTATAGACATCACCTTCCAAAGCTTTCGCTGGATTAAGACTTATAATTGAGAGATGAGAGAGAGAGCTGAGTGACTTGTAATGTGAGCTTGAGAGAATTGTAATATTGGCCTTGCGTCCTTTGTTATCCTTGTTTCAATATCAATAAAGAGCTTCTTTGGATAACTTGTGTTTCGCTTTAAATTTCTGCGGCTATGATTCAATGTCTCTGCATGGGACTTTTGTGCGACGGCCCAGTCGCAGCCGCTGAAATCGGCCGTTATGGAACCCGCCTTGCACGAGCACAATCTAGGCTCGTGCAACATCACGCCTTAGCGAGGACGATCGCTCCTACGGGAGCGGGGCGTGACAGCATCCGCTCCGTATGACACGTCTTTAATGGTGCGACTGTTACGTTCTTCGAGTACTTTAAATAGCCGTTTTTGACTTGACTGAATTCGAAGCGCCTGGTTCATCCATTTAATGCAAATTTGTTGCACGGGATTCGGAGAGCCATCCACTTGGCGCATGGGTTTGATTTGCCCGGCCTATAAATAGTGGCATGGAGAGAGTTTATTTCTCGTTCTCCCAGTCCTCCCGAAGTGAATTTTTTTTGCTCGAGTATACTCTGTTCGAGATGCTCCCGAAGGTGAAGATGCGATGCAATGTCTTCATTGGTGCACTGAAAGGTGACTGTTACATCCAAAAGTCAGAGTTGAGGGCTTCTGAGGCAGGCGGAAGGTGCATGTTGCATCCAAAGATAGGGATGCTTGAGCCTCGTCTCCGTTATGATGGAAGAGCCGCAGATCGGAATTACGGTGCCGCAGCTTTGGAGGCTCTTTTTTCTGTCAGAGTGGGTGTTGCCCATTCTGGTTGTGTTGAAAGCTGCTCCTTTTTGCCGCGGTTTCGATTGCGGTCTTCCTTGGTCTTTGGAGGCTCTTTCGAAGCCTCCCCTGGCCACATGTTGATTTGCGGTGCTCCTCTCTTCCTTGGTTTGGGGAGCTCTTCCTCTAGCTAGAGGGTTGCTTGCCACCCTCGTTCTGCTCAATAAATGCTTCATTAGTCGAAGCATTAGATGGCTGAGCCTGGCTGGAAGGGTGGCACATAACTTAGCTGCTGAAGGGATGCACATAACTGAGGATGCCCATAACTGAGATGCTGAAAGGATGCGCCTGGCTAAGAGCGCAGGGTGGGATGCGCCTGACAGAGGGCGCATGGTGAGATGCGTCTGTTTAAGAGCGTATGGTGACTGGTGCGCCTGGCTGTAGACTTAGGGTTTTTTCTGTTTGTAGAAGTTCTCCTTTGTACAGCTTTTTCGAGACATGTAATAGACTTTTATATGTAAATAAAAATCCTCATTCAATGTCTATACTTTTGTTTTGCTGTGTCAAGTACTTTGTCTGAGCTCCCTGGCGCATGTAGTGTTTGGCGCATAGGATTTCTGATCGTGAAATTCTATGCTTCTACAACTACATGAGACAGAAGCTCAATCCTATATCATGATCCAGAAGCTCAATCTTAATGGTACATTGTGAGCCACAAGTTGAATGATCCTATAACTTTTAAACTGTAACATAGTCTTAAAGACACCCCATGAACATGATGATTATCAAAACTAATCCGTGTGATCATCTCGTACCAATTTGCAGCATACATCCTTAATCTCAAGGATAAGTTCGTTTCTAAACCATCAATCCTGAAAATTGTATCTGAATAACTAGTAAGACAACTTTGACCTGTATTAGATGACTTATGTTAGAATTAATTAAAATTTTAATATTGGCATCTATGTTTTGTGAATTATTATGTTTATCTCCTTAGATTATTAAATCTTCTAGACATGAGATTTTTTTGATAAATATTTTTGTGATCTGTTACGTTAATAAGACATAATTTTCGCCGTTAGGGGAGATATGAAGAAGATAAATTATAGTTCTAAAAGAACGTCGTGAATTATCGTTCTATAAGAATGTCATAACGCATCGTTCTAGAAGAACACATTGCATCATCATTCTTGAAGAACGTTCTACACATTGCATCATCATTCTTGAAGAACGTTCTAAAGCATCATTCCATAAGAACATGTCATGACATATTTCTGCTTTATCTAATTTTCACTAAATTAGAAGAATTTATCTTCTTCTTTTTACTGCAAATGAAATATTAAGTGCTTACTTGATGTTTTTAATTATGCTACATAAATAGCTATACCGACTATAAATTTATTTTCTAATCGAAGTGCCAAAAGAACCAAATAACGGCAACAAATGAATAAGTTCTTTTGTAAGAACGCATAAGACCTAAAGGTTCTAAATATTCAACTCTCTAGAAGAAGAGACTGAATAATATAACACACCCTAATGCTCTTGAAGAAGTAGATCCATGTAGGAGCGTAAAAAGTACTTCATAGACCAAGTCAAAGAAGTTGAGAACTCTACGCGAGTCAAACTGAGTCAGACTAATACTTTACGCAGAGATCAAATAAAGTAAAACTCTACGCGAGTTATTTTACGCGAGAGCTATCCTCAAAATTTTATACTGGAGACAGGCTGTCATGTTGCATTTAATGTGTGTGATTTTTGATCTGACAGAAGGATTTTCTGACAATAACAGTGCACAGAAGTCGAGAAGATTTGATTTACATCAAACCCAATGCTTGTCGTTTAATGTACAGATGGGCTACTTTACGCTCAAAAGATTGCTTCTTTTACGCACGAAAGTTATTCGAGCTTTTACGCTCAAGGCTGTTGTGCGCGTAAAGTTTATTTGAGCTAATTTTACGTTCAAGGCTATTTTCAGCCACTTTACGCAGGGAGTATATTTTGGGCTATTTTACGCCCGATCTTTTCTGGCTACATAAGAACGTGGTCTGCTTATGTGGCTTTCATGCCACACTTATCGAGGAACGTGTGTACGTACTCTCCCCATTTTTTTGAAGTAGTGGGACACGTGTCACCATGCGTAGAGATCATAACTCTATATGGGACACGTGTCATCATGCGTAGAGGATGATTATTATCGTGGGTGACAGTTACTTGCACAGAGACCAAACTTTGTTGCTTTTTACGCACAGAGGGTCTATTTTATAAATAGACTTATTTTTAACACAGACATCATCAAGAGATCAACAGAGATACAGGAGAGGAGATTCTGAGAAAACTCATACTTTCAGAGTGATATTCACAGAAGCATTTCTTCAACTTTTTCTCAAGAACAAGGTGAATCAAAGCAGGAAAGCATTCCACTGTGCCATCAGTGCCGTTGCTTGATACCTTTCTGGTGATTTAGTTCTTCCGATTGTTCGTCTTCTTCAAGTAGTTTTCTTCATCATCATCGTATGGTCCAAGGAACAAAGTGATCGCTCTCAGATCAGACTTCCAAAGCAATACTTCCTAGAAACAATTTGTACTTTTGTGCTTTTTCTCGTTTTCTTTCAAAAGCCAATTTTAGGCATTTTGTTAAGTGAAACAAAATGACGACTCTACTGGGGATGACCTTCTCCTCTGACGAGAAGGCAATTGCTCAATATGATGATGTGTCGGTCGGATCGACAAAGAAGACTCTGGTTGTTCACTTCGACCAGACTGCTTACGAAAAAATGCTCCGAACTAGGGGGTAGTACTCGCTGCTCCAATGTTCAGAAATCGCGGAAGGCGCAAAAAGTTTGGATTCCTAAGTCCAAAGCATCTTCGGATCTCCCTGTTGTCTCTGAAGGCAAAGGAATCCTTCCCACTCCTGTCGTGGAGGCTCCCGTCTGTGACGAGGCAGTGTCTACTTCAGTGATACGCCCCGGGCATAAAAATCAGTCTCCCGTCTGTGACGTGGCAGACTCTCAAGTTTTATGCCCTGCACGTAAAAATCAATTTTTACGCTCTGCGCGTAAAAATCAGTCTCCCGTCTGTGACGTGGCAGACTCTCAAGTTTTACGCTCTGCGCGTAAAAATCAGTTTCCCGTCTGTGACGTGGTAGACACCCAAGTTTTATACTCTATGCGTAAAGGTAAATGTCACGTCTATGACGTGGCAGATATTTATGTTTTGCGCTCTACGCGTAAAGGTAAATCTCCTGTCGGTGACAGAGTAGATAAAATTCACAATGATTCCTCTGCATCTAAAGTGAATTTGCCTACACTTATGCAGCATAAAAACAAGAATAATATTGTTGGTAAAACCTCAGTTTTATACCAACAGCCTTCTTACACTGCTTTACGCAAGGTACCAAACCTTCAAATTACGCGTAATGCTGATGGAGTCCTTTGTGCACAAAAATCTCAAGATTTACGCACGCAACTCCAGGCACGTAAAAATGCCCAGGTTGGTTCTGGTAATGCAGCCAGTAATCTTCTTTATACACAAGGGACTAAACGATTCTCTGTCCCAAATATAATAAAGAAGACCATTCCATCTACTCCTTCTGATTTACGCGAGTTGCTTGTACAAAAGCGTAAAGACAAAAAATCTCTTGTGACACTCCCCAAAGAAAATCATCATTGTGAGTGTCACCAGATTGTAATCAAATGTGGCTATTCGGCTTCTAAACGGTCAGTTCTTGACCGATTAAGCTATAATGTGCCTCAGCAATCAATTGATGACCAAGAACATGAGTTGTCATATGCTTCAGTCAATATGGCATCTCATACCAATAGAGGACGACGTCCAAGACGTAACTCGTCCCAGACTCCTAGTCAACAACAGTTCAACCGGCTGCTTGACACCTTTGAAGGGGTATATCAGCATACCCGGTAAAGAAGTCAAAGACGGTTGCAATCTTCAGATTCAGAAGCTGGGGGTACCCAGTCTTTTGAGTCAGAAAATGATAGTGTCGATTCATACCTCTATACCAATCCCTCTCTATGTTCAAGGGAGGTTGAATCCTATGCTATTGGAGATGAACCGGAGACGTCATCTGCTAATACTGAACAACGTCTCTCTGCCGTTGAGCAATCACTGAAGGACATGCTTACCATGATGCAAAGCATGCATCAAATAATAATGACTCAGCAAACTGCTCAGTCGGTAGTAGTAACACCGGTGCAGGTAGCAGCACAAACTCAAGATAGTTAAGGGGTTGATATACCTTTGAATAATCTTAATCAAGAGCCTGCTGTCAATCAAAATTCTGCATCTCCAGATCCTGTCATTCCAGAAAATGTGCCACCTCCGGTGGGGGTTACGGTACATCCAGCAACTATTCAATCGAATGTGCTTCCTCAAACTAGTGAAGCTATTCAAGCAGTGCGTAAGCTCAAAGCACATTTTGAAGTTCTGAAGCATAAGGATCAGCTCCAGAGGTTAGGGATTAAGCAACCTTATCCTCCTCATTGGAATGATGTACCCTTTCTCCAAAATTCAAGCCACAATCGATGGTGTTATTTGATGGAAAGGCTTCTCCCAGTCAATATATCAATTATTTTGATATTATGACTGTGCATCTACAGAAGAATGTTGCTCTTCTTACCCGAGTTTTCATCGAGTTTTTGACGGGTTCAGCCTATGACTGGTATCGCAGTCTACCCGACAATTGTATTTCGTCTTTTGACGAATTTAAAGCAATGTTTCTTTCCCGCTTCTATGAGGAAGGAATGGACATGAATATGTCCTCCTTAATAGAAATCAAACAAAAAGAGAAGAAAGATACTCGGACGTTCATCGAACGTTTCCGATAGGTAACTTTTAAAATGCCTCCTGGTATGCCAGATTCAGCATTGATTGATACATGCAAAATGAATCTGCGACCAACTATTGCTATCTTTACGGGCTCCCAATTCACAGATTGGGCCTCGTTCATTATAGCAGCAGTTTCAGCCGAGACCAATGGTAGGTTGGCTCGTGAACATGGGATGATCTTTGCTTCAGAAGACAAAGGAAAGAAAGGCTCTTCTGGTAATAATTCTGGCAATCATAATGGGAAGGGGAAGGAAACCCTAGTGGTTAATCTTTCAAAACCCAAAACGATACCAAATATTCAAGAGTCTTACAAACCAAAAGAAGAGTACTCTTTTGATGACAGTGATATCCCAGGGATATTCCAATATCTTGTGAAGAGTGGCAAACTCCAGATTCCGGAGCCAAAAAGGCCTAATGAGGTGAATCTGACTAACAATCCCAAATATTGTATCTATCATAGATATATAAACCATCCTACCAAAGCTTGCTATATCTTAAAAAAGAAAATCCAAGAGTTGATAAATGCTAATGACATCGCTTTAACCAATGATGAGCATACAGTTACAACTAAT
Organism: Iris pallida; assembly: GCA_029216955.1. Taxonomy (NCBI): domain Eukaryota; kingdom Viridiplantae; phylum Streptophyta; class Magnoliopsida; order Asparagales; family Iridaceae; genus Iris; species Iris pallida. The sequence goes on from JANAVB010000400.1 coordinate 5,024,705, forward strand.
ATGATTTCTCTTCAATTTGGAGGTTTTTCTCCATAGCAAGTTCCAGATGGAATTGTCCCAATTCCTAAGGCGACAATGAAGATTGTAAATCTTCCGCCAGCTAGAGAGCAAAATAAAGGATTATTGCCTCTCACACTAAAAAATGGTGAAATCATGTGGGTACATCCTGACTTAGTACCTGAAATGGAAGATGAAGGTAAAACTTTAAAATCCAAGAAAGGTAGGAAAGTAAAAACCTGCAACATGATTTTTCATGTTGTTACTCCAGTTCATGATGATTTGGATCATCTTTGGGACGGCATTCCTTTGGAGGATAGACTGAGGGGTTTGAATATATGCCCCCCCATTTTGTCTCCTCCTACTAAACTCAAACTTAATCATCAGCAATGGTTAGCAATGAGTTGTGTCCCTTTATATAGGGCACAACAAATCTTTGCTGCTTACGAGAAAGCTCCTGTTGGAATTTTTTCTCCTGTCCCAAATACTCCTTCTCATGTGACTACAGAGGTTTCTATTCCTCTTTCTCCAGTAGCCACAGAGGTTTCTATTCCTCCTTCTCCTATGGTTACAGAGGTCTCTGCTCCTTTTTCCTCTGTTAAACCATTTATTGAAAGTCCACTACCTACTCACTTGTATAGTCAACAATCAGTCCATCTCATAAAAAAGATGGGCTATGACTTTCAAAAGGCGGAAGGCTTGAACTATGATAAAGGAATGTGACTTCCTTTACAAATTCAAAGTCAAAAATCCACTGTTGGATTGGGTTTTGAGGTTCCTCATAAAAATCCTTGCAAGAAGAAGACTAAGGGAAAGAAGAACAAAACCTGTAATATGGTACTTCATTCTTCTGAGTCTGAAGAAGAAACCTTTGCTGGTACGAGATCTGGAAAAGAGTACCACAAAGATTATAAGGGAACTTCTAAAGAAGCGGAGGACGTTGTTGAAACACTACCAGCTCAACCATCTCATGTTCCTGCTAAACCATCTGTGGTTGAGAAAGGGAAACAGAAAACAGTACGCTTTGATGTCCCATCGAAATCTGCTTCAAATCAAGGGTTAGTGATGAAACCCTACAAGTTCGATATAGCCCAACTAGCTAATACTTCGGCTAGACTTTCTATCTTTGAGCTGCTTCGTCTTTCTAAAGAAAGTCGAGAAACTCTGAGCGAAGCTTTGCTACAAGCAGACTCATGTTTAGCTCAACTCAAGAGTCCTGACAATATACCAGTGTCGTGTCCACAATGTTATAGTGTGATGGAGCCAATTCCTAACATTACCTTCACACAAGAAGATATGCTGTTGAAGCATAATAAGCACGACAGGCCACTGTGCTATACAGGGTATATTGAATCTAATAAAATTGACAGGATTTACATTGATCCTGGGTCTTCTATTAGCATTATTCTTCAGAGTATGCTACGACCCTTGAGAATTCCTACTAGTGATTTGACTTACACTAGTACAATAATAGTTGGTTTCAACTCTGGAAAGAGTAAACCACTGGGGAAGATTCGTCTGAAGATTCAAATTGAAGATCTTCGAACTATGGCGACCTTTTATGTTATCAACTCAGATGTATCTTACAACATCCTCCTTGGAAGATCGTGGATACATGAGCATAACATTGTGCCTTCAACTCTCCACCAATGCTTCAAGTACGTCGATTCTCAAGGGATTGTGAAGACTGAATTCGCAGATATCAATCCTTTTAAGGGTATTGAAGCTTATTTCTCTGATTCAATACTCTACAAACAGGAGCATATGAAGGAGATATCGGATATGGCCGAAGATCCATCACCTGCAGAAGATCAATCTGTCAATGAAGATCCTCAAGAAGAGCAACCTTTGAAGATTAAAGTCAAAGGCCGAATCCAACCCCAACCTGTCAATGATCAACCTCTGATGATCAAGGTTAAAGGAAGAACTCGAGCTTCGTCTGAGGAATCAGTGAGTATTCCTGCCAAGAGCCAAGTTCAACCTCTTATGATCAAAGTCAAGGGACGTACTTCTCGTACGAATGATCCAGAACCTCTGATTATCAACCTTGGCAAGTCTACGCAGAAGACGGATGACGGTCTGTTGATGATCAATCCGAAGCGTAGTAGTCAGCTTGTAAATGATGTAAATATTGATCATTCTGTACTTTCTAATATTAATGAAGATTTCCTTTTGGAGTACATGGCTGTCAAATTTATTGAAAGAATGACTTTATCTGCTGATAATCAAATTCATCAACATAAAAATGACATAAATACAGAGGAAACTTTATATATTAATCGTAAAAAAAATTCTTTTCCTCCTCATGTCGATGTTAGACTTTATGCTCAAAGGTTCCTAACATCTCCTCCCTATCTTCTTCTTGTAGCCTCATCATCACAAGCTTGTGTAACTTATAGATGTCATAAAGAATCTTATTTTGTGATTCCGTCTAATAAGAAAAACAAGCGCCAAATTGTGTTTTGTCTGGCTAGAAATATCCTTGTTACTCAGACAGATGATCTCAGAGAGAAAGATAAAAGAAGAATCCGAATTGACAAATATAGTCAACAACATCTTAAGATTATCCAGAATATGGGATATGATTTGAAGACTATGCAAGGTCTCAATCAAGGCAAAGGTAGACGGTTACCATTATGTGGTGATCTATTTTACCAGAAAACCCGTCATGGGTTGGGATATGATCCATCCCACATGTTTAATGAAGATATACAAGAAAAATTGTCTTCCAGTTCTTCACAATTCTCATATTTTGAAGAAATCCAGTTCATCGAATCTGACACATCCCACATGTGCAAAGAAGATATGGAAGAAGAATATTCTTCCAGTTTTTTATAATCCTCATATTCTAGAGGAGACTATTATAATGAATCTGAGTGCGTATTCTCAGTTAAGATGGTTCAAACTGATAGTGAATCTGAGCCATTTGAAAATGATCCATGGGCACAACAAATGGGCACTCAATTGGAGCTTCGTTTTGAACAGCGACAGCCACCTACAAAAGATAAAATTGTCCAGATTGATGTTGGTGACGGAACTACATCCAAGCCAATATTCATCAGTAAAAACCTTTCTGAAGATGAACAGGAAGAGTTGATAAAACTGATTAAAGAATATATTAATATCTTTGCATGGAGTTATGAGGATATGTCGGGACTAGATCCTAAAGTTGCTACTCATAAACTCAATATTCTTCCTAATGCCAAGCCTGTAAAACAACAACAGCGGTATTTTCGACCAGGTATGATGGATGCAATTGAAGCAGAAGTCAAAAAGCTGATCACATATAGCTTTGCTCGTGAAGAACAACACCTGGACTGGGTTGCCAACATTGTTCCTGTTATGAAGAAGAATGGAAAATTTCGAGTTTGTATAGATTTTCGGAATCTTAATGCAGCTTATCTAAAAGACGAATTTCCACTTCCAATTACCGTTGTAATGATAGACAATACAAGTGGTTTTGAACGCATGTCTTTTATGGACGGATTTTCAGGATACAATCAAATTAAGATGCATCCAGGAGATGAAAAGCATACCATTTTTCGTACACCCCTTGGAGTTTACTGCTATACGGTTATGCCATTTGGTCTGAAAAATGCTGGTGCTACGTATCAATGGGCCATGAGCAATATCTTTCAAGAACATCTACAAAAAATAATTGAATGTTATGTAGATGATATTGTTGTCAAAAGTCGATCAAAAGATGATCACATTCAAGACTTGACGACAGTATTTGAATTGATGCATCAACATCAACTGAAGATGAATCCTACTAAGTCTTTATTAGGGGTTTCCAGTGGCAAGTTTTTAGGATTTGTCATTACTTCTCAAGGTATCCATGTTGATCCTGATAAAATCAAAGTAATTCTTGACATGCGTCCTCCACGTAATCTAAAAGAACTCCGTGGCTTTCAAGGTCGCATTGCTTATATCAGGAGATTTATATCCAATCTTTCTTGGAGATGTCAACCTTTCTCTCGTCTATTAAAGAAAGGTGTATCATTTGTTTGGGATGAAGCATGTCAAAAAGCTTTCAATGACATCAAACAATACCTTACAAATCCATCTATTCTGGTACCTCCAGTGGTAGGAAGACCATTTTTGCTATATGTTCGAGCCTTAGATCTTTCTCTTGGTGCTCTTCTTGCACAGAAAAGTGATATGGGTCATGAACAGACAATTTATTATCTTAGCCAAATGATGGTTGGAGCTGAACACAGGTATACTCATGTGGAAAAAGAATGTCAGGCCTTGGTTTTTGCCGTTCAAAAGACACGACATTATGTGTCAGGACAGACTATTCATGTCATCTCCAGAATAAACCCTATTCGGGTATTAATGAGAAAATCGAGCATTCTCAACTCCAGGTTAGCCACCTGAGCGATGTTGCTTACTCCTTATGATATGGTCTATGTACCTCAAAAATCAGTAAAGGGTCAAGCATTAGCTGATTTCTTAGCTGCTCACCCTATACCTGAAACATCTAAGCTATATGAGGGCATTCCAGATGAAGGCGTGGATTGCAACATGACTTTGAGGGAGGATATTTGGCAACTATACTTTGATGGAGCATCGCGGGTTGGACCTAAAGGCAATATTGTCTCCGGAGTAGGCATCGTCTTGGTCTCTCCTGATAAAATGGTTATTTATCGTACTTATTCTCTTAGTGAACCATGCTCCAACAATGTGGAAGAATATAATGCTCTGCTAATTGGTCTTCAAGTAGCAAAAGAATTGGACATTGAGTTCCTGGAAGCTTATGGAGACTCTCAATTGATTGTTAATCAGGTCAGAGGGACATATGAAGTCAGAAATCCTGACCTCATTCCCTATCATCAAGTGGTAATCAAATTGGTCCTTTCATTCAAAGGATTCTTTATTGAATTCGTACCACGTTCTAAAAATTTGGAAGCTGATGCTCTTGTTAATTTAGCTGCAGACTTAGCTGTTCCAATTAGAAGACAAAATACTATTATTTTGTTGGATCGAGACTTATTCTGTGTCAAGAATAATTTACATATTGAACAAAGTTATACTACAGAATCAAGTTCTCCGCAAAGGGATTAGAGAAGTCCATTCATTGATTATGCGGTTCATGGTATTTTACCTGAGGATCCAAAAGAAGCTGCATCAATCAAGAGACGATCATTCTGATTCTACTATGATTCTTCTTTGCATATTTTATATCGTCTTTCATATGACAGACTTTTTCTGCGTTGTCTCTTTGAGAGTGAAGCTAAGCAAACACTCCATGAAGCTCATGATGGTGTCTGCGGTGCCCATCAACCAGGTCCAAAATTGCATGACCGCATTCGAAAAATGACGTATTATTGGCCTTCCATGATAGCAGATGCTGTCACGACCCGCACCCTGAAGAGGGGCACGAGTACGTGGTTACGTCCAGCCTACGTCGCAGAATCGGCGGTAGAATACTGTATATAGGGTCTGTAAATACTACGGTTAAAACAGATAAAGGTACCTGTACAGTATATACACTCCGAATGGAGGTGACATAGCAATACAGTCTCAATCACAAATATAAAACTAAGGTAGATAGTACGGGAAGGAAATACGATAGATAAAGCAGGAAATGAGTCCAAGATCCACATAAGTTCAGAGCTATACACAACATCCAGAGTCACATAAATATATATAAGATACTACAAACTAAAAGTACTAGCTGGCTCGCAGGCCAGGCAAACCTAACTAAACTATACTACTCAGGGTGAGCAAAGTCTAGTGGCTCTACTAACAAGCCACGGTCCAGGTCTACTCCGTCAGACTCGACCCCATAATAGGTCGGACAATCAGCCTCGGAATCATCTGTAATATATCAACGGTATCCTATCAGAAAAATGAGCAAGTACAAACACCAACAGCAGTTCCATATGAATTGACAAATACTATAAACGACAGTATAATGAAATACAAGACAAAGATATAGGCGACTTGGGAACCATTCGAAAGCCGAGTTACAATCCGTAAACCAAACAAGGACCGGCCTGTAACCCTTCTTTCAAACAGGACTTAGTCTCAAATCATGGTACAGTATAAAGGCATGTAGAGCATGTGAGTAAATGAAATCATAGCATGGTCAGAACTACAGAAAGTAAAGCTGAACTGGATATAAGATACAATAATAAATGTAAAATATGATTTGAATTATTAGAGCGATATGTGATCGGCTAGGGAGTCATGGTAGGGTTATCCACTTGGTCCGACAATCACATGAAGATCTGAAAGGGTCATGCCGGCCAACTTGGATAACAAGGATATAGAGGTATCTGCTACACCCTACGTGAGGTGAGAGTGGCGCTAGCAAAATAGTGACAGGGAGGCTTTGATCACATAATCCCTAATAATTCCCCCATCTCTGAATAGTATCATGGAACTGGACATGGCACGTCATGACACGGATTCAAAAGCAGGTGATCAGCCCACTCCCAAATCAATGTCTATATAAGTACATGAAATATGGATATCACACACCAATATACCAAGGAAAATCTGGGAATAACATCTCATGACAGGATCCGACGTATACTAGTCCGTGAACTATCGTGTCGAGAATCAAAACACAACAACTGAATCGGATATAGTAGATATCAAGACAATAAAAACTATCAGTGAATGTACTCGCATGTGGTCCTGAGCTGATAAGGTGAACAGGCGCTCAGAGTAATCATAGACCTAAAATAAGATACTATGAGTCAAACAGGATTTTTATAATGAAAAGGAAGCTAATTTAAGTCATGATATGCAATTCTAAGTCAAACTAGGTCAATCAAGGTCAAACTGACTCATACTAGGTCATACTGGTTCATGCTAGATCATACCAGGTCATTGGGAGTCAATCCAAGTCAAACTAGGTCAAACGGGATCAAAGGTTGACTTACAGTTGACTTTTGGTCAACTGGTCAACCCTGGTCAACTCTGGTCAACTCTATGTCAAACTAGTCTAATGTTGATCAACTGTTGACTTTCAGTCAACTCTGTTTTGGTTTCGGTCAAATTTAGTCGCTTAAAGGCTAAGTTTGACTCTCGGTTGACTTTTGTTGACTTTTGGTCAAAATAGTCAACCGAAGTCAAAACTAGTCTAGAAGCACTGTATTTGACCATTACCAACAAGGGAACCAAGTTCTAACCATATCTTAGACTCTAAACTCCAATACCTTAGTTCTAGGTATTACCTACATTACCCTTTATAAGGTATTTTCGATACCTTGCCCAATACAAAGAAAACCTCGCTAATACCCAAGATACTAGCCTAGGCTCCCTAGGATAGCTAGATACTATCCTATCTAAGGGTTACCTACCAAGATACAGAGGTTTTCTAGGTATCTAATCTATCTTAGATCACATGTTGGTCATTTACCCATTACCTTACCTTTACCCTTGTACCATTCTCACATAACACTCATGATACCACACTCACTCATACACTCACTCACATACAACTTACATATAGGCTCTCCTATAGGCTATTAGCTATACTCATATATCACTCACACTCACAAATACATATATAAACTCACACACACAAATATATATATATATATATATATATATATATATATATATATATATATATATATATATATATATATATATATATATAGGCTCACATACACAAATACATATAGGCTCACACACACACACACTAATCTCTCACACACACACTAATATAGCACTACAGTGGACTGATTTAAGGGGTCACTAGTGGGCTGGAATGGGACTGAAATTGGGCTGTTTAGAGGGTGGTTAAATGGGGCATGAATGGACAGGTATTACACAGTTGGGGACAGCCACATATAGGTGTTTAGGGACTCAAATGTTAGGCATGTTAGGACTGATTTTGGGTGGCCATGGGGGTAGTCACTAGGCTGTGTTGGAGGGGTGTTAGGGACAGTTTAAAGGCTAATTTTTGGGGTTGTTATTGACAGGTAATGGACTGGTTTAAAGGGTGCTTGGAAGGGGCTAAATTGGTCCTGTTTTAAGGCTGATATGTGGGTGGTTTGAGGACAGTTTAGTGGTGAATATAGGACAGGTTTATGACAGCTAAGATGGGGCTAAGTGTGGGCTGTTAAAAGGGGTTTGTAGGGGCTATCAAAGGGTGGTTAAGAGGGTGTTAAGGGGATTGTTTAGTAGGTATTTTAGGAGAGGTTTGGGGTGGCTTATGGGGTTGGTTTGTGGCAGCACTACTGCTGGTATAGCTGCTATTTAGGACCTATTTTAGAGTGCTAATGTGGCTGACATGTAGACTAGGCTTAGGACAGATTGTAGGCTGAAATGGTGATCCCCTGCCCCCTCCTTAAACTGCCATTTAGGCAGTAACCACTGCTGCTATGCAGCTGCCAATGACAGTCCCCTTTGGGGACTGTCCAGATTAGGAAATCAGTCCCCCCTTGCTGCTATTACATAGCAGTAAGTTACTGCTACTGCTGCTGTGGTGACATAGCCCTCTCCCCCTCTCTATCACTCCTATCACTCTCTCAAATCCTCTCTCTCAATCCCTCTAATCCCATTCTCTAAATCCCTCACTAGCTCTCTCAATATCTCATAAAACAAACACACACATCACTCTCAACCATTTTCTCAAACACCTCCTATACACAAACTCACACATACACAACCACACCAACATAACAAACACTCTAACTTCCCTTCCCCTTGGCCGAACCCTCATCCCCCAATCATGAACACAAATGGATCCACATTTACATACCATAGTATATATATATATATATATATATATATATATATATATATATATATATATATATATATATATATATATATATATATATATTGTATATATATTGTGGCTTATATATATATATATATATATATATATATATATAGAATAATATATATATATAACCCACATAAATATACAATATATAGGTAAATAAATATGGTAAAATATGATACTTAGAAAACTCACCTCTAAACTATTAGAAATCTGAGATTTAATATTAAAACAACATCTAATAAATCTACATGTGTCCAAATAGGGATTTTCCCACTAGGACACGAGCCTACACATAGGACACATCTATAAGTCTCCAAAAGGACACGAAATGGACACAAATGGAGAGACAACCATGGGGGTCATTCCTATGGGTCAAAGTCAACCTATATGCATGTAGGGATGGTTTAGAGAAGAGATTATACCTTCCGGGAGAGAGATTCAAAGGAAAAGCCTTCCGACACGACACCGACACGTAGAGATTCCAAAAGGACACGAACGAGCTTCGAATCCTCCCAAACTTGGCTAGCTTCCTCCTTGGCTTGAGTAGAGAAGGAAAGAAGAAGATTTGGTGGAAGAAATGATGGATTTGGAGATAAAATCAATGGAGCTTGCTCTCTAGAAATTTGGGGAAGAACAAGAGAGAGAAAGTAGAATGGATAATGACAAGGCTCAAGCCTATCCCTAAGCTAAAGGTGGCTGGCCATATGGGCTTAGGTGTCCCTATTTGAAAAGACTAAAAGCCCCCTACTAATCTATCTAATTAATATTAGGAGAAGGGTCAATGGTTAAGGCTAAATTAGTCATTCTTAATCTCTAATCTAACCAAACCCTATCCATAAATAATTAGTCTAACCACTAACTAAAATTAATATCATGTGGGCCATGGCTAACTAGTGTGTGGGTCCCACTAGAGTCAAAACTATCCCGGATCCCCGTTACAAGTCGGATTGAGTTGAAATTCGAACCTGACTCAAATAACTCCAAAATAATATTATAAATAAATAAATAATTTTAAAAATATTCTAAAATAAAAAATGACAAAAAATACCCCTGTTTCTGAAAATTGGGAGTGACAGATGCTATGGATTAAGCCAGACGGTGTAAAGCATGTCAGATTCATGCTGATTTTATTCATCAACCATCTGAATTTTTATATCCTACAACAGCTTCTTGGCCCTTCGAAGCTTGGGACATGGATATTATTGGTCCGATTAACCCTCCTTCTGTCAAGGGACATCGGTTTATACTGGCTATAACCGATTATTTCTCTAAATGGACGGAAGCGGTTCCCCTTGTTGAAGTAAAAATATCTAATGTGGTTAGCTTCATTAAATACCATATCATTTATCATTTTGGGATTCCTCGAAGGATAATCCATGACAATGGACCACAATTTGCCAGTCAGGCATTTTATCGATTCTGCGATAAGAATCGGATTCAAAATCTGGCTTCTACGGCCTATAATCCAGCTGCTAATGGTTTGGCCGAAGCTTTTAACAAGACAATCATTAAACTTCTCAAAAAGTTCGTCTCTTCTAATAAACGTGATTGGAATGAAAAACTTGGAGAATGTTTATGGGCTTACCGAACGACAGTCCGAACTTCTACTGGTTTTACACCATTCTCATTGGTTTACGGATGTGAGGCTGTTCTTCCACTGAAAATCCAGATTCCATCTCTTAGAATAGCCATTGCTAATGAGCTAACCTCAGAGAATAATGATCGCTTACGACTCCAAGAACTTGAAGGATTGGACGAGAAGCATCTTCAAGCGCAACAGCACATTGAGCTATACCAAGCCCGTATATCTCGAGCTTTCAATCGTAAACTTAAAGAAAGGGTATTCAAAGTCGATGAGCTAGTGCTAGCTTTCCGAAGACCGATGGTGATGACTCATAAGAGCAAAGGGAAATTCCAAGCAAAATGGGAAGGTCCTTATGTGGTCGAGACAATCTTCTCTAATGGTGCCATAGGTTGTCTAAACCTAATGGAGATTTGCTCATGATGCCAATTAATGGCAAATTCTTGAAGAAATATTATGTCTGAATTTTTTTCTTTATTCTCCAGCTACCAATATTTGGTTAAGCTGATTATTTGTTCTCCTTGAAGAGAATTTTGATCTTCTGTCTTACCAGTTGATTAAAAAGAGAAAGGGATTTATTATTTATCATGTTCTCATGACCTCTGAATAAATATTAAGTCTACTTCTTTTCTTATCTATCATATCCCTATGGCCTCTGAATAGATATTAATCTATTTTTCTTTGAGTTGTTACGATCTGTCACGTTCATATTACTTCTGATAGTATCGTATACTCTAGACAGAAAACGAGATTCATTATCTATCATGTCCACATTACCTCTAGATAGATATAATTTATTGAGTTTAGAAGACTTGTCATGTCCATATTATCTCTGATAAGTGTTTTCTGTCTCATACCTATTATTTAATTTCAAAATAAATGATAGGGTCACAAAACAAATATTTTATTCATTTCTTGTAAATATTACAGAATGAAAAAGATAGAAGATTACAAAAATTCTTTATTTGCCTGAGGCGGAGCAGAGACATCTTTAAGCAATTTTTGTAGCTCCGCTAAACGCTTTTCACGATAGCTTAATACAGTTTTAGTAGCTAAAGTACGCCGAGCTTCTGGAGTACAAATATAGGAGAAGTCGGCGAAAGTAGCTATCATCTTATCCTTGGCTTCGTCAAGAGTTTTGATGGTAGCTTCGGCACCAAAGACTTGCTCCTCCAATATTGAGCTCTGAGTCAGATGCTGGTCTCGAGCTATGATCAACTTCTCCCTCTCCGCCTTCAAGCGAGCCAGCTCAGCCTCGACTTCACGAATTCTATCATTCTGTTTTTGAATTCTTATATTTGAAGTATCATAGGTTTCTCTCTGAATCTCTAGCTGAGGTTTAGCTTCAGCTAAAAAAGCTTTTTCTTTGGCGACCTTGATACTGTACTCTTGGAGAGCTTCATTGAAAGTCGTCTCCCGAGCGGTGTATTCAGCTAATAAAATGTCATACTCGTCTTGGATGAGACTTTCAATAGTTTTACTTGACAGCCTTAGATATTCTCTAATGGGCTGTTCAAGTTCCTCCACGACCTTCTCCAATGCCGCTGCTCTCGCTGCATCATTGAACATGGCGACATTTCTGATCGTAAGAGCAATAGCAGCCTTCAGACTTTCGTAATTGAGGCCTTTCTTCAGGACCATTTTGATCAGAGCCGCCAGAGTCTTGTAAAAAATTTTAGTATGAATCTCAACTAAGAGATTCATTTCTATATTTGAGCTTGGTGTTGCGGCTATGTCTACCAAGTCCCGTTTCTGAAGACTATGAGCAGATGTTGTTGGCTTGGTAGCAGACTGAGATGAAGCCATTGTTGTCGCTGCTACTATGGCCAATTGATCTCTAGGAGCTTCAGGGATAATGTCTTCAGCACTTTTTACTCCAGTCGTTTCTGGAGTCGAAACTACTAGAGTTTTCGTGGCGGTGATAGTTGCGGATGGAATGGTAGTAATCGTAGCTGACTCCGGTTCAGACACCGTTTCCTCAGGAACTTATATTGGATCAGTAGTAATAACAGAGGATGCTATTACAATGTCTCCAGCTTCAGTTGATGAGTTGACCATGTCTTCGTCACCTTCTTTGGCTACCGGCTCTGCAGGCTCTTCAAGTATTTCAGTTGTAGTGGGTCCTTCTACAACTGGTTCTTCGTTAAAGTCTGTTTCTTCCTCAACAGCCACTTCTTCTTCTGCAGTTTGTTCTTCTTCTCTGTTTTCAGCAAGAGAAGACAATTCTGGCTGGGCCTCTACGGGAAGCTCTTGTTGTACCTCCATAGATGAGGACATTCTCCTTGAGCAGATTCTTCTTTTGAAGAAGAATCCTCTTCCTCGGACTCTGTGTTTTCCTCATAAATAGTTTCTTGAGGAGGAGGAACCACGGGCTTTGTTGCAATGATAACACCTACAAACAATTAAGCAAAATAAGTTAATATACAAAATCATAATACATAATTTTGTATAGATTTTGTGTAATTACCTGGAGTAGGTGTAGGACATGCCAAATACGAGTCATAGTCCCCATCCCAGTCATTATCATCGAAGGCAAGAGCCGGTTCATCTGATGGGATAAGCTCTTGATCAACGGTATGTGTAGTGGCAGCGTCCTCAGTAGCTTGTGCCTTTTGTGGCAAAGACAGATGAAGTGATGAGCTGAGACATCCAGGAGATAGGACCGCCACAGCTTCTGTTATTGCTGCACTTCTCCAGGATGAGCTGAAGAAGATGCAATGGGTTGAGGGTCCTCGATTGGAGTTGTAAAACCCCTCAAAATATTTTTTTCATTTTTATTAATATTTATTTGATACTAAATAATGTTAATTGTTAAATAAATGCTTTTACACTAATTATTAAATTATTGATAAAGTTTAGAAGTATATATATATATATATATATATATATATATATATATATATATATATATATATATATATATATATATATATATATAGTGTTACTATTTATTGGTTTACTATTAGATTATATATATAAGCTTGTATAGTTTTGGTGTTAAAATTTTTAGCAACTAAACCCAATCCTTAATTTAACCTTAACCTAGGCCCAGCCCATTAGGGACCTATTCATTTGGATCTCATTACCATATATATATTCTTATAGGAGAACCTAATCACTCTCAACCCTAACCCTAAACTTGCCTCCACACAAACTCCACCTCTCCCCATCAAACCACCAGCCCCTCCTCCTCTTCCGCGCCTATCTCCTTTCCCCCTCACCCGGAGCCCCGCCGTCGACGACGAGACGCGGCGCTTCCCGCGCCCGCGTGTAGCATCCGGCGCCCCCCCGCGCGCACTGCAGCCCGGCCGGCCCCGATCCGGCGGCCCCCTCGCGACGTTCCACCCCCCTGCGGTGTGGCGAGGTAACCCCGACCCCCCCCCCCCCCCCCGTGGCGCTTTCCCGTGGATTAAATCCTCTTAGCATGCTTTAAACCAAGTTTTAGTATTTAAATTCTGATTATTCAGTTTTGTATTGATTGTTATGATGAATAAATGGATGAATAATTAGATCTAAATGTAGGAAATCATTGGTAATTATGTAGGGGTTCTAACCTAATTTTTGTGTGATTTAATATTAATTATTAGTATTTATTTGTATTTAATTATGAAGTTTCAATGCTAGTAATTAATTAAATGTGTTTGCTTTTTTAATTTTTATGAAATATTTTGATTATGAATTAGATAAAACTTTGTACATGAAAAAGTTTGTATAATTAATATAGTATTTTAAAATAATTTTTCCAGAATTTTTAGAATTAAATTTATAATTATTTTATGTGAAAAATAGTGAATTAAAACTGTTTAATTAATTCCATTTGATGCATATTATTTAATTGGTAAATAATTAAATAATATAATTTATATGAAAAATATAGATTTAATTATAAAGTAAATTATGGAAATTTTTCCAGTATTTTATTGGTTCTTTTAAATATTTTATTTAGATCTTTCTTGGAAGTTTTGTATTAATCAAACTAATTATTAAATACCGTTTTCAATTTATATTATTTAATTGGTTAGTAATTGAATAATATTGTTTGAATAGAAAATGTTTGTAATAGTATATTATTCTGTAGAAAAATAATTCCAATATTTATTTATTATTATTTATAATTATTTAGATTTAGTTGGGTAATTTCTAGATTTATTACATAAGTTGAATATATTATATAATTAATTGTTATTAATTATATAAATGTTGTAATTTTGTGAAGTGATAAGATTCTGTTAGAAATTTGTAAATAGGGTATTTAGGAATTTATTTTATGTATTTTAAATTTATTTACGAATTTTTAAGACTTAAAAGTAATTTGAAAAATCATGTTTAGGTTTATGTAATAAATTGTGTAATAATTATTTATTGATTTAAATAATTAATAATTTGGTGTTACTACTGTTAATTTAGTTTTAATGATTAATTTTAAGGTTTGTGGTGATTTATTTGGATTTATTTAGAATTATTAAGTACTTATTGTTATTATCCAACTAGTTATTTAATAAATAGTTTAATGATAATAATTCATTTTCAGTAAAATATATATATAATATATATTTATTATTCTGATATTATTTAGTTTATTATTAAAATAGACTATAAATGATTTTTAAGGATTTTTTCTATTTATGTTAGTAATATTAGGAATTGTGAATTCATGTGTGTATTAAAATGGTTGGTTAATTGATTATCATTAATTAATTAATTAATTATTAAATATTTGGTTGTATATAAATTTCAGATTATAAATGGTATGATAATAAGTATGCCTTACATACTTATTATTTTATAATTATTATTCATAATTATTGATACTAGTTAGCTAGTAGTAATAGATTAATTTAAATTATAGATTACTTAGCAATTAAATGAATTGTTTAATTTGTTTAATTAGTAATTAATTAGAGATAAATCTTGTTTAGGATTATTTGCTTCTCGGGACTCGGACTCTACTTTGGACCCGGATACTCAGTTGCTGGACACAGGCAAGTACACCTTGCTTGACATTTACTATGCAGTATTTACATTTGCCAGTTATTACTATTGTGTGCACTCGTCTCCATTGATGACTACCTTGTATAGAGTTAGTATAAACTTGACATTGACTCAGACACGTATCATATATGAGTGAGTTGAGTGCAGAGGTTCTGTGTTGACTGGCCCTTAACATATGATCTTGAGTCTGTTAGCAGTTTGGTTTAGTTGTACTATATTTACTATGACGTCTTGCATATTGTTTGTACCGCGGATACGGTACGAGTACATTGGGTGGGGAGAGTCTACTAGTGGTGTATCAGAATTCTGTTTCCAATGTACGCTGGATGCTCGTAGCCCCTCGTTTCTCAAACCGTAGAACGCTTGGTGGCAGTTTCTTCTTCTTCTCCCCCTCTCATATGCCACTAGAGATGTCTCGAGTGCATTCACACATAGATGGTTAGAACACCTGTATTGCTTCCGTGTATTTCCTGTCCTTGTTTGGTTAGGAAAATACTGGGTGGCATTCTTATTAGTTACTTTTACATTACTGCTCAGTATATTCTTGCATGTCATTTTCCTGTGTATTTATTATGTCCCTCTGAGGACCTGGTATCTTTTCCAGAGCTTGATGAGCACTTATTCCCGGCTGATTATGGAGTAGACGGACTTGTTGACGACGACTTTGAGGTGGAGCCGCAGCCTTGATCCTCTGGAGGCTAGCTACATCTTCAGACGTGGGTTCCATTTCCAGTATTCTGTTTATTTCTTTTTGCTACTTCATTTCATTCCAGATGTACTCATTTACTTTTAGTGGATTGTTCTCCTCTAGCCATAGTTGACATTTGGATTCTGTGGCACTGATGATTTTCCATTCAGTTATCCATTATATTATTTCATGGATGAGACTAGTTTACCTGCCTGTGATGTTACTTGTTAGTTATACTTCAGCGTACTACAATCGAATCATAGTCCATTAAATTGGGTTTAGCTATGCTAGATTGTACAGCTAGTATGCCACGTGTTCCCGATCCGATTATTTGGAACTGGGGCGTGACATGTTTTAGTGGTGGCCCATGCAGGTCAAAAAATTTGTTTGGTTATGTTACTGTACCGAACAAGCCTGCAAATTAGGTTTAGAATATAGGGTCTCATCCATACTTGACTATATCATTCTTGATTATCCTTGAAGAAATTCTTTTGCATCTCGTTTGTTTCCGTCCTATTCTTAATTCCTTCTATCTTATCTCTGCAGAATCATGAATCTAAGGAGTGGATGTACCGCTGCTGGTAGAGACAACCAGTCATCTGGTACGGATGATCAGTCCGCAAGGGTAGTTCCAACCCACCCTTTGCTTCCAGGGCAGACGTCTCAGCCAGTTGGTGCACAACCGACTGGGGTACCACCTCCTCCCCCGCAGTATCCTCAGACATCATATGGAGTGCCCCCGGCTGTGCCTCAAGACAGTCAGGCACAGATGTTTCAGTTCATGCACATGATGATGCAAGAACAGAGACAGCAAGCAGCAGAGCAGAGGCAAGAAGCAGCCGAGCAAAGACGGGAAGCTGCTGAGATGAGACAGGGATTCTTGACAGCCATGGAGAGGATGACAGCAGCAGCACCTGCACCAGCTCCGACACTAGCTCCCGTGAGACCAGCACGGGTAGGTTCAGTGAAGGACTACGTGCAGATGGACCCCAAACCTTATAAGGGAAACGAGAGTCCGGAGGAGACCACTACTTGGATCACCAGCACCAAGAAGAAATTGCAGGCATCTCAGTTGCCTGAGGATTTATGGATGACTGGCGTAAGAACTCAGCTGGAGGAGAATGCCCATCACTGGTAGGATTCTATGGAGCGTCAGTTGGGTACTCGTCAGACGTGGGAACAGTTTCTGGAGTTCTTTGATAAGAAGTACTTCCCTACTACTGTGAAGAATGCCTTATACAACCAGTTCCTGCATCTGGAGCAAGGGAACAAGACTGTTGACGAGTATGACTCGGAGTTCAGTCGACTCAACAAATATGGGGAGGTACTGATACCCAATGATCTGGAGAAGGCCAAGAGATTTCACAACGGGCTGAGGCAGGAGCTACAGCATTATACTAGCTCTCAGTCCCGAATCTCTTATGCTGAATTGCTGACGGAGGCCAGGATTCAGGAGGCAATTTGCAAAGGGAAGCTGAACCAGCAGAAGAACCAGCCAGTGCAGACGAAGATGCAGCAAGGAGGTCCTATCAAGAGACCTATGGGACATCATCAGCATCAGCAGAAGACTGGACCCTACCAGTCTAAAGAGCTTCCGACTTGCCATTTCTGTGGCAGGAAGGGACACTTACAGAGAGAGTGCAGAAGGATGCTGGGTACTTGTTTAGCTTGTGGATCGAGCCAGCATCAGGCTCGAGATTGCCCAGTTCGGGGAGCCATTGTGCCAGCAGGAGGACAGAAGCCACCAGCATCAGGAGGTCAGCAGAGAGGACCTATACTCCCTTCGCAGACAGCACAGTTTGAGAAAGCCAAGCAGCACGCAGGAAACAAGAAGCAAGGACAGATTTTTGCACTCACTCAGGGAGAAGATGGAACCGAAGGTGAGGCTATCACAGGTACTATTTTAGTAGGTTCATTGCCTGCTACAGTGTTATTTGATTCTGGTGCCACCCTATCATTTATATCATCTAGATTTGTAGCTGTGCATAGGATAGCTACTTCTACTATGCCTAAGAGTTGGAACATTATTACTGGTGGGGGTATAGTACCTGTGACTAGTTCATGTAGAACCTGTTCGGTAGTTATATGTGGTCGAGAGATGAGAGCTCGACTTTTGGTATTTTCTATGCCAAATTTTGACGTAGTATTGGGTATGGCTTGGCTTAGTCAATATCATGCTATATTGGACTGCCACAGGGGTTGTGCTATATTTAGACCGCCAGGCCAGCCGGAGTTTAAATTTCAGAGAGGAAGCATTGAGAAGGGAGTATCTCAGTATCATGGAGCTTGCATGGCAATGGAGGTTGCCCCGCCACCGATCATTGATGAGTTTTCTGATGTCTTTCCCGATGATCTGCCGGGTCTACCACCCGACAGAGAGGTTGAGTTCACCATTGAGCTCATACCAGGAGCGGCACCAATCTCTTCAAATGTCTATCGACTGGCGAAGAAGGAGCTGGATGAAATGAAGGTGCAGTTGCAGGAGTTGCAAGACAAGGGGTTTATCAGACCAAGTGCATCACCTTGGGGAGCTCCGGTCTTGTTTGTGCCAAAGAAAGATGGAACAGTTCGTATGTGCATTGATTATAGGGCTCTTAATGCTGTGAAGATCAAGAACAAGTATCCCCTGCCCAGAATTGATGATCTATTTGACCAGCTGACAGGAGCCCAGGTGTTCTCGAAGATTGATCTGAGATCGGGATACCATCAAGTGAAAGTTCGGATAGAAGACATCCAGAAGACGGCATTCAGGACTCGGTATGGTCATTACGAGTTCTTGGTAATGTCCTTTGGTTTGACAAATGCACCGGTTGTATTCATGAATTTAATGAACAGAGTATTCCATGAATATCTTGATAAGTTTGTCGTAGTATTCATCGACGACATTTTGGTGTATTCAAAGAACCATGAAGAGCATGAGGATCACTTGAGGAAGGTGCTGGAGATCTTGAGGCATCAGAAGTTATATGCAAAGTTGAGTAAGTGTGAATTTCTGCTTGATCATGTTTCATTTCTTGGATATGTTATCTCAGGGAAAGGCATAGAAGTGGATCCGACGAAGATATCAGCAGTGGAGTCGTGGCCAACTCCAACCGATGTTTCAGAGGTACGAAGTTTTCTAGGGCTTGCCAGATATTACCGGAGGTTCGTAGAGAATTTTGCAAGAATTGCGAAACCCATGACGAAGTTGACTCGCAAGGATAAGAAGTTCGAGTGGACGAAAGAGTGCCAAGCTGCTTTTGATGATTTGAAGAAGCGCCTTACTACTGCACCAGTCTTGACCATTCCATCGGGATCAGGAGGTTTTGTCATCTATAGTGATGCATCCGGGAAGGGATTAGGATGCGTCTTGATGCAGCATGGGAAGGTAGTTGCATATGGTTCTCGGCAATTGAGGACCCATGAGAAGAATTATCCCACGCATGAATTAGAGCTTGCGGCGGTGATATTTGCATTGAAGCTTTGGAGGCATTATCTGTATGGAGAAACAGTGGAGGTATATACTGATCATAAAAGCCTCAAGTATGTCTATACTCAGAAGGATTTAAATTTGAGACAGAGGCGTTGGCTCGAGTTGATGGCAGATTTTGATATTGAGTTACAGTACCATCCAGGGAAGGCGAATTCAGTAGCAGATGCATTGAGCCGGAGGCCTATGGCACATTTCTTGACATCACAAAAGGAGTTGCTTTATGACTTGGAAAAGATGGGCATCGAAGTTGTTAGGCCTGAAGGAGTTGCAAAGATGATGAATATTCAGGTTCAGTCTTCGTTGGTAGAGCGGATCAAGGCGACCTTACCGATAGATGCCAGATATCAGAGGCTTCGACAGAGGACAGAACAAGGACTGCAGACTGGATTGAGGATTCACGAAGATGGGACCTTGAGGTGCGGAGATCGCCTCTATGTTCCTAATGGAGAGATCAGGCAGGAGCTGATGACAGAGGCTCATAGCTCAATTTATTCTATTCATCCAGGGGATACGAAGATGTACAGAGACCTGAGACAGCACTACTGGTGGCATGGAATGAAGCGTGAAATAGCACGGTTCATAGCAAAGTGCTTGGTGTGTCAGCAAGTCAAGGCCGAGCATCAGAGGTCTGCAGGATTGTTGCAACCGCTTTCGATACCTGAGTGGAAGTGGGAGCACATTGTAGAAGCATGGAATTTCACAACCAGAAAGCCCATGCGCCAGACACTACATGCGCCAGAACTCAGACGAAGAACTTCACAGCAAAGTCAATAACTATAGACATTTGAAGAAGGACTTTTTATATAAAAGTCTATTACATGTCTAGAAAAGGTTGTACAAAGGAGAATTTCTACAAAGGAAAAAGCCTAAGTCTACAGCCAGCGGCCACCATGCGCCTTCAGATAAGCGCAGCGGCCACCATGCATCTCCAGATAGGCGCAGCATCACTATGCGCCACCAGTGAGGCGCAGCAGATATCATGCGCCTCCATCCAGGCGCATCCCATCATCTCTTCAGCAGCTCAGTTATGTGCATCCCTTCAGCCAAATTCTTCCAGCCAGGCTCACCTGGCCGAGCAGAGCCCAGTTATGTGCCGCTCTTCCAACCAGGCTCGCCCGATAAATGCTTCGACACAAAGCATTTAACCCTCTGGCTGGAACCAAGGAAGAGAAGAGCACCGCAAATGCTGTGGCCAGGGGAGGCTTCGAAAGAGCCTCCAAAGCCGAAGGAAGACCGTCATCGAAACCACGGCTAAAGGAGCAGCTTTCGACACGATCAAAGTGGGGAAACCCCACTTTGCAGGAAGAGAGAGCCTTGCACCGCCATTCCGATCTACGGCTCTTCCGGAATAACGGAGACGAGGCTCGAGCATCCCTATCTTTGGATGCAACAGGCACCTTCCGCCTGCCTCAGAAGCCCTCGACTCCGTCTTTTGGATGTAACAGTCACCTTCAAGTGTATCAAAGACAACACAGCGTCTCATCTTCACCCTCGGGAGCACTTCGTCAGCAGAATGCACCCGTATGTTCAAGTTCATATTGGAAGTACATGAGGGAATGAGAAGCAAATCTTCTCTCCATGCCACTATTTATAGGCCGGGCAGATCAAACCCACGTGCCAAGTGGATGGCCCTCCGAATTCCGTGCAATGAATTTACATTAAATGGATGAACCGGACGCCTCGAATTCAGCCAAACGGCTATTTATAGCACTCGAAGAGCGAGACAGCCGCATCATTAAAAGACATGTCCGATGCGCCAGCCAGACAGCGCATCACACGGACGCGCCCTTCGGCATTAGGCGCATCACGCAGACGCGCCCTACAGTACTCGGTGCATTATAGAGGGTGCGCCCCCACACATCTCCATACCGAGTGGAACGCCAACCGACGCGCCCACTCAGCTGTCCATCGAACGTCACAAACATTAAATGCTGAACTGACAGAGTTGGCAGCACGTCTCCCAAAGTCTGAACAGTTGACAGCTTTATCAGAAAACGAAGCGTCGGCAACGTCAGCATCATCATGACTCTATTCCGACGGCTACTGCCACGTGGCCACCCGCATGCGCCTCTACGGCCATGTGTCCACACCCGCATGCACCTCTACGGCCATGCATCCAAACCAGCATGCGCCTCAAAAGCCATGCGCCCCAGACTGATCTCTGATCCCGAAAGACAGAAGGAAAGTCGCCTGCATGCGCCTCAAAAGCCATGCGCCCCAAATGGTTTGTAACTCCTAAAGGTTATGAGCCGCAGCCTCCTCCTGCGCCCAATCCAAGGCACAGCCCACCAGATCACTCCTCTCCACCAAATCCGAGATCTTCGAATCATGAGTCGACGACACGTGTCTTTTGACTCAACTCGTCCAAGATTTCAGCAACGGAAAGATCTTCCCTCTGCTATGTGCCGGCTCACGACAGCAGTATGAAGAGTTCTCCCCCTCGATCAGGACGCAGCATCCATGCGCCTCCATCAGCAACCTCCACGTGGCGTCCCCACACCGGCGCATCCTACATGCGCGCATGAGCAGCCAGCCTGTAAAACTATAAATAGAAGGATCATCCCCTTCACACACACACGGAGACTCAGAACATAAGACTCACAGAGAATCCACAACGGAGAATCACCGGAGAGGCAGTTCTAGACACTCAACGTCTTCCTCCTCTCGGCAAGCTCCAGCACCCAGAGTAATCAACACCTTCAGAGAACCGATAACCGCCGTCAGCCGGTCAATGGAGTCAACGCATTACCACTCGCTCCATTGGCACTAAGGACCCAGCTTAAACAAAAGTGTACTCCTAGGACTACATCTAAGTCCTATATTGTATCACTGTTCTGTTTGTATTAAGATTTCAATCAAAACAATTTTAATGGCAAACAAGCTGGCGACTCTGCTGGGG
This sequence comes from Iris pallida, assembly GCA_029216955.1. Lineage (NCBI taxonomy): Eukaryota > Viridiplantae > Streptophyta > Magnoliopsida > Asparagales > Iridaceae > Iris > Iris pallida. Next base: position 5,047,087 of record JANAVB010000400.1, read on the forward strand.
ACCTCTTTCTCCTCTACCGAGAAAGTCGTGTCACAGGCCGACGACGTGAAGGTGGGCTCCTCCCACAAGACGCTGGTAGTGCACCTCAATCAACAGGCGTACGAGGAGTTCATTTCTGAAGGAAGTGCGAGTCCTTCGAAGCGGCTGTCGAAGCCGAAGAAGACCCGTGCAGTCTGGGTGCGCAAAGTCGACGCCTCGGGCACCACCGTTGAAGGGGATGCGCCCGTCCAGCCTTCCCTTCCTGCTGACGTCTTCAGCAGTCAAGGTGCGCCCGCTGATGCAGCGCATCTCTCGGGGAAGCGTGCGGCTGACCACGTTCCCCAGCCATCTTCCTCTCAGGCGAGGAAGATACGTCGACGGAGCAGGGGCGCAGCCAATGCCCCATGCATTACTTCTGATGCGCCACAACGAGCCTCTGTCTTCGACAGACTCACTCGCTGTAACGGCGAGGAGAATTTGGATGCTGAGTACTATGCGCCCCAGCGGGCTGGTACGAAGAAATCCAAGGCGGCACGGGCCACGCGCCACAAACGTGCTATGCCAGCAGCCGGCCAGAGGCACGCGCTTACAATCACGCGCGCTGCCGATGGCAAGCTGTACAAGGTTGACTCAAGTGCTCCCGCACCGACAACGAGTCGACCTTCAAAGTCCTCATCTCACTTGGGCGCATTCACTGCGTGCACAACCAAGCCGAGAGAGTCAAACTCAGTGGTCTTGAACTCCCGCGCCTCCTCTGGTTGTGCGTTTGAGGTCCGTTCAAGTCACTTCAAATGCTGTGGTTCCCCCACTACTGATCGTGATGCCTGCTTGGTATTAGATCAGGGGGCGCAGCACTCACCCGACCACCCCGGCGCTTGGCCCTGCCATGCGCCTGAGAGGGGTGTGAGGGTAGCACTCTCCTCCAACGACTTACGCAACGTGATCACTCACAAGCGCCGGTCAGGAGAGTTGACCAACAAGCACGATGCGCCTCTTACGGGGCACACTTGTGCAGTGGTCACCATCAACTGCTGTTGCAAGACGGCAGTACCGCCAAAGCAGTCGGTCTTCCAACGGCTACAATCATCGACACCCCTCCGACATCACCTTGGGACGAAGGTGTCAGCAGAAGAGAAACTAAAGATTGCGTCATGCAATGTGATCTCCAATTCCTCATCTGTCCGGAAGACGACTGCCAATTCCTCGTCTTCATCCAAAAGCCAGCCGAGGAAAACCAAGGCAGCTGTCACGACCTCTGGAGTGTTCGAAGGCACTCGGTCGAGGAAGAAGTCCTTGGAGGAAGCTGGGGGTAGCCAGACCCTTGTCGAGCCTCCTTCCGAAGACGAAGATGTCCAAAGCACAGCTACGGCGGATCTTCATCAAGGCGAAGATGGCCTCCCTGAAGCCCCTCAAAATGACGATGTCCTCCAGGACACCGCCGGGGGTAGTGCTGAAAACGAAGAGGCCCTTCAAGACAGAGCTGAGGGCAGTCAGGCCCTTGCAGATGCGCCTGTCGAAGACGAACTCCAGAATGTGGCTGGGGGTGGCCAAACACCAGGAGAAGTAACTCCCCCACATGAGAGCGAGGCTGAGAGTGAAGTCTCAACTAATCCATCCACTTCCGGCCGTGTCATGACAGTATACATGACCGGGGGTGATCTTGAGGCTGATGTGCCGCCACAGGACATTGTCCAGCGCATAGACTCGCTAGAGGGAGGACTCAAAACCCTCTCTGCCTCAATGCAAGCACTGACTCAAGCAGTGTTTGAGATGCGGTCGGCCTTGATCAGGACACCTTCAAATGGTCCCGACCCAGGAGCTAATGGAGAGTCGAGTGTGCCCCTCCAGCGGACACCCTCAGACACAGAAGCACCCCGGACATCGGAGCCCTCAAACGCTCCACTCCAGGTGGTACCTCCTTTCCCGGCTCCTAGCTCCACGGAGGACGTGGTCGAAATGATCAGAGATCTGCGGGAGCGCTTCGAGTCCAAGAACAGGCAGGAGGAGCGCCAGAAGATGGGCATTCCCCAGCCTTATCCCCTTGAGTGGAACAAGGTGGTTTATCCCCCAAAGTATAAACCACAAACACTCACGCCGTATGACGGGAAGGACTCTCCACGACGGTACCTGACGTACTTCCAGTCGCAGACAGGGCATCTTCCGAAGGAGGACGCACTCCTCACCAGCATCTTTGTTGGGGCCCTGAAAGGGGTGGCGTATGACTGGTACTGCAGCCTCCCCGATAATTCCATATCGTCCTTCGACGACCTGACACGCCTCTTCCTCGACCGCTTCTACGACGGTGGGAAGGACATGACGATGGCGTCCCTCATTGAGATACGCCAGAAAGACAAGGAAACGGTTCGGGCATTCATCGAACGCTTCCGTCAGGCCTGCTTCAGGCTACCTACAGGCATGCCAGAACATGCACTTCTCTCCGCTTGCAGTATGAACATGCTGCCTGCAGTAAAGCTCTGGCTTAACTCTACTCCCCCTCCCGACTGGAGCTCCCTAATCATTGAAGCTGAAGCTGCAGAGAAGAAGGCGGCCAATGCACGTCTTCTGGGTGTTAGCTTCCCCGCCTTTGACGATAAGGGGAAAAAGTCCGCAACCAACAACTCCGGACGAGAAACAAAGGAGAAACAGGCATTGACTGTTAATGCCTCGAAGGGCGCATCTGCGCCTACTCAAAAGCCTCCACTGGCACCAAGACCCAAGGAGGTTTATTCATTCAATGATGACGACACCCTGCAACTCTTTGAGATACTGAAGCAGGGTGACAAGATCAAGCTTCCGGACCCGAAGCGGCCTGATGAAGTCGGGAAAGTGGACAACCCGAGGTACTGTCACTACCATCGGTTTGTCGGACACCCGACTAAGGACTGCTACGTCCTCAAAAATTACATCCAGCGCATGATCAATGCGGATGTAATCTTCGTCGACTACGAAGAGAAGACGGTGTCAGCTAATGTGGTGTCACTTCAGTCGGCACCTTGCCGCCGACTACCACACAAGATGGCGTCGTCCCCATCCCTAAGGCGACAATGGAGGTGGTGAATTTGCCACCCACCCGTGACAATGTGAGTGGACTTGTCCCACTCACCACATCTCGAGGAGAGGTCCTCTGGGTTCACCCCGACCTCGTCTCCGAGGTAACTCAACCGGAGGTACGCCCTACCTCCAAAGCAAAAGGCAGGAAGATCAAGTCTTGCCGCACGGTCTCTTCTTCAACGGAAGAGGCACTTCCTGTGCAGACGCGTGCACAACAGAACTCCCAGCCCGGTGAAGCTGCCGCCGAAGTGGTGCCTCCTGGCACCATCCCTGAGGAGGGTCCATCCAAGCCCTCAGCAGCCAATAAACAAAAGCAAGTGGAGGCCCGTTTCGACAGACCTCTGCGGAAAGAAAATGCTTCGGGGCTAGCCAAGCCCCACAATTTTGACATTCTGGCACAACTGGCCAGTACTCCTGCACGCTTGTCTTTGTTCGAGCTCCTGCGTCTCTCCAAGGACTACCGAGAAGCTCTCTGCGAAGCTCTGAAGGATGCCGAATCCTTTCTCAGTCAGGTCAAGCAACCTGAAGACCTACCAACTACTTGTGCACACTGTCATTGTGCGGATGAAGTTATCCCAAACATAACCTTCACCCAACAAGACATGCTGCTCAAGCATCACCGACATAACCGACCGTTGTATTACACAGGGTACATCGGTTCGGTAAAGGTGAGCAGGATTCAGATCGATCCGGGGTCTTCCCTAAGCATCATTCCAAAGGCGCTGCTATCAAAGCTGGGGATCCTAATGTACCGGCTAGCGCCCTCCAATACGACCATCAGCGGCTTCAACGCCAGCAAGAGCGAACCACTGGGCAAGATCCGGCTGAAGTGTCACATCGGCAGCCTCAAAACTGAGGTGACTTGTTATGTGGTGGATGCCGAGGTCAACTACAACATCTTACTCAGACGACCATGGTTACATGAGTACATGGTGGTGCCCTCCACGCTCCACCAATGCATGAAATATGTATCCACCAACGGCGTCATCCGGACGGAGTTTGCAGATATCGATCCCTTCAAAGGGATTGAGGCCTACTTCATCGATTCCGACTTGTACAAGCCACTTTACGAGGAGGAAGCCAACGACGCCGATGATGAAGCAGAGACGGCAACAGAGCCGGACTTGGAGCCCGAAGCGACTCCTGACGCCCCCTTGAAAATCCGTCTGAAAGGGAGACCACCCCAGAAGGCGCCTCCAATGAGCATCAAGCTATCAGGAAAAGCGCCAGCTCGCGAAGCTCCCCTGAAGATACGCCTCAAGGGGAAGCCACCACAAACAGCGGCTCCCCTGGTGGTAAAATTACAAGGGAAGGCGCCACTCATCGAAGGCGCAACCGAGGCACCCCTCAAGGTGCGTCTTAAAGGCAAGCCGCCGCAGTCATCCAAGATGCCGGAGAGGGCTCACATAACCCTCTCAGACCCCAAAGTCAGAGCGGTGGAGGACTCTCCTGATCCGGCCCCAGTGCTTACAGACGAGGAGCTTGGCGAATATATCTCTGCTGATGTAGACGCACCCTCCTTCGACAATGTAATCCCACGGGATAAAATCTCGTACTTTATCAATAATAGAGTGTCTTTCAATTATTCTTGTCTTTCGTACTGGAATGCCATGTATACATTAGACAACGCTCTTCGGTCGTTGCAAACACAAGTAACGACCGTCTACCATAATCAAATAGTCCCGTCTCAAGGAGTCTTCATAGTCCCTCCATGAAGCCGAGACGAAGGCACCATCATCTCGGGCAAAATCGAGCGTCGTCGGAACCTCCCGTCGATCGAGCCCGAACCTGATACCGACAGAGTACAAGTCTATCGATACACGGATGCGGCTAAGCACATCATCCAAAAGATGGGCTACGACCTGAAAAGCAATAAAGGCCTAAACTACGGCAAGGGTCGGCATCTTCCTGTCCGGCTTTCGATGCCCAATGGAAAGCCACAGGATTACTATAATCGGACTCGACGGGGGTTAGGCTATGTCACGCCGCCATCAACTCCAGAGAGTTCAGACGCAGAAGACATAGAACATTCCCACTCGTCAGAAGCATCGACGTGGGATTCCGATACCAGTATCGGATCGGTCTTCAGGAAAGTGCTGTCAGCTAACATGACATCGGCGCAACCTCAGAAAGATGAAGGCGAAGACCAACCGCCGGAACCCTTCAAAGAGGAACCCTGGGCTCAACGCCTAGGAGAACAATGGGAGTCTCGTTTTGAGTTACGAGAACCTCCCACCGAAGACGAAGTTGAGCAGATCGACCTCGGGGATGGGTCTTCTTCTAAACCCATCTTTATCAGCAAAAGCTTGGAAGGAGAAGACCGAGAATCTTTAGTCCAACTGGCTAAGGAGTATATCGACGTCTTCGCCTGGAGCTACGAAGACATGCCGGGTCTCGATCCACAGATCGCGATGCATAGGTTGAACATCTTACCAGATGCCAAACCTATCAAACAACAATAGCGACGCTTCCGCCCGGACATCATGAACGCCATCGATCAGGAGGTGGACAAACTCTTGACCAGTGGCTTCATCCGTGAGGAACAACACCCGGACTGGGTAGCCAACGTCGTCCCTGTCACCAAGAAGAACGGGAAGATACGAGTCTGTATCGACTTCAGGGATCTCAACTCTGCTTGCCCGAAGGATGAATTCCCGCTCCCAATCACCGATGTAATGATCGACAACACATGTGGCTTTGAACGCATGTCCTTCATGGACGGGTATTCAGGCTACAATCAAATCAAGATGTTCCCCGATGACGCAAAACACACGTCATTCAGGACTCCAAAGGGTGTTTTCTGCTACACAGTAATGCCCTTCGGCTTGAAGAACGCCGGTGCAACGTACCAGCGAGCTATGAGCACCATCTTCCGTCAACATCTTTGCAAGACAGTTGAGTGCTATGTTGACGACATCGCAGTCAAGAGCCGCCTCAAAAGAGATCACCTACAGGACCTAAAGACGGTCTTCGATCTCATGCGGGCACATCAACTCAAAATGAACCCCGCTAAATCCTTCCTGGGGGTTTCTAGCGGCAAATTCTTGGGCTTTGTCATCACGGCAAAAGGCATTCATGTCGATCCCGAGAAGACTAAAGCCATCCTTAACATGGACCCTCCGAAGAACCTTCGAGAACTTCGGGGCTTACAGGGACGTTTGGCGTACATCCGGAGGTTCATAGCAAACCTCTCCGATAAATGTCAACCCTTTACTCAGCTCATGAAGAAGGGAGTCTCTTATGTCTGGACAGAGGAGTGCCAAAAGGCTTTCGACGACATCAAGGCTTACTTAACAAGCCCGCCAGTCCTAATGGCACCTGTCGCCGGCAAACCATTCCTCCTCTACGTCCGTGCCATGGATCATTCCCTCGGCGCTTTGCTGGCTCAAAACAGCGATGCAGGCTACGAGCAAGCAATCTACTACCTCAGTCGAACACTCATCGGGGCCGAACACCGGTACAACCCCGTTGAAAAGGAGTGCTTGGCTTTGGTGTTTGCCATTCAGAAGACTCGTCATTACGTCTCGGGCCAGACAATTCACGTCATCTCCCGAGTCAATCCGCTCAGAGTTCTCATGACGAAGCCAGGGTCATTAAACTCCCGGCTGGCTACATGGGCGATCCTACTAACACCATACAACATGGTGTTTGTCCCGCAGAAGGCAGTCAAGGGTCAGGCTCTGGCTGACTTTTTAGCTGCACACCCCATCCCAGAATCTTCAAAACTCTATGAAGACATCCCGGATGAAGTCCAAGAATCAAACGTCACTGAAGGAAGCCCCGTTTGGCAGATGTTCTTCGATGGCGCTTCAAGAACGGGCCCCAATGGCCAAATCATCGCAGGAGTGGGGGTAGTCTTAGTCTCCCCCGATCAGCTGGTCATCCAGCGCGTATACTCCCTTTCGAAGCCGTGCTCCAACAATGTTGCTGAGTACAATGCACTCGTCATGGGACTCCAGCTAGCACAACAGCTGGGGGTGGATCATCTGGAAGCCTACGGCGACTCGAAACTCGTCGTAAACCAGATTCGGGGGCAATACGAGGTTCGCCATGAAGATTTGATCCCTTACCATGAAGTTGCATTGAACATCATTTCAACCTTCACTGGGTTCTTCATCGAACATGTACCCCGCCTACAAAACTTGGAGGCTGACGCTCTAGCTGGCCTTGCAGCCTCATTGGCCGCGCCCCTTGGGACTCAACACTATGTCACGGTAACTGGCCGAGACTTGATTTGTCCCAGAAACAACCTATGTTTGCAAATGGCTCACGCCATGCCGACAAATACTGGGGTTAATGTCCGAGACTGGAGGTTCCCGTTCATCGATTTCGCTGTCTACGAAATCCTTCCAGAGGACCCGAAGGAAGCCGTCTCAGTCAGGAGACGCTCTCTTCGATTCTACTACGATACAGCCACTAAAACGCTGTACTGACGCTCCTTCGACGGGCTTCTCCTTCGATGCCTGTCTAACGAAGAAGCGGCCGAAGCTCTTCGAGAAGCTCATGACGGAACTTGCGGAGCTCACCAACCAGGGCCTAAGTTGCAAGATCGACTGCGACGTATGGGCTACTACTGGCCAACCATGGTTGCCGACGCAGTGGAATATGCTAAGAAGTGCCATGCATGCCAACTTCATGCAGACTTCATACATACACCATCTGAACCTCTACATCCTACAGTCGCCTCCTGGCCATTCGAAGCCTGGGGCATGGACATTGTAGGGCCAATCACCCCTCCTTCATCGAGAGGACACCGCTTCATCCTGGCCATCACCGATTACTTCTCCAAATGGGCGGAAGCAGTCCCACTAGCAGAAGTAAAAAGCTCCAGGGTGGTCAGCTTTATCAAACACCATGTCATTTACCGTTTCGGGGTACCCCGACGAATCATCCATGACAATGGTCCTCAGTTTATCAGCCACATTTTCAGCAGGTTCTGTGACAAGAATCGTATTCAAAACGTGGCCTCAACCGCCTACAATCCGGCAGCAAACGGATTGGCCGAGGCGTTCAATAAAACTATCGTCAGGCTACTCAAAAAAGTCGTGTCATCCAACAAACGCGACTGGGACGAAAAGCTTGGCGAATGCCTTTGGGCCGACCGCACAACGGTACGGACCCCAACAGGCAACACTCCATTCTCCCTGGTCTACGGGAGCGAAGCAGTACTGCCTCTCGAGATACAGATACCTTCGCTCCGCGTGGCAATCACAAACGATCTCACAGAAGAAGACAATCAATGTCGTCGTCTGCGGGAACTGGAGGCACTTGACGAAAAGCGTCTCCTAGCTCAACAACGCATCGAACTTTACCAAGCCCGTATATCACAGGCTTTCAACAAGAAGGTCAAGCAAAGAACTTTCCAAGTTGGCGACCTGGTTTTAGCAGTCAGAAGGCCAATGGTGTTAACTCACAAGACACCAGGGAAGTTCGAGCCCAAATAGGAAGGACCCTTCATCATTGAGACGGTATACTCAAACGGTGCTTACCGGCTCGCCAAACCCAATGGGGACTTGTTCATGATGCCCATCAACGACAAGTTCCTAAAGAAGTACTACTCTTGACATCCTCCAAGACATGTATTTCCCCAAACAACCTTTTTTCACAAAATCAATCGCTTCCGGAACCCAGCTGTTCCGTGGCATCCTTCCGTAGAAAGATAACCACGTCCATATTACCTCTGAGTTGTCTCTCTACATCCTACAAAGCGGAACCTTACACTTCGTGAGCTTACGCTATCCTTCATGTTTACCACGTCCACATTACCTCTGAGTAAACATCCCGTACAAACAACTCCTGCGTTGTCTTACATTGATCGCAGAACTTCCACGTCCACATTACCTCTGAGTTGTTCAGCGTATCCCCCAGGATCATTCCTACCACGTCCATAAACACCTCTGAGTAGGAAGATTCTATCATTTGAACCTAATGATTGCCATGTCCACATTACCTCTGAGCAAACATGTTGGTTCCTTTATACTTATTATTTGTACCTAAAAACCAAGGTGCGTAAAAGATAATAGGTCCACATAAATCATCAAGTTCATGAAATCAAAAATGAACACATCAAAGAGATAGTGTATTTCTTTATTTTTTAAAAGGAGTACAGAAATATGCTATTTCCCCAGCAAGAGTTGCAAAAAAAACACATAAAAAAGAAGAGAAGCTACAATCCCCGATCCTCCCCAGGGTGGGATGAGAGTTCTCTCACTCGACGTCTCAGGTCGGCAGTGCGAGTTTCCACAGTCGCCTGGACTCGCAGCTCGGCTTCTTGACGCATTAACCCGACAGCCTCAGCGGAAGTTTTACTCTCATACTTCTCATCAAGCTGTCGTCGCTGCTGAGCCAAAGCAAGGGTCCGCTGAGTAAGAGTCGTTTCCTCCTGCTTGAATGCCACGTGTTCAGCCAGGACACGCTCAGCCTCTAGTTGAAGTTGGGCCCGCTGGTCTTCAAGACGGCGCATCTGAGCATCAACCTCTGCGATGTTAGCATCCACCGCAGCCCGCTTCTCCGTCGTCTTCTTCATAGATTGAGACAGCTGCTCCGCCGCATCCTCAGTCCCAGCCACTTCACGCTCCCAACTGCTCACCTCGGCTCGATGGGAAGCCTCGATCTCAGCCATCGACTTTCCTATCTCTGCATCTATCAAGACCGAGAGGTCATTTCGTTGGATGCGCTGCAGTTCCGCGAGCCGCTCGTCCAGCTCCATCACCGAAACCTCCAGAATTTTGGCCATATGGTCATGACCCTGGTGAATGCGGATCAGCTCGATACAAGGCATTGCCAAAGCTTTTGCCGCCACAAAGCTCCCCTTGGCATCCATCACTGCAGATACGCCTTTCTCCAGCATTTTGTACACTCCCTCGACGAGGAACTTCACATACCCGTCGGCTTCCGCCAACACCTGCGGCGTCAAAGCAGGAGTTGAGGGAGCTACTACAGTTTGCGGACCGAAGGAAGATCTGTCGACCTCGATCTGAGAGGTTTGAATCTCGGCAGCAATAGGCTCTTCATCAACAGGGCCCAGACTGCTAGCCCGAGGAGCCGAAGGAACAGAAGGAGCCGGCACATGCGTCGTGATAGTACCCCAAGTAGAAGGAGCAACAGAGGGTTCCACACCCTTACCCTTCTCAAGCCCGGAGAAATCACCGACGTCAACGGCTACCTCTTCCCCCGACATTCTATCAGCATCAGCCACCTCCCCCGGCAAAACGGGGAGGTCAATATTTATCTCCTGGCCAGCCCCAGGAGACAAGACCGGCAGAAGAGTCTCATTCTTCTTAAGTCCCTCTACAGGGACAGAATCTGTCGCTACCGCCTGATCGGTAGCCATCTCTATGTCCATGGTTGAAGCCAAGGAAGGATTCGGCAATGATTCAGCCGACCTCCCTTCATCATGACCAGGAGGGGAATCAACCCTCTCCTCTATCCCCACTGCTTCTGCTGCCCCCGCAACAGACTCCTGCAGCTCCGGAGTGGTGTCATCGGAAGATGATGAACTCCATTCCTCTTCATCACCAGGAAGCTGCGCACTTGCTAAACCTTCGATATGTGAAGCCTCCGCTGTGGCCTTCGCCACCTCGGAAGCTGCTGCACCCTCAGGTTCCCTCCTGACCGGAACCTCCACGATAACAGTATCCTCCGGATCTTCCTCTATGAGAGACATCATTGTCGACGGGATACGCACTCCAGACGAGCTTGCCATCTCTTCTCGCCTACTCCCACCCGACTTTGGAGTACGAGGTTTTCTTTTTAGCAGCTCCTACAAAAGAAGATGGGATCTCGTAAGTGGCGGAACCAAAATCAGATTTAGTAGGATGTCCTTACCTCTTCGGACGCCGAATCTGATGACACCGTCGGTAACGATGCCTTCTTCTGCTTCTTCGACACAAGAGATTCAGCCCCTGTATCTGCACATCGTTTCGGTCGATCGCCCGAGGGTTCTGCTTGTGATGCGGAGGGGGCACTCCGTTGACCCACCCCTGACAGACGATGCGGCCGAGCCTTCCCTGGCGTATCCCCAGTCGCTGCTAACTGGGTGCCTGCGATAAGGCTGGTCTCCCTGTCATATCCGGAGGGCGGGGCAGCCATAACACAGTAAAATTTGGCGGCCGAGTAAAGAATGGGCGGCCGCGGATCGGAGACGGGCAACGTAAAACGAGCTCCGGTACATCCGACATTATAGTAATGCCAAGCTCGTGCACCGTCCAACAAACTTCCAACATACCCCAGGGTATTACTGGGGTTATCCAACATCATCTGAGCATAACCAAATTGCCGCACAAAACGGCTCGGCAAGTACGGTTCCAGGTAGCACTGATTCCGGTTCCGGTACACCAGATGGGACGGCCGGATATTTTGCAACCAGCGGAATCCCCATTGAGGCAGAGTGGTAGTACCTTCGCCCAGGTCCCGTAAATCCTCGTTGGCCTCAAAACCCAAATAGATGGGACCAACTTTGGTGATCTCCCAACCCTGAAGACAGGATAAAACCTTTCTACAAACCGGGACACCAGTATGCGACCAGCTCCTCCGATGGAAACGACGAAGGAATGCATCTCCAGCCTTATAATCTCCTTCCGAGCCTGGACTCATCACACTGGGATGATGCAGAATCAGCCATCCCATCAAATAGTGAAACGGCAGTTCGACGCGCGGGAAGTTATTGTTTCGACCTCTGTCATGAATCACATTTCCAGCAAACTCTCTCAAACCTCGCTGCAGGTTACATACCATTGCGGGGAGCAGAGCCAAACGTCGACCGAAAACCAGCTTCACGGCTGGCAGGATTAAGTTTCGGGTTACCCTCTCTACGGCACCAGATCCGCCCGCAAATACGCAATCCCGGAGCCATATCATCAGGTAGGATGCCAACACCGCCTTGGGTGACATCCGATAAGCAAGATGCCAGAAGCAGCTGTAGGAGCGTGCATCTGACTGCTGGTCCTCATTTCCTCGGGGATTTTTCTCCCCTAACCTGCTCATTTCGGACAACACTTCGCTACGAGAGAGCGCCGGTGGAGTGGAAAATTGTGAGGGATCCTCCTTGTCTTGTCTAAAGACATGATCTCTCCAAGCGGTCACATGAGGCTGCGTCCCGTTCCTATCCCGTCTCTGCATATAGTAATGATGACTCGCCACTTCCTTGAAGACGGCCGTCATCTCCTCAGCCCTGTCCCCCAGGATTTGAAGTTCCTCGTTGGTGGGAAAGTACTCTTCATAAGGTTCCGACCCCCAAGGGAGTTTTGACACCTCGTACATCTCATGAAGTGCGAACCCTAATTCCCCCACCGGGGTAAAGAAGGTCCCGGTATGGATATCAAACATCTCCAGGAGTGCGAGGAACATGTGCCTATTAAGGTCAACACCTGCCTGGGTAGCACGGATCGCGGCAGTCAACCCGATCTCTCGGAGCTCAGTCTGAAACCGCGACAAGATCCAGAGCGTCAGTTTATCCCATTTGGAGACGTAATGGCACCAACCCTCCACCCGAAACTCTCCTGTCGGGTAGGAACGTTCCATCAAAAACATACGATGTGTAAAAGTCGAAGCACTATAAGCAAACGTATCAATGGGTACATCACTGAAGAGGCTCCCAGGATGTAAAGTCCGCCAAGTGTAAGAAGACCCAGACCGTACAACGGTCAAAGCATCCCTTTGGTCGGAAGTAGAATCAATTTGGATGACACCAGTCATCGCTCCCCCCTGAGAAGGGGTAAGCTCCCAAGACATTCTCCTCTGGGAAACAAGGCGACAGAAGGACGTCAAAGGCCACTGACGTTCAAGTTGCTTAACAGTCATATGCACTCCATTCGCAGTAAAGAACCAGTCCTCCTTGATCTTCAGTACTGACGAATCAGTAGAAGTGAGACGGTCTCCAAACAGGAACTCAGGCTTCAGGAAGGTCACTTTATCAGATGTGGAGGGTTTAATGACTCCACGCTCCATCATCCGTTTGAGGAACCAATACTGCTGTTCACGGATTAGGGTCATTCTCTCAGGAGGCTGATCCAGCATAAGAGCATCTTGAGCAGGGTTTATCACTTCCTCGTTATGCTCTACTCCCATTTGGTTGAAGGCAGCCTCCAAGAAAACTTCACTCAAAGGCGGGATTGCCATCGACACTAGTAAAAAATCAGAAAAAAAAGTCAGAAGAGAACACACAAATGTGTCTAAAGGAGAAAACTGCGGCGCATCACCAGGGTTTAAACCCATGCGCGTCAGCAGTATAGCCTCGGCGCATCATCAGGGTTTGAACCCATGCGTGTCAGCAGTATAGCCTCAGCGCATCACCAGGGTTTAAACCCATGCGCGTCGGCGGGCAAAGACCGCGGCACATCATTAAAGACTCAAGGCCTATGTGCGTTGGCGTACGGACAATGAGACTTACCAACCACCTCCGGCCGAACTTCGACAGGCCGACGAGGAACGATAGCCGCCGCAACTTCCGCGGGCTCCTTCGCTTTCTCCTTCCCCTTGCTGGCAGCGCCGCGAGGAGTCTTGGGAGCCATTCTCTCGAAGAAGGAGAAGTTAGGGTTTTGAAGAAGAAACTCTAAAGAAGCAGAGGCACAGAGAAGAAGAACTCTTTCTCTCTCCGACTCTTACCTATTTATAGGGCATGGTCGCACGCGTGAACAGATGACGTGTGATCTCAGCCGTCGCCTCGGGTTCTGTACAAGGATAGCAGCAAATAAGACCAAAAGATCATCATTAATCTTTTCGGTTACCAAGGCACCATCATCATTAACTGAGAAGAGCATGCGCCCGAACAGACATGCGCCCAGAAATCATGCGCCCTGACCTCCATGCTTCTTATTCAAAGTATTCCAAAACTTATTCAAAAGTTTTGAAAACTTTGAAGGGGGTCTTGTAGAAGCATGGAATTTCACAACCAGAAAGCCCATGTGCCAGACACTACATGCGCCAGAACTCAGACGAAGAACTTCACAGCAAAGTCAATAACTATAGACATTTGAAGAAGGACTTTTTATATAAAAGTCTATTACATGTCTAGAAAAGGTTGTACAAAGGAGAATTTCTACAAAGGAAAAAGCCTAAGTCTACAGCCAGCGGCCACCATGCGCCTTCAGATAAGCGTAGCGGCCACCATGCGTCTCCAGATAGGCGCAGCATCACTATGCGCCACCAGTGAGGTGCAGCAGATATCATGCGCCTCTATCCAGGCGCATCCCATCATCTCTTCAGCAGCTCAGTTATGTGCATCCCTTCAGCCAAATTCTTCCAGCCAGGCTCACCTGGCCGAGCAGAGCCCAGTTATGTGCCGCTCTTCCAACCAGGCTCGCCCGATAAATGCTTCGACACAAAGCATTTAACCCTCTGGCTGGAACCAAGGAAGAGAAGAGCACCGCAAATGCTGTGGCCAGGGGAGGCTTCGAAAGAGCCTCCAAAGCCGAAGGAAGACCGTCATCGAAACCACGGCTAAAGGAGCAGCTTTCGACACGATCAAAGTGGGGAAACCCCACTTTGCAGGAAGAGAGAGCCTTGCACCGCCATTCCGATCTACGGCTCTTCCGGAATAACGGAGACGAGGCTCGAGCATCCCTATCTTTGGATGCAACAGGCACCTTCCGTCTGCCTCAGAAGCCCTTGACTCCGTCTTTTGGATGTAACAGTCACCTTCAAGTGTATCAAAGACAACACAGCGTCTCATCTTCACCCTCGGGAGCACTTCGTCAGCAGAATGCACCCGTATGTTCAAGTTCATATTGGAAGTACGTGAGGGAATGAGAAGCAAATCTTCTCTCCATGCCACTATTTATAGGCCGGGCAGATCAAACCCACGCGCCAAGTGGATGGCCCTCCGAATTCCGTGCAATGAATTTACATTAAATGGATGAACCGGACGCCTCGAATTCAGCCAAACGGCTATTTATAGCACTCAAAGAGCGAGACAGCCGCATCATTAAAAGACATGTCCGATGCGCCAGCCAGACAGCGCATCACACGGACGCGCCCTTCGGCATTAGGCGCATCACGCAGACGCGCCCTACAGTACCCGACGCATTATAGAGGGTGCGCCCCCACACATCTCCATACCGAGTGGAACGCCAACCGACGCGCCCACTCAGCTGTCCATCGAACGTCACCAACATTAAATGCTGAACTGACAGAGTTGGCAGCACGCCTCCCAAAGTCTGAACAGTTGACAGCTTTATCAGAAAACGAAGCGTCGGCAACGTCAGCATCATCATGACTCTATTCCGACGGCTACTGCCACGTGGCCACCCGCATGCGCCTCTACGGCCATGCGTCTACACCCGCATGCGCCTCTACGGCCATGCGTCCAAACCAGCATGCGCCTCAAAAGCCATGCGCCCCAGACTGATCTCTGATCCCGAAAGACAGAAGGAAAGTCGCCTGCATGCGCCTCAAAAGCTATGCGCCCCAAATGGTTTGTAACTCCTAAAGGTTATGAGCCGCAGCCTCCTCCTGCGCCCAATCCAAGGCACAGCCCACCAGATCACTCCTCTCCACCAAATCCGAGATCTTCGAATCATGAGTCGACGACACGTGTCTTTTGACTCAACTCGTCCAAGATTTCAGCAACGGAAAGATCTTCCCTCTGCTACGTGCCGGCTCACGACAGCAGTATGAAGAGTTCTCCCCCTCGATCAGGGCACAGCATCCATGCGCCTCCATCAGCAACCTCCACGTGGCGTCCCCACACCGGCGCATCCTACATGCGCGCATGAGCAGCCAGCCTGCAAAACTATAAATAGAAGGATCATCCCCTTCACACACACACGGAGACTCAGAACATAAGACTCACAGAGAATCCACAACGGAGAATCACCGGAGAGGCAGTTCTAGACACTCAACGTCTTCCTCCTCTCGGCAAGCTCCAGCACCCAGAGTAATCAACACCTTCAGAGAACCGATAACCGCCGTCAGCCGGTCAACGGAGTCAACGCATTACCACTCGCTCCATTGGCACTAAGGACCCAGTTTAAACAAAAGTGTACTCCTAGGACTACATCTAAGTCCTATATTGTATCACTGTTCTGTTTGTATTAAGATTTCAATCAAAACAATTTTAATGGCAAACACACATCACTATGGATTTCGTTACGAGATTTCCGAGGAGCCCAGCTGGACGAGATGCAGTTTGGGTGATTGTGGACAGATTATCGAAGTCTGCTCATTTCATACCATTCCGAGTGGGACAATCTACAGAGGTATTGGCATACCTATATATGAAGGAGATAGTGCGATTACATGGAGTACCAGTCAGTATAGTCTCTGATCGAGATACGAGATTCACATCGCACTTCTGGAAGAGCATGCAGGAAAGTCTGGGCACTAGACTGAAGTTCAGCACAGCTTATCACCCTCAGACGGACGGGCAGTCAGAGCATACCATTCAGACGTTAGAGGACATGTTGAGAGCTTGCATGTTGGATTTTGGAGGATCCTGGGAGGATCACTTGCATTTGGTAGAGTTTTCTTACAATAATAGCTACCAGGCAAGTATCCAGATGGCCCCTTCTGAAGCATTGTACGGAAGGAAGTGTCGATCGCCAGCATGTTGGGGTAATGTAGGCGAGAGACAGATATTGGGACCAGAGTTAGTGACTCGTACAGTAGATACAGTCAAGAAGATTCAGGGGCATCTTCGAGCAGCACAGGACCGGCAGAAACAGTGGGCAGACACTCATAGACGACCTCTTGAGTTCAAGGAAGAAGATCAAGTGTTCTTGAGAATCTCCCCGACTAGAGGTACAATCAGATTTGGAGTCAGAGGAAAGCTTAGCCCAAGATACATCGGACCATTCGATGTGTTGGAGAAAGTTGGCGAGGTTGCATACAGATTGGCACTTCCGCAGTCATTGGAGGGCGTCCATGACGTATTTCATGTCTCCCAGTTGAGGAAGTATGTGGCAGACCCTAACCACGTACTTGATCATTCAGAGATCACCGTGGGACCGACCTTGTCCTACGAGGAGCAGCCTGTGGAGATCCTAGACCGCAGATAGAAAGTGTTGAAGGGGAAGACCATTCGACTAGTCCGAGTTGCGTGGAAACACCATTCTCCGGGCGAATCGACTTGGGAGCGGGAAGATTCTATTCTGGAGCGTTATCCATACCTTCGTGAGGCGTCTGGTATGACTTAATTCTGCTAATATTCACTCTCTAGATTTTGCTTAATTTAGTTTGTAAATTTCTTAGATTTAGAATTATAAACGTATGTTTCTTTTAATCCCAGCTTGTTTTTAATTTTGAGGACGAAATTTTAATAAGTTGGGAAGAATGTAAAACCCCTCAAAATATTTTTTTATTTTTATTAATATTTATTTGATACTAAATAATGTTAATTGTTAAATAAATGCTTTTACACTAATTATTAAATTATTGATAAAGTTTAGAAGTATATGATATATATATATATATATATATAGTGTTACTATTTATTGGTTTACTATTAGATTATATATATAAGCTTGTATAGTTTTGGTGTTAAAATTTTTAGCAACTAAACCCAATCCTTAATTTAACCTTAACCTAGGCCCAGCCCATTAGGGACCTATTCATTTGGATCTCATTCCCATATATATATTCTTATAGGAGAACCTAATCACTCTCAACCCTAACCCTAAACTTGCCTCCACACAAACTCCACCTCTCCCCATCAAACCACCAGCCCCTCCTCCTCTTTCGCGCCTATCTCCTTTCCCCCTCACCCGGAGCCCCGCCGTCGACGACGAGACGCGGCGCTTCCCGCGCCCGTGTGTAGCAGCCGGCGCCCCCCCCCCCCCCCCCCCCCCCCCCCCGCGCGCACTGCAGCCCGGCCGGCCCCGATCCGGCGGCCCCCTCACGACGTTCCACCCCCCTGCGGCGTGGCGAGGTAACCCCGACCCCCCCGTGGCGCTGTCACGTGGATTAAATCCTCTTAGCATGCTTTAAACCAAGTTTTAGTATTTAAATTCTGATTATTCAGTTTTGTATTGATTGTTATGATGAATAAATGGATGAATAATTAGATCTAAATGTATAAAATCATTGGTAATTATGTAGGGGTTCTACCCTAATTTTTGTGTGATTTAATATTAATTATTTGTATTTATTTGTATTTAATTATGAAGTTTCAATGCTAGTAATTAATTAAATGTGTTTACTGTTTTAATTTTTATGAAAAATTTTGATTACGAATTAGATAAAACTTTGTACATGAAAAAGTTTGTATAATTAATATAGTATTTTAAAATAATTTTTCCAGAATTTTTAGAATTAAATTTATAATTATTTTATGTGACAAATAGTGAATTAAAACTGTTTAATTAATTCCATTTGATGTATATTATTTAATTGGTAAATAATTAAATAATATAATTTATATGTAAAATATAGATTTAATTATAAAGTAAATTATGGAAATTTTTCCAGTATTTTATTGGTTCTTTTAAATATTTTATTTAGATCTTTCTTGGAAGTTTTGTATTAATCAAACTAATTATTAAATACCGTTTTCAATTTATATTATTTAATTGGTTAGTAATTAAATAATATTGTTTGAATAGAAAATGTTTGTAATAGTATATTATTCTGTAGAAAAATAATTCCAATATTTATTTATTATTATTTATAATTATTTAGATTTAGTTGGGTAATTTCTAGATTTATTACATAAGTTGAATATATTATATAATTAATTGTTATTAATTATATAAATGTTGTAATTTTGTGAAGTGATAAGATTCTGTTATAAATGTGTAAATAGGGTATTTAGGAATTTATTTTATGTATTTTAAATATATTTACGAATTTTTAAGACTTAAAAGTAATTTGAAAAATCATGTTTAGGTTTATGTAATAAATTGTGTAATAATTATTTATTGATTTAAATAATTATTAATTTTGTGTTACTACTGTGAATTTAGTTTTAATGATTAAATTTAAGGTTTGTGGTGATTTATTTGGATTTATTTAGAATTATTAAGTATTTATTGTTATTATCCAACTAGTTATTTAATAAATAGTTTAATGATAATAATTCATTTTCTGTAAAATATATATATAATATATATTTATTATTCTGATATTATTTATTTTATTATTAAAATAGACTATAAATGATTTTTAAGGATTTTTACTATTTATGTTAGTAATATTAGGAATTGTGAATTCATGTGTGTATTAAAATGGTTGGTTAATTGATTATCATTAATTAATTAATTAATTATTAAATATTTGGTTGTATATAAATTTCAGAATATAAATGGTATGATAATAAGTATGGTTTACATAATTATTATTGTATAATTATTATTCATAATTATTGATACTAGTTAGCTAGTAGTAATAGATTAATTTAAATTATAGATTACTTAGCAATTAAATGAATTTTTTAATTTGTTTAATTAGTAATTAATTAGAGATAAATCTTGCTTAGGATTATTTGCTTCTCGGGACTCGGACTCTACTTTGGACCCGGATACTCAGTTGCTGGACACAGGCAAGTACACCTTGCTTGACATTTACTATGCAGTATTTACATTTGCCAGTTATTACTATTGTGTGCACTCGTCTCCATTGATGACTACCTTGTATAGAGTTAGTATAAACTTGACACTGACTCAGACACGTATCACATATGAGTGAGTTGAGTGCAGAGGTTCTGTGTTGACTGGCCCTTAACATATGATCTTGAGTCTGTTAGCAGTTTGGTTTAGTTGTACTATATTTACTATGACGTCTTGCATATTGTTTGTACCGCGTATACGGTACGAGTACATTGGGTGGGAAGAGTCTACTAATGGTGTATGAGAATTCTGTTTCCAATGTACGCTGGATGCTCGTATCCCCTCGTTTCTCAAACCGTAGAACGCTTGGTGGCAGTTTCTTCTTCTTCTCCCCCTCTCATGTGCCACTAGTGATGTCTCGAGTGCATTCACACATAGATGGTTAGAACACCTGTATTGTTTCCGTGTATTTCATGTCCTTGTTTGGTTAGGGAAATACTGGGTGGCATTCTTATTAGTTACTTTTACATTACTGCTCAGTATATTCTTGCATGTTATTTTCCTGTGTATTTGTTATGTCCCTCTGAGGACCTGATATCTTTTCCAGAGCTTGATGAGCACTTATTCCCGGCTGATTACGGAGTAGACGAACTTGTTGACGACGACTTTGAGGTGGAGCCGCAGCCTTGATCCTCTGGAGACTAGCTACATCTTCAGACGTGGGTTCCATTTCCAGTATTCTGTTTATTTCTTTTTGCAACTTCATTTCATTCCAGATGTACTCATTTACTTTTAGTGGATTGTTCTCCTCTAGCCATAGTTGACATTTGGATTCTGTGGCACTGATAATTTTCCATTCAGTTATCCATTACATTATTTCATGGATGAGACTAGTTTACCTGCCTGTGATGTTACTTGTTAGTTATACTTCAGCGTACTACAATCGAATCATAGTCCATTAAATTGGGTTTAGCTATGCTAGATTGTACAGCTGGCATGCCACGTATTTTCGATCCGATTATTTGGAACTGGGGCGTGACAGGAGTATCTCTTTCTAGGGTGGCGGCGCTCTGTCTAGAAGGCCCTTTGGTGGTAACCTTATTCTTCTTCTTTGGGAGAGTCTTCTCTAGAAGGGTAACAGCTGCACCCGATTTTCGTTTCTGGGTCTTGCTGATAACAATTGGTCCTGCAGTTGTTTCCCTAACTCCTACAGGGAATACTTCCAGATACTCATCTGGAACAGCAGCGTCATCGGGTATGTCTGAAGGTACCCTGATTGTTTCTTCGACATTCCCTTCCTTGGGCCATCGGAGACTTCCTTTCATATTATAGCCATGTGCGAAGGAGCGAATGGACCCATAAAAGCGAGCATACGTATGAAGTATCCGTAGCTCGTTCGTGCTTGTAGCAGTCGATACTCTGAATTTAGCACCGGTACAAGCAGTACTAAAGTATCTCCAGGCTCTTACACCATCAATTAGCTTCCCATAATGGTAGAAGCTGGTGGAGGGATTACCAACATGAAGTTGTTCATATCCAAACTGGCGAGCGAACCGACTTGGTAGATACGGTTCGAATGAACAGTTGTCTTCATTCCTGTACATCATATGGGAGGGTCTGATGCACATTAGCCATTTGAGAACTGGCACAGGCAATGAATTTCTTCCTTCCCCTCTATCTTCAAATTTTACGCCAAGGCAGTCGGCTGGAACTTGTGGCCTTGTGCAGAAGAAGTTCCATCCATGGGAGTAGTTCAGCACTGCTCGGGTGTCTGCCACTGTAGTTGCAATATATGTGGCTTTGTTGAATTTCTGTAGGAAGACCTCCGCATTATCTCCAGGGCCCGATGGCAACAAACTGCAGTTATAAAGCAGTAGCCAGCGCATCAAATAAGTATAGGGCATCTCCACTCTTGGGAATTCTTTTCGGTGATGAGCATTTTCGATTAGTTTCTCACCAAAGGTCCGCAAACCTGCATTTATTCGACACACCATGGCCGATAGCAGGTTGATTCTGACCTTGAATACCAAACGTACTGCTGGCCACAATACGTTTCGATAAATTCTGTCAATCATGCTAATCCCTAGTACGACCCATCTCCGCAGCCACAGAGACAGAAAGCCTGCCAGCAAGGCTTCCCTTGACATCCTTTGACTGCCATGCTTCAGGTGGCTTAAGGTTTCAGTCCCCGCAGGGATGTCTCCAGTCTTGGTGGACAGACGTTGGTCTGGAGACTTATGTGAGATCATCAAACTGTGGATCAGATCTGAAGGGATTATTGAACAAGGGTTGATGGTTGGAGCCTTGTTTTCTTGGAATCTACCCTTCTCGTTCTTGGCTATCTTATTCTCATGGTAGAATAGATAAGTTGTCCATTTATTTGTATATGCCAAGTGCGACCCACTATCATACATAGATGTGCAAATTAAGTAATGGCACATCAGTTCTTAGTAGACCTCGAATAATCGAGGATTCTTCTCTCTGATTTCTGCCAGTTCCCAGTTGGAGGGAACATATTCTTCATAGGGGGCTTCACCCATAGGCAGCTTAGAGATGAATTGCATCTCGTGCAGGGCAAGACCCATCTCACAGAGTGGGGTTGCAAAAGTTCATGTTGAACTCATATACAACTCCATCAGAGCCAAGAACAGGTTGCTGTTCATCGGTATACCCTGGCTTGTAGAGGCTACCGCTTCATAAAGGCCGATGGCTTCTAAATCTGTCTTAAAGTTCTTCAGGATCCAGGCACTAAGCTGAATCCAGTTCTGGTTGTAAGGAGTCAACCACCCTGGCAGCCTAGGGTTGGCCTGGGGATATAATACTACAGCCCCTATGAACCTGTTAATGAACATCGAGGTCTGCACCGGCTGGATCAGAGCTGAATCTTCGCTCGATTTGAACCCAGGCAATAGACCGGAAAAAGGGACGACACCACCACTGGGAGTGCTGACATGGTAGCCCATTTCATTGGCTCTATCCCTCTTGAAGATGATTCTGCCTGGCCTACCATGACTGCTGGGAGTCAGGTTCCATAGCATCTGTCGGGATTGGTTGGCATGGACGAATGCGGATAAGGGATAATCTCTGGCCATGTCGGGGAGATACATTGCCCTCTCTCCAAACCTAAACACCCAAGCCTCCTTCTTGGGGTGTGTTTGTGATTGGAAGTCTATCGCATCCCCGAACAAGAAAGTCGGCTTCAAAAATTGTTGGTCATCTAGCGATACCAACAATTCTCCATTGATCATGGACAGCAGCATTCAGTCCCCATGAGCAGCTATCAGCTGTGCTCTCCCTTCAGGGTATTCTGGATTTGACTGAGGGAACTCCACGTGGGACAAATTCTCCAAGTAATTTGAACCAACATACCAGCTGGCGAGCCAAATATTTCTGCAAGCGGATGAATTTGCAGGGCCGCTGCCAAAAGAAAAAGAAAAATTAAATTAGTAAAAATCTAATTTGAATTTTTATGCAGATGACTTAATATGAGTTTTATGCATAAAGTTTAAAGACTATAAAAACTTTACACTTACGCGCAAAAAATTAAGTTGATAAAATTTTAAAAGTGTAAAACTTCTTTGTTTTACGCAAAGTCTTTCATTTTTGAAATTTTACGCTGGCACATATTGATGTGAGCGTATTTTGAATTTTACGCTGGCACGTATTGACGTGAGCATATTTTAAATTTTACGCTGACACGTATTGACGTGAGCATATTTTGCATTTTTACGCTGGCACGTATTGACGTGAGCGTATTTTGAATTTTACACTGGCACATATTGATGTGAGCGTATTTTTAATTTTACGCTGGCACATATTGATGTGAGCGTATTTTGAATTTTACGCTGACACGTATAAACGTGGGCGTATGATTTTACTTTTATGCTGACACGTATAAACGTGGGCGTATTTTGTTATCTCAGTTTCTACGCTGACACGTATAACGTGGGCGTATTTTGTTACTTCGATTTCTACGCTGACACGTATAACGTGTGCGTGAAATAAAAAGTTCGAGTCTTCTTCTCCGGCGAACTCACGGCCGAAGTTAGGTAGTATTCTACCTTTCATGGCCGGAGCCACAGCGGGGTTGATCTGTCGGGGTGTTGCCGATGACGGAGCGCGGTCGGCCGTCGACGAAGCTTCGGCGGGCTTCTTGTCCTTGGTACCGGCGGCGGTCTTGCTCTTGGGGGCCATGGATTTTGATCGAGATTTCGAAGAAAGAGAGAAAATAAAGAAGTTCGGGATTGCAAAGGACGAGTAAAGTTCTCTATGTACTCGTAAGGCTCTATTTATAGAGAAATTTTTAAAATCGGTTCAAATTCCCTAAATTCACGCTGACGGTTGGATATCTCAACTTTTACGCTGACCGTTGAGTATCCCAAATTTTACGCAGATGACGGTTGAGTATCCTGAATTTTACGTAGACTATTGAAATTCCCTGATTTTACGCTTCTGTTCAAAGTATTTCAAATTTTGAAAATAATTTGAAAACTTTGAAGGTGGTCTTGTAGGAGCGTAAAAAGTACTTCATAGACCAAGTCAAAGAAGTTGAGAGATCTATGCGAGTCAAACTGAGTTAGACTAAGACTTTACGCAGAGATCAAACAAAGTAAAACTCTACGCGAGTTATTTTACGCGAGAGTTATCCTCAAAATTTTACGCTGGAGACAGGCTGTCAGGTTGCATTTACTGTGTGTGATTTTTGATCTGACAGAAGGATTTTCTGACAAGAACAGTGCACAGAAGCCGAGAAGATTTGATTTACATCAAACCCAATGCTTGTCGTTTAATGTGCAGATGGGCTACTTTACGCTCAAAAGATTGCTTATTTTACGCACGAAAGTTATTCGAGCTTTTACGCTCAAGGCTGTTGTGCGCGTAAAGTTTATTTGAGCTAATTTTACGCTCAAGGCTATTTTCAGCCACTTTACGCAGGGAGTATATTTTGGGCTATTTTACGGCCGATCTTTTCTGGCTACATGAGAACGTGGTCTGCTTATGTGGCTTTCATGCCACACTTATCAAGGAACGTGTGTACGTGATCTCCCCATTTTGTTGAAGTAGTGGGACACGTGTCACCATGCGTTGAGATCATAACTCTACATGGGACACGTGTCATCATGCGTAGAGGATAATTTTTATCGTGGGTGACAGTTACTTGCATAGAGACCAAACTTTGTTGCTTTTTACGTACAGAGGGTCTAGTCTATAAATAGACTTATTTTTAACACAGACATCATCAAGAGATCAACAGAGATACAGGAGAGGAGATTCTGAGAAAACTCATACTTTCAGAGTGATATTCCCAGAAGCATTTCTTCAACTTTTTCTCAAGAACAGGGTGAAGCAAAGATGGAAAGCATTCGACTGTGCCATCAGTGCCGTTGCTCGATACCTTTCTGGTGACTTAGTTCTTCCGATTGTTCGTCTTCTTCAAGTAGTTTTCTTCATCATCATCGTATGGTCCAAGGAACAAAGTGATCGCTCTAAGATCAGACTTCCATAGCAATACTTCCGAAAAATAATTTGTACTTTTATACTTTTTCTCGTTTTCTTTTAAAAGCCAATTTTACGTATTTTGTTAAGTGAAACAATCCCGAAGAAGCATCTCATGTAGAGAAAAAGTTCATGACGGTCCGGAAGATGTCATGAACCAAAAATCAAATTTCTCAAAGTATATCGCTTCGGTAGAGGATATACCTCAGATTCCAGAAAAGACTTAGAAAGATGTACCAGTACCCAAGAAATCTATGTTCAAGAGAAATTTGGAATCAAGAAATTTTGTCTTAGATGACATTATCGAATGAGAATAAAAAAGATGTTGAAAATTAAAAGATAACACTAAACCACGAATAATCTAATGAAAAGATGCGATATCTCTTGCAAGACATAGAGTGTTCGGTCCTACAGTACAAAACCGAAAAGGAATAAACCCGGTAGGTTTTGAATGGGTGTTTGTAACAAATAGATATTCAATGTATAAGAGCAATATTAGCTCAAGGATTCACGAAATGATCATGGATAGAATATGAATAAATATATTCTTCGATCATGATAGCCTAGACGATAAGATATATCCTCAAAGGTCATGGATTTAAATTTTCAGATATATCCTTGAAGGATTTGATATTACCATGTTATCCCTAAAGGATCTACAAATGAGCCATATATGGATTAAACCATCCAGAAGAATGTGACAGGCTCATTGAGTTTATAGAAAAATTTATGAACGGATTCATCAAAATGGTCACCTCCTGAAGAGAAGATCTCCTGAAGAGATTAAAGTACCTCCTGAAGAGAAAATCTCCTGAAGAGATAGAAAATATGACAGTATCTCCTGAAGAGATTTGAAATATCTCTCAAAGAGATATGGATTCTCCCAAAGAGAATGGAATCTCCCATAGATATTGGAATCTCCCGAAGAGATTAAAATCTCCCGAAGAGATAAAGATAAATATTCAAAAGAGATCTCATATAATTTCATGAAAAAATGAATCTCTAGAAGAGATCTACTATAAATCTCCTGTAGAGATTTAACGATTTATATATAATGGTCAGGTCAATAGGATCTTTTACAACCAAAAAAAATATGTTCTGGGTCCTGAAGTACCATATTTAAAGAATATAAAATTATTTCTTGTCATTTAATCAGCACAATATTTTAGAATAACATTAGGCATATTAATTATCCTTGACGAATGTTTTTTATCTAATGAGATATGTAGATGAATGATATTTATCTGATACTCCATTAAGGGGATACCATAAATAAGGTATGTTTTATGAATAATGTTGCAGTTATTTTAGAGAGAATAAATGAAATTACTACCGTAATTTCATCAAAGAAAACAAGAGAATGTGCAGGACTATGTTTTCAACAGTTCAACATATCAGGGGGAGTTGTAAGCTTCCAAGAATAACCAATGAGTCTACAAGTATTCGTTAGGATATGGAGATAATGTATAAAAATGTATAGACAAAGGTTGGGGTGAAATGTAATATTCAAATGTACTGGGGGTATTTTTCTTTCTTTATTGATGTAAGAACTACATGTAATTTTTATAATTTGAGGGGGAGCATCCTGAAGATGCACGCTAATGGAGACATCTCGAAGTATATCTTTGTGCATTGTACTCTTTTCCTTCGTGGAGGTTTTTTTTCACTGGATTTTTCGTTCGAAAGATTTTTAATGAGACAATGTAAACCGCACCTAGTTAGATTCCTGAAGATTCATATTCCTGAATAATATTGTACTCTTTTCTTTTCTATGAAATTTTTCCCAGAAGACGGATTTTTTCTCATAAAAGTTTTTAATGAGGCAATAATTAAAGTGGGCATCCAAGAGGGAGTGTTATGATTTGGATAAACCCAAATAAAGATGCTCTTATCCATACCCACAACCACCTATATCTCTTTCCCTCTATATATGTTATGAATGAGAAAAGGTACATACATTTTTTCTGGCTACCACAATTTCTTCTCTTTCTCTTCTATTTTCATGACAGTATTATATTTTTTATTATTTGGTGAGGATCTTTAACTTTTCTTTTGAATATTCAATTGTCCATCGTCAATCAGATATCTCAAGATTGCGAATGTTAATGTGTCAAGTGAATAAATGATGAACAAGTTGAGATTATAGATCCTTTGTTAAAGCATCGTGTTCCTTAGAATCTACGATCCTCTAGGTTGAATTCTTTGATAAATGTAATTACTATGCCCATCAAAATAAATGACAAGGATTTACTATGAAAGAACGCTAGAGGCTTAGTATATTTTGTCAATTATGCCTTCCATTAATTCCATGAAGGAACTATTATGGATGAATTTATTTGATTGGTTAATAATTAAGCATAGACGCTTGAAGTCTCAATCACCCCCATTGCATCTTTCCTTCCATCATTGGAGTGGCCGAGAAGCAAAACTTCAACAAGGTTTACCTTCAATTTTAGTGTCCATGATTTCGAACTATGCCTTGCCAATACGTTCCGTTTGTTGGTGTTGGATGGAATTTCCAATCTATGTGGAGCAATTCCGTAGTGTAACAAGTCTTATTCGTGTCGGAGAAGTTCGGGGAGAGCAAAGATCGTGCCATTCGAAGTATCGAGAAAACTCGAAAAATTGGAGGAGTAGCTACTGTCCCAAAGCCAGGCAAACTCGGTCCGAGTTCGGCAGACTCGAGTATAGTTGAGTGTTCGGTTTATTCGGTTTCACCGAACCGAAAAAAATGAAAACCGAATAAATTAAAATTCCAAAAAATAAAAACCAAAACCGAATCGAAATTAGACAAAATTGGAACTGAACCGAATAAACTACTTGATTTATTCGATTTGTTCAGTATGCTATTTCTATTGTCTAATGGGCAAGTCCAAAGTTGAGATCCTGGTTAAGCTATATTAAAAATTATAACATTTAGATACATGTATTCCAATAGTAGAGGTTTTTCAGGATTTGAATCTGATCGTTCCGTGGATTTTTTTTGCAATGATTTTTTACAACAAAATCGTTTATTGCGTTGTTTTGTCCTTGATGATCTTAGATATTTGGATTTTGTGTTTTTGTTCTGTTCTCTTGCAACTCTTTGATTTTGGGAAACGACTTATGCGTTTCGTTCCCAACACCCAGCTACCCATTCTCCGGATCAGCCTGAGAGATTCTTCCATGCAAAGCTTCTTCATAATCTATCAAGTGTATGCAGGATTTCCACACTATTGGGAATCCGGCACGATCAAGAGACGGGAGAAGCAGTCTCGAGATTGCAGGGGTACGTTGATGGCCGGAGGACCCTAGGATTCTGACGAACTCGCCATCGAATATCCAGTTCGAAAATCGAATTAGATATTTGCCCGTCGGGGAGACGGGTTGGCATGCTGATTTACTATGTTTCTGGTGAGACATACTAAAGTTATGGGTGCTCAGTCTTAAACGTGCGTTGTAGGACAGAGCAGTCGTCTCTATAATGTGTGCTCTTCGATAGGGTTTAATGGAATAACACCATTGTTCTAAGAGTACACGACTCTTAGGTTTCGACTTAAAAGATAAATAGAGTTTCTTAACAATCATCATTTGTGTTATTTCTGGATTACAAATAAAGACTCAAACCGGAAAAACCACATATCACGGATGATCTTGGATCAGACTACAACGTTACTTGGAAACAGAACTATTACAAACCGACTAAAAAGCAAAGCTAGCTTGCGACAAAAAAATAATAGAAACAAAAATTGTTCTCCTCTTTACAATCGTGATCGCAGTTGCTACAACGAGATAGAACAGGAACAGGAACAGGAACTTTAAAAAGAAGAAGGAAGAACTCATGATAAGGTGATGAAAATCACCGTTGCTCAAATCAAGATTTGTCTCATTCGACGATCTGCTTCCAAGAAGCAGCAAAATCGGTGTAGAACATCTGGAACGTTCTTGTCACCCATGTGATGAACGCTCTCTCTTTCTATCTTTCTAAAGATGGCAGACACGAGCTACATATAGTAGTGGAGGCAAACACCAAATTCTATTCCAGACGCCACCCCAAATCTCGTTTAGATAAAGATCAATTTAAACCGAATCTCAAAAGATAGGGAGAATTTTAAAAGAATTGATTGCATAACTACAACTACTCCTGTGCACTCCAGCGTATGTGGAAACAAAACGCGCCTATGCACGAAAGAGTGCCCGAATCCAAGTAGCTAAACCTCTTTGGGAATTAACTCCTAAGAAAAACTCTAAAAATGAGTGACAAAAATAAGATTGGTTTTCGTAATGTCTTCATTCTTGTTCTTTTGCAAAATACCCCACAAATCACATGAAGGACAACACCTTATGTGCACAATAGTCAATACAAAAGGAACCAACTATATTAAAATCAAAAATGCTATTTGGCTCCCAAAATATTTGGGTGATATCATCTCCCATTATGTGGTATATGACATGGTTGCTAACATGATAGCTGACATAGCAAAATTTAATATTAAAATTAAAATTTATATTAAATTAACATGATAATTAATATTAAGATTAACCTTAACATTAAAATTAATCTTAACATTAATATTAATATTAAAATTAGAATTAATATTAACATCAATATTAACATTAACATTAATATTAACATTAATATTAACATTAACATTAACATTATAAAAATTAGGTAATTAATTTTTTGGGTTAAAATTTGCCACGTCAGCTGTTATGTCAGCTGCCATGTCAGATGCCACATAATGGAAGATGGTATCACCCAAATATTTTGAGATCCAAATAGCATAATTGTATTAAAATACACATTTGGAATGGAAGGCAATGTGAGAATAAACTTTTTTGTGTTGGCTCACAAAGCCCAACAGTTTGTTCAATCAGGCTCGAGAACATAATGAGAGTAGGGGTGAGCATATAACGGTTGAAAACCAAAAACCGAACCGAACCGAACCGAAATATGACAAACGGTTCGATTTTTTCGGTTATCGGTTCGGTTTACGGTTTAAAATTTTGAAATTTTGAAATAACGGTTCGGTTTTCGGTTCTTAATCCGAAAAACCGAACCGAACCGAAAATCGATTTAGATTTAGTAATTTATCAAACTACCCACAATATACATATACTAATGTTTATTAATCCCTAACTGAGCGCACTCTCTTCTCCTATTCTATGTCGGTGCTTCTTTGAGCACTCTCTCTATCTACCCTCAATCTATATATACTAATATCTTTCACTCTATGTAATATAACAATTCATAAATACAATAATGTCATATATTTAAAAAAAAATTTATTTAAATATGTTCATTTTGCTAAAAACTTGAAGGCCATGCACATTGGTCCATGAAACCGAACCGACCGAAAACCGAACCGAATTAATTCGGTTCGATTTTGTTCGGTTTTTATAAAAATGGTTCGGTTTTCGGTTTTGAGAAATACGGTTTACGATTATTTCGGTTTTCACATATTCGGTTCGGTTTGAACCGAACCGAACTGATGCTCACCCCCTAAATGAGAGTCTTGCAAAGAGTTGGGAGTGTTTTTCTCTTGGAGCAAGAGCGTTAGACATTTGGAATCCAAAGACACCCTTAAATGTGTGGTGAAGGGGAGTGGAGTAATCTCGTGCCTCCACCACCAGTCCAACGGATAGAGAATTTAAGGTGAAGGGAGTGGAATGAGGGTTATATATATGGGGAAGGGAATGGGGGAAGCATCACCAAGAACAAGTGAGGCAAGAAAACAAGCAAGAGCGCTCTCTCTCTACAATGGCCTCCTCTATGATAGTCTCCTCCGCCGCAACCGTCGCCCCGGCCCAGGACATGGTTGCGGCCTTCAGCGGCCTCAAGTCTACCTCGGCTTTCCCCGTCACTCGCAAGGCCGGCAGCGACCTCGCCAAGCTCCCCAGCAATGGTGGGAAGGTTCAGTGCATGAAGGTGTGAACATTTCGCACGCACGCTTGCTCGCTTAATTGAGCTTAACGAATTTTGGTTGTTTACTAACTACTTATAATTGTATTTGTTTGAAAATGTGTTGCGTACGTGCAGGTGTGGCCAATCGAGGGTGTCAAGAAGTTCGAAACCCTGTCTTACCTTCCTCCCCTCACTGTGGACCAATTGGTCAAGCAGATCGACTATCTTATCCGCAGTGGATGGGTTCCCTGTTTGGAATTCTGTCCTGTAAGTATTCCTCTGAAACATATTTTAAACGGATTAAAACAGAATTAATTATTCCTAGTACACGTGCATCGTAAACTCGGTACAATAGTCCGTCAAACTTAAGATTTTGCTTCAAAGAAACTGGTATTAATTTTGAATGTTGCAGAACGGATTTGTGTACCGTGAGTACGGGGCAACCCCTGGGTACTACGACGGGCGCTACTGGACCATGTGGAAGCTCCCGATGTTCGGGTGCACCGACGCGTCGCAGGTGGTGAAGGAGCTGGAGGAGTGCAAGAAGGAGTACCCCAAGTGCTTCGTCAGGATCATCGGCTTCGACAGTTACCGTCAGGTGCAGTGCGTCAGTTTCATCGCCTACAAGCCCTACTAGACGTCGGCGGCGGGCGTGCAGACGGTCGATCGCGGCGGCCGCTAGAGTCGGAAGCCTTCGCCGATTTGCTTTGGTTTAGGCCTTTGCTCATTTGAATTCCTTTTGCTGTTTCTTTTCTTTTTATATATATATGTTTCCGCGCGCTCTCTCCAACAGATGAGAATGGGCTATCTAATGGTCATACATATATTGGTTGGTGAGGATGAATCAATGTTAACAGCTCCGGCTACAAAATTGTTGTCTATGAATAACATTAATAAGCATATGTTGTCCTTTCATTAGTTTCATACTACTCTCTTTCTGTTAATTTCTTTAAAAAAATGGTAGTAGTGTATTTTATTATTTGGTGAGGATCTTTGAATTTTCTTTCGAATATTCAATTGTCCATCTTCGGTCGGATATCTCAAGATTGCAAATGTTAATGTGTCAAGTGAAAAAAATGATAAACAAGTTGAGATTATAGATCCTTTGTTAAAGCATCGTGTTCCTTAGAATCTACGATCCTCTAGGTTGAATTCTTTGACAAATATAATTACTATGCCCATCAAAATAAATGACAAGGATTTACTATGAAAGAACGCTAGAGGCTTAGTATATTTTGTCAATTATGCCTTCCATTAATTCCATGAAGGAACTATTATGGATTGTTATAAACTAGAGATAGCAACAAGAGAAAATGGAGAAGAAAGTTGTGTATCATTTCATTCATCCAATATGGCCTTTATATAGGTTTACAATGGATTGCCAAAGGTCATGAGTTATGAAATCAAAGGGCATGAGTTACATAAGTTATGAAACCAAAGGGCATGAGTTACATAAGTTATGGATGACTAAGAGTCAAGGGACATCCATATTTACAACACTTTTCCTTGGATGTCCGATGTAATATGGGAAATGTCTCGTTAAAACCTTGCCAAGAAAAACCCAATGGGATAAAAACTTGGACGAAGAAAAAAGAGTACATATTACACAAAATGTGTAAGCGTGATAAACTGCCTCGTTAAAACCTTGCCAAGAAAAACCAATGGGATAAAAACTTGGTCGAAGGAAAAAGAGTACAGTTTGAGAATTAGTGATCACGCTCCCCCTGATGCTGGCAAGAGATCCTTTAGCTGACGCATCCCAATATTCTGAATCATCTTTCTGAATGTTGTGGTTGGTAATGCTTTAGTGAATAAATCTGCAAAATTCTTGCTTGATTGTATCTGCCGAACGTCAATGTCACCATTCTTCTGTAGCTCGTGAGTGTAGAAAAATTTAGGTGATATATGTTTCGTTCTGTCGCCTTTGATGTAGCCATTCCTGATTTGTGCAATACAAGCAGCATTGTCTTCATACAATATTGTCCTAGTATTCTTTGTTGAAGATAACCCACATGATTCTCGGATATGCTGAGTCATCGTTCTTAACCATATGCACTCTCGACTTGCTTCATGCAAGGCCAGAATTTCTGAGTGATTAGAAGAAGTTGCTGCTAATGTTTGTTTCACTGAGCGCCATGATATTGCAGCACCACCACAAGTAAACACATATCCACTCTGAGATCTTCCTTTATGTGGGCCAGATAGATAACCAGCATCAGCATAACCCACAACTTGTGATTCTAAATTTTTTGAGTAAAATAAGCCCATATCGGTTGTTCCACGAAGATAACGTAATTTATGTTTAACACCATTCCAATGTCGTTTTGTTGGTGCTGAGCTATATCTTGCCAGTAAGTTTACTGAGAATGCTATATCAAGTCTTGTACAATTTGCAAGATACATCAAAGCTCCAATAGCACTAAGATATGGTACTTCCGGACCTAATAATTCTTCATTATCCTTTCGAGGACGGAATGGATCTTTCTTTACATCTAAAGATCGAACAATCATGGGGCTACTCAGTGGATGAGATTTATCCATATAAAATATTTTCAAGATTTTTTCTTCATAGGTAAATTGATGGATAAAAATTCCATTTGATAAATGTTCGATCTGCAGGCCGAGACAAAATTTTGTCTTTCCGAGATTTTTCATCTCAAATTCTTTCATTAGATAGTTAGCAGTTTCTGTGAGCTCTTCGGAAGTTCCGACAAGATTTAAGTCATCAACATAAACTGCAATAATTGAGAATCCATTTTTAGATCTCTTGATGAAGACACATGGACAAATTGGATTGTTTATATATCCTTCTCTAACAAGGTACTCGCTAAGGCGATTATACCACATTCTTCCAGATTGTTTTAATCTGTATAGGGATCGTTGTAATTTGATTGAGTATAACCCATGAGATCTTTGGTTATTTGTTTCAGGCAATTTGAATCCTTCTGGGATCTTCATATAAATGTCATTATCCAATGACCCATACAAATATGCGGTAACAACATCCATAAGTCGCATAACAAGTTTTTCTGTGACTGCTAAGCTGATCAAATATCGTAATGTGATTGCATCGATCACAGGGGAATATGTTTCATCATAATCGACTCCAGGTCTCTGTGAAAAACCCTGTGCAACAAGTTGTGCCTTGTATCTCACAATTTTATTTTTTTCGTTTCGTTTTCTTACAAATACCCATTTGTATCCAATAGATTTTATACCTTCAGGGGTTTGGACTACAGGTCCAAATACTTTGCGATTTTCTAAGGATTTTAATTCAGCTTGTATCGCATCTTTCTATTTTGGCCAATCATTTCTATGTCGACATTGTTTAATAGATTTTGGTTCAGGATCCTCATTTAAAATATCAAGTGCAACATTATAAGCAAAGATATTGTCTATAGTAATTTTTTTTCTATCCCAGCTTTCCCTTGTACTCATATAATTCAAAGAGATCTCTTCTGAAATATGTTCATTATCATGTGCCTCTTCAGGAGTTACTTTAGACTGATCAGTCAAATTTTCTATAGCGCTTTCATATTTCGAAACTATTTTCTCTTCGGGAGTAATAACTTGTACCTTTTTCTTTCGAGGGTTCTTATCTTTAGCGCCAACAGGGCGTCCACGTTTCATGCACGGTTTTAATGTGCCATCATGTTGTCCTTCAGGGATATCAATCCGTACGGGTACGTTTATAGCCGGTACATAAGATTTTGTCACTTTCTTAATATCAGTGAATGCATCTGACAATTGATTTGCAATATTTTGCAAACAGATAATCCTTTTCACTTCTTGCTCACTTCTACTTGTGCGTGGATCAATAAAAGATGATACATTCCATGTAATTTCACGCCGTTCTACAGGAAGTGACGTTTTATCTCTCCCTAACGGCGGGAAAATTGACTCATCAAAATGGCAATCAGCAAACATTGCCTTAAATAAATCGCCCGTCAGGGGCTCAATGTATTTTATTATAGATGGTGAGTCAAAACCAACGTAAATTCCAAGATGCCTTTGTGGGCCCATTTTTGTTCTTTTAGGTGGAGAAATGGGAACATGAACTGCACAACTAAAAATTTTTAAGTGAGAGATATCGAGCTGCTGGCCAGAAACAATTTCCAATGGTGAATGATGATTAAATGAACTTGGTCGAATACGGACCAATGCAGCTGCATGTAGTATTGCATGTCCCCAAACATAAGTGGGTAAACTTGACCTTAAAAGTAAAGGTCTAGCAATCAATTGTAATCTTTTAATAAAAGACTCTGCAAGTCCATTTTGAGTATGGACATGTGCAACTGAATGTTCAACGTTAATCCCAATTGACATGCAATAGTCATTAAATGCTTGAGATGTATATTCACCGGCATTATCGAGACGAATTGTCTTAATAGAATAATTAGGGAATTGAGCCCTTAACTTTATAATCTGAGCAAAAAGTTTGGCAAAAGCAACCGTTCTTGTTGACAATAAACATACATGTGACCATCTAGATGATGCATCTATCAAGACCATAAAGTAACGAAATGGACCACAAGGTGGGTCAATTGGTCCACAAATATCTTCTTGTATTCTTTATAAGAACATAGGTGACTCAAGATTAACTTTCATCGGAGATGGTCTTATAATTAATTTTTCTTGTGAGCATGCAGCACACACACAATCACGAGGTAAAAGAATCTTCTGGTTCTTTAAAGGATGTCCTGGTGAGTTTCTAACTATTCGATACATCATACTAGATCCAGGGTGGCCAAGCCGATCATGCCAAAGCATAAAAAGTTTTGGATCATTGAACTTCTGGTTTATCACAGTGTTAGATTCTATGGCACTTATTTTTGCATAATACAATCTTGATGAGAAAACTGGGAGTTTTTCTTTCACATGCTTCTGGCATGAATCATTGGATGTAATGCATAGATATTCCATATTCCCCTCATTCATAGTCTCGATGTGGAAACCATTGAGACGTATGTCTTTGAAACTTAGCAAATTTTTTTTTTGACTTGCTTGAAAACAAAGCATATTTTACAAAAATATTTGTTCCACCCGGTAATATTATATTTGCTCTTCCAGAGCCCTCAATTAATTTTGTAGTACCAAAAATTGTACTAATATTTGCTTGTGCCAATTTTAAGTTCGAAAAATATTTTCGATCTCGAAGAATAGTGTGCGTTGATCCACTGTCAACCAAACATATATCTCCACCGTTGGAGTTGTTCACAGCATCATTATTTTCCATATTTCTATAAACACAAATAAATTAAGTAAGAAACATTTAATTTATTGATAAAAACTAAAGTTTAAAACAAGCATAACAACAGATACTTAGAAACGCGATATAACAAACATAAAACTAGAACTAAACTGGAAAAGATCAAATAATCTCCAATTCAACTTAATTATTTTTGATATTTTCGTTGCCATCATTAGCATCATCACCCCAAAACTTAATTCCTCCACTTGGCTCGTTTAAGTAATCTTCAACATCCAAATGAGTGAATTCCATTGGATCATTTTCATCTTCAAGAATGTTGCTGAAATTTGCAAAGTTGCTCTCTTTCTCTTTTCCTTTACTCTTGATAGATGTTTGGTAAAGGTCAATTAGGTGCTTTGGTGTACGACAGGTATGAGACCAATGCCCTTTTGCTCCACATCTGTAGCAAGCTTCTTCATAATTCTTCGGAGAATCAACTTTTGCACACTTTTCTTTATCTTGTTTTCCGCCATTTTTTGTTCCACTTCAAGTGGTATGGCCCAACCTTCTTGTTGAAGGGTTGATGGTTACGACCACCATGGTTTTGAATTTTACCATGACTATAACCGCGACCATGACCGCGACCACGACCGCGACCGCGACCGCGACCACGAACACATCCTTGTCCATAGTTATTTGCATTCGCTTCAGGGAATGGCTGTGATCCAATAGGGTGGGAGTTATGGTTTCTCATTAGGAGCTCATTATTTTGTTCGGCGACAAGAAGACATGAGATCAATTGAGAATATTTTTTAAACCCCTTTTCACGATACTGCTGCTGCAGGAGCATGTTCGTGGCATAGAAAGTAGTGAATGTCTTTTCTAACATGTCTTCTTCAGTAACATTATCTCCGCATAATCTCATTTTAGACACAATTTTGAACATTGCAGAGTTATATTCGTTTACCGATTTGAAGTCTTGCAACCTCAGGTGCATCCAATCATAGCGAGCTTTTGGGAGTATCACACTCTTTTGGTGATCATAACGTTCCTCTAAGTTTTTCCATAGAACTGCTGGGTCTTTAACACCAAGGTATTCGGATTTCAGCCCTTCATGGAGGTGATGTCGAATGAAAATCATTGCTTTTGCTTTGTCTTGTTCGCTTGTTTCATTTTTTTTCTTTGATTGCATGTGCAAGGTTCTTCGCACTCAAATAAATTTCTGCCTCAAGAACCCAAGTTAGATAATTTCTTCCGGAAATATCAAGAGCAGCGAACTCAAGCTTGGTGATGTTTGCCATTGTCTGAAAAAATATATTTATTTAGAATATAATACACATGCTCAAATCTACAGGTTTGAGTTCTATCAATTAGGCTTCAAGCGTAACATATTCTATTTTGGCTTCAGGCCTTATATTCAATTTAGGTTCATAAGCGAACGTTTTCTTTCAATTTTTTTTTCATGAAACTTCAGGTTCATTAAAATATAAAGCTCTAAGATGTTTGCCATATTTCTGAAAAATAAATAGTACTTTAGAATATAATACATATACTCAAATCTCCAGGTTTGACTTTTATCAATTAGGCTTCAAGCCTAACATATTTTATTTGGCTTCAAGCCTTATATACAATATAGGTTAGGAGATGAAACTTCAGGTTCATCCAAATACAAAACCCTAAGATAATTGCCATAAATTCACAAAGTTTAGAGCTAATAAAATTACTACAAATAAAATGACATACATGAAGGGATAAGAAGCTGCATTTTTTTCTTTCTCTTTCACTTTTTTTTTTAAAAAAAATATGCTCAAGACAAACATTATTAACAAACAAACCATAAGCAAACAAATCCATAGACTAACATACTAATATATTTTGA
The DNA here is from genome assembly GCA_029216955.1 of Iris pallida. NCBI lineage: Eukaryota > Viridiplantae > Streptophyta > Magnoliopsida > Asparagales > Iridaceae > Iris > Iris pallida. The sequence continues at coordinate 5,085,045 of JANAVB010000400.1, forward strand.
CAATTGCATCTACTATTGAATATAATTAAAAATGCATGAATAAACAAGACCGCTATTATGAATTAAAAAAAAATCTTGAATAAGCAAGCCATGACTTGGTGAAAATCTTGCATTAGGTAGAGAAATATAGCAGCTAGAAGAAATGTTAGGATGTGAAGTGCAATAAGAGTGATAATAGAAATTGACGCCGACTGTGGGAATAAGAAACCATCCTACTGTCATATGAATGCATGAATATAAAAACTTAAAGAATGACGAAAGTTGGACTTACAATCTCCTTGAGCAAACTCGTGCTGATAACGAGTTATAAACTAGAGATAGAAACAAGAGAAAATGGAGAAAAAAGTTGTGTATCATTTCATTCATTCAATATGGCCTTTATATAGGTTTACAATAGATTGCCAAAGGTCATGAGTTATGAAATCAAAGGGCATGAGTTACATAAGTTATGAAACCAAAGGGCATGAGTTACATAAGTTATGGGTGACTAAGAGTCATGGGACATCCATATTTACAACATGGATGAATTTATTTGATTATTGGTTAATAATTAATCATAGTCGCTTGAAGTCTCAATCACCCCCATTGCATCTTTCCATCAATCATTGGAGTGGCCGAGAAGCACAACTTTGACAAGGTTTACCTTCAATTTTAGTGTCCATGATTTCGAACTATGCCTTGCCAAGACGTCCGGTTTGTTGGTGTTGGATAGAAATTTCAACCTATGTGAAGCAATCCCGTAGTGTAACAAGTCTTATTCATGTGTCGGAGAAGTTCGGGGAGTAAGAAGATCGTGCCATTCGAAGTATCGAAAAAACTCGAAAAATTGGAACAGGAGCTACTGTCTCAAAGCCAGGCAAACTCGATCCGAGTTCGGCAGATCGAGTATAGTCGAGTGTTAGGTTTATTCGGTTTCACCGAACCGAAAAAATCAAAACCGAATAAACTAAAATTCTTAAAAATAAAAACCAAAACCGAATCAAAATTAGCCGAAATCGAAACTGAACCGAATAAACTACTCGATTTATTCGGTTTGTTCAGTTGGCTATTTCTATTGTCTAATCGACAAGTCAAAAGTTGAGATCCTGGTTAAGTTATATTAAAAGTTATAACTTTTAGACACATGTATTCCAACAGTAGAGGCTTTTCTAGATTTTTTTCGCAATGGTTTTTTACGACAAAATCGTTTATATTTGCATTGTTTTGTCCTTGGTGATATTAGAGATTTGGATTTTGCGTTTTTTCTGTACTCTTGCAACTCTTAGATTTTGGGAAACGACTTTGCGTTTCGTTCCCGACACCCAGCTGCCTAATCTCTAGATCAGCCTGAGAGATTCTTCCACGCAAAGCTTCTTCATAATCTATCAAAATGTAGGCAGGATTTCCACACTATTGGGAATCCAGCGCGATCAAGAGATGGGAGAAGCAGTCTCGAGATTGCAGGGGTACGTTGATGGTCGGAGGACCCTAGGATTCTAACGTACTCGCCATCGGATATCCAGTTCGAAAATCCGATTAGATATTTGCCTGTCGGGGAGGCAGGCTGGCATGCTGATTTTCTATGTTTCTGGTGAGACATACTAAAGTTATGGGTACTGAGCAGTCGTCTCTATAATGTGTGCTCTTCGATGGGGTTTAATGGAATAACACCATTGTTCTAAAAGTACAAGACTCTTAGGTTTCAACTTTCAAGATACAAAGAGCTTCTTAACAAGCATCATTGTGTTATTTCTGGATTACAAATAAAGACTCAAACCGGAAAATTAGGCAGTCCTATTTTGCACTTGTTGAACATCAAGTCCATTATTGTTCTTGTTTGCACTTGTTGAACACCATTATTACATTATGAGGAGCAGGGGCTAGCGCAGGAATTTAAGAGAGAGGGGTCGACTAAAGAAAGTCCAAAAATAAAATTACATACAAAAAAATAGCATACATATATTTAGTTTCAAATGTCTTACAAAAAACAAGATAACTAATCTCAGATTACATTACTCCTCTTTGATTTCCTTCTTGTCTTAGACATTGTTAATGATATTCATAAAGCTACTAATAATAATTAATCATGTATGAAAGTTTGTTTAGAATATACTGATCTCTTTTACTCTCAGGCATGAAGGAAACAAAACCTTTGCTCAATCTTAGTGTAGTTGGTGGCCTTTGTTCTTTACTTAAAGAATTAATTCAATCAGTAAAAATACATGAAAATATAACTAAAGACAAATTGGTATGAGATCATAATTCACTTGTTACATAGTAATGCAAATGTCATGCGTGCTATAAAATTCCTTCTTAAGTTTGGAATACAATGGCAAGAAGAAAAGTGCATCAAGATGGATTGCTTAGCATGTAAATTATCTTGTGTGAACTTAATCATATTAAAGAAAAATGGCTCAAAAATACTTTCTTTTAAGTAGTTTTGTATTACCTAATGTAAGTGTATATCTGGTAAAGAGAGAGAGAGAGAGGAAAAAAGTAGATTTCATACCAGACACATTCATTAAACAGAATTAAATCCATAATATTAACTAGCTAACAAAATTAAAACACGTAGACAATCAACATTAAACCATAAAGAAACCACACCAGGACTAACTATTAGTCAACAACATATACAAACTAAAATAACTACCAACACCAAAATACTAACCTTTGAGCTAATATCCCACGTCCCAAGTTCAAGTTTGAAGTGTTAGAACTTGCTACCATGCATCTTTGACAAAATATCTGGAATCCTTTCTTCCTCAGTCATTTGCCTTTCTCGTTAGGTCTATCACCTACGAAGCTGTGCTTGGCACAGTATATGGAGTTGGAGATGTCCCCTCCATAACTGCAGCAGCTGTGAGCCGTAGTTAGCATAGTGTATAATGAACTGTGTATGGGTCAGTTCAGTGTATAATGAACTGTGTATGGGTCAGTTCAGCTCTGAGCATAGTGTGCAGTAATTTTTTTTGAAAAGTCAGTGGGGCCAGGTGTCACGCCCCGCTCCCGTAGGAGCGATCGTCCTCGCTAAGGCGTGATGCCGCACGAGCCTAGATTGCGCTCGTGCAAGGCGGATTACATAACGGCCGATTACAGCGGCTGCGACGGGGTCGTCGCACAGAATTTCCAAGCAGAGACATTGAATAATAGAAGCAGAAATTTGAAGCAAACAAAAGTTACTCAAAAGATGATCTTTAATGATATTCAAACAAAGGTTACAATGTGGCGCAAGGCCAAGATTATAATCACTCAATGCTCACTCCTCTCACATTACAAGTCACTCAGCTCTCTCTCATCTCTCAATACATGTCTTGAACCATCGGATGCTTCAGATAGGCGACGTCTATACATTATGTCCCGTATAAGTCCAGACTCCATGCGGTCGTACGCCTCGAATCACCAAGGAACTCCGTGCATTGACGCATCCAAGCGAGCTCCGCGCCACGAGCTTCTACCTGTGCCTGCACATAAACACTGTGTGGGTGTCAGTACTCAACTGTACTGGCGGAATGAGCTCCTCGCCCACCCATACAAAATTGACACGTTTGATTTACTTTGTACAACTTAGTCCCTTTGTATTGTCTTTCTAGTCTTATCTTAGGATTAGTTTTAGGACAGTCGACGCATTGGCCTATTTTGTGTCTCAAGACCATCCCGTGCTTGCAACAACAACGTCAACTCATGCCTTGCCTCTAGACCCTTCTCGTGCCAACAACGTTAACCTATCAAGTCGTGCTTGTCTTTAGGCCCAAAATTAGAGATGCAACTACACGATAAGACTCCATTTCTGTGTGACCGTGCTACCTCCTTGAGGCAGTGCCTCGCCACTTATTGACTTACCCATACTTTTGTTATGACAGCACGGTCGAGCCTCATATTTTGAGGTCGTGCCCTGCAACTCAACCTAACTTCACCCAACTTGCCCTACGGCCCTTTTCGACTTAACTGGCAACAGCTCAAGTCTAACTCATGCAACTCTATGCCAACGACTTAACACTTGATGCCACATCTCGTGCCGAAGCACGTCGCCTTCGTTGTAGCCAAATCTTAGGCCCAGATATTGTGTTCTAATTGTGTACACCATCAACTCGACTCAATCCAAAGGCACATACGCGGATTGTCGTCCGTGCCGACCCATCTATATGAATGGTCAGTGGCATTAACTAGCCATCGTGGACATAGCCTGGCAAACGGGATCCTTGCATCGCAAGTAGCGATCTCCGATGCAAGTCTCCGAACTACCGGTTGCTTTATACCCAGCTCGGCTATAATATGTTCTTCCTAGGCCGAGTCTGTAATCCCCCAAAACTTTTGGAGGATTTTCTTTCATTTATATTGCTTAAATATTTTGAATTGAATTATTTGTTAACTAATCATGAATATAGTCCTATCGTGCTTAAATGTTTATGCATTGACTAGACGTTATGGCAGGGCTAGTACTGTTGTGTGCCTTGACCAGTGTATTAGTCATAACCCAAATTTTATGTCTGTTATATTAATTTATTTAAATTATTTAAATATCTATTGCACTTGTTTATATTTCTACATTTATTTATTTTAGAAATATTTGTAAATAAATTTGGTCTAAAAAGGTTTCATTATTAAATAAGTATAAATTTTTATACTGTTACCAAAATATTTTAGGTATTTGAAGAATTTTGAGGAGCATATTATGTGAGTTTAGATTTAGTATATATATTTTTTGTGTGTGCTCAACTTAGATGTATTAATATTATATATAGACATGGTATGTAGCCATTGAAGTTTTTTGTTACACATTTATTTAATACATTTACTAGGCCTTGTTCTTATTTTTATCTATTTTATTCCTCTTCCTTCTTTCTTCCTTTGATATCAAGAATATAGATATATATATGTAATAGCACCTACTATTCACAAGGAACAGTAGATGCTTGAACCCGAACACCCTTCCCACCATATTCTCTCTGTGTACAATATGCATTCGACTACAGAAGTTGGATATAACAAAATCTCCAATCAAATCCCCCAACCCTTAGCAACATCAACTCCATATCGGATTCTCTTCCTATCTAAGTAATTCCTACGCAAGATTTAAATTTGAGATTTATCTAAAATTAGGATTCAAATCCTATATGTAGCAAGTGCCGCCGGGATTGCTCTCAAGCAAATTTTCCTTCGATACTCGACTTCAACTTGAACCATTCAACCCGTGCTTCCCTGACATCTTGACACGCCCCTCTGGCCGCCTGCGCTGCCGTGGAATGGCCGGAGAACCATCGTGCACTCTGCGGACCGATCAAATCAGAGCAGCTCTGTTCTGGAAGACACAGCAAGGTACCCTTCCTTGCAACCCCTTTTCTCCTCGTATAATCAGTCGTTTACGGTTCTATTAGATCCGGTAGAAAGCCTATATGATCCTCTTGAAACCTCTGTAAATGGAATTGCACAGAGATAACAGAATCTTCCAGGAAATTGATACAAATATTGAGGAAAATCTATTTTTAAACATACGTAGAACTGTTCTTGGACCCCGACTTTGAAGGCTAAACCTGGTCGAGACAACGAGAAACCTAGCAATCTAATTGAACAACCTAGGAGTCAACCTATAGGGTTGCCAAACCCTTTTTACGGAAGTCGATTTCATCGACCGAGCGTCGAGAAATCTATTTTCCTAATTTTGACGAAAAACTGATTTCAAAATATTGAAAATCATAAAATTCCTTCGATACGACGTACGTTCCGCCAATCCGGGCGAGTGGTCACGAACCGAAAGCGTCGAAAGGTGCATAATGGCTTCGCGGACGTGTGGACTTTGACGGAATTCAAATTGGTTGTGTGTGTGCGACGAATTTGATACGTATCCGTCGAAATTTATCGTATCGGCCTCTGTGTATATTTTCCAATTACTTTGTGCACGTTCGTAAGATCGAGACAAAAATTGCGCCAACAGGACCGTATCATTTTTCTGGTCCTGTATGCCAAGTTTGGTCCGATTCTGAGACAGTTGACCGGATCGCCGTTTCGCGGGCACCACGATCCGACTCAACGGGCAATTTTGTGCACGGTCCGCCGGAATCCAACTTTCGACATACGGTTGGGTTCGTATCATCAAAACAAATTCGTAGACATGTAGTTTGACGATTTTAGAGACCACTGATTCTTGCACACTTTTCGGTGCAAAGCGGGTCCAACGACGGACACCGTTTTGATCCAAAATTACCGTTTTGCTCATGTGTCCAGAATTGGACTTAAGGATGGGAAATTCAAGCTAATTTGACTATTCTAAGAATGTTGGTAATATTTATTTCAGCATCTGGAGACTGTTGTACGAATTTGACTGTTGTGGCACACTGAGTGGTTTGGATTATCGGTTTCACCAGCAAAGGACCATAGGCGAGTACAGTTTATTATCTGTTTTCGATATTGATTTTCACTATACTTCATTGTTGGACATTGGCTATGTGGTTTTTGTCATTTTTATATTATGTCATATTTTGTTGAGTCGGAAATGAGAAGTACCAAGGATGTGTGATCCGACCGTAGACCTTGTTTATTTTCATGCAAGTAGACCTCGTAGACATTGTTTATTTGTATGCAAGTAGACTTCGTAGAAATTGTTTATTTTCATGCAAGTAGATCTCGTAGACATTGTTTATTTTCTGCAAGTAGACCTCGTAGACATTGTTTAATTTCTGCAAGTAGACCTCGTAGACATTGTTTATTTTTCGTGCAAGTAGACCTCGTAGACCTCGCGGTGTAGTGTCCCAGACTGATCACATATCAAAGGTACTTCTAACAGTTGGGAAGGTATTTTGGTTTATTTATCTGCTATTGATTTTTCGACTTTTCTCGCATATTTTTCTGTTTATTTTCAAAACATATAATTAATGTCTAACATCTGTTGTATAGTCATTTTTAATTATTGAAACTGCATTCAGTGAATTGTACTCGTTCCATTCCTGACTGAAAACCAATATTTTTCAGGTTAGCTGTGGCATCACTTAGCATTGGGAGTTACGGGTGTACTTGCAGACGAAAACCTAGAGATTAGCTAAATAGATGAGTTGTAATCATTTCAATATTTGTAAGAGTTTATATTTTTCAGTAAAATATAAAACTTGTGAATATTGTAAATTGAATTAATTTTTGTGAATGAGCATTATTTGTGATTTGGAGCATTGTGTCTATACAGCGTTCTACCGCCGACTCTGTGGCGTAGGCTGGCTTGAACACGCATTCGTATCCCGGAAAGCGAGTGCGGGTCGTGACAGAGTCGGTCCCGTGGCCCCGGGTTGCCGCTCGAAGAACCATCGCCCTGGTCGACAAGTTGTCCATGACCACGCACCTACGCTAACTTCTAGACTTAACGTAATTGCATGGCCTAATCATCACCACTTAGTTCCTTTGCTTTACTTCTTCTACTTTTCATTCGTCTTTCGCAGAGCCCAAACCAGGGTTGCATCGAAGACTGACCTACAGTCCCATCATATTTCTCTCGGCGACTAACCATCGCTCAAACTTTCCATTGCGACTAAGCATCGCTCAGACCTAACAGTCTTTTGAACTCAGGGAACGGCTACGGTATAGCCTTCCCACTTAACTTGAACATAACGTGTTCCTTAAGTGTCAACAGACCGTGGCTAACTTTCCACTGAACCAACCGTGGCTCGTGCCTTAAACCAACTCGTGTTCTACGCGACCCTATCACCCAAGTCATACCTTATATAATGGGTCTTGGGATCGTGGGACTATTTAAGTTGACAACCGCAAAAAGAACGGGACAGCACTTGGAATGACTTAGGTCGACCGGCATAACTTGTCTAACATACTCAAGCCTACAACTTAATCCGAGGGACGAACAAAGGCTATGCCAAGCCTTGCATCGTGCAAGCGTGCATGCTTTATCGAGCATTTACGCGGGCGACGCCTAGGACTTAGGCCAATTCATAGTTTTGTATCGAAGACCAACTTTTCTTCTCCCAAGCCACGGGACGAAGGATCGAGTGTCATTTTCAAAGTACGCCGTGCACCAACTATTAATCGACCGTTGGACCCTTTTCCATATTCTAACTCAAATCTGACCCGACTTGGGATTATTTTCTTAGCTATGTGGATTCGTCTCTTTTACTATCAAGCCTACTTGTGCATTTGAAAACTTTCGTTTTATTAGTGCGAAGGCCAAGCTGAGGAAAGTTCACTGAAGCCACCCACCTGAGCGAGGGATCGCCTCGACCGAGCGGGCCTTCGAGTCGCCGTTGCATGGCTAAGTCCGAACGCCGTCGGCGTTTCGATTCCTCCGATTTTTGAGCGGGACGGGCACTACATCAAGTGACCCCACATGCCCCATCGTGGGTCCGCTCCTGATGAGGAGCCTTTGGGTGCCATCGAAATTGGAAATGAGAAAACGTATCCCACATTTTTGTTCTTCTTCTTCTTCTTGGTTGTGTTGAGGAAGAAGACAAGAATAAAAATAAAAAAATAACTTTTATACCTAGAAATGAAATAGACCTGAGTAATTTTTTTAATGGCAAACTTGAAAATAAATCAAACTTAGAAATATAATGTGCCCATGTAAATAACCAATTAAAATACACATTTGGAATGCAAGGCAATGTGAGACTAAACTTCATTGTTGGGGTGCTACTCGGGTGGATTGGGTCGGGCTTAAGGTCAACTCGAGTCCAACCCGATGAATCATAAGCCTAGTCCGAGCCCAAGTCCAGCCCGACCTCGGGTTAAACATATGAAGCCCAAGACCAAGTCCGGAGGATCGGGTTTGGCCCGGGTTGAACTCGGGTTGGGTCAGGTCCATCAAATTTATCGGGTTCTAATATAATATTTAAAATAATTTTAAACAAAAGTAATATTAAACACATAATCAAATAGCAATCAAGTCTTGATAATTAAAAAATTCAAACTGAAATAAGATTTATGATAAGGAGTTGAAGAGTTTGGGTAGAAAAATTTAGGATTTAAAGTTTTAATTTAATATATATATATATATATATATATATATATATATATATATATATATATATATATATATATAAGTCGGATTTCGGGTTCTTCGGGTAACCCGACACATGAATCCGAGCCCAACCCAATTTTTGATCGGGTTCAAATATTTTAACCCATATTCGAGTCCGAACCCGAGTATCTTTAACTCTAACCCAATCCATTAATGGACTTATCCGATCGGACTCGGGTTTAGTCTGTCCAAGTTGCACCCCTACTTCATTGTGTTGGCTCACAAAAGCCCAACAGTTTGTTCCATCAGGCTCGAGAACATAATGCGAGTCTTGCGCAAAGAGTTGGGGGTGTTTTTCAAGTGGAGCAAGAGAGTTAGACATTTGGAATCCGAAGACACCCTTAAATGTGTGGCCAAGGGGAGTGGAGTAATCTCTTCCCTCCACCACCAATCCAACGGATAAGAGATTTAAGGTGAAGGGAGTGGAATGAGGGTTATATATATAGGGAAGGGAATGGGGGGAGCATCAACAAGAACAGGTGAAGCAAGAAAGCAAGCAAGAGCTCTGCCTCTGCAATGGCCTCCTCTATGATGGCCTCCTCCGCCACGACCGTCGCCCCGGCCCAGAACATGGTTGCGGCCTTCAGCGGGCTCAAGTCGACCTCGGCTTTCCCCGTCACTCGCAAGGCCGGAAGCGACCTCGCCAAGCTCCCCAGCAATGGTGGGAGGGTTCAGTGCATGAAGGTGTGAACATTTCGCACGCACGCACGCTTGCTCGCTTAATTGAGTTTAACAAATTTTGGTTGTTTACTAACTACTTATAATTGTATTTGTTTGAAAATGTGTTGCGTACGTACGTACGTACGTGCAGGTGTGGCCAATTGAGGGTGTTAAGAAGTTCGAAACCCTCTCTTACCTTCCTCCCCTCACTGTGGACCAATTGGTTAAGCAGATCGACTATCTTATCCGCAGTGGTTGGGTTCCCTGTTTGGAATTCTGTCCTGTAAGTATTCCTCTGAAACATATTTTAAACGGATTAAAACAGAATTTATTATTCCAAGTACACATGCATTGTAAACTCGGTACAATAGTCCGTCAAACTTAAGCTTTTGCTTCAAAGAAACTGGTATTAATTTTGAATGTTGCAGAACGGATTTGTGTACCGTGAGTACGGGGCAACCCCCGGGTACTACGACGGGCGCTACTGGACCATGTGGAAGCTCCCGATGTTCGGGTGCACCGACGCGTCGCAGGTGGTGAAGGAGCTGGAGGAGTGCAAGAAGGAGTACCCCAAGTGCTTCGTCAGGATCATCGGCTTCGACAGTTACCGTCAGGTGCAGTGTGTCAGTTTCATCGCCTACAAGCCCTACTAGACGTCGGCGGCAGGCGTGCGGACGTCGATCGCGGCGGCCGCTAGAGTCAGAAGCCTTCGCCGATTTGCTTTGGTTTAGGCCATTGCTCATTTGAATTCCTTTTGCTGTTTCTTTTCTTTTTATATATATATGTTTCCGCGCGATCTCTCCAACAGATGAGAATGGGCTATCTAATGGTCATACATATATTGGTTGGTGAGGACGAATGAATGTTACAGCTCCGGCTACAAAATTGTTATCTATGAATAATATTAATATATTGTCCTTTCATTACATTCATACTACTCTCTTTCTGTTAAGGATCTGCTTGGTAACGGTTAGGGGTGAGCATTATTCGATTTTGGACCGAAAATCGAACCGAACAGAACCGAATAAAAGATTCGGTTCGGTTTTAAAAGAAATCGGTTCGATTTCGGTTTTGCAAATACTAAATTTTCTTATTCGGTTTCGGTTCGGTTATGGATTTCGGTTTCGGTCCATATTTCGGTTTCGGTCCAAAACCGAAAACCGAATAAGAAAATTTAGTTTATATATATATATATATATATATATATATATATATATATATATATATATATATATATATATATAATACTATAGGTATTAATTATAGGTATATATACAATATGTATATAATAAATATATCTAGGTATATTTAGTCATTATATATATTAACAAAAAAAACACAAATAAACCCAAAAATCGAATAAACCGAAAACCGAACCGATTTAATTCGGTTCGGTTCGGTTCGGTTATTGACCAATTCGGTTCGATTTCGGTTTTGCTTATTCGGTTTCGGTCCAATTCGGTTTTCGGTTATTCGGTTCGGTTGGAACCGAATAAACTGAATACTCACCCCTAGTAACGGTATTTTCGCCGCTTCTAGAATGTTTTTAAACCGATAGTTTATAAAAAATTCTATTTGTTTATTTTGTTGAGGTACTGGTTTTGATAGGCTTAAAAATCCTCCAAAATCGATATAATACAATTTTGGGTGGCTTTATAAACATCCTAAATCGATGGATTTTTAACGGTTTATTATTTTATTCCATTTATATCCTCAACAAAAATATATAATTGTAACTACTATTACCCTTCCTTATTTAATTTTATTCATGTGAAAAAAATTCAGAGCTACTCGTTAGTGAATTTCCAAGAAGGGATTGGACTGGTTTAAAAGCCGCAACTTAAGAACCACCCAAAATCGGACCCCTCTTAACCACTCATAACCGGTACTCTAAAAATACATCATAACCGATGTCCTTACAATTGACAAGCAGATCCTTAATTTTGTTTTAAAAAAGTAGTATTTGATGTGATTTGGATAAACCCAAATATTGATGCCCTTATCCATACCCCCAACCACCTCTCTCTCTTTCCCTCTATATATGTTATCAATGAGAAAAGTTACGTACATTCTTTCTAGTTACCACAATTTTTTCACTTTTCTCTTCTATTTTCATAACACGTTATCAGCACGACTTCTCAAGTAGTTTCAGGCCATCACCAAAAAGCAATATTATTTCTCCGTCGTCGATGTCACGAAGATGGTCTCTGCGGCCTCGGACGAGGATATCAATATTAAACCGCAACTTTTGGGCTTCTGGTATGTTTCTGAACTCATTCTTAGCTAATGCATTCTGAAGATGGTTATAATGAGATCCTAAACCATGCATATGGTCATGTAGAGATTTTCTTTCTGGGACAATTATTGTTGTTTGCTTTTTCTAGCTACATGAAAATCGTACTATCATAAGCATTACTTTTTTTATATTGTGACGGCCAATTCCATAATCTAATTATTTTTTCATGTATTTATTTACATTGATTAGCTTCTTTCCTCTAGAAATGAATCTTTGTGGTCTGGATAAAGTAATGGGATTATTTATGGTGTCCAATAGACTACAAATATTTCGGGTACACGATGCCAATTAGAAAATACAATATATTCCTATAACAATCTTAAGTTTTTGAAGGTATTGTTTCTTTTTAATTCCAAAAAAAAAGGAAGTGCATGATACATGGATTTTACCCATTCTTCATTTTTTGTGATATTTCGTGTTGAATGATTAATGCATCATGTTATACAATGTGTTATCCTGCTAACATAATTGCCTATATACGCACATATGGAATAAAGCCATTGTCTTTAATTAGTAGACTCTAGCAATTTTCAATTATGTTTTATTCATTACTGTAAATCCTACACCTAGAATATTGGAGATACATGTCAGCCACTACTGTAGAGATCCTTTTGAAAATGAATCAAACGTGTAGTAATTGGAGTGCATCCTAAATTAACCATAACTGAATAGTAATGAATGTATACAATCAAGGTCAATGACACCATGATATTTTAGCAGACAATGATTATGCAGTTAAGTTTTAAATTAATTTCACGAGAACAGATAGACTAGCAAAAGAGTTTTGACATGTGTGCTTGATCTTCTGGAACACTTGGATGAACTCTTATGTGCATGAAGTCTCGAATTATATTTCTATGTAGATTTCAGCATCATTACTGAAATTTTAGGGCATTTCTTTTATAGCTTCAGCATGCTACAATAGATGCATATGCATGGCTACCAATAGATGCATATGCATGGCTTTCTTCTTTTTCTTTGGTTTTATTATGTGACGTTTATCCGTCATTAAAAATGCATCAGTATGTACAGTGCTTGCATTTGGATATTGTGAATACATACTTTCCTAATTTATATGTAGCATTGACTAATCTATTTGTGGTTAATATTTGACTCCAATATATGGTCTAAATTTCTTCTTATAGCTTATAAAAAAAGGGAAAAAGGTTTTGAGTTTTATTGGTTGAGAAATGAATTACAAAATACCATATTTTGAGATGATAAAAGAATTTGTTCTAATGTGTCAGTAAACTATCAATTCTCCATCTCAAAAGTTGTGCACTCCTGCTTGACATTAGAAGTATTGTATACTCTTTACCTTGTCCACTCTATCTCAAAAGTTCTTCATGTAGAAGAAGTAACTACCACATATAGCACGGTAAGGCATATATTACCTGAAATGCCTTATGCACAATTATTAAGGCACATATATTATGGATTAAGACAATTGTGGGAGATTATTTCTTCTTACAAGAACATCCAGTAATATATGTTTATATAATCAAATAATCGCTTAGAATAACATGAACCATTTCATAGAGTTTCACTTGTGTTAGCACATATATTAAGCTAGTGACTTGGTGTCAATTCGAAACATACAATATGGTTTTAGAATGTTGGATTATTTTGTGACCAATTTATCAAATTATTTATACAAATGGTTATTTGTATATGTAAAATTTTGGTTACCTACAAATAATTTTGTTTGTATATATATTTTTTGGACCATCCCAAAATGGGTGCACACATGAGAGGTGTTGCGCTGCATATACGGGAGAAACCATTCACCATGTTGGCCCATGAAAGACCGACAATATTGACAATCACAAAATATGGTTGATAATACTTTAGAATTCCTATTAAACAAAATAGACCTGAAGTTCTATGTCTAGTTGTCTACAAACACCATTGTGAATGTTGGTATTTCATAGTTGCATTTTTTTTTTGAAGTTACAAACCACTTAAATTAGAAGAAGAAAATTAGAGTGTGTTTCGTACGTTTGTCGAATCTGTAGGGTGACTACGGATGTCTAGTTGTTGTACGTAGACCTGAAGTTCTATAGACATATTTAATTATTTGCAATGCTGGTACACACACAAACCTTATCTATAGGATCATTCTCCAACATGAATACTAGACCGAATGTAGTATTCACGATATAGTTGGTCTTGCTCACATTAATTAAAGGCTCCGACAAAGCATATTTTATCCAACAGATAAATAATGTGTCGTACTTTCATAATTCCAAAAGAATTTTACTGAGTTTTAAGGATATGGATAAACTTTAAGCAAGTGAAATAAGGAGAGAGAAAAATTGTGTAACCATTCGTTTAAGAGAACCAGAAGTTCGTTTAAGAGAACCATAAGTCCATCTAGATAGATTCTCTGGCAATTCAGTAGAGATATACGCCAATCACATTAAGGATGTCAAATCACATACTACATGAGACAGAAGCTCAATCCTATATCATGATCCAGAAGCTCAATCTTAATGGGACATTGTGAGCCAGAAGTCGAATGATCCTATAACTTTTAAACTGTAACATAGTCTTAAAGACACCCCATGAACATGATGATTATCAAAACTAATCCATGTGATCATCTCTTACCAATTTGCAGCATACATCCTTAATCTCAAGGATAAGTTCATTTCTAAACCATCAATCCTGAAAATTGTATCTGAATAACTAGTAGGACAACTTTGACCTGTATTAGATGACTTATGTTAGAACTATTTAAAATTGTAATATTGACATATATGTTTTGTGAATTATTATGTTTATCTCCTTAGATTATTAAATCTTCTAGACATGAGATTTTTTTGATAAAATATTTTTGTGATCTGTTACGTTAATAAGACATAATTTTCGCCGTTAGGGGAGATAGGAAGAAGATAAATTATAGTTCTAGAAGAACGTCGTGAATTATCGTTCTATAAGAATGTCGTAACGCATCGTTCTAGAAGAACACATTGCATCATCATTCTTGAAGAACGTTCTAAAGCATCATTCTATAAGAACATGTCATGACATATTTCTACTTTATCTAATCTTCACTAAATTAGAAGAATTTATCTTCTTCTTTTTACTGCAAATGAAATATTAAGTGCTTACTTGATGTTTTTAATTATGCTACATAAATAGCTATACCGACTATAAATTTATTTTCTAAACGAAGTGCCAAAAGAACCAAATAAAGGCAGCAAATGAATAAGTTCTTTTGTAAGAATGCATAAGACCTAAAGGTTCTAAATATTCAACTCTCTAGAAGAAGAGACCGAATAATATAACACACCCTAATGCTCTTGAAGAAGTAAATCCCGAAGAAGCATCACATGTAGAGAAAAAGTTCATGACGGTCCGGAAGATGTCATGAACCAAAAATTAAATTCTCAAAGTATATCGCTCCGGTAGAGGATATACCTCAGATTCCAGAAAAGACTTAGAAAGAGGTACCGGTACCCAAGAAATCTATGTTCAAGAGAAATTTGGAATCAAAAAATTTTGTCTTAGATGACATTATCGAATGAGAATAAAAAGGGTGTTGAAAATTAAAGGATAACACTAAACCACGAATAATCTAATGAAGAGATGTGATATCTCTCGCAAGACATAGAGTGTTCGGTCCTACAGTACAAACCCAAAAGGAATAAACCCGGTAGGTTTTGAATGGGTGTTTGTAACAAATAGATATTCAATGTATAAGAGCAATATTAGCTCAAAGATTCATGAAATGATCATGGATAGAATATGAATAAATATATTCTCCGAACATGATAGCTTAGACGATAAGATATTTCCTCAAAGGTCATGGATTTAAATTTTCAGATATATCCTTGAAGGATTTGATATTACCATGTTATCCCGAAAGGATCTACAAATGAGCCATATATGGATTAAACCATCCAGAAGAATGTGACAAGCTCATTGAGTTTATAGAAAAATTCATGAACGGATTCATCAAAATGGTCACCTCCTGAAGAGAAGATCTCCTAAAGAGATTAAAGTACCTCCTGAAGAGAGAGAAAATATGACAGTATCTCCTGAAGAGATTTGAAATATCTCTCGAAGAGATATGGAATCTCCCGAAGAGAATGGAATCTCCCGTAGAGATTGGAATCTCCCGAAGAGATTAAAATCTTCCGAAGAGATAAAGATAAATATTCAAAAGAGATCTCATGTAATTTCATGAAAATATGAATCTCTAGAAGAGATCTACTATAAATCTACTGTAGAGATTTAACGATCTATATATAATGGTCAGGTCAATAGGATCTTTTACAACCAAAAAAATATGTTCTGGGTCCTGAAGTACCATATTTAAAGAATATAAAATTATTTATTGTCATTTAATTAGCACAATATTTTTGAATAACATTAGGCATATTAATTATTCTTGATGAATGTTTTTATCTAATGAGATATGCAGATGAATGATATTTATCTGATACTCCATTAAGGGGATACCACAAACAAGGTATGTTTTATGAATAAGGTTGCAGTTATTTTAGAGAGAATAAATAAAATTACCGTAGTAATTTCATCAAAGGAAACAAGAGAATGTGTAGGACTATGTTTTCAACAGTTCAACATATCAGGAGTTGCAAGCTTCCAGGAATAACCAATGAGTCTACAAGTATTCGTTAGGATATGGAGATAATGTATAAAAATGTATAGACAAAGGTTGGGGTGAAATGTAATATTCAAATGTAATGGGGGTATTTTTCTTTCTTTATTGATGTAAGAACTACATGTAATTTTTATAATTTGAGGGGGAGCATCCTGAAGATGCACGCTAATGGAGACATCTCGAAGTATATCTTTGTGCATTGTACTCTTTTCCTTCGTGGAGGTTTTTTTCCACTGGATTTTTCGTTCGAAAGATTTTTAATGAGACAATGTAAACCGCACCCACTTAGATTCCTGAAGATTCATATTCCTGAATAATATTGTACTCTTTTCTTTTCTATAAAATTTTTCCCAAAAAATGGATTTTTTCTCAGAAAAGTTTTTAATGAGACAATAATTAAAGTAGGCATCCAAGAGAGAGTGTTATGATTTGGATAAACCCAAATATAGATGCTCTTATCCATACCCACAACCACCTATATCTCTTTCCCTCTATATATGTTATGAATGAGGAAAGGTACATACATTTTTTCTGGCTACCACAATTTCTTCTCTTTCTCTTCTATTTTCATGACAGTATTATATTTTTATTATTTGGTGAGGATCTTTAACTTTTCTTTTGAATATTCAATTGTCCATCGTCAATCAGATATCTCAAGATTGCGAATGTTAATGTGTCAAGTGAATAAATGATGAACAAGTTGAGATTATAAATCCTTTGTTAAAGCATCGTGTTCCTTAGAATCTACGATCCTCTAGGTTGAATTCTTTGATAAATGTAATTACTATGCCCATCAAAATAAATGACAAGGATTTACTATGAAAGAACGCTAGAGGCTTAGTATATTTTGTCAATTATGCCTTCCATTAATTCCATGAAGGAACTATTCTGGATGAATTTATTTGATTATTGGTTAATAATTAAGCATAGACGCTTGAAGTCTCAATCACCCCCATTGCATCTTTCCATCCATCATTGGAGTGGCCGAGAAGCACAACTTCAAC
The DNA here is from genome assembly GCA_029216955.1 of Iris pallida. Taxonomy (NCBI): domain Eukaryota; kingdom Viridiplantae; phylum Streptophyta; class Magnoliopsida; order Asparagales; family Iridaceae; genus Iris; species Iris pallida. The sequence goes on from JANAVB010000400.1 coordinate 5,102,627, forward strand.
AAGGTTTACTTTCAATTTTAGTGTCCAATGATTTCGAACTATGCCTTGCCAATACGTTCCGTTTGTTGGTGTTGGATGGAATTTCCAATCTATGTGGAGCAATTCCGTAGTGTAACAAGTCTTATTTGTGTCGGAGAAGTTCGGGGAGAGCAAAGATACGTGCCATTCGAAGTATCAAGAAAACTCGAAAAATTGGAGGAGGAGCTACTGTCCCGCTAGGCAAACTCGGTCCGAGTTCGGCAGACTCGAGTATAGTTGAGTGTTCGGTTTATTCGGTTTCACTGAACCGAAAAAAAATGAAAACCGAATAAATTGAAATTCTAAAAAATAAAAACCAAAACCGAATCGAAATTAGACAAAATTGAAACTGAACCGAATAAACTACTCGATTTATTCGGTTTGTTCAGTTGGCTATTTCTATTGTCTAATGGGCAAGTCCAAAGTTGAGATCCTGGTTAAGTTATATTAAAAATTATAACATTTAGATACATGTATTCCAATAGTAGAGGTTTTTCAGGGTTTGAATCTGATCGTTCCGTGGATTTTTTTTGCAATAATTTTTTACAACAAAATCGTTTATTGCGTTGTTTTGTCCTTGGTGATCTTAGATATTTGGATTTTGCGTTTTTGTTCTGTTCTCTTGTAACTCTTTGATTTTGGGAAACAACTTATGCGTTTCGTTCCCAACACCCAGCTGCCCATTCTCCGGATCAGCCTGAGAGATTCTTCCATGCAAAGCTTCTTCATAATCTATCAAGTGTAGGCAGGATTTCCACACTATTGGGAATCCGGCACGATCAAGAGATGGGAGAAGCAGTCTCGAGATTGCAGGGGTACGTTGATAGCCGGAGGACCCTAGGATTCTGACGAACTCGCCATCGAATATCCAGTTCGAAAATCGAATTAGATATTTGCCCGTCGGGGAGACGGGTTGGCATGCTGATTTACTATGTTTCTGGTGAGACATACTAAAGTTATGGGTGCTCAGTCTTAAACGTGCGTTGTAGGACAGAGCAGTCGTCTCTATAATGTGTGCTCTTCGATAGGGTTTAATGGAATAACACCATTGTTCTAAGAGTACACGACTCTTAGGTTTCGACTTAAAAGATAAATAGAGTTTCTTAACAATCATCATTTGTGTTATTTCTGGATTACAAATAAAGACTCAAACCGGAAAAACCACATATCACGGATGATCTTGGATCAGACTACAACGTTACTTGGAAACAGAACTATTACAAACCGACTAAAAAGCAAAGCTAGCTTGCGACAAAAAAATAATAGAAACAAAAATTGTTCTCCTCTTTACAATCGTGATCGCAGTTGCTACAACGAGATAGAACAGGAACAACAGGAACAGGAACTTTAAAAAGAAGAAGGAAGAACTCATGATAAGGTGATGAAAATCACCGTTGCTCAAATCAAGATTTGTCTCATTCGACGATCTGCTTCCAAGAAGCAGCAAAATCGGTGTAGAACATCTGGAACGTTCTTGTCACCCATGTGATGAACGCTCTCTCTTTCCATCTTTCTAAAGATGGCAGAAACGAGCTACATATAGTAGTGGAGGCAAACACCAAATTCTATTCCAGACGCCACCCCAAATCTCGTTTAGATAAAGATCAATTTAAACCGAATCTCAAAAGATAGGGAGAATTTTAAAAGAATTGATTGCATAACTACAACTACTCCTGTGCACTCCAGCGTATGTGGAAACAAAACGCGCCTATGCACGAAAGAGTGCCCGAATCCAAGTAGCTAAACCTCTTTGGGAATTAACTCCTAAGAAAAACTCTAAAAATGAGTGACAAAAATAAGATTGGTTTTCGTAATGTCTTCATTCTTGTTCTTTTGCAAAATACCCCACAAATCACATGAAGGACAACACCTTATGTGCACAATAGTCAATACAAAAGGAACCAACTATATTAAAATCAAAAATGCTATTTGGCTCCCAAAATATTTGGGTGATATCATCTTCCATTATGTGGTATATGACATGGTTGCTAACATGATAGCTGACATAGCAAAATTTAATATTAAAATTAAAATTTATATTAAATTAACATGATAATTAATATTAAGATTAACCTTAACATTAAAATTAATCTTAACATTAATATTAATATTAAAATTAGAATTAATATTAACATCAATATTAACATTAACATTAATATTAACATTAATATTAACATTAACATTAACATTATAAAAATTAGGTAATTAATTTTTTGGGTTAAAATTTGCCACGTCAGCTGTTATGTCAGCTGCCATGTCAGATGCCACATAATGGAAGATGGTATCACCCAAATATTTTGAGATCCAAATAGCATAATTGTATTAAAATACACATTTGGAATGGAAGGCAATGTGAGAATAAACTTTTTTGTGTTGGCTCACAAAGCCCAACAGTTTGTTCAATCAGGCTCGAGAACATAATGAGAGTAGGGGTGAGCATATAACGGTTGAAAACCAAAAACCGAACCGAACCGAACCGAAATATGACAAACGGTTCGATTTTTCGGTTATCGGTTCGGTTTACGGTTTAAAATTTTGAAATTTTGAAATAACGGTTCGGTTTTCGGTTCTTAATCCGAAAAACCGAACCGAACCGAACCGAAAATCGATTTAGATTTAGTAATTTATCAAACTACCCACAATATACATATACTAATGTTTATTAATCCCTAACTGAGCGCACTCTCTTCTCCTATTCTATGTCGGTGCTTCTTTGAGCACTCTCTCTATCTACCCTCAATCTATATATACTAATATCTTTCACTCTATGTAATATAACAATTCATAAATACAATAATGTCATATATTTAAAAAAAAAATTTATTTAAATATGTTCATTTTGCTAAAAACTTGAAGGCCATGCACATTGGTCCATGAAACCGAACCGACCGAAAACCGAACCGAATTAATTCGGTTCGATTTTGTTCGGTTTTTATAAAAATGGTTCGGTTTTCGGTTTTGAGAAATACGGTTTACGATTATTTCGGTTTTCACATATTCGGTTCGGTTTGAACCGAACCGAACTGATGCTCACCCCCTAAATGAGAGTCTTGCAAAGAGTTGGGAGTGTTTTTCTCTTGGAGCAAGAGCGTTAGACATTTGGAATCCAAAGACACCCTTAAATGTGTGGTGAAGGGGAGTGGAGTAATCTCGTGCCTCCACCACCAGTCCAACGGATAGAGAATTTAAGGTGAAGGGAGTGGAATGAGGGTTATATATATGGGGAAGGGAATGGGGGAAGCATCACCAAGAACAAGTGAGGCAAGAAAACAAGCAAGAGCGCTCTCTCTCTACAATGGCCTCCTCTATGATAGTCTCCTCCGCCGCAACCGTCGCCCCGGCCCAGGACATGGTTGCGGCCTTCAGCGGCCTCAAGTCTACCTCGGCTTTCCCCGTCACTCGCAAGGCCGGCAGCGACCTCGCCAAGCTCCCCAGCAATGGTGGGAAGGTTCAGTGCATGAAGGTGTGAACATTTCGCACGCACGCTTGCTCGCTTAATTGAGCTTAACGAATTTTGGTTGTTTACTAACTACTTATAATTGTATTTGTTTGAAAATGTGTTGCGTACGTGCAGGTGTGGCCAATCGAGGGTGTCAAGAAGTTCGAAACCCTGTCTTACCTTCCTCCCCTCACTGTGGACCAATTGGTCAAGCAGATCGACTATCTTATCCGCAGTGGATGGGTTCCCTGTTTGGAATTCTGTCCTGTAAGTATTCCTCTGAAACATATTTTAAACGGATTAAAACAGAATTAATTATTCCTAGTACACGTGCATCGTAAACTCGGTACAATAGTCCGTCAAACTTAAGATTTTGCTTCAAAGAAACTGGTATTAATTTTGAATGTTGCAGAACGGATTTGTGTACCGTGAGTACGGGGCAACCCCTGGGTACTACGACGGGCGCTACTGGACCATGTGGAAGCTCCCGATGTTCGGGTGCACCGACGCGTCGCAGGTGGTGAAGGAGCTGGAGGAGTGCAAGAAGGAGTACCCCAAGTGCTTCGTCAGGATCATCGGCTTCGACAGTTACCGTCAGGTGCAGTGCGTCAGTTTCATCGCCTACAAGCCCTACTAGACGTCGGCGGCGGGCGTGCAGACGGTCGATCGCGGCGGCCGCTAGAGTCGGAAGCCTTCGCCGATTTGCTTTGGTTTAGGCCTTTGCTCATTTGAATTCCTTTTGCTGTTTCTTTTCTTTTTATATATATATGTTTCCGCGCGCTCTCTCCAACAGATGAGAATGGGCTATCTAATGGTCATACATATATTGGTTGGTGAGGATGAATCAATGTTAACAGCTCCGGCTACAAAATTGTTGTCTATGAATAACATTAATAAGCATATGTTGTCCTTTCATTAGTTTCATACTACTCTCTTTCTGTTAATTTCTTTAAAAAAATGGTAGTAGTGTATTTTATTATTTGGTGAGGATCTTTGAATTTTCTTTCGAATATTCAATTGTCCATCTTCGGTCGGATATCTCAAGATTGCAAATGTTAATGTGTCAAGTGAAAAAAATGATAAACAAGTTGAGATTATAGATCCTTTGTTAAAGCATCGTGTTCCTTAGAATCTACGATCCTCTAGGTTGAATTCTTTGACAAATATAATTACTATGCCCATCAAAATAAATGACAAGGATTTACTATGAAAGAACGCTAGAGGCTTAGTATATTTTGTCAATTATGCCTTCCATTAATTCCATGAAGGAACTATTATGGATTGTTATAAACTAGAGATAGCAACAAGAGAAAATGGAGAAGAAAGTTGTGTATCATTTCATTCATCCAATATGGCCTTTATATAGGTTTACAATGGATTGCCAAAGGTCATGAGTTATGAAATCAAAGGGCATGAGTTACATAAGTTATGAAACCAAAGGGCATGAGTTACATAAGTTATGGATGACTAAGAGTCAAGGGACATCCATATTTACAACACTTTTCCTTGGATGTCCGATGTAATATGGGAAATGTCTCGTTAAAACCTTGCCAAGAAAAACCCAATGGGATAAAAACTTGGACGAAGAAAAAAGAGTACATATTACACAAAATGTGTAAGCGTGATAAACTGCCTCGTTAAAACCTTGCCAAGAAAAACCAATGGGATAAAAACTTGGTCGAAGGAAAAAGAGTACAGTTTGAGAATTAGTGATCACGCTCCCCCTGATGCTGGCAAGAGATCCTTTAGCTGACGCATCCCAATATTCTGAATCATCTTTCTGAATGTTGTGGTTGGTAATGCTTTAGTGAATAAATCTGCAAAATTCTTGCTTGATTGTATCTGCCGAACGTCAATGTCACCATTCTTCTGTAGCTCGTGAGTGTAGAAAAATTTAGGTGATATATGCTTCGTTCTGTCGCCTTTGATGTAGCCATTCCTGATTTGTGCAATACAAGCAGCATTGTCTTCATACAATATTGTCCTAGTATTCTTTGTTGAAGATAACCCACATGATTCTCGGATATGCTGAGTCATCGTTCTTAACCATATGCACTCTCGACTTGCTTCATGCAAGGCCAGAATTTCTGAGTGATTAGAAGAAGTTGCTGCTAATGTTTGTTTCACTGAGCGCCATGATATTGCAGCACCACCACAAGTAAACACATATCCACTCTGAGATCTTCCTTTATGTGGGCCAGATAGATAACCAGCATCAGCATAACCCACAACTTGTGATTCTAAATTTTTTGAGTAAAATAAGCCCATATCGGTTGTTCCACGAAGATAACGTAATATATGTTTAACACCATTCCAATGTCGTTTTGTTTTTATATATATATGTATGTTTCCGCGCGCTCTCTCCAACAGATGAGAATGGGCTATCTAATGGTCATACATATATTGGTTGGTGAGGATGAATCAATGTTAACAGCTCCGGCTACAAAATTGTTGTCTATGAATAATATTAATAAGCATATGTTGTCCTTTCATTAGTTTCATACTACTCTCTTTCTCTTAATTTCTTTAAAAAAATGGTAGTAGTGTATTTTATTATTTGGTGAGGATCTTTGAATTTTCTTTCGAATATTCAATTGTCCATCTTCGGTCGGATATCTCAAGATTGCAAATGTTAATGTGTCAAGTGAAAAAAGTGATAAACAAGTTGAGATTATAGATCCTTTGTTAAAGCATCGTGTTCCTTAGAATCTACGATCCTCTAGGTTGAATTCTTTGACAAATATAATTACTATGCCCATCAAAATAAATGACAAGGATTTACTATGAAAGAACGCTAGAGGCTTAGTATATTTTGTCAATTATGCCTTCCATTAATTCCATGAAGGAACTATTATGGATTGTTATAAACTAGAGATAGCAACAAGAGAAAATGGAGAAGAAAGTTGTGTATCATTTCATTCATCCAATATGGCCTTTATATAGGTTTACAATGGATTGCCAAAGGTCATGAGTTATGAAATCAAAGGGCATGAGTTACATAAGTTATGAAACCAAAGGGCATGAGTTACATAAGTTATGGATGACTAAGAGTCAAGGGACATCCATATTTACAACACTTTCCCTTGGATGTCCGATGTAATATGGGAAATGTCTCGTTAAAACCTTGCCAAGAAAAACCCAATGGGATAAAAACTTGGACGAAGAAAAAAGAGTACATATTACACAAAATGTGTAAGCGTGATAAACTGCCTCGTTAAAACCTTGCCAAGAAAAACCAATGGGATAAAAACTTGGTCGAAGGAAAAAGAGTACAGTTTGAGAATTAGTGATCACGCTCCCCCTGATGCTGGCAAGAGATCCTTTAGCTGACGCATCCCAATATTCTGAATCATCTTTCTGAATGTTGTGGTTGGTAATGCTTTAGTGAATAAATCTGCAAAATTCTTGCTTGATTGTATCTGCCGAACGTCAATGTCACCATTCTTCTGTAGCTCGTGAGTGTAGAAAAATTTAGGTGATATATGCTTCGTTCTGTCGCCTTTGATGTAGCCATTCCTGATTTGTGCAATACAAGCAGCATTGTCTTCATACAATATTGTCCTAGTATTCTTTGTTGAAGATAACCCACATGATTCTCGGATATGCTGAGTCATCGTTCTTAACCATATGCACTCTCGACTTGCTTCATGCAAGGCCAGAATTTCTGAGTGATTAGAAGAAGTTGCTGCTAATGTTTGTTTCACTGAGCGCCATGATATTGCAGCACCACCACAAGTAAACACATATCCATTCTGAGATCTTCCTTTATGTGGGCCAGATAGATAACCAGCATCAGCATAACCCACAACTTGTGATTCTAAATTTTTTGAGTAAAATAAGCCCATATCGGTTGTTCCACGAAGATAACGTAATATATGTTTAACACCATTCCAATGTCGTTTTGTTTTTATATATATATGTATGTTTCCGCGCGCTCTCTCCAACAGATGAGAATGGGCTATCTAATGGTCATACATATATTGGTTGGTGAGGATGAATCAATGTTAACAGCTCCGGCTACAAAATTGTTATCTATGAATAAAATATTAATAAGCATATGTTGTCCTTTCATTTGTTTCATACTACTCTCTTTCTGTTAAGGATCTGCTTGGTAACGGCATTTTCATAGCTTCTAGAATGTTTTTAAACCGATCGTTTATAAAAATTTCTATTTGTTTATTTTGTTGAGTTACCGGTTTTGATAGACTCAAAAATCCTCCAAAATTGATATAATACAAATTTTGGTAGCTTTATAAACATCCCAAATCGATGGATTTTGAACGGTTTATTATTTTATTCCATTTATATCCTCAACAAAAATATATAATTGTAACGGCCAATTCCCTAATCTAGCTACATGAAAATCGTGCTATCATAAGCATTACTTTTTTTTTATATTGTGACGGCCAATTCCCTAATCTAATTATTTTTTCATGTATTTATTTACATTGATTAGCTTCTTTCCTCTTGAAATGAATCTTTGTGGTCTGGATAAAGTAATGGGATTATTTATGGTGTCCAATAGACTGCAAATATTTTGGGTACACGATGCCAATTAGAAAATACAATATATTCATGTAACAATCTTAAGTTTTTGAAGGTATTGTTTCTTTTTAATTCCAAAAAAAAAAGAGGAAGTGCATGATACATGGATTTTACCCATTCTTTATTTTTATTTTTGTTATTTCGTGTTGAATGATTAGTGCATCATGTTATACAATGTGTTGTCCTGCTAACATAATTGCCTATATACGCACATATGGAATAAAGCCATTGTCTTTATTTAGTAGATTCTAGCAATTTTCAATTATGTTTTATTCATTATTGTAAACCCTACACCTAGAATATTGGAGATACATGTCAGCCACTACTGTAGAGATCTTTTTGAGAATGAATCAAACGTGTAGTAATTGGAGTGCATCTTAAATTAACCATAACTTAATAGTAATGAAAGTATACAATCAAGGTCTATGATGCCATGATATTTTAGCATATAATGATTATGCAGTTAAGTTTTAAATTAATTTCACGAGAACAGCTAGACTAGCAAAAGAGTTTTGACATGTGTGCTTGATCTTCTAGAACACTTGGAGGAACTCTTATGTGCATGAAGTCTCGAATTATATTTCTATGTAGATTTCGGCATCATTACAGATATTTTAGGGCATTTCTTTTATAGCTTCTGCATGCTACAATAGATGCATATGCATGGCTACCAATAGATGCATATTCATGGCTTTCTTCTTTTTCTTTGGTTTTATTATGTGACGTTTATCCATCGAAAATGCACCGGTGTGTACATTGCTTGCATTTGGATATTGTGAATACATACTTTCCTAATTTGTATGTAGCATTGACTAATCTATTTGTGGTTAATATTTGACTCCAATATATGGTCTAAATTTCTTCTTATAGCTTATAAAAAAAGGGGGGGGGGGGGGGGGGGGGGGAAGGTTTTGAGTTTTATTGGTTGAGCAAATGAATTACAAAATACCATATTTGAGATGATAAAAGAATTTGTTCTAATGTGTCAGTAAACTATCAATTCTCCATCTCAAAAGTTGTGCACTCCTGCTTGACATTGGAAGTACTGTATACTCTTTACCTTGTCCACTCTATCTCAAAATTTCTTCATGTAGAAGAAGTAACTGCCACATATAGCACGGATTAAGGCATATATTACCCGAAATGCCTTATGCACAATTATTAAGGCACATATATTATGGATTAAGACAATTGTGGGAGATTATTTCTTCTTACAAGAACATCCAATAATATATGTTTATATAGTCAAATAATCGCTTAGAATAACATGAACCATTTCATAGAGTTTCACTTGTGTTAGCACATATATTAAGCTAGTGACTTGGTGTCAATTTGAAACATACAATATGGTTTTAGAATGTTGGATTATTTTGTAACCAACTTATCAAATTATTTATACAAATGGTTATTTGTATATGTAAAATTTTGGATACCTACAAATAATTTTGTTTGTATATATATATATTTTGGACCATCCCAAAATAGGTGCACGCATGAGAGGTGTTGCGCTGCATATCTGGGAGAAACCATTCACCCTGCTGGCCCATGAAAGACCGACAATATTGACAATCACAAAATATGGTTGATAATACTTTAGAATTCCTATTAAACAAAATAGACCTGAAGTTCTATGTCTATTTGTCTACAAACACCATTGTGAATGTTGGTATTTCATAGTTGCATTTTTTTTTAAGTTACAAACCTCTTAAATTAGAAAAAAAAAAAAAAAAAAAAAAAACTAGAGTGTGTTTCGTACGTTTGTCGAATCTGTAGGGTGACTACGGATGTCTAGTTGTTGTACGTAGACCTGAAGTTCTATAGACATATTTAATTATTTGCAATGCTGCTACACACACAAACCTTATCATAGGATCATTCTCCAACATGAATACTAGACCGAATGTAGTATTCACGATAGTTGGTCTTGCTCACATTAATTAAAGGCTCCGACAAAGCATATTTTATCCAACAAATACATAATGTGTCGTACTTTCATAATTTTAAAAGAATTTTATAATTTTAAATGAATTTTACTGAGTTTTAAGGATATGGGTAAACTTTAAGCAAGTGAAATAAGGAGAGAAAAAAAAAATTGTGTAACCATTCGTTTAAGAGAACCAGAAGTTCGTTTAAGAGAACCATAAGTCCATCTAGATAGATTCTCTAGCAATTCAGTAGAGATATACGCCAATCACATTAAGGATGCCAAATCACATACTACATTAGATAGAAGCTCAATCCTATATCATGATCCAGAATTACAATCTTAATGGTACATTGTGAGCCATAAGTCGAATGATCCTATAACTTTTAAACCGTAACATGGTCTTAAAGACACCCCATGAACATGATGATTATCAAAACTAATCCGTGTGATCATCTCTTACCAATTTGCAGCATACATCCTTGATCTCAAGGATAAGTTCATTTCTAAACCATTAATCCTGAAAATTGTATCTGAATAACTAGTAAGACAACTTTGACCTGTATTAGATGACTTATGTTAGAATTATTTAAAATAGTAATATTGGCATCTATGTTTTATGAATTATTATGTTTATCTCCTGAGATTATTAAATCTTCTAGACATGAGATTTTTTTTGATCAAATATTTTTGTGATCTGTTACGTTAATAAGACATAATTTCCGTCGTTATGGGAGATATGAAGAAGATGAATTATAGTTCTAGAAGAACGTCGTGAATTATCGTTCTACAAGTGTTTCGTAAAGCATCGTTCTAGAAGAACGCATTGCATCATCGTTCTTGAAGAACATTCTAAAGCATCATTCCATAAGAACATGTCATGGCATATTTCTACTTTATCTAATCTTCACTAAATTAGAAGAAATTATCTTCTTCTTTTACTGCAAATGAAATATTAAGTGCTTACTTGATGTTTTTAATTATACTACATAAATAGCTATACCGACTATAAATTTATTTTCTAATAGATGTACCAAAAGAAACAAATAAAGGCAGCAAATGAATAAGTTCTTTTGTAAGAACGCACAAGACCTAAAGGTTCTAAATATTCAATTCTCCAGAAGAAGAGACCGAATAATATAACACACCCTAATGCTCTTGAAGAAGTAGATCCCGAAGAAGCATCTCATGTATAGATAAAAAGTTTATGACAGTCCGAAAGATGTCGTGAACCAAAAATTAAATTTTTCAAAGTATATCGCTCCGGTAGAGGATATACCCAGATTCCAGAAAAGACTTAGAAAGAGGCACCGGTACCCAAGAATTCTATGTTCAAGAGAAATTTGGAATCAAGAAATTTTGTCATAGATGACATTATCGAATAAGAATAAAATGGGTGTTGAAAATTAAAGGATAACACTAAACCACGAATAATCTAATGAAAAGATGCGATATCTCTTGCAAGACGTGGAGTGTTCGGTCCTACAGTACAAAATCCAAAAGGAATAAACCCTGTAGGTTTTGAATGGGTGTTTGTAACAAATAGATGTTCAATGTATAAGAGCAATATTAGCTCAAGGATTCACGAAATGATCATGGAGAGAATATGAATAAATATATTCTCCGATCATGATAGCCTAGACGATAAGATATATCCTCAAAGGTCATGGATTTAAATTTTCAGATATATCCTTGAAGGATTTGATATTATCATGTTATCCCCAAAGATCTACAAATGAGCCATATATGGATTAAACCATCCAGAAGAATGTGACAGGCTCATTGAGTTTATAGAAAAATTCATGAACGGATTCATCAAAATGGTCACCTCCTGAAGAGAAGATCTCCTGAAGAGAATAAAGTACCTCATGAAGAGAAAATCTCCTGAAGAGATAGAAAATATGACAGTATCTCCTGAAGAGATTTGAAATATCTCTCGAAGAGATTAAAATCTCCCGAATAGATAAAAATAAATATCCAAAAGAGATCTCATGTAATCTCATGAAAAGATGAATCTCTAGAAGAGATCTACTATAAATCTCCAGTAGAGATTTAACGATCTATATATAATTGTCAGGTCAATATGATCTTTTACAACCAAAAAAATATGTTCTGGGCCCTGAAGTACCATATTTAAAGAATATTAAATTCTTTATTGTCATTTAATCAGTACATTATTTTAGAATAATATTAGGCATATTAATTATTCTTGATGAATGTTTTTATCTATTGAGATATGCAGGTGAATGATATTTATCTGATACTCCATTAAGGGGATACCACAAACAAGGTATGTTTTATGAATAATATTACAGGTATTTTAGAGAGAATAAATTAAATTACTACGGTAATTTCATCAAAGGAAACAAGAGAATGTGCAGGACTATATTTTCAACAGTTCAACATATCAGGGGGAGTTGCAAGCTTCCAGGAATAACCAATGAGTCTACAAGTATTCCTTAGGATATGGAGATAATGTATAAAAATGTATAGACAAAGGTTTGGGTGAAATGTAATATTCAAAGGTACTGGGGGTATTTTTCTTTCTTTATTAATGTAAGAACTACATGTAATTTTTATAATTTGAGGGGGGGCATCCTGAAGATGCACGCTAATGGAGACATCTCGAAGTATGTCTTTGCGCATTGTACTATTTTTCTTCTTGGAGGTTTTTTCCCATTGAATTTTTCGTTCGAATGGTTTTTAATGAGACAATGTAAACCGCACCCACTTAGATTCCTGAAGATTCATATTCCTGAATAATATTATAATCTTTTCTTTTTATGGAATTTTTCCCAGAAGATGGATTTTTTTCTCAGAAAAGTTTTTAATGAGGCAATAATTAAAGTGGGCATCCAAGGAGGAGTGTTATGATTTGGATAAACCCAAATATGGATGCTCTTATCCATACCCACAACCACCTATATCTCTTTCCCTCAATATATGTTATGAATGAGAAAAGGTACATACATTTTTTCTGGCTACCACAATTTCTTCTCTTTCTCTTCTATTTTCATGACAGTATTATATTTTATTATTTGGTGAGGATCTTTGAATTTTCTTTTGAATATTCAATTGTCCATCTTCGATCAGATATCTCAAGATTACAAATATTAATGTTTCAAGTGAAAAAAATGATGAACAGGTTGAGATTATAGATGTTGGGAATCAGATACGTCCTCCTGCGCTTCGATATCGTGTCTGAGACGTTGTCGCAGTAAAAAATCAGGCCAACCCACCTGAAATAACCAACCCCCGTCTAACGGACACCAACTACAGATAAAGACAAGTATATGACGGTGACTACGTCACCTGGACAAATCTCAATCTCTATAACTCAGATGAAATTACAAGATTGACAAAAACTAATATTGAACCCTTTGTCCTAATAAGTTCAACCCCCTCACCACACTCAAGAAGAAAAGAAAGAGATTACAATTGAAATCGGTCACCAACTCGTAGCAATCTCCCTAACCGAAGTTGACGACCCCCAATTAGATTTATTCTTCCTTCTGTCTTGGATGGCGAAGTCCTAAGCGCAAAGTACGAAACTTTCTCTTAGATTTTCTGTGGACGAGCACCTCGAATCTCCACTTTTGTGTTGTACTTTGTGCCTCCACCCTCACCCCATATATATAGGATGAGAAAAATCTATTTTAGGTTATAATAGGATTTCTTAAATAGGAAGCCCTCAAATAAGAATCCTACTACACCTAAAATAGCCCATCAACATCCTATTTTAGATTATAATAGGATCTCTTAAATAAGAAACCCTCAAATAAGAATCCTATTATATCTAAAATAGCCCAGCACTAATTATGGACATCCAAATCAAATATTTAATCATATTTGGACTCCATAAATATTCTATTACCAAATCCAGACTAGACTCCATAAATATGCTCTGATACCAGATGTTGGGAATCGGATACGCCCTCATCAGCAAGTTCTCTACGATCCACCTCCTGTCGAGTACCCCTCGAGCCTCCATCCGGTGTCTATGGCCTACCTGTACAGTTCAGTGGCTTGAGCCTGTACATGCCACAACACAAATCTCCCCGAGCCAGCTATTGGGAAACCTTCGCAAGCATCCAATTTTTGTCCCCAAACAGACTGCGACAGCCATCATCTGTCAGCCTCCCTATCGAAACCAAATTGTAGCGCAAACTCGGTACATATCGCACACCCTTGAGAATGAGCTTCTCACAGAGCTCCGTTGTCAAGTGCACATTACCGATGCCTACAACTGCAGCCGTCCCCTTGTCGCCCATCTTCACACGTCCAAACCTGCAACCGCGGTATGACGTAAAGATCCTCCTATGTGGAGTGGCGTGATACGATGCCCCCGTGTCCATGACCCTGTCGACGTCATGACAGATGCCACAAGGTTCCTCTGCGTCGGTTGCTGCGGTGATGATATCTCTTATTGCTGTGAGATCCTCTTGATCGTCTTTGTCTTTTGTCTTCTCAGCTTTGAGCTTCATGCAGTTCCTCTTGATATGACCCCTTTTGCCACAGTGATAGCAGCCCTCCTTGCAGTCCATAATCGCAAGATTTTGGGAACTCCTTCATGTCTTTGTCTGTAAATTGGGTCTTTCCTTCCAGTAGGAAGTCACCAGAGCGGACTCCTGTGACGATTCTACTTGCTTGTGCCGGACCTCCTCACTCAACAAGCAACTTTTGACTGCCTCCATCGTGACAACTCCATCAGGCATGGAGTTGCTCACCGACACCACCAACGTCTTCCAGCTTTTCGGAAGAGAACTCAAGAGCAGTAGGGCCTGAAGCTCATCAAAAATCACCATCTTCATCGCAGATAGCTGATTGATGATACCCTGAACCTCGTTCAGATGTTGTGCCACTAGGGCACCCTCCGTGTACTTCGAGTTGACAAGTTGGCGAATAAGAAATGCCTTGTTGCCAGCCGTATTCCTTTCGTACAGCGAATACAGCTTCTTCCATAATGCTTTTGCTGAACTCTCCATGGACACGTGGTAAAATACTGAATCATCCAACCATTGGCGGATGAATCCAACGGTATTCCGATCCAGTCGTTTTCAGTCTTCAGCAGCTTTGTCCATTGGCTTTGCATTGTTGCCCTCCAACGGACAATGCAAGTCCTTGCACCAAAGTAGATCCTCCATCCTTGTTTCCAAATCGCCAAGTATCTTCCTATGAGGGTGATCATACGAGTGTTCATCTGCTCCGTAGACATGGTTTCCAGAACCTCCAAACCTCTGATACCAGATATCGGGAATCGGATACGCCCTCCTGCGCTCTGATACCGTGTTTGAGACATTGCCGCAGCAGAAAATTAGGCCAACCCACCTGAAATAACCAACCCCCGTATAACAGACACCAAGCACAGATAAAGACAAGTATATGGCGGTGACTACGTCATCTGGACAAATCCCAATCTATATAACTCAGATGAAATTATAAGATTGACAAAAACTAATGTTGAACCCTTTGCCCTAATAAGTTCAACCCCCTCACCACACTCAAGAAGAAAAGAAAGATATTACAATTGAAATCGCTCACCAACCCGTAGCAATTTTCCTAACCGAAGTTGACAACCCCTCGATTAGATCTATTCTTCCTTTTGTCTTGGACGGCGAAGTCCTAAGAGCATAGTGCGGAACTTTCTCTTAGATTTCATGTGGACGAGAACCTCGAATCTCCACTTTTGTGCTGTACTTTGTGCCTCCACCCTCACCCCATATATGTAGGATGAGAAAAACCTATTTTAGGTTATAATAGGATTTCTTAAATAGGAAGCCCTCAAATAAGAATCCTACTACACCTAAAATAGTCCATCAACATCCTATTTTAGATTATAATAGGATCTCTTAAATAGGAAACCCTCAAATAAGAATTCTATTATATCTAAAATAGCTCAGCATTAATTATGGATATCTAAATCAAATTAAATCAAATATTTAATCAGATTTGGACTCCATAAATATGTTATTACCAAATCCAGACTTGACTCCAACAATAGATCCTTTGTTATAGCATCGTGTTCCGTAGAATCTATACGATCCTCCAGGTTGAATTCTTTGATAAATGTAATTACTATGCCCATCAAAATAAATGACAATGATTTACTATGAAAGAACGCTAGAGGCTTAGTATATTTTGTCAATTATGCCTTCCATTAATTCCATGAAGGAACTATTATGGATGAATTTATTTGATTATTTGATTATTGGTTAATAAATGATTATTGGTTAATAATTAATCATAGTCGCTTGAATTCTCAATCACCCCCATTGCATCTTTCCATCAATCATTGGAGTGGCCAAGAAGCACAACTTCGACAAGGTTTACCTTCAATTTTAGTGTCCATGATTTCGAACTATGGCTTGCCAAGATGTCCGATTTGTTGGTGTTGGATAGAATTTTCAAACCTATGTGAATTAGCAATCTCGTAGTGTAACAAGTCTTATTCGTGTGTCGGAGAAGTTCGGGGAGTACGAAGATCGTGTCATTCGAAGTATCGAAAAAACTCGAAAAATTGGAGCAGGAGCTACTGTCCCAAAGCCAGGCAAACTCGATCCGAGTTTGAAAGACTCGAGTATAGTCGAGTGTTAGGTTTATTCGGTTTCACCGAACCGAAAAAATCAAAACCGAATAAACTGAAATTCTTAAAAATAAAAACAAAAATCGAATCAAAATTAGCCAAAATCAAAACTGAACCGAATAAACTACTCGATTTATTCGGTTTGTTCAGTTGGCTATTTCTATTGTCTAATGGACAAGTCAAAAGTTGAGATCCTGGTTAAGTTATATTAAAAGTTATAACTTTTAGACACATGTATTCCAACAGTAGAGACTTTTCAGGGTTTGAATCTGATCGTTCCGTGGATTTTTTTTCGCAATGATTTTTTACGACAAAATTGTTTATATTTGCGCTGTTTTGTCCTTGATGATCTTAGAGATTTGGATTTTGCGTTTTTTTGTTCTCTTGCAACTCTTTGATTTTGGGAAACGACGTTTGCGTTTCGTTCCCAACACCCAGCTGCCTAATCTCTAGATCAGCCTAAGAGATTCTTCCACGCAAAGCTTCTTCATAATATATCAAAATGTAGGCAGGATTTCCACACTATTGGGAATCCAGCACGATCAAGAGACGAAAGAAGCAGTCTCGAGATTGCAGGGGTACGTTGATGGCCGAAGGACACTAGGATTCTGACGAACTCGCCATCGGATATCCAGTTCGGAAATCCGATTAGATATTTGCCCGTCGGGGAGGCGGGCTGGCATGCTGATTTACTATGTTTCTGGTGAGACATACTAAAGTTATGGGTGCTCAGTCTTAAACGTACGTTCTGGGACTGAGCAGTCGTCTCTATAATGTGTGCTCATCGATAGGGTTTAATGGAATAACACCATTGTTCTAAGAGTACACGACTCTTAGGTTTCGACTTTCAAGATACAAAGAGCTTCTTAACAAGCACCATTTTGTGTTATTTCTGGATTACAAATAAAGACTCAAACCGAAAAATTAGGCAGTCATATTTTGCACTTGTTGAACAGCAAGTCCATTATTGTTCTTCTTGTTTGTACTTGTTGAACACCATTATTAGGGTTTCCCCTAATATTAGGGTTTGTACATTATGAGGAGCAGGGTCGGGTGCATGAATTTAAGAGAGGGCGCATGAATTTAAGAGAGGGGGGTCGACTAAAGAGAGTCCAAAAATAAAATTACGTACTAAAAAATAGCATACATATATTTAGTTTGAAATGTCTTTCAAAAAAAGAAGATAACTAATCTCATATTACATTACTCCTCTCTGATTTCCTTCTTGTCTTAGACATTGTTAATGATATTCATAAAGCTATTAATAAAAATTAATCATGTATGAAAGCCTGTTTAGAATATACTGATCTCTTTTACTTCAGGCATGAAGGAAACAAAACCTTTGCTCAATCTTAGTTTAGTTGGTGGCCTTTGTTCTTTACTTAAAGAATTAACTCAATCAGTAAAAATACATGAAAATATAACTAAAGATAAATTGGTATGAGATCATAATTCACTTGTTACATAGTAATGCAAATGTCATGCGTGCTAAAAAATTCCTTCTTAAGTTTGGAATACAATGGCATGAAGAAAAGTGCATCAAGATGGATTGCTTAGCATGTAAATTATCTTGTGTGAACTTAATCATATTAAAGAAAAATGGCTCAAAAATACTTTTTTTAAGTAGTTTAGTATTACCTAATGTAAATGTATATCTAGTAGAGAGAGAGAGAGAGAGAGAGAGAGAGAGAGAGAGAGAGAGAGAGAGAGGAAAATTAGATTTCATATCAGACACATTCATTAAACAGAATTAAAACCATAATATTTACTAGCAAACAAAATTAAAACAGGTAGACAATCAACATTAAACCATAAAGAAACCACATCAGGACTAACCTTTGAGCTAATATCCCAAATCCCAAGTTCAAGTTTGAAGTGTTAGCACTTGCTACCATGCATCTTTGACAAAATATCTGCAATCCTTTCTTCCTCATTCATTTGTCTTTCTCGTTATAGATCAACCACAGAGGAATTCCAGATGACATGTCCATCAAACATGCTTACTCTGCAGTTCTTTGTTTCCTCTTCCTTTTCTCCATTTTTGAACCAAGAAGGAAAGGAAAGACACAAGTGTACACTATATGGAGTTGGGGATGTGTAGGGATGGGGGGTTAGGTCTATCACCTACGCAGTTGTGGTTGGCATAGTATATGGAGTTGGAGATGACCCCTCCATAACTACAGCAGCGGTGAACCGTAGTTTACACAGTGTATAATGAACTGTGTATGGGTTAGTTCAGTGTATAATGAACTGTGTATGGGTCAGTTCAGCTCTGAGCATAGTGTGTAGTAAAAAATTTTGGCAAATGTTAAAGGTCACCCCACTTTACTAAGGCCAACTATCCTACTAAGGGCAACCATGACTTACTATTATTTTTTACTAAGAGCAACATAAATTGAACAAGTTTACTGAGGGCCACCCAAAAAACCCTCCCCCTTCCCTCCCGTTCGTTCCCCCCAAAAAAACCTCACCTCTCTCTCTCCCTCTCCGCTCGTCCCCCCGCCCTCCCCCTCCCCCCCCCCCCCGGTTCGTACCCCTCCAGACGACAGCCCCCCCACCCTCCCCCTCACCTCCCTCTCTCCGCTTCTGTCAATCGAGGACTGCAGGCAAAAACTGCAGTTCTGTCTTCACTTTGTACTACAGGCAAGTCCTGCAGTCACTGTAAGTTTTAAAATTTTTGGAGAAAATTTGTAACTCCCAAAATCATATTTGGTAAATTTTAAGATTTTTCTATTTTTCTTTGAATTTAATATTGTCTTCTTATGAAAATCTAATTTTGATTGAAGAGTTGATTAAAATGAATTCTGAGTGTTAATAAATTTTCTCAATTTGAAAAGTATTTTTGAATACTATTTTTTTTATAGTTCTAATGAATTGATTTACGTTAGGAATTTTCTAATGGAGCGCATAAAGTAATTGTTTTGCTATTATAAAAACAAATTTTGTAGCTAAATTCTATTCCTACATGAATATCTTTGATTTCATAATAGTATTCTTATTGCTTTCATAATAATATTGTTTATATATGTCTAACTATAATCTTAATAGATAATTATGGTTAATGTATAAGTATTTAATTTATAGCATGATTAGGTCAAGAATGGTTGACCCATGTTTAACAAAATTTTATTAGTTAATGGGAAATTTTGTAATTTAGTTAATTATGATATTTATTATTTAATTGCACTTGCAGTAATTTAGTTAACTAATTATTTTCTTTTAACTAATTATTAGTTAGTTAACTAAATTATATTAGTTTTTATAAGAGTAACAGTTTTGTTTGATCAAAACAGTTAACTTATTTTTGTAATTAGTTGGTGGCTAACTGAAATAATTAGTTAGGAATCTGTTAGATTTTATATTGAAAACTTTTGAAAATTTGTTGGAAGAAATATTTGAATTTTCAAAATCTGTTAATTTTTGAAAATCTGTTACAGCTTTATCATTTTTGCCCCCAGATCTATAGTTAATTACTGTTGCTGCCACTATAGAAAATTACCACAGATCTATTCCTAATTACTACTCTGTCACTACCTACACACACACACACTAGATTATTTTATTATAAATATTGTACTCACTTTCCAAAGTTTTGACAACCTGACACTCTCTCTACTTTCTCTCTCTACTCTCTCTCTCTCTCTCTTCACTCTCTCTCCTCACTGGCCACTCCGGCCAACGAGCACCACCGTCAACCGCCGCTATCCACCACTGACCGGAGTTCACTCGTCGCCGCCTTCCTCCGTCGTGTGCCATCGCCTCGATCGGAGCCGACCGCATCTCCAGCTCGCCTCGACTGCAGTGCTGTCATCGAAGACCGAGCACTCTTCGAGCTCTACGCCAACGTCTTGAGTGACGTGCTGCCTCCTCATGATTTGCGCCACCGTCGCAGTTTGGAGCACCGCCGAGGCCTTGTCGCCGGAGACCCGACCCCGCCGACCAAGTCGCCGACGACTGGATCTGACCGACTTGACTGCATCACCAACTTGAAGACCGCGCCTCCTCGACTGCAGTGGATTCTCGATCCCCGTGCGCGTCTCTTCGAGTTTTGTGCCGCCCTTCGAAGATCGAGGAGTCACTGCCTCCTCGTGGTCGACGCTGGCCTGGAGGACCGAGCTGCATCCCCGATCACCGCGACGAGTCTTCGATCCTCGAGCCAAGCCGCCGTCGTGATACTGAGGGTTGCTCATTGCCGGATCCCGCCGTCCTCGGCCGTCTGGGGCCAGATCGACGTCACCAAGCCACCGGGGGCCACCATCCAAGCTGCGAGCGCCGCCGCAGCGCCTTGTCGTCGAGACCACCGTCCAGAGGCCAGATCCGATCCCTGACCGCCGTCTCGAGCGCCGCCGAGGTAAACACCTGCATCGTTCTTCTCAACCTTCTCTCCTTTTCGTGTTCTTCTTTTCCTGGCTAGGGTTTCTTAGATATAGAGGAGGAAGACGAAGTATAGTATTAGGGTTCGAGTTTAAATCTAGGGTTTCCTGGCCTAGAACTAGGTATTATTTGGGGATTAGGGTTTCATGGAAGCTGAGAAGTGATGGAGAGAACCTAGATCTAGAGTTTCGGATCACAGAGCAGAGGGAAGAAGAAGGGAGTTAGAACCTAGGGTTAGGGTTCAGATGAGCTTGGGTCGAAGACGAAGTGAGAAAGAAGAGTGGGGGGATTTTTGTGAAGTCTGGAATAGGAAGAGAGAGAATGAGAAGAGGGTTTATATGTTGGGTTAAGAGTGTTGGGCCGGGTTTTGAGTACAGGAGTTTGGGCTGGGTTTAATTAAGTCTTATTTTTGCTTAATATGGGTGAGCTTGGGACTGACTGTAGTAACAGTGCAGACCGGGCTGGACTTTGGGCCAGTCCTGTTGGGCTTGGGTGGTATGGAATTATTTCAGCAGTATTATTGGTGTAGGCTGTGAGTGTGGGCTGGCCTATTAGCATTGGGTTGATCTTATTATACTATTATAAATGATTGCTACTGCTATTAATAGCTAACTATTATGATTAATTCCTTTAGTTGATATTATTATAGTAGTATTTATTGGTGATATTTCCTATAGCAAATAAATTGGTAAATGTTTTGCCTAAATATATATAGATTGCTATAAATTATTTTGCTAAGATCTTAATACCAAGTTTGTAAATGTTTAATTAGCAAGTATTGTCTAAACAAATTATTAGTGGAAATTGTTCTAAATCTCATAATCTTGATTTTTACTATGCATTATATTAAATAAATATTTTAAATAAGGATTTTAACCTTAATTGATATTTAATGTTATTCTCAATTTGATCCTCCTTAATTTTAGTAATAGATATTTTGATGTGATTAGTAGCAGTGTTAGCATTACTAAATTTTGCTACAAATCTTATTAAATAAATTAGTAAATTGTATAATATTTTTATATAGCAAATGATTTAGTAAATGATTTCTAGTATTATTTGTTAAAATATTATTAACTAATATTGAATGATATCTTAATACCAATATATAGTTAGATATTCTTATTAATTCAAACCCTAATCAAAATTATACCAACTACCAGGTGATCATTATATCCATGCAGTATTACTCCCGTGCTTCCAAGGCGAGGCAAGTACACCGACTCGACTTTTACTTTGTCTTTCTGTCTTACATTCATGTGCCATGTTCTCATATCGGACACAAGATACACACGATTGTCTTGTACCTTGTTCATTGCATTGTGAGTCATTTTTTATTGCGGAGATTGGAGAAAATATTAGCTTTTGTGTGACCACACCCAACATAGGTATTGTGGATAGCCTAATCGTACACTCCACGTACGATGAAGCCGGATCTTGTAGAATTGATTGTGCATTGATTGATTGAGGCCACTTGGGCATGTGATTGCATTGGATATTGCAGGATTTATTTGTTTGTTTTTCTGGAGATTGTTTTTTTTTATGATTTTATCATTGTATATTTTATTTGACCAGATTTGTCTCCGGATGACTTTGTACTAAAATGACTTGATGGATATTGGTGATCATTCTAGAAACGTTATATATAAAAGCTGTGGATGTTTACATTACATTGTGATTTGGAGTTTTTTTAGTATTGTACAGCTTACTTCGTCATGTCCATCGACGAAGGCTGGGCGTGTCCGACTCGTGTCCGATTATTCGGGAGCGGGTCGTGACAAAGCTTATGTCAATCGAGAACTGCAAGCAAGCACTGCAGTCATCTCTTCACTTTGGACTGCAGGCAAGCTTTGCAGTCACTGTTATATTCTAACTTGGTGGCCCTTAGTGTTTTCAAAATGGTAAATTTGTATTTTTTTTTTTTTAAATTTCAAGTTGGTGGCCCTTAGTAAAAAGGGGGTGACCTTTAACATTTGCCTTTTTTTTGAAAAGACAGTGGGGTCAGGTGACCCCACATGCCCCATCGTGGGTCCGTCCTTGATGAGGAGCCTTTGGGTGCTATCGAAATTGGAAATAAGAAGAAAATTAGGATTTTGATGGAGATAATGAGAATGAAAATGGTGGAGAAAAAGAAAATGAGAAGAAAACGCATCCCACATTTTTGTTGTTGTTCTTCTTCTTCTTCTTGGATGCGTTGAGGAAGAAGACAAGAGTAAAAATAGAGAAAAAAAAAATGACTTTTATACCTAGAAATGAAATAGTTCTGAGTAAATTTTTTAATGACAAACTTAATAATAAATCAAACTTAGAAATAGAATAGCCATGATCAAAATATAATGTGCCATTATAAATAACCTATTAAAATACACATTTGGAATGCAAGGCAATGTGAGACTAAACTTCTTTGTGTTGGCTCACAAAAGCTCAACAGTTTGTTCCATCAGGCTCGAGAACATAATGAGAGTGTTGTAGAGAGTCGGGGGTGTTTTTCAAGTGGAGCAAGAGAGTTAGACATTTGGAATCCAAAGACACCCTTAAATGTGTGGCCAAGGGGAGTGGAGTAATCTCATCCCTCCACCACCAATCCAACGGATAAGAGGTTTAAGGTGAAGGGAGTGGAATGAGGGTTATATATATATAGGGAAGGGAATGGGGGGAGCATCAACAAGAACAAGTGAAGCAAGAAAGCAAGCAAGAGCTCTGCCTCTGCAATGGCCTCCTTTATGATGGCCTCCTCCGCCACGACCGTCACCCCGGCCCAGAACATGGTTGCGGCCTTCAGCGGGCTCAAGTCGACCTCGGCTTTCCCCGTCACTCGCAAGGCCGGCAGCGACCTCGCCAAGCTCCCCAGCAATGGTGGGAAGGTTCAGTGCATGAAGGTGTGAACATTCCGCACGCACGCATGCACGCACGCTTGTTCGCTTAATTGAGCTTAACGAATTTTGGTTGTCTACTAACTACTTATAATTGTATTTGTTTGAAAATGTGTTGCGTACGTACGTACGTACGTGCAGGTGTGGCCAATTGAGGGTGTTAAGAAGTTCGAAACCCTCTCTTACCTTCCTCCTCTCACTGTGGACCAATTGGTCAAGCAGATCGACTACCTTATCCGCAGTGGATGGGTTCCTTGTTTGGAATTCTGCCCTGTAAGTATTACTCTGAAACGTATTTTAAACGGATTAAAGCAGAATTAATTATTCCTAGTACATGTGCTTCGTAAACTCGGTACAATAGTCCGTCAAACTTTTGGGTCAAAGAAACTGGTATTAATTTTGAGAATGTTGCAGAACGGATTTGTGTACCGTGAGTACGGGGCAACCCCCGGGTACTACGACGGGCGCTACTGGACCATGTGGAAGCTCCCGATGTTCGGGTGCACCGACGCGTCGCAGGTGGTGAAGGAGCTGGAGGAGTGCAAGAAGGAGTACCCCAAGTGCTTCGTCAGGATCATCGGGTTCGACAGTTACCGTCAGGTGCAGTGCGTCAGTTTCATCGCCTACAAGCCCTACTAGACGTCGCCGGCGGACTTGCGGACGCTCGCACGCGGCGGCCGCTAGAGTCGGAAGCCTTCGCCGATTTGCTTTGGTTTAGGCCTTTGCTCATTTGAATTCCTTTTGCTGTTTCTTTTCTTTTTATATATATATGTTTCCGCGCGCTCTCCCCAACAGATGAGAATGGGCTATCTAATGGTCATACATATATTGGTTGGTGAGGATGAATCGATGTTAACAGCTCCGGCTACAAAATTGTTATCTATGAACAAAATATTAATAAGCATATGTTGTCCTTTCATTTGTTTCATACTACTCTCTTTCTGTTAAGGATCTGCTTGGTAACGGCAATTTCATAGCTTCTAGAATGTTTTTAAACCGATCGTTTATAAAAAAATTTATTTGTTTATTTTGTTGAGGTAATGGTTCTGATATGCTCAAAAATCCTCCAAAATCGATATAATACAATTTTGGGTGACTTTATAAACATCCCAAATCGATGGATTTTGAACGGTTTATTATTTTATTCCATTTATATCCTCAACAAAAATATATAATTGTAACTACTATTACCCTTCCTTATTTAATTTTATTCATGTGAAAAAAATTCAGAGCTGCTCGTTAGTGAATTACCAAGAAGGGATTGGGCTGATTTAAAAGCCGCTACTTAAGAACCACCCAAAATCGGACCCATCTTAACCACTCATAACCGGTACTCCAAAAATACCTCATAACCGCTACCCTTACAATTGCCAAGCAGATCCTTAATTTTGTTTTAATAAAGTAGTATTTGTTGTGATGTGGATAAACCCAAATATGGATGCCATTATCCATACCCCCAACCACCTCTATCTCTTTCCCTCTATATATGTTATCAATGAGAAAAGTTACGTCCATTCTTTCTAGTTACCACAATTTTTTCTCTTTCTCTTCTATTTTCATAACACGTTATCAGCACGACTTCTCGAGTAGTTTCAGGCCATCACCAAAAAGCGATATTCTTTCTCCGTCGTCAATGTCACGAAGATGGTCTCTGCGGCCTCGGACGAGGATACAATATTAAACCGCAACTTTTGGGCTTCTGGTATGTTTCTGAACTCATTGTTAGCTAATGCATTCTGAAGATGGTTATAATGAGATCTAAAACCATGCATATGGTCATGTAGAGATTTTCTTTCTGGGACAATTATTGTTGTTTGCTTTTTCTAGCTACATGAAAATCGTGCTATCATAAGCATTACTTCTTTTTTTTATTGTGACGGTCAATTCTATAATCTAATTATTTTTTCATGTATTTATTTACATTGATTAGCTTCTTTCCTCTTGAAATGAATCTTTGTGGTCTGGATAAAGTAATGGGATTATTTATGGTGTCCAATAGACTGCAAATATTTTGGGTACACGATGCCAATTAGAAAATACAATATATTCATGTAACAATCTTAAGTTTTTGAAGGTATTGTTTCTTTTTAATTCCAAAAAAAAAAAAAAGAGGAAGTGCATGATACATGGATTTTACCCATTCTTTATTTTTTTGTGTTATTTCGTGTTGAATGATTAGTGCATCATGTTATACAATGTGTTGTCCTACTAACATAATTGCCTATATACGCACATATGGAATAAAGCCATTGTCTTTAGTTAGTAGATTCTAGCAATTTTCAATTATGTTTTATTCATTACTGTAAACCCTACACCTAGAATATTGGAGATACATGTCAGCCACTACTGTAGAGATCTTTTTGAGAATGAATCAAACGTGTAGTAATTAGAGTACATCCTAAATTAACCATAACTGAATAGTAATGAATGTATACAATCAAGGTCTATGATGCCATGATATTTTAGCATATAATGATTATGCAGTTAAGTTTTAAATTAATTTCACGAGAACAGCTAGACTAGCAAAAGAGTTTTGACATGTGTGCTTGATCTTCTAGAACACTTGGAGGAACTCTTATGTGCATGAAGTCTCGAATTATATTTCTATGTAGATTTCGGCATCATTACAGATATTTTAGGGCATTTCTTTTATAGCTTCAGCATGCTACAATAGATGCATACGCATGGCTACCAATAGATGCATATTCATGGCTTTATTCTTTTTCTTTGGTTTTATTATGTGACGTTTATCCATCGAAAATGCACCGGTGTGTACATTGCTTGCATTTGGATATTGTGAATACATACTTTCCTAATTTGTATGTAGCATTGACTAATCTATTTGTGGTTAATATTTGACTCCAATATTTGGTCTAAATTTCTTCTTATAGCTTATAAAAAAAGGGGGAAAAGGTTTTGAGTTTTATTGGTTGAGCAAATGAATTACAAAATACCATATTTGAGATGATAAAAGAATTTGTTCTAATGTGTCAGTAAACTATCAATTCTCCATCTCAAAAGTTGTGCACTCCTGCTTGACATTGGAAGTACTGTATACTCTTTACCTTGTCCACTCTATCTCAAAATTTCTTCATGTAGAAGAAGTAACTGCCACATATAGCACGGATTAAGGCATATATTACCCGAAATGCCTTATGCACAATTATTAAGGCACATATATTATGGATTAAGACAATTGTGGGAGATTATTTCTTCTTACAAGAACATCCAGTAATATATGTTTATATAGTCAAATAATCGCTTAGAATAACATGAACCATTTCATAGAGTTTCACTTGTGTTAGCACATATATTAAGCTAGTGACTCGGTGTCAATTCGAAACATACAATATGGTTTTAGAATGTTGGATTATTTTGTAACCAACTTATCAAATTATTTATACAAATGGTTATTCGTATATGTAAAATTTTGGATACCTACAAATAATTTTGTTTGTATATATATATTTTTTGGACCATCCCAAAATAGGTGCACGCATGAGAGGTGTTGCGCTGCATATCTGGGAGAAACCATTCACCCTGCTGGCCCATGAAAGACCGACAATATTGACAATCACAAAATATGGTTGATAATACTTTAGAATTCCTATTAAACAAAATAGACCTGAAGTTCTATGTCTAGTTGTCTACAAACACCATTGTGAATGTTGGTATTTCATAGTTGCATATTTTTTTTGAAGTTACAAACCTCTTAAATTAGAAAAAAAAAAAAACTAGAGTGTGTTTCGTACGTTTGTCGAATCTGTAGGGTGACTACGGATGTCTAGTTGTTGTACATAGACCTGAAGTTCTATAAACATATTTAATTATTTGCAATGCTGCTACACACACAAACCTTATCTATAGGATCATTCTCCAATATGAATACTAGACCGAATTTAGTATTCATGATAGTTGGTCTTGCTCACATTAATTAAAGGCTCCAACAAAGCATATTTATCCAACAAATACATAATGTGTCGTACTTTCATAATTTTAAAAGAATTTTACTGAGTTTTAAGGATATGGGTAAACTTTAAGCAAGTGAAATAAGGAAAAAAATTGTGTAACCATTCGTTTAAGAGAACCAGAAGTTCGTTTAAGAGAACCATAAGTCCATCTAGATAGATTCTCTAGCGATTCAGTAGAGATATACGCCAATCACATTAAGGATGCCAAATCACATACTACATGAGATAGAAGCTCAATCCTATATCATGATCCAGAAGCTCAATCTTAATGGTACATTGTGAGCCATAAATCGAATGATCCTATAACTTTTAAACCGTAACATGGTCTTAAAGACACCCCATGAACATGATGATTATCAAAACTAATCCGTGTGATCATCTCTTACCAATTTGCAGCATACATCCTTGATCTCAAGGATAAGTTCGTTTCTAAACCATTAATCCTGAAAATAGTATCTGAATAACTAGTAAGACAACTTTGACATGTATTAGATGACTTATGTTAGAATTATTTAAAATTGTAATATTGGCATCTATGTTTTGTGAATTATTATGTTTATCTCCTTAGATTACTAAATCTTCTAGACATGAGATTTTTTTTGATCAAATATTTTTGTGATATGTTACGTTAATAAGACATAATTTCCGTTGTTAGAGGAGATATGAAGAAGATGAATTATAGTTCTAGAAGAACATCGTGAATTATCGTTCTACAAGTATTTCGTAAAGCATCGTTCTAGAAGAACGCATTGCATCATCGTTCTTGAAGAACGTTCTAAAGCATCATTCCATAAGAACATGTCATGGCATATTTCTACTTTATCTAATCATCACTAAATTAGAAGAAATTATCTTCTTCTTTTACTGCAAATGAAATATTAAGTGCTTACTTGATGTTTTTAATTATACTACACAAATAGCTATACCGACTATAAATTTATTTTCTAATAGAAGTACCAAAAGAAACAAATAAAGGCAGCAAATGAATAAGTTCTTTTGTAAGAACGCACAAGACCTAAAGGTTCTAAATATTCAATTCTCCAGAAGAAGAGACCGAATAATATAACACACCCTAATGCTCTTGAAGAAGTAGATCCCGAAGAAGCATCTCATGTAGAGAAAAAGTATATGAAGTCCGAAAGATGTCGTGAACCAAAAATTAAATTTCTCAAAGTATATCGCTCCGGTAGAGGATATACCTCAGATTCCAGAAAAGACTTAGAAAGAGGTACCGGTACCCAAGAATTCTATGTTCAAGAGAAATTTGGAATCAAGAAATTTTGTCATAGATGACATTATCGAATAAGAATAAAAAGGGTGTTGAAAATTAAAGGATAACACTAAACCACGAATAATCTAATGAAAAGATGCGATATCTCTCGCAAGACGTAGAGTGTTCGATCCTACAGTACAAAATCCAAAAGGAATAAACCCGGTAGGTTTTGAAAGGGTGTTTGTAACAAATAGATGTTCAATGTATAAGAGCAATATTAGCTCAAGGATTCACGAAATTATCATGGAGAGAATATGAATAAATATATTCTCCGATCATGATAGCCTAGACGATAAGATATATCCTCAAAGGTCATGGATTTAAATTTTCAGATATATCCTTGATGATTTGATATTATCATGTTATCCCCAAAGATCTACAAATGAGCCATATATGGATTAAACCAACCAGAAGAATGTGACAGGCTCATTGAGTTTATAGAAAAATTTGTGAACGGATTCATCAAAATGGTCACCTCCTGAAGAGAAGATCTCCTGAAGAGATTAAAGTACCTCATGAAGAGAAAATCTCCTGAAGAGATAGAAAATATGACAGTATCTCCTGAAGAGATTTGAAATATCTCTCGAAGAGATTAAAATCTTTCGAATAGATAAAAATAAATATCAAAAAGAGATCTCATGTAATCTCATGAAAAGATGAATCTCTAGAAGAGATCTACTATAAATCTCCTGTGAGATTTAACGATCTATATATAATTGTCAGGTCAATAGGATCTTTTACAACCAAAAAGATATGTTCTGGGCCCTGAAGTACCATATTTAAAGAATATTAAATTCTTTATTGTCATTTAATCAGCACATTATTTTAGAATAATATTAGGCATATTAATTATTCTTGATGAATGTTTTTATCTATTGAGATATGCAGATGAATGATATTTATCTGATACTCCATTAAGGGGATACCACAAACAAGGTATATTTTATGAATAATGTTACAGGTATTTTAGAGAGAATAAATTAAATTACTACGGTAATTTCATCAAAGGAAACAAGAGAATGTGCAGAACTATGTTTTCAACAGTTCAACATATCAGGGGGAGTTGCAAGCTTCCAGGAATAACCAATGAGTCTACAAGTATTCCTTAGGATATGGAGATAATGTATAAAAATGTATAGACAAAGGTTGGGGTGAAATGTAATATTCAAATGTACTGGGGGTATTTTTCTTTCTTTATTGATGTAAGAACTACATGTAATTTTTATAATTTGAGGGGGGGCATCCTGAAGATGTACGCTAATGGAGACATCTCGAAGTATGTCTTTGCGCATTGTACTCTTTTCCTTCTTGGAGGGTTTTTTCCACTGAATTTTTCGTTCGAATGGTTTTTAATGAGACAATGTAAACCGCACCCACTTAGATTCTTGAAGATTCATATTCCTGAATAATATTGTACTCTTTTCTTTTTTATGGAATTTTTTCCAGAAGATGGATTTTTTTTCTCAGAAAAGTTTTTAATGAGGCAATAATTAAAGTGGGCATCCAAGGAGGAGTGTTATGATTTGGATAAACCCAAATATGGATGCTCTTATCCATATCCACAACCACCTATATCTCTTTCCCTCAATATATGTTATGAATGAGAAAAGGTATATACATTTTTTCTGGCTACCATAATTTCTTCTCTTTCTCTTCTATTTTCATGACAGTATTATATTTTATTATTTGGTGAGGATCTTTGAATTTTCTTTTGAATATTCAATTGTCCATCTTCAATCAGATATCTCAAGATTACAAATGTTAATGTTTCAAGTGAAAAAAATGATGAACAAGTTGAGATTATAGATGTTGGGAATCAGATACGTCCTCCTGCGCTTAGATATCGTGTCTGAGACGTTGTCGCAGTAAAAGCTTAGGCCAACCCACCTGAAATAACATACCCCCGTCTAACGGACACCAACCACAGATAAAGACAAGTATATGACGGTGACTACGTCACCTGGACAAATCTCAATCTCTATAACTCAGATAAAATTACAAGATTGACAAAAGCTAATATTGAACCCTTTGTCCTAATAAGTTCAACCCTCTCACCACACTCAAGAAGAAAAGAAAGAGATTACAATTAAAATCGGTCACCAACCCGTAGCAATCTCCCTAACCGAAGTTGACGACCCCCGATTAGATTTATTCTTCCTTCTGTCTTGGATGGCGAAGTCCTAAGCGCAAAGTACGAAACTTTCTCTTAGATTTTCTGTGGACGAGCACCTCGAATCTCCACTTTTGTGTTGTACTTTGTGCCTCCACCCTCACCCCATATATATAGGATGAGAAAAATCTATTTTAGGTTATAATAGGATTTCTTAAATAGGAAGCCCTCAAATAAGAATCCTACTACACCTAAAATAGCCCATCAACATCCTATTTTAGATTATAATAGGATCTTTTAAATAGGAAACCCTCAAATAAGAATCCTATTATATCTAAAATAGCCCAGCACTAATTATGGACATCCAAATCAAATATTTAATCATA
This sequence comes from Iris pallida, assembly GCA_029216955.1. Taxonomy (NCBI): domain Eukaryota; kingdom Viridiplantae; phylum Streptophyta; class Magnoliopsida; order Asparagales; family Iridaceae; genus Iris; species Iris pallida. Next base: position 5,134,123 of record JANAVB010000400.1, read on the forward strand.
TTTGGACTCCATAAATATGCTATTACCAAATCCAGACTGGACTCCATAAATATGCTCTGAATACCAGATGTTGGGAATCGGATACGCCCTCATCAGCAAGTTCTCTACGATCCACCTCCTGTCGAGTACCCTTCGAGCCTCCATCCGGTGTCTGTGGCCTACCTGTACAGATCAGTGGCTTGAGCCTGTACATGCCATAACACAAATCTCCCGGAGCCAGCTATTGGAAAACCTTCGCAAGCATCCAATATTTGTCCCCAAACAGACTGCGACAGCCATCATCTGCCAGCCTCCCTACAGAAACCAAATTGTAGCGCAAACTCGGTACATATCGCACACCCTTGAGAACGAGCTTCTCATAGAGCTCCGTTGTCAAGTGCACATTACCAATGCCTACAACTGCAGCCGTCCCCTTGTCGCCCATCTTCACACGTCCAAACTTGCAACCGCGATATGACGTAAAGATCCTTCTATGTGGAGTGGTGTGATACGACGCCCCCGTGTCCATGATCCAGTCGACGTTATGACACATGCCACAAGGTTCCTCTGCGTCGGTAGCTGCGGTGATGATATCTCTTATTGCTGTGAGATCCTCTTGATCGTCCTTGTCTTTTGTCTTCTCAGCTTTGAGCTTCATGCAGTTCCTCTTGATATGACCCCTTTTGCCATAGTGATAGCAGCCCTCCTTGCAGTCCATAATCGCAAGATTTTGGGAACTCCTCCATGTCTTCGTCTGTAAATTGGGTCTTCCCTTCCAGTAGGAAGTCACCAGAGCGGACTCCTGTGACGATTGCACTTGCTTGTGCCGGACCTTCTCACTCAACAAGCTACTTTTGACTGCCTCCATCGTGACAACTCCATCAGGCGTGGAGTTGCTCACCGACACCACCAACGTCTCCCAGCTTTCCGGAAGAGAACTTAAGAGCAGTAGGGCCTGAAGCTCATCAAAAATTACCATCTTCATCGCAGATAGCTGATTGACGATACCCTGAACCTCGTTCAGATGTTGTGCCACTGGGGCACCCTCCGTGTACTTCGAGTTGACAAATTGGTGAATAAGAAATGCCTTGTTGCCAGTCGTCTTTCTTTCGTACAGCGAATACAGCTTCTCCCATAATGCTTTTGCTGAACTCTCCATGGACACGTGGTGAAACACTGAATCATCCAACCATTGGCGGATGAATCCAACGGCATTCCGATCCAGTCATTTTCAGTCTTCAGCAGCTTTGTCCATTGGTTTTGCATTGTCGCCCTCTAATGGACAATGCAAGTCCTTGCACCAAAGTAGATCCTCCATCATTGGTTTCCAAATCGCCCAGTATCTCCCTGTGAGGGTGATCATACGAGTGTTCATCTGCTCCGTAGACATGGTTGCCAGAACCTCCAAACCTCTGATACCAGATGTCGGGAATCGTTTACGCCCTCCTACGCTCCGATATCGTGTCTGAGACATTACCGCAACAGAAAATTAGGCCAACCCACCTGAAATAACCAACCCCCGTATAACAGACACCAAGCACAGATAAAGACAAGTATATGGCGGTAACTACGTCATCTGGACAAATCCCAATCTCTATAACTCAGATGAAATTATAAGATTGACAAAAACTAATGTTGAACCCTTTGCCCTAATAAGTTCAACCCCCTCACCACACTCAAGAAGAAAAGAAAGAGATTACAATTGAAATCGCTCACCAACCCGTAGCAATCTCCCTAACCGAAGTTGACGATCCCTCGATTAGATCTATTCTTCCTTTTGCCTTGGACGGCGAAGTCCTAAGAGCATAGTACGAAACTTTCTCTTAGATTTCCTGTGGACGAGCACCTCGAATCTCCACTTTTGTGCTGTACTTTGTGCCTCCACCCTCACCCCATATATGTAGGATAAGAAAAACCTATTTTAGGTTATAATAGGATTTCTTAAATAGGAAGCCCTCAAATAAGAATCCTACTATGCCTAAAATAGTCCATCAACATCCTATTTTAGATTATAATATAATCTCTTAAATAGGAAACCCTCAAATAAGAATTCTATTATATCTAAAATAGCTCAACATTAATTATGGATATCTAAATCAAATTAAATCAAAATTTAATCACATTTGGACTCCATAAATATGTTATTACCAAATCCAGACTTGACTCCAACAATAGATCCTTTGTTATAGCATCGTGTTCCGTAGAATCTATACGATCCTCTTGGTTGAATTCTTTGATAAATGTAATTACTATGCCCATCAAAATAAATGACAATGATTTACTATAAAAGAACGCTAGAGGCTTAGTATATTTTGTCAATTATGCCTTCCATTAATTCCATGAAGGAACTATTATGGATGAATTTATTTGATTATTTGATTATTGGTTAATAATTGATTATTGGTTAATAATTAATCATAGTCGCTTGAATTCTCAATCACCCCCATTGCATCTTTCCATCAATCATTGGAGTGGCCAAGAAGCACAACTTCGACAAGGTTTACCTTCAATTTTAGTGTCCATGATTTCGAACTATGGCTTGCCAAGATGTCCGATTTGTTGGTGTTGGATAGAATTTTCAACCAATGTGAATTAGCAATCTCGTAGTGTAACAAGTCTTATTCGTGTGTCGGAGAAGTTTGGGGAGTACGAAGATCGTGTCATTCGAAGTATCGAAAAAACTCGAAAAATTGGAGCAGGAGCTACTGTCCCAAAGCCAGGCAAACTCGATCCGAGTTCGAAAGACTCAAGTATATTCGAGTGTTAGGTTTATTCGGTTTCACCGAACCGAAAAAATCAAAACCGAATAAACTAAAATTCTTAAAAATAAAAACAAAAATCGAATCAAAATTAGCCAAAATCAAAACTGAACCGAATAAACTACTCGATTTATTCGGTTTGTTCAGTTGGCTATTTCTATTGTCTAATGGACAAGTCAAAAGTTGAGATCCTGGTTAAGTTATTGTCACGCCCCAGAACCAGAATACTGGAGAGCGGGGGCAGACATAGCCAGCTACGTATATTAAAATGGATTCCATCTCGCTATACGGTCACGGCTGTCTAGGATACATGAGGGTTTATCTACAAGCCAACAGTCTCTTAAGGTCATGAACAAGCCTAGTGTCTCAATCATAAGCAAGTAAGTAAGAGTCACAAGATGTATGATCATTTAATATACAATAATAAGGCGTCCCAAATATTACATATTCAGCTGATCATGAAGCTAGTCGTTACAAAATGTTAGGACTAGCAAGAGTTTAGTCATGCATGATCAACCCTAGGATTTGTCAATCATGTTACAGCCCGTAGGCAGACAGTAAGTAAGTGCAATCGAGCTAAACAGGTGCTCGTCGGCTAAACGCCTCAAAAGAATATTTTTTACAATAGAGTGGGAGAGCAAAAATAAACCCACTCGTTGCCAGGGTTCCGTCTAGTGGCCACCATCTGGCTGGAAGGTCGGTAGATCCTCTGGAGCTGTTCCGAAATCTGGCCATACAAAACCAGCTGGGTCAGACCCCAGAAAGAGCAAGTGCCACAAAGGAGGCTTCACTTAAGAACTAAAACCAGCAATCAGCACAAGATATATAAATATAAATAAAAATAAGGACTGGAATAAAAGGAAACATATCAGGATGATATACGACGAGATAACCATGGAACTATTCAGATAGCCAGGCTACAACCCGTAAACCAAACAAGGACCGGGGTTGTAACCCTTCGTCTGAACAGAACTTGGAATTCTCACCATTTATCGGTAAAATAAATACAAGCATTCTGGTCATTCAATAGTCTGGAACAGGGTCAGGGCAAGACTAGACTGGTTAGTCTCCATCCAATCACTTCACGGCCAAGCAAGAATTACGGCTTGATACTTTAACTAACTAGGGTTGTCACAAGCCTAATTACTAACAAGATGCAGTGAGATTATTCCACAGCCACAAGCCCTGCAGACCATCCAGGTCACCCAGGTCGAGAGATTAGGATTGAATTCAGGTGGGTATATCGTCCAGGAAACGCATGTACCCTTAAGCAGTTTGAAGGGTGCAACACATGACAGTGTGCTGGAAATGTGCCCTACTCGACGGCAGGCTACAGATCCCAAGCGCGCCCAGGTAACGGGATTACCTGTAGCTGGAAAATCTCTTCATGACTAATGTATTAATCTAGTTGTTAACCTTAGTCCATTTTAGTAGGTACTCCTGACCGTGGTACCCAGGAGTCCCCTCCTAGACATGATGCAAGACAGGACTGGATTATTTGTACAAGCACAATCGCCCACGGTGTCCAGGTTATTCATACAGGTTATGTCATGTCAGGTAGCCGTCGCAACAGCTTATCAAGATATAACATGCCAGGTTTATCATGTCAAGTGTACTTGTCAGGAGTGCGCCACGACGGACCACTATCAGGTCATGTCAGGTCATTATGTCAGGAGTGCACCACTACGGGTCACTATCGTGTCATGCTCAGGTATCATTTCCAAACATATTAAAAAAAATCCATGATTATCAAGTTCATGACAAAAGGCGTAAGGATATAAAATGGACGTTAAATATCTAATAAAATATCAATATACAGGGCTATAGAAGATCAAGGGTAATCAGGCTACGCTCAAGCCAGGCTACGCTCAGGCTAGCGTAAGCTCAAGTCTGCGTACCAAAGGATCCATACACTTCCAATGGGAAGCGTACGCAAGGGTCAGCGTACACAAGGGCACGCTCAAGCTACAGGTCAGCGTACGCTCAAGCTAGCGTACGCTCAAGACTGCGTACGCTCGAGCTAGCGTACGAAAGGGGCCAGCGTACGCCTTGCTCGCTTAAGCTAGCGTACCAAGGCACGCGTACGCTCAAGATATGCTGCCAACAGGCAGCGTATCAAGGTGAGCGTACGCTCATTAAAGAGCAGCGTACGAAGGCTAGCGTACGCTCGCTAAACAGCAGCGTACGAAGGCTAGCGTACGCTCGCTAAACAGCAGCGTACAGCTCAGCGGCGTAAGCTAAAAAGCTAACTCACTGCTCACTGTCTTCTCCAAAAGGCAAGAACAGCAAGAACTCCAAGGATGGAACCAAAAACTCCAAATGCTCATAACTTGGTCAAAACAAGTCCGAATCCAACTTTCCAAAGGTCAAAATTGGGTAGAATGAAATTCTCTAAAATTTGGAACCATCAAAACTTGAAAACAAGCAAGTTTAATAGATCAAAACCACCAAAATCCGAAAGTAACTAATTTCTAGATCTACAAAAATTAAAGCCTAAAAAGGGAAAGTGACAAGTTCTAATATGGTTTAGAATCATGAGGAGAAGCTAATGAAACCATCAAAAGGAGTTCTCTTGTGGAAGCAAGTTGCACTTGCCTATGGTGTTCTTGGTTGGTGGAGAAGAGTAATGGTGGGGGAAGGAGAAGTAAATGAGAATTATGGATGAGAGAGAAGGTTGGTGGGGATAATAAAGAGGGGGGGTTGTGGTGGAAATGAAGGAGAAGCATAGGCTAAGGTGTTCCACCCTTGGCCCATGATGAACCAAGCATTGGGCCGGCCGAACCAAGCCAACCCAAACCGAGAGTTAAACCAAGCCGAGAGCTAAACAAGGAATAATACAAGAAAAGACACGTACACGTATTTCCAAAATACGTAATACGAACCACAGGCATTACAACTCTACCCACCTTAAAAGAATTCCGTCCTCGGAATTTAATTAAGAGGCTAGAGGGACAAGAACAAGCTACACTATTTACAGGCAATTATACTAGGCAATCAATCAATCATGCAAGCAAGGAATTAATGGCATGAGGCATAAGAAAGACATTATACCTCACGAGTCAAACAAGTCGGGATATCGTGATCGGATATTATCCTCACGCTCCCACGTTGACTCCTCCAAAGAGTGATGACCCCAAGCAACTCGGACTAACTTGATAGTCTTGTTCTTGAGGATCTTCTCTCTTCGATCCAATATAGACACGGGCCTCTCCTCATACGAAAGGTTGGTACCAACAACCAATTCCGAATGATCCAGTATGTGGCTCGGGTCCGGGATGTACCGTCGTAATTGGGATACATGGAACACGTCATGCACCTCGCTTAGCGACGGTGGAAGAGCGAGACGATAGGATACATCTCCTACTCGCTCCAGAATGTCGAACGGCCCTATATACCTAGGACTAAGCTTGTCCCGTACACCGAAACGAATGACGCCACGGTTAGGCGAAATCCTCATGAATACATGATCGTCGACCGAGAACTCGAGAGGACGCCGATGAGAATCGGCCCAATGGCACTGGCGATCTTGGGCAACTCGAAGATGATCTCTGACTCGCCTGACCACTTCAACTGTCTGGGCAATCATTTCTGGACCAAGCATCTGCCTCTCTCCAACATCATCCCAGGCTAACGGGGATCTGCACTTCCTGCCATACAGTGCCTCGAACGGTGCCATCTGGATACTGGCCTGGAAACTATTGTTGTATGAGAATTCCACCAGGTACAAATAATCTTCCCATGAACCACCGAAGTCAAGTGTGCAAGACCGCAACATGTCTTCAAGAGTCTGGATCGTGCGCTCCGACTGGCCATCTGTCTGCGGGTGATATGCTGAACTGAACTGGAGATGAGTCCCCAAACTCTCTTGCAAGCTACGCCAAAAGTGCGACGTAAATCTTGAATCTCGGTCCGAGGTGATACTGACTGGCACTCTGTGCAATCTGACAATCTGCCTGAGGTACATCTCCGCTAGCTGAGCCGTCGACTGACCAACTCTGAACGGGAGAAAGTGCGCTACCCTGGTAAGCCTATCCACAATGACCCAAATAGCATCTCTACTAGCTGGGGATCTAGGTAATCCAGTCACGAAATCCATGGTCACATGCTCCCACTTCCATTCTGGAATCGGTAAGGGCTGAAGAAGTCCAGCCGGTCTCTGATGTTCGGCCTTAACCTGTTGGCAAACCAAACACCGAGAGACAAACCGAGCTATCTCCCGCTTCATGCCATTCCACCAGAAGTGCTGACGGATATCACGGTACATCTTCGTACTGCCAGGATGGATGGAATACGGAGAACTGTGCGCCTCTGACATGATCTCCTGTCTGATATCTCCAATGGGTACACAAAGACGCTTACCATGCCTAAGTGTACCATCCTCATGAATACATAACTCTGGTCTTCGTCCTGCTTCACACTCTGCTCTGAGTCGCTGAAGCTTGGAATCTGCCGACTGCGCCATCCGGATCCTCTCGACTATAGTGGACTGAACTCGCATACTGGCCATCAACGCCACACTGGAAGAGAGAACAACTTCAATACCCATCTTCTGAAGATCTGCTAACAGCTCTAGTTGCGCTGTTAGTAAATAAGCTCCGGCTCTTCTGCTCAATGTATCTGCTACGACATTGGCCTTCCCAGGATGATACTGCAAGCTGACATCATAATCCACAAGAAGCTCCAGCCACCTCCTCTGACGCATGTTAAGATCCTTCTGGGTGAAAACATACTTTAGGCTCTTGTGGTCGGTGAAAATCTCCACCCTATCTCCGTACAAGTAGTGCCTCCACAACTTAAGTGCAAACACCACTGCTGCCAGCTCCAAGTCATGGGTTGGGTAATTCCTCTCATGATCACGAAGTTGTCGTGATGCATAAGCTATTACCTTTCCATGCTGCATCAGAACACATCCTAAACCTCTGCCTGAAGTATCACAATATACTGAAAATCCTCCGGTTCCATCTGGAAGCGTGAGAATAGGAGCTATTATCAATCCTCGCTTCAACTGCTCAAAAGAACCCTGACACTCTGCTGTCCAAGCAAACAGTGCATCCTTGCGGGTCAACTGCATCAATGGCGCTGAAATCCGAACAAAGTCTGAAACAAATTGCCAGTAATAGCCAGCCAATTCGAGAAAATTGCAAACTTCTGCAACTGTGCTGGGCACTGGCCATGACTCAATAGCCACAATCTTCTGGGGATCCACTTTTACTCCTCCTCTGGTGATGATATGACCCAAGTACGAAATGCGATCGAGCCAGAACTCGCATTTACTAAACTTGGCATATAACTGGTGCTCTCTGAGGATCTGAAGAACTATACGAAGATGTTGCTCATGCTCCGCCTCACTCTTGCTGTAGACCAGGATGTCATCCTAGAACACGATCATAAACTGATCCAAGTAAGGCATGAAGATGCGATTCATGAGGTCCATGAATACGGCCGGCACATTGGTTGCTCCAAATGGCATCACTAGGAACTCCCAATGCCCATACCTCGATCTAAAAGCCGTCTTCGGGATGTCCTGCTCTCTGACTCTGATCTGATGATAACCTGAGCGCAAATCAATCTTCGAGAATACTGAAGCCCCCTTGAGTTGATCAAACAAGTCATCTATCCTCGGAAGAGGGTATCTGTTCTTGATTGTCACTGAGTTCAAGGTACGATAATCAACACATAACCTGGACGTACCATCCTTCTTTTTCACAAGAAGCATCGGGGCTCCCCAAGGCGATCCACTTGCACGAATGAATCCCTTGGTTCTGAGTTCTTCAATCATCTTGTACAAAATCTCCAACTCTGAAGGTGCCATCCTGTAGACTCTCTCTGACACTGGGGCTGTCCCGGGAATCAAGTCTATAGTGAACTCGATCTCCCGCTCCAGAGGCATACCTGGAAGCTCTTCTGGAAAAACATCTGGGAACTCCTCGACTATCCTGGGCAACTGAACTGCTGCTACTGCCATCCGCAATACTGGAGGAGAAGGCTCAACCTCGCCTCGAGAGAAAGAAAACTCCGGCTCTCCTGGAATGCTAAAAACAACCCTACCAATATGGCAGTCTATTCTAGCATACTGGTTCCTCAACCAATCCATCCCTAAGACCACATCATAATCGGCCATCGGGAATTCTATCAATCTAGCGGGGAATTCCCTACCGCTAACTACGATCCGACACGAGGAAAACACTCTATCTACTCCCACAAGTCCGTTACCAGTAAGTATATTGAGCCTTACTGATAATGACTCGGGCTCCAATCCTACCCGTGTCGCGAATCGTACAGACATAAAAGAATACGATGCACCAGAATCAAATAAAGCTGAAGCTGGAAAGGAGTTAACGAGAATAGTACCTGCCACTACCTCACCTGGTGCCAACTCTTCCTCCACGGTCATCACCATAGCCTGACCGTGCCCTCGGGGTGCTGGTCCCCTCTGCTGAAACCCTCGCTGCCTACTCTGACTCAAGGCCTGGGCTTGCGCATACTGCTGGGGGCTCTGTTGCTGAAACGCCTGGGACTGAGGCGGCAAGGGCCTCGGCAATGGATACTGCTGCTGCTGCTGCTGGATCGGTGCTGGTCCTCTCACCGAAGAACTTGAAAGGTTGGACGATGATGAACCTCCCCTATTCGGGCAGGATCCAACCCTATGGTCTGCCGCTCCACAAGCCAGACACAATCCCTGCGCCCTACTGCACTCTGCCACCACATGGCCTGGCTTCCCACAATGAGAACATCCCACTGCGGAAGACTGCTGCTGCTTCTGCTACTGCTGAGGGTGCGTCGGAGTTGAATGCTGAACCGACGTTACTGAGGCCGCTCGCCTCGAAGCTCCAATAGTCAAAGCCCTGGCTGCCGGGGCTGGTGCTGAAGACTGATTCATCTGGCCGTGAGATCTCTTCCGACCCCCGGTCCTATCCACGATCCTCTGGGAGGTATACTCATGCCTCCTAGCTGCTCTCAATACTGCATCAAAAGTCTGATGCTCAAACTGCTCAACTGCCAACAAGATCTCCAAGTGAAGTCCCTGCTGAAACCGCTGGGCTCTATCATACTCGGTTGCCACCAAGGTGGGAGCAAACCGACTGAGTCTGGAAAACTCGGCCGCATATCCGTCGACCGTCCTGCCTCCTTGCTTCAGATTTGTGAACCTCGTCTGTAGATCATACCGAGCCATGGCATCGAAATACTTGGTCTGGAATCTCTCCCGGAATACTGCCCAAGCAATGGGGGCTGCTAATCCAACGGCCTGTGCTGCCCACCAGCTGCGGGCAAGATCTAACAACTGCAGGCGCACAACGGCCACCTTCTCATTCTCTGGGGTCCTGGCTGCTTCTAGAATCACTTCTGTGTCCTGAAGCCATGCATCTGCCGCGATAGCATCTTCACTACCGTCGAAGAATGGAGGGTTCAAGCGCTTGAAGCTGTTGGCAGCGCTGTTACCCTGATGACCACCCCGGGTCAAAGCATCCGTTACTGCCTGTTGCAAGGCATCTCCACGCCGGTCTTGGGAAGCTATCAAGGTCCTGACGAGTCCTACCAAAGTGCCGTCATCATGCTCTACAGGTTGAACTGGCTGGACTGGTGGCTCTCCGCCAGAAGGCACGACTCTGGAGGCTACTCCGGAATGCTGGACTTGATCTCCAGGTTGCTGCTGGTCCGCGGAAGGGGCTCCGCCTTGCTGATCGGCCGGGTCAGGTACTATGCCGCTGAAGAAGACGACATAGGGAACAATAAGGAAGGATCAGGACAGAGCAACGATACAAGTATATGATCAGGACAAGAATTCAGGGATTCAGAAGATACGAACAGAGATCAAGGACGAATACTGATTGAGACATCTATTCGGTAAACCCTCACATATCTTGATTTACAAGACCTGCATGGGCCACCACTTAAACCATGTCACGCCCCAGAACCAGAATACTGGAGAGCGGGGGCAGACATAGCCAGCTACGTATATTGAAATAGATTTCATCTTGCTATACGGTCACGGCTGTCTAGGATACATGAGGGTTTATCTACAAGCCAACAGTCTCTTAAGGTCATGAACAAGCCTAGTGTCTCAATCATAAGCAAGTAAGTAAGAGTCACAAGATGTATGATCATTTAATATACAATAATAAGGCGTCCCAAATATTACATATTCAGCTGATCATGAAGCTAGTCGTTACAAAATGTTAGGACTAGCAAGAGTTTAGTCATACATGATCAACCCTAGGATTTGTCAATCATGTTACAGCCCGTAGGCAGACAGTAAGTAAGCGCAATCGAGCTAAACAGGTGCTCGTCGGCTAAACGCCTCAAAAGAATATTTTTTACAATAGAGTGGGAGAGCAAAAATAAACCCACTCGTTGCCAGGGTTCCGTCTAGTGGCCACCATCTGGCTGGAAGGTCGGTAGATCCTCTGGAGCTGCTCCAAAATCTGGCCATACAAAACCAGCTGGATCAGACCCCAGAAAGAGCAAGTGCCACAAGGAGGCTTCACTTAAGAACTAAAACCAGCAATCAGCACAAGATATATAAATATAAATAAAAATAAGGACTGGAATAAAAGAAAACATATCAGGATGATATACGACGAGATAACCATGGAACTATTCAGATAGCCAGGCTACAACCCGTAAACCAAACAAGGACCGGGGTTGTAACCCTTCGTCTGAACAGAACTTGGAATTCTTACCATTTATCGGTAAAATAAATACAAGCATTCTGGTCATTCAATAGTCTGGAACAGGGTCAGGGCAAGACTAGACTGGTTAGTCTCCATCCAATCACTTCACGGCCAAGCAAGAATTACGGCTTGATACTTTAACTAACTAGGGTTGTCACAAGCCTAATTACTAACAAGATGCAGTGAGATTATTCCACAGCCACAAGTCCTGCAGACCATCCAGGTCACCTAGGTCGAGAGATTAGGGTTGAATTCAGGTGGGTACATCGTCCAGGAAACGTATGTACCCTTAAGCAGTTTGAAGGGTGCAACACATGACAGTGTGCTGGAAATATGCCCTACTCGACGGCAGGCTACAGATCCCAAGCGCGCCCAGGTAACGGGATTGCCTGTAGCTGGAAAATCTCTTCATGACTAATATATTAATCTAGTTGTTAACCTTAGTCCATTTTAGTAGGTACTCCTGACCGTGGTACCCAGGAGTCCCCTCCTAGACATGATGCAAGACAGGACTGGATTATTTGTACAAGCACAATCGCCCACGGTGTCCAGGTTATTCATACAGGTCATGTCATGTCAGGTAGCCGTCGCAACAGCTTATCAAGATATAACATGTCAGGTTTATCATGTCAAGTGTACTTGTCAGGAGTGTGCCACGATGGACCACTATCAGGTCATGTCAGGTCATTATGTCAGGAGTGCACCACTACGGGTCACTATCGTGTCATGTTCAGGTATCATTTCCAAACATATTAAATAAATACATGATTATCAAGTTCATGACAAAAGGCGTAAGGATATAAAATGGACGTTAAATATCTAATAAAATATCAATATACAGGGCTATAGAAGATCAAGGGTAATCAGGCTACGCTCAGGCTAGCGTATGCTCAAGTCTGCGTACCAAAGGATCCATACACTTTCAATGGAAAGCGTACGCAAGGGTCAGCGTACACAAGGGCACGCTCAAGCTACAGGTCAGCGTACGCTCAAGCTAGCGTACGCTCAAGACTGCGTACGCTCGAGCTAGCGTACGAAAGGGGCCAGCGTATGCCTTGCTCGCTTAAGCTAGCGTACCAAGGCACGCGTACGCTCAAGACATGCTGCCAACAGGCAGCGTATCAAGGTGAGCGTACGCTCACTAAAGAGCAGCGTACGAAGGCTAGCGTACGCTCGCTAAACAGCAGCGTACGAAGGCTAGCGTACGCTCGCTAAACAGCAGCGTACAGCTCAGCGGCGTAAGCTAAAAAGCTAGCTCACTGCTCACTGTCTTCTCCAAAAGGCAAGAACAGCAGGAACTCCAAGGATGGAACCCAAAACTCCAAATGCTCATAACTTGGTCAAAACAAGTCCGAATCCAACTTTCCAAAGGTCAAAATTGGGTAGAATGAAATTCTCTAAAACTTGGAACCATCAAAACTTGAAAACAAGCAAGTTTAATAGATCAAAACCACCAAAATCCGAAAGTAACTAATTCCTAGATCTACAAAAATTAAAGCCTAAAAAGGGAAAATGACAAGTTCTAATGTGGTTTAGAATCATGAGGAGAAGCTAATGAAACCATCAAAAGGAGTTCTCTTGTGGAAGCAAGTTGCACTTGCCTATGGTGTTCTTGGTTGGTGGAGAAGAGTAATGGTGGGGGAAGGAGAAGTAAATGAGAATTATGGAGGAGAGAGAAGGTTGGTGGGGATAATAAAGAGGGGGGGTTGTGGTGGAAATGAAGGAGAAGCATAGGCTAAGGTGCTCCACCCTTGGCCCATGATGAACCAAGCATTGGGCCGGCCGAACCAAGCCAACCCAAACCGAGAGTTAAACCAAGCCGAGAGCTAAACAAGGAATAATACAAGAAAAGACACGTACACGTATTTCCAAAATACGTAATACGAACCACAGGCATTACAGTTATATTAAAAGTTATAACTTTTAGACACATGTATTCCAACAGTAGAGACTTTTCAGGGTTTGAATCTGATCGTTCCGTGGATTTTTTTTTGCAATGATTTTTTACGACAAAATTGTTTATATTTGCGCTGTTTTGTCCTTGATGATCTTAGAGATTTGGATTTTGCATTTTTTTTCTGTTCTCTTGCAACTCTTTGATTTTGGGAAACGACGTTTGCGTTTCTTTCCGAACACCCAGCTGCCTAATCTCTAGATCAGCCTAAGAGATTCTTCCACGCAAAGCTTCTTCATAATCTATCAAAATGTAGGCAGGATTTCCACACTATTGGGAATGCAGCGCGATCAAGAGACGGAAGAAGCAGTCTCGAGATTGCAAGGGTACGTTGATGGCCGGAGGACAATAGGATTCTGACGAACTCGCCATCAGATATCCAGTTCGGAAATCCGATTAGATATTTTCCCGTCGGGGAGGCGGACTGGCATGCTGATTTACTATGTTTCTGGTGAGACAACTAAAGTTATGGGTGCTCATTCTTAAACGTACGTTCTGGGACTGAGCAGTCGTCTCTGTAATGTGTGCTCTTCGATAGGGTTTAATGGAATAACACCATTGTTCTAAGAGTACACGACTCTTAGGTTTCGACTTTCAAGATACAAAGAGCTTCTTAACAAGCATCATTTTGTGTTATTTCTGGATTACAAATAAAGACTCAAACCGAAAAATTAGGCAGTCATATTTTGCACTTGTTGAACAGCAAGTCCATTATTGTTCTTCTTGTTTGTACTTGTTGAACACCATTATTAGGGTTTCCCCTAATATTAGGGTTTGTACAATATGAGGAGCAGGGTCGGGCGCATGAATTCAAGAGAGGGCGCATGAATTTAAGAGAGGGGGTCGACTAAAGAGAGTCCAAAAATAAAATTACGTACTAAAAAATAGCATACATATATTTAGTTTCAAATGTCTTACAAAAAAACAAGATAACTAATCTCAGATTACATTACTCCTCTCTGATTTACTTCTTGTCTTAGACATTGTTAATGATATTCATAAAGCTATTAATAAAAATTAATCATGTATGAAAGCCTGTTTAGAATATACTGATCTATTTTACTTCAGGCATGAAGGAAACAAAACCTTTGCTCAATCTTAGTTTAGTTGGTGGCCTTTGTTCTTTACTTAAAGAATTAACTCAATCAGTAAAAATACATGAAAATATAACTAAAGACAAATTGGTATGAGATCATAATTCACTTGTTACATAGTAATGCAAATGTCATGCGTGCTAAAAAATTCCTTCTTAAGTTTGGAATACAATGGCATGAAGAAAAGTGCATCAAGATGGATTGCTTAGCATGTAAATTATCTTGTGTGAACTTAATCATATTAAAGAAAAATGGCTCAAAAATACTTTTTTAAGTAGTTTAGTATTACCTAATGTAAATGTATATCTAGTAGAGAGAGAGAGAGGAAAATTAGATTTCATATCAGACACATTCATTAAACAGAATTAAAACCATAATATTTACTAGCAAACAAAATTAAAACAGGTAGACAATCAACATTAAACCATAAAGAAACCACACCAGGACTAACCTTTGAGCTAATATCCCAAATCCCAAGTTCAAGTTTGAAGTGTTAGCACTTGCTAGCATGCATCTTTGACAAAATATCTGTAATCCTTTCTTCCTCATTCATTTGTCTTTCTCGTTATAGATCAACCACAAAGGAATTCCAGATGACATGTCCATCAAACATGCTTACTCTGCAGTTCTTTGTTTCCTCTTCCTTTTCTCCATTTTTGAACCAAGAAGGAAAGGAAAGACACAAGTGTACACTATATGGAGTTGGGGATATGTAGGGATGGGGGGTTAGGTCTATCACCTTCGCAGCTGTGCTTGGCACAGTATATGGAGTTGGAGATGACCCCTCCATAACTGCAGCAGCTGTGAACCGTAGTTAGCACAGTGTATAATGAACTATGTATGGGTTAGTTTAGTGTATAATGAACTATGTATGGGTCAGATCAACTCTGAGCATAGTGTGTAGTAAAAAAAAATTGGCAAATGTTAAAGGCCACCCCTCTTTACTAAGGCAACTATCCTACTAAGGACAACCATGACTTACTATTATTTTTACTAAGAGCAACCTAAATTGAACAAGTTTACTAAGGGCCACCCAAAAACCCTCCCCCTTACCTCCCGTTCGTTCCCCCCAAAACCCCCCTCACCTCTCTCTCTCTCCATCTCCGCTCGTCCCCCCGCCCTCACCCCCCCCCCCCCCGGTTCGTACCCCTCCAGCCGACAACCGCCCCACCCTTGTTTTCCATAAAGAAATTCTCTTTATTTGTTGTGTTTCTGGGAAAATTACAACTGTAGGAATCCGATCTAGAAGACGATCGCTTTATCCCTTGGACTATGCGAAGAAGAAAAGCTCTCAAAATTTTGACAGTAGATATCAATGTATCTGTACCATAAATGAGAAAAAAAGAACTCTATTTATAGAGTCAAAAATAATAACTGAAAAGATAACTACCTCACCACTGGTGCACTTGAAAAGTCACGCAGACTCTAAATACACGCAGGGTTAGTGAGTAGTTACTGGACGTGGCCCGTAACTGTTGAAATGAAATCCACGCTGACTTGCTGAAGGCAAAAATTCACGCAGATTCGTTGACGCAGACTCGTTGAAGGCGAAATCCACGCAGATTCGTTGACGCAGACTCGTTGAAGGCGAAATCCACGCAAGCTTTGAAGAAGAATACTTCAGAATTCACGCAGGCTTTGAGAAGAATAACTCAAAAGTCACGCAATGTTTTGAGGAAGGAGAAGGTTCAGAATCTACGCAAACCGCCAGCTGTCTTGATTTGGCACGCTTCGTCTGACACAAAATCTCTGACATTGATTATATTGTCAGCCGCATTAAATAAAGATAAGACCCAAAGTCACGCCAACTTGGTGAAGAGTGAGTCTTGCTAAGGAAGATTTCGAAAATCACGCAAAAGACGGCTGTGATCTCTCGAGTTCTGTGCATACGTGGCATACGAGGAGACGTTTCTCGACTGTTGTGTTGTCAGTCATTATGATTCTGACGTATGGCTGAGCTGTCTCTGCGTGACTTCTAAAGAAGATGGCCAGGTAGAACTTAGCGTATCTTTTGTGCTGCTTCTCGGATCACTCTGCGTGACTTGTTCTGATCAACTCAGCGTGACTTCATTTTTGAGGCCTACAAAACCCCCTTCAAAGTTTTCGAAAAATGATAAAATATTTTCGAAATACTTTGAAATAGAGATGATGAAATAAAATCAGTCACGCTGAGATGACTTTAAAGAGATATTTATCCCTAAATGATTGGACTGTTGGGATTCTGTGCAGTTAGGATCCCGTATCAAGCTCCTAAATCGAGACGAATCATGATGGGCCGTTTAGAATGAGCCTATAAATAAGCCATAGATTACTTCTTTCCTTCTTTACTTGCTTTTGAAAGAGAGAACCCACAGAAGAGAACTTCATCTTCGCCGACGAACTCCTTCTTCCCCGACTTCTTCTTCTCCTTTCTCAGCCGAAATGGCTCCCAAGAAAGCTGATGCTCAGGCCAAGGGGAAAGCCCCTGCAACTTCTTCGCGTGCCACTACTGACAGACTTCCTCGACAGGAAGTTCCGCAAGCTCCTATGCATCGTAAGTGATGGAAGAACATGAACTGTTGAAGACGAGTTTGATGAAGATGAACTCCACATAGAACTTTTTAGGATCTTAAAATAATAAACTTCAGAAATATATCCCCCCTTCTTAGGGCAAAGGATATTAATAAAGTATGCCTCCCTCTTTAGGGTCGGCCATACTTCACATCTTCGTGTTTATGAAGCTCTGTGTTCCACGGAAAAGGAGCATGACTCTCATAATTCTGCGTGACTTTTTACGTTGGCAGAAATGTCCATGTTGAAATAGTCACGCAGCTTTCAGGATGACGCTGCGTGATTTTTCACATGTTGACAGAGATATCAATGTTGAATTATTCACGCAGACTTCTGAGAGTCATCTTCTGGATAGATTAGTCTTCATCCTAATCTGTCTGGACTTTGCGTGAATAACTCACTCAGTATGTCATGGTAGTATATCCATATAGAGTCTATATCTGACTTTGTCTTCTGCCATTTCTTGTAGTGAACATCCGAAGCGAAGAAGCAGATTTTGAAGGGTGCTTGAGTATCTCATTTAAGCATGATTTATTTCATGTAACATTTCCTCAATTTGATCTTCCTGAAGCAAGACTATCATTGTTGGCCAATCAAGACCACACAACCTTACTCTGCTTGATGAATGGACAACCTTTTCAGAGTCTGGATCTGGTATCCCACAAGAAACCAGCATTCTTATTCGGAGATGCTATAGCACAAAAATCTCAGCCGAAGGGCATCAGGGAAAAGGTGTGTTTCTGCTTTGAGGGGGATGTGAAACAACCCATGTACTGGCCAAAGGTTTCCCGGGGTTTATCAATCATGAGACTTATGCATGCCAGCTATCCGAGAAAGATGTCCTGGTATTTGACATAATATCAGCAGGCGAAGGCAAGCCGTATTATTTACAGGAAGGAGGGATTTTTCAGTGCCCCGGAGGATCATGTATCAGTATTTCGGGGTTTGAAGCCTGGATGCATACCACCTGAAGACTCAGCCATATTGATGCCATTCAGGATGCCCATTTTCATAAATGAATTCATGTCTAACAAGAATGCATTCTATCCCACCGACTCGACACCGAGGATGAACGGCCTAATGAATCAGGAGAATGTGAGATGGAAGACTTTGGTCAACTGGGCTTTGGAGAATTTCGCGATTGAGCTGAAGAAGATAAATCTCTATGATGCCGTCGTCAATTCATCCTACGGCTTCAAGCCCAACCCTTTCCTATTCTTAGCTTTGGTTGAGAGATATAATCACAGGACGGGGACCTTTATGACTCCAAAAGGAGAGATGGGCTTCGCCCTTCATGAGATGGAATACATCTCACACCTGCCTTCAGGCTCGCTGCCGTATGAGGAATATGTTCCTACAACAGAGGAACTGAACTTTCTGTCAGAGAAGAACCCAGAGATGGTCCATCTATTTGAAGAGATGATGTGCCATTTTGGCACATGCACTCTATATTACAAGGGTTCCAAGGATGAAGCTGGCAACCACATTCAGAAGTGGATGTCCTACCTTTTCATGAACCGTGAAAAGGATGAAAAGAAAATAAATGAGAAGAGGTGGTATCATATCGGCAACTTCAAACCTCTTTCTGAAAGTGAAATCACTCATTTGCTGGAGAAATATGATTGCAAAGATTTCACGATTACTGAAGACTGGTACGAGTTCAAAGCTGGAACCACTTTCAGCTCTTATGTTAGACAGAGCGGAAAGAGCCTGTCAAGGAACGGTCATCTGGCCGGATTCCTATCCCTGTGGTTAAGAAGATTCATCATTCCTGGCTACAGCTCTTTGGATAGGATACACAGAGGTGTTATCTTTGCAGCAGTGCGCCTTGTGTATGGTTACAAGCTGGATTTGTTATCGGCGAGACCTGTAGGCTAAATGCAGGTCTCCGGAATTTTGTCACTAATATGTTGTCTGCTCAGAGGATGATGACTGAAGAATTCCCAAGAATAGAGATGCCCTTCACGTATCTTTATGGTTGGCTTCTCCTTCATCATGATGGTCTGATACCTCCAGGGGCAGGAGAAAGTAGCAGTCTTTTTCTGGAGAGGTACTCTGGAGAGACGTTCTGGAAGGTTCACACCCTCCCAGAATGTAGAAATGTATTGAATAGGGCGTCACATTGGTTGATCCAATGTGTCCCTCCACCATCGGGCTATGAGAGTATGCCCTTAAATATGATGGACGGAGATATGGGAAACCGACTAGATGATGTAGCCTTCCAATGGTTACAGAGGATCCGGCCTTCTCATCTAGTATATCGTCACGAAGAAATGGCATATCTGGAACCATATTTACCAAGCCGATTTGCCAGACAATTCGGGTACGACCAACTCCATGTTGGGAACGCCACTACTTGTTTATCTGCTCGCGGAGGACTCATTGACGGAGCTCGAGCTTGGAGATATTTTGCAGCTAGAGATACAAAGGTTGTATTCTCTATGCCTAATCCTTTGTCTAGCTCGGGACCAAAGATGCTTTATACGTATGCACGTTTCTATGTGTCGTCGGGCACTTTCAGACCGAGTTTCAATCTGAAGACTTTTGTTGCAGAGGATGGTCCAGCTCCATCGAAGAGGTCAAAGAAGAAAATAGTTATTCAGCACTTTCCTTCAGAACCCGAAGATGAGACAACAGAAGTTGAGCCTCCCTATGAATTATTCCAGGAAGGAAATTTTTCTGATGAGGTCCTTCCTCCTATATTTATATCTCTTTCTAAGAGGAAGAGAAGTGACGAATCTGAGACCATCTCCAAGAGGAGTACTAAGTCTCCAACATCTAGGAAAAAGAAGAAAGGAGTCTCAGTGACTGCTACATCATCTTTAGGCGGTATCTCGGTTGATGAGGACGATGCCGCTGATAAAGACGAAGAGACTGATGAAGACGACGCTCCTTTGATAAGGAGGTCAAGGGGCAGATATGTCAAGAAGTCTGCCAGCAAAATTAAGGGCAACAAACTCTTAGAAACGATCATGAGTGGAGGAGTTTTGCCAGAAATCAGTGAAGCAGCTTCTACTGAGAAGACCGAATCTGATGATATTCACCTTGCAACAGCTTCAACTGAACAGACTGAAGTAGAGTCTGTTCAAGTTCAGGAAATAACTGCTCCGACCACAAGTGGAGTAGCTATTGAACCCTCGGAGATGAGGGTAATCCCATTTGAGCATGGGACAGAAGGTGTTATTCAAGCACTGGATGACCAGATTGATTACTCTGAAGAAGCAACAGCTCCGGAAGAAACTACCAAACAATCAGAAGTTCCTGAAATTCAAGCTGAAGAAAACATTTCTTTGGCCAGAGGCGACGAAGACGTGCCGACGTCTGAGCTATCAGCTGCTGATGATCTGTTAAAGAATGTTTGTCAAGATATCATTCTTCGAACCGATATTCCAGAGACAACTGAACCGGCAGCCAATACTGAGCTTGCTATCGTCATTGTTCCAGAGACTCATGAAGATGTAAATATCATTGATTCTGAATCAGAAGCTCATCCTGAAGACGAAGAAGAAAAAGAAGCTGAAGGAGGAGAAGACTGGCATGCTGGCACCTCTACTCCTTATGATGAAGACAAAGTCAAGGGAAACAAAATGGAACTTAGCCCTGAACCTGCTCAATCACCGAACAACGCTCTAGCACCCAGTAATTCTGGAGCTGGAAGCAGCCATATAAAGCAGGTATCGGATACAATCATGGACCGGTTGCGAGAGGAAGCAAAGCTCCCTCCACATACCGAGTATGAACCTCAGCCAGGTAGAACTTTATTTCAAATTCTGTTTTCGCTGCTTCTTTCTTTCTTTAAATGCCGATTACATTTTTCTTTTAACTATAGGAACTGCTGCAGCAATGAGTTCGACTCATGCTCCGCTTATCCAGGCTGATGCCGATGAAGGGAATTCACACTTAACTTCTCCGATGGCACATACTTCTGTTCCGAGGATAGAGAATATTCAAGCTTCTTCTTCCATGATAACAGCGACTCCTGGATTTGAGACTGGGTTAACAAGAACTCTAGGAATGTATTCAGATATCATTTACTCATATCTAGATACATTTTTCAGACGTTTCTTGAAGGATGAAGCTATGCCATTTTCTGATCTTCGAACTATGGTTAAGTTCCCTCTCATGGTGCTGCATCATGCTGGTTGTGAATCTCAGTGCATTTTCTTCAAACATCTCCTGGATGAGTTAGAAGTAACTATCCGAAAGTACTGGGAGACTAAGAAGGAAGATCTTCAATCTTTAACTGCAACTGAAATTAGTCAACTAGAGCATGAAGCACAATCCCAACAAGCAGCTCTTGAAGCATTCCTTGCCTCTTCTACTGAGAAATTAGTAGAAAAGGGTGAAGAAATATTAGCTATTCGTCAAAGAGTAGAGCTTCTGGAGAAGGATAAAGCGTCCAAGGCTGAAGAACTGAAAAAATTGAAAGAGGAATTAGCTCGTCTTCAAGAGCGCATTACTGTCATGGAAGCAGATCAAGCTGAGGTTGCTACTACTTATATCTCTGAAGTTGAACACTATGAGACTCTTCGGAAGGAACGAGAACGGATGCAGGCGGAACAGATTGAAGAAGTCAGCCGTCGCCAGTCTACCATCATTACTTTTGATGAACAGAATGTTTCAATTGTAGCAGCAGAACGAGTTAGAAAAACTCATGAAGAGAAACTGACTGCTGTTCTAGATCGTATTAGGGAGCTGATAACTCCAAATGAGTGAACTTCTTTTATTTTCACTTTCACTTGTATTTCATGTTTTGATTCTGGAATGAGAGTAAATGAAAATCCTTGATCTGACTTTTGGTTTTGCTGTTTTGAAAATGATAGATTCATAGAAAATATGTTCAGAGGTAAATAATACATGACATATTTCAGTAGAATAGAATATACAAACGAACTTTGTAATTCTATCAAATGATATTAAACCAGAAATGATCTTAGTTTAATACTGATTGGAAAAAATAGAATTCAGACATAAAAATATCTTTAAATTCAATTTTTCATGATCTTTAGACTCGGAAATCAAAAGACTAGATGAATGAACGGGTTAACCGTCTGATTATAATGAACGGACGAACCGTCGGATAGATGAACGGACGAACCGTCAGGTATTAATGAACGGTCAAACCGTCAGATGAACGGATGAACCGTCAAATATGAATCATTTTTCAAAACAGTCAATAGAAACCATATTGGAAGACAGAAGGTTGCAATAGAAGTCACCGATACTCGTATCGGAATTCCAAGAAGTAGTACTAGAAGAATCAGATCTCTTATCTTCGTCAGACTCAGGATCTTCATGGATAATATTGATGAAAGGAGTAGGAGCAGTATAACCCAATCCGCATTTCGTCCTTCCATATTTCAAAGGAGGAATCCGGACAGGTATTTTTCTTCCTTTTCCATTATTGAGGCCAGTCCTGAAGTCATAGCCCATATTTTTGATGATGTCTCTAGATTGCTGACTATAACGACGTAGTTGTAATCTTCCAGTATCATCATTTTTGTCATCATCTTCAAGATCAGAAGGATTTTGAGGCCCTTTGTAGAAGAATATTGGAATGTCTCCTGGCTTTCTGCTGGGAACTAGAAAGTATGAAGATTGTACAGGTTCTAGAGATACATCTGTATGAACAGTCTGTACAACTCCTATGGTTATTGTGTTCAAGTCATCTAACAGATGTAAAAAACTATGAACATAATTACACACATCAACGTACTGCAAAGGTGGAGACTTTTTATTAAATGTAAAAGCAGCAATATTTACATTGGGAGAAGGCTGAGCCTTAGAGATTTTAGCCAAGTCAATGACTAAAGGGGGAGAAGAAGAAGAAGCTTTGTTTCGATTAAGATCGATAACAAATGGTTCAGAAGAGGTGAGCTCCCTTGAAGTTTGAGTAGGAAGAGTAGTCCGCCCTCCAACT
Source organism: Iris pallida (assembly GCA_029216955.1). Lineage (NCBI taxonomy): Eukaryota > Viridiplantae > Streptophyta > Magnoliopsida > Asparagales > Iridaceae > Iris > Iris pallida. The sequence continues at coordinate 5,157,051 of JANAVB010000400.1, forward strand.
GGAATTAGCAGAGTATCTTGTGAAGGTACAGGAACTGTAGTACGCCCACTGACAGGAATGATCAGTGTATTTTGAGTAGATGACTGAGGTAACGGAGAGATCCGTCCACTCACTGGAATGATGAAAGAATCTTCTCCAGAGGGTTTAGGAGATTGTTGCTGAGTAGTTCGACTTTTAACAGGGATTATTAAAGTCTCACTTTGTGCATCTTCTTTCTCCATAGCTTGTATGATCCTTGTATACTCTTCTTTGTACATTCGGGAATCGTTGAAATAAGCTTCAACCCCATGAAAGGGATTTATATCAGCAACTTCTTTTTGTACTCTTCCATTGTTATCAATGTATTTAAAACATTGATGAAGAGTAGAGGGCACCACATTATTTTTATGAAGAAAGGGCCTCCCCAGAAGAAGATTATAGGATCCCGCGATCTCGATCACATAGAAAGTGACTTTAGATCTGAAATCGCCTATCTGAAGCTTCAGATGAATCTTTTCCAAAGGCTCACTTCGGCTTTGATTGAATCCCAAGATAGTAGTAACCGTCTTGGAGAGCTTGTGAAGAGGAATTTTTAGTTCATCCAACAAACTCTTTGGCATTATGCTTATAGTAGACCCTGGGTCAATGAGGATACGATCTATCTTCATCGTATCAATATAACCAGTGTAGTAGAGAGGTCGGTCATGTCGATTATCCTCCAGTAACATGTCGTCTTGTGTAAAGGTAATATTTGGGATAATCTCCAGTACACTGTTGCAATGTAAGCAAGTGGCAGGTTCCGCATCCGGCTTCTTCAATTGTGCAAGACAAGAGTCAGCTTGTAGAAGTGCTTCACTTAACGTCTCCCGAGTCTCTTTGGAAAGACGTAGAAGTTCAAAAAGGGACATTCTAGCTGGAGTATTAGCAAGTTGAGCCAAAATGTCGAAGTTGTAAGGCTTCTGAAGTCCAAGAGGAGAAGACTTCTTGATTGGCTTATCAAACCGAGCCTGTTGTTTGCCTTTCTCCAGAGCCGTAGGCTTGGGAGGAACAGGTTCAGTAGATGATTCTTCTTCAGGAGGAACATTAGGAACATCTTTAGCATCTGAAGGGATATCAGTAGGATCTTCAGGATTTTTAGAATAATCCTTTAGGTAAGGTTTCCCCGTTCGAGTAGCACTAACAAGTGCTTCTTCTTTGTCTTTTGGCTCTGTGTCAGAGGTAGACCCAAGAGAAGTCATATGACATGACTTGATCTTTCCAGCCTTCTTGGATTTTTGAGAAGAAATCTTTTGAGGAGAAGGCGATTCAAAATCTGCCACTAGATCAGGATGGATCCACATGATTTCCCCTGTTTCCAAAGTGATTGGCACTAATCCTTCAGACTGTGGAGGAGGAAGATTCACTATGTCAAGAGTTGCCTTGGGAATAGGAACAATCCCACTTTCAAGGAGTTGAGGAGGGAAATTTTCAAATTGCATAGAGACGACGTTGGAGGTGACGGTCTTCTCTTTTGGAGTAAGAGAGATAGCTCCAGATTTAATCATTTCTTGGATCTTTCCTTTCAATACATAACATGTACGAATTGTGTGACCCAGCATTCTGTGATATGGACAGTATTTAGGATGATCTGTCTTACCAGCTTCATCAGGTTTCTTGATCTCTGGTAATTGTATTTTATTACCTTTCAGCAGACATTCAAAGATATCAAGGACATCGTCGTCGTCAAAAGAATATTCTTCTTTGGGGCGAGGTGTTCTTGATTGTTGAATTGTAGAGGCAGGAGTTTGAACATTTGATGCATCTTTGCTCTGAAGATTAACTTCAAGAGTTTCTTTTCCTTTGCGAGCATTATTTTTATTGTTAGCACCTTGTCCTGTTTCTTTAGGAGTCATCTGCACTCCTAAACCTTTGAAGGTTTCAGCACTGATTTCTGCAGCTTTGGCACTGACTATGAAGGAAGGCCAATCTTGAAATTGAGTAGACCCTGTCCACATACTGATGATTGGCAACAAGTTTGATTTGCATGTGTCAATGGTGACAGCATCAGGAGTTCCAAGAGGCATCTTCAGAGCTTCTCTTCGAAACCGTTCAATGTATTCCTCTGTAGATTCATTATTTTTCTGCTTGATTCTAATAAGAGCAGACATAGTCATGTCATTAAGCCCTTCATAGAACCTTTCAAGAAACATCTGTTTGAAACCAGCAAATGAAGTAATACTCCCATCTGGGAGACTTCTATACCATTCATAAGCCGTTCCCTTGAGACATCCAATAAATACCCGAGTAAGGAGGGCATCACTTGGTTGTAGTTGATCAGTCATCACTTCAAAGTGATTGATAAACTGACTTGGAGAAGTGGTTCCATCATAGAATGAGATAGTAGGAGGCTTGTATTTAGGAGGATATGATACTTGCTTCCATTCTATCGGATAAGGCTGCTTGATGCCTAACCTTTGTAAACCATCCTTCTGTTTGAATGCCTCGAATTGAGTTTTGAGATTCTTCAATTCTTCAGAGACAACTCCCGAAGATTGTGGAGTTGTGGCTTGTAGAGAATAGTTGGGAGGAGGAACAGCATTGTAAGCACTACCCCCAGCTCCAGAGAGACTAGGATTTGGTTGAGCTGGTCCAGGAGTATTGGATTGTACTGCTGGAGGAACTTGTACTGGACTTATATCAGTATCAACTGGTATGGCATCTGATACAGTCTGTCGATTTTGCAACTGAGCTGTCATGAGTTCATACATCGACTTCATTGTGTCAGTCATAGACTTCATTTGCTGTTCCAAAGAAGCAATTCTTTGATCTTGAGGAGTCAAGGAAGAAGAAGGTTCATCAGTATTCCCATCAACCATGTAAGTCGTGACTGTATGAGGGATTATTGATGAACTAGTAGATGTTGTATACTCTGAATCATTGCTTCGTGTATCAAAGTGTCACGCCCCAGAACCAGAATACTGGAGAGCGGGGGCAGACATAGCCAGCTACGTATAATGAAATGGAATCCACTCCACTATACGGTCACGGCTGTCTAGATATATGAGGGTTTATCTACAAGCCAACAGTCTCTTATGGTCGATAACAAGCCTAGTGTCTCAATCACAAGCAAGTAAATAGAGTTACAAGATGTAAGACCATCAAATATACAATAGTAAGGCGTCCCAAACATTACATATTCAGCTGATCATGAAGCTAGTCGTTACAAAATGTGAGGACTAGCAAGAGTTTTAGTCATACATGATCAATCCTAGGTTGCCAATCACGTTACAGCCCGTAGGCAGACAGTAAGTAAAAATGTACACGAGCTAACACTTGCTCGGCGGCTAAACGCCTCAAAAGAATAATTTTACAATAAAGTGGGTGAGCAAAATAAACCCTCTCGTTGCCAGGATTCCGTCTAGTGGTCACCATGTGGCTGGAGATTCGGTAGATCCTCTGGAGCTGCTCTGGTATCTGGCCATACAAAACCAGCTGGGTCAGACCCCAGAAAGAGCAAGTGCCACAAGGAAGCTTCACTTAGGAACTAAAACCAGCAAATTAGCACAAGAATAAAAATATAAAGGACAGTAATTAAAGAAAAGCAGGACAAGTGATACACGATGGGATAACCATGGGACTATTCAGATATCCAGGTTACAACCCGTAAACCAAACAAGGACCGGGGTTGTAACCCTTCGTCTGAACAGAACTTGGATTCTCCCACCATTTATCGGCAGGATAATTTAAGAAATCAGGACATGTAAAAATCTTATACAGAATCAAGACAAGAATAGACTGATAAACTTCATCCATCACTTCACGGCCAAGCAATAAGTACGGCTTGATACTTTAACTAACTAGGGTTATCACAAGCCTAGTTACTAGCAAGATGCAGTGAGATTGTTCCACAGCCACAAGCCCTGCAGACCATCCAGGCTATCCAGACGCAAGTTAGAGTTGAATTCAAGTGGGTACATCGTCCAGGAAACGCATGTACCTTTAGGTGACTTAGAGAGTGCAACATATGACAGTGTGCTGGAAATGTGCCCTACTCGACGGCAGGCTACAGATCCCAAGTGGGGCGCCTAGATAACGGGATTGCCTGTAGCTGGGAAATCTCTTCATGACTACTGGATTTATTCTAGTTTTTAGCCTTAGTTGATTTCAGTGGGAGCCCCTGACCGTGGTACTCAGGGATCACCGTCCTAGACATGATGCAAGACAAGACGGGTTCATTTGTACAAGCACAATCGTCCACGGTGTCCAAGTTATTCAATCTTGTCAAGTCGTGTTAGCCGTCGCAACAGCATTTCGAGAGCTATCATGCCAGGTTTATCATGTCAAGAGTGCGCCACGACGGGCCACTATCAAGAATTATCATGTCAAGTTTGTCAAGTCAAGTTATCATGTCGGGAGTGCACCACGGCGGGTCACTATCAAGTCATGCCACTTATCAAGGAGAGAAACTTGCATAATTAAATAATAATATTAATAATATATATTCTTGAAGCCAAGGAGAAACTCTACAACTTTCATGTTGGGAGTGGGAAGAAATTCTGGCCACAATTCACGCAAATAAGACATTTAAACAATCAAAGTGGGACCCATGTGGTCCAAAAGTGGGAGAACAAACATGCGGTCAAAGAGAGTGGGAAGCCACCCATGCGGCCAACATAACAAAGAGGGCATGAAATCAAGTAAGTCAACTAAAAGAAGTTATGTGGAACCCCCACAATAATTGCAATAAGAAGAGGTACACGTGAACCCTTTAATTAATGGTTCACGTGGCCAAAATATTTAAATAGTGGAGGGGAGGGAGCCTATGCGGCTTCAAATCCATGCGGCTCCAAGGAAGCATTCAATGCTTGCTAAAGGAAAAGCATGCAACATGCTTTCAAATCCCATGCGGCCACAAATTGTTTGTGGCCATGCGGCTACTATCATTATTATATTATAATAGAAGCCATACGGCCAGCTACGTAAAATTCTCATGCGGCTAAAACATTAATAATTCATGCGGCTCTCCACTATATTATATGCATGAAATGCAAGCTGTACGTGGCAAATAATTATTAGGCCTTGCCCAAATTACTATGCTTGCTAATAAATGCTATCATGTCAGGAAGCAAATAATGCTGCCATGCCTATGCGGCTCCACAAAATTTCATAGGTCAAATTGGACCTAACGAACTTCTCTGAAATTATGGGATCATCAACTTAGCAAAATATGCAAGTTTGATGGATCAAAATCCTAGGAACCAAAAATACCACAAAGCTAGATCCACAAAAATTTAACCATGGAAATGAAAAATGACAAGTACTAAAGTGGGTTAGAAACTCATGAGAAAAATAATGGAACAATAAAAAATGGGATTCCTCCATGAAGCAAGATGCACTTGCCTAAGCTCTCCACTCTCTCCTGGTAGGTGAAGAGTAAAGATGGAGAAGAAGAAATGAGTAATGAGTAATAATGGAAGAGAGAGAGTGGGATAGATATTTATGGTGGGGAGTGGTGGTAGGTGGGAGTGGTTCTCCACATAAAACCAAACCAAGCCAAACCCACTAAACCGAACCAAACCAAGCCAATGCCATGCCATGATGAACCATGCTAATGCAACATGCAAAATAAATAAATAAATAAATATCCAAGGCTAACTAATTATGATAAACCAAAAATACGAGCCTGAAATACGTACACGTATTCCCAATACGTAATACGAGATATGGGCATTACAACTCTACCCACCTTAAAAGAATTTCGTCCTCGGAATTTAATCAAGTGGCTAGAGATGCAATGACAAGCTATACTAAGCAATCAATCATGCAATCATGTATGTAAGCAAGGAAATCGAAGGCACGAGAAAGAGGAAAGATATCCTGCTAGGAACCTCTCTGCCGGTTCTGGATCTGAGCTTGGACCTGGGCATACTGCTGGGGTCTTTGTAGCAGGAAGGCTAGGGCCTGAGGCGGCAATGGCCTCGGAGGCTGGTACTGCTGCTGAAACACTTGGGCCTGAGGCGGCAATGGCCTCGGCAATGGATACTGCTGCTGCTGCTGGACTGGGGCTGGTCCCCATACCAAGGGACTAGTCTGGGCCGATGATGAACTGGCCCTATTCGGACAGGACCCTATCTTGTGGTCCGGTGCCCCACAAGCCAAACACAATCCTTGAGCCCTGCGACACTCTGAAACAACGTGTCCTGGCTTCCCACAATGAGTGCAGCCCATTGCGGAAGACTGCTTCGGTTTCTGTTGCTGAGGGGACGTGACCGACGTCACTGAGGCCGTCTGCCTCGGAGTTCCAATTGTCAAAGCCCTAGCTGCCGGGGCTGGTGCTGTCGACTGGGTCATCTGACCGTGAGATCGCTTCCGACTCCCGGTCCTGTCCACGATCCTGTGGAAGGTATACTCGTGCCTTCGTGCCGCTCTCAATACTGCATCGAAGGTCTGATGCTCAAACTGTTCCACTGCTAATAAAATCTCGAGATGGAGCCCTTGCTGGAACCACTGGGCTCTGTCAAACTTGGTCGCCACCAAAGTGGGAGCAAACCGACTAAGCCTGGAAAACTCGGCCGCATATCCGTCGACCGTTCTTCCTCCTTGCTTCAGATTGGTGAACTTGGTCTGAAGATCATATCGAGCCACCGCATCGAAGTACTTAGTCTGGAATCTCTCTCTGAATAGTGCCCATGGGATAGGGGCCACTAATTCTACGGCCTGTGCTACCCACCAGCTGCGGGCAAGATCCAATAACTGTAGACTCACCACGGCCACCTTCTCGTCCTCCGGGGTTCTGGCTGCCTCTAGAATGACTTCAGTATCCTGGAGCCATGTATCAGCAGCAATAACATCTTCACTGCCATCGAAGAACGGAGGGTTCAGGCGCTTGAAACCGTTCGCTGCACTGTTCCTTGGATGACCGTCTCTATTCAGAGCATCTGCCACCGCCTGTTGCAAGGCATCTCCTCGGCGATCTTGGGAAGCTAACAATGATCTGATGAGACCCACCAAAGTGCCATCATCAGGCTCTGCAGGCTGGACTGGCTGAACTGGCGGCTCCCCTTCAGTAGGTACGACTCGGGAGGCTGCTCCTGAGTGCTGGGCCTGATCTTCTGGTTGCTGCTGGTCCACGGGAGGTGATCCGCCTTGCTGAACGGCAGGTCCAGGTTCAATGTCGCTGAAGAAGACGACATGGGAACAATAAGGAAGGACCAGGATAGATCAACGATTACAAGCATGTGATCAGGACAAGAATTTCAGGGATCAAGGGGATACGAGCAGAGATCAAAGACGAATACTGATTGAGACATCTATTCGGTAAACCCTCACATATCTTGATTTACAAGACCTGCATGGGCCACCACTCAAAGTCAACTATAGGAGAATTACCCCCAGTAGGAAGAGGTGGGAAGTTAGATTCTCCAAGAAATTCAAAATCAATTTCAGGGATCAAATTTCTTTGACTAGAAGCCAGGACTCTTGCTCTGGTGTTTCTATATACTCCATCTGGACTATCAACTCTACCCCCGGTGTCCCGAGAAGTCATGTTGACAGAGGCAAACAAAGGCTCATCTTCATCAGGCATAGGTTCATACTGAATTCTATTGAAGACAGACTGTCGTTTATTTTGACATCTGCATTGCATTGTGACTCTTGGCTGGAAGTCACATTCATGATCACCATGGTCTTGAACTGTTGATTGATATCTGCACTGAATTATGACTCTTGGATAGAAGTCACATTCAGCATGTTCCTTTGATATAGAATTACTCCTTCTCTTCTGTTGCAGATATTCCCGTAAATCTGTTTGTGAAGATTGAGGAGTATACTTCCTGTTCTTGGGTCTTGATGGCTCTTGATTATACAAAGAGTGATTAATGTGAGACACATAATTTCTTGCATACTCTGCATCTGGATCTTTTATCTTCATATCCAATTGGTATGGTTTCTTAACACCAGAAGTGCTGAGTTTTGTTCTTAAATCAGTGGAAGGTAACACATTAATTTTGGAAACATGGAGTTTTCCTTCTATTGATCTGGATATTTGCAGAGAAGGAAGAGTTGAACCACTCCTTTGATTAGGAGTTGGTAACAGACCCTCTTTAAGGGACAGATTCTGTGCCCAATTTGAAGAAATCAAAGAAGAAGACATTAAGGAATGTTTCTTCTTACACTCATTCAAGTTTTGAGACATAGAATGTCCAGAAGGAAGAGTAGTCAAAAGACCATCTCCTTTCCTTTGACTAACAAAAGTATCAGTCAAAGCTGTTCCTGAAGTAAAAACTACAGGAGCAGAAGAAACAACTAAAGAGTTATTCCTTTTCGAAGGGACTTTGTGTGGAAGACCACCCCCAGTTCTAGTAGAACTCGGTGAAGAAGAAGAGATAACTAAGGAGCTATTCTTCTCTGATGAAATACACGTTGAAACAGATTTGGCTAAAGAACCAGAGCTGTTAGCGTGACTTTTGATTTTAGAATTACACGCTGGAACAGATTTGGCTAAGGAGCCAGTACTGTCAGCGTGACTTTTAGAGTTGAATTTGCACACTGGAACAAATTCGGCTAAGGAGCCAGTACTGTCAGCGTGACTTTTAGAGTTGAATTTGCACGCTGGAACAGATTTAGCTAAGGAGCCAGTACTGTCAGCGTGACTTTTAGGGTTGAATTTGCACGCTGGAACAGATTCGGCTAAGAAGCCAGTACTGTCAGCGTGACTTTTAGTTACTGTCATCTTCGAGCGCACAAGAGTGTGCGTGCTTGCAGTGGAGTTCTTGCCAGTGTTAGGAGTAGACACTGTGGCAGAGACTTCACCATTGACTGCCAACTGATTCTTAGGGACATAGACAGAGTGTCCCTTCGACTTGGCAGTGATGATGGAGGCTGGAGTGGGCTTGCCACCCTTAGCCCGCTGCATTTCTTCATAGGCGAGTTGATCGAATTTGATCGTCATCACCTTCTTCGTCGAGCCGATTGACGAAGTGTCGCATTGAGTTGTTACCATCTCAGAAGAGGAGATGGTTTTCCCCAGCAGAGTCGCCAATTTGTTTTCCATAAAGAAATTCTCTTTATTTGTTGTGTTTCTGGGAAAATTACAACTGTAGGAATCCGATCTAGAAGACGATCGCTTTATCCCTTGGACTATGCGAAGAAGAAAAGCTCTCAAACTTTTGACAGTAGATATCAATGTATCTGTACCATGAATGAGAAAAAAAAGAACTCTATTTATAGAGTCAAAAATAATAACTGAAAAGATAACTACCTCACCACTGGTGCACTTGAAAAGTCACGCAGACTCTAAATACACGCAGGGTTAGTGAGTAGTTACTGGACGTGGCCCGTAACTATTGGACACATGGCATCAGTGCATGGGTCGTGTGCAAGTTACTGGGCACGCGAGAGAGAGATCGGTGGCATGGCTGCCACGTACTCCAGTTGAAATGAAATCCACGCTGACTTGCTGAAGGCAAAAATCCACGCAGATTCGTTGACGCAGACTCGTTGAAGGCGAAATCCACGCAGATTCGTTGACGCAGACTCGTTGAAGGCGAAATCCACGCAAGCTTTGAAGAAGAATACTTCAGAATTCACGCAGGCTTTGAGAAGAATAACTCAAAAGTCACGCAATGTTTTGAGGAAGGAGAAGGTTTAGAATCCACGCAAACCGCCAGCTGTCTTCATTTGGCACGCTTCGTCTGACACAAAATCTCTGACATTGATTATATTGTCAGCCGCATTAAATGAAAATAAGACCCAAAGTCACGCCAACTTGGTGAAGAGTGAGTCTTGCTAAGAAAGATTTCGAAAATCACGCAAAAGACGGCTGTGATCTCTCGAGTTCTGTGCATACGTGGCATACGAGGAGACGTTTCTCGACTGTTGTGTTGTCAGTCATTATGATTCTGACGTATGGCTGAGCTGTCTCTGCGTGACTTCTAAAGGAGATGGCCAGGCAGAACTTAGCGTATCTTTTGTGCTGCTTCTCGGATCACTCTGCGTGACTTGTTCTGATCAACTCAGCGTGACTTCATTTTTGAGGCCTACAACCCTCCTCCTCACCTCCCTCTCTCCGCTTCTGTCAATCGAGGACTGAAGGCAAACACTGCAGTTCTGTCTTCACTTTGGACTACAGGCAAGTCCTGCAGTCATTGTAAGTTTTAAAAATTTTGGAGAAAAGCTTGTAACTCCCAAAATCATATTTGGTAAATTTTAAGATTTTTCTAAGTTTCTTTGAATTTAATATTGTCTTCTTATGAAAATCTAATTTTGATTGAAGAATTGATTAAAATGAATTCTGAGTGTTAATAAATTTTCTCAATTTGAAAAGTATTTTTGAATACTATTTTTTTATAGTTCTAATGATTTGATTTATGTTAGAAATTTTCTAATGGAGCGCATAAAGTAATTATTTTGCTATTATAAAAACAAATTTTGTAGCTAAATTTTATTCCTACATGAATATCTTTGATTTCATAATAGTATTCTTATTGCTTTCATAATAATATTATTTATATATGTCTAACTATAATCTTAATAGATAATTATGATTAATGTATAATTATTTAATTTATAGCATGATTAGGTCAAGAATGGTTGACACATGTTTAACAAAATTTTATTAGTTAATGGAAAATTTTGTAATTTAGTTAATTATGATATTTATTATTTAATTGCACTTGCGTTAATTTAGTTGACTAATTATTTTCTTTTAACTAATTATTTTCTTTTAACTAATTATTAGTTAGTTAACTAAATTATATTAGTTTTTATAAGAGTAACAGTTTTGTTTGATCAAAATAGTTAACTTATTTTTGTAATTAGTTGGTGGCTAACTGAAATAATTAGTTAGGAATCTGTTAGATTTTATATTGAAAACTTTTGAAAATTTGTTGAAAGAAATATTTGAATTTTTGAAATCTGTTAATTTTTGAAAATCTGTTACAGCTTTATCATTTTTGCCCCCAGATCTATAGTTAATTACTGTTGCTGCCACTATAGAAAATTACCATAGATCTATTCCTAATTACTACTCTGTCACTCCCTACACACACACAACTAGATTATTTTATTATAAATATTGTACACACTTTCCAAAGTTTTGACAACCTGACACTCTCTCTCTACTTTCTCTCTCTACTCTCTCTCTCTCTCTCTTCACTCTCCCTCCTCACTGGCCACTCCGGCCACCGAGCACCACCGTCAACCGCCGCTATCCACCACTGCCCGGAGTTCACTCGTCGCCGCCTTCCTCCGTCGTGTGCCACCGCCTCGATCGGAGCCGACCGGGTCTCCAGCTCGCCTCGACTGTAGTGCTGTCATCGAAGACCGAGCACTCTTCGAGCTCTGCGCCAACGTCTTGAGTGATGTGCTGCCTCCTCGTGATTTGCGCCACCGTCGCAGTTTGGAGCGCCGCCGAGGCCTTGTCGCCGGAGACCCGACCCCGCCGACCAACTCGCCGACGACTGGATCTAACCGACTTGACTGCATCACCAACTTGAAGACCGCGCCTCCTCGACTGCAGTGGATTCTCAATCCCCGTGCGCGTCTCTTCAAGTTTCGTGCCGCCCTTCGGAGATCGAGGAGTCACTGCCTCCTCGTGGTCGACGCTGGCCTGGAGGACCGAGCTGCATCCTCGATCACCGCGACGAGTCTTCGATCCTCGAGCCAGGCCGTCGTCGTGATACTGAGGGTTGTTCATCGCCGGATCCCGCCGTCCTCGGCCGTCTGCAGCCAGATCGACGTCGCCAAGCCACCGGGGGCCACCATCCAAGCTGCGAGCGCCGCCGCAGCGCCTTGTTGTCGGGACCACCGTCGAGAGGCCAGATCCGACCCCTAACCGCCGTCTCGAGCGCCGCCGAGGTAAACACCCGCATCGTTCTGCTCAACCTTCTCTCCTTTTCGTGTTCTTCTTTTCCTGGCTGGGGTTTCTTAGATCTAGAGGAAGAAGACAAAGTATAGGGTTAGGGTTCGAGTTTAAATCTAGGGTTTCCTGACCTAGAACTAGGTTTTATTTGGGGATTAGGGTTTCATGGAAGCTGAGAAGTGATGGAGAGAACCTAGATCTAGGATTTCGGATCACAGAGCAGAGGGAAGAAGAAGGGAGTTAGAACCTAGGGTTAGGGTTCAGATGAGCTCGGGTTGAAGACGAAGTGAGGAAGAAGAGTGGGGGAATTTTTGTGAAGGCTGGAATAGGAAGAGAGAGAATGAGAAGAGGGTTTATATGTTGGGTTAAGAGTGTTGGGCCGGGTTTTGAATACAGGAGTTTGGGCTGGGTTTAGTTAAATCTTATTTTTGCTTAATATGGGTGAGCTTGGGACTGACTGTAGTAACAGTGCAGACCGGCTGGACTTTGGGCCAGTCCTGTTGGGCTTGGGTGGTATGGAATTATTTCAGCAGTATTATTGGTGTAGGCTGTGAGTGTGGGCTGGCCTATTAGCATTGGGCTGATCTTATTATACTATTATAAATGATTGCTACTGCTATTAATAGCTAACTATTATGATTAATTCTTTTAGTTGATATTATTATAGTAGTATTTATTGGTGATATTTTCTATAGCAAATAAATTGGTAAATGTTTTGCCTAAATATATATAGATTGCTATAAATTATTTTGCTAAGTTCTTAATACCAAGTTTGTAAATGTTTAATTAGCAAGTATTGTCTAAACAAATTATTAGTGGCAATTGTTCTAAATCTCATAATCTTGATTTTTACTAAGCATTATATTAAATAAATATTTTAAATAAGGATTTTAACCTTAATTGATATTTAATGTTATTCTCAATTTGATCCTCCTTAATTTTAGTAATAGATATTTTGATGTGATTAGTAGCAGTGTTATTATTACTAAATTTTGCTACAAATCTTATTAAATAAATTAGTAAATTGTATAATATTTTTATATAGCAAATGATTTAGTAAATTATTTCTAGTATTATTTGTTAAAATATTATTAACTAATATTGAATGATAACTTAATACCAATATATAGTTAGATATTCTTATTAATTCAAACCCTAATCAAAATTGTACCAACTACCAGGTGATCATTATATCCATGCAGTATTACTCCCGTGCTTCCAAGGCGAGGCAAGTACACCGACTCGACTTTTACTTTGTCTTTCTGTCTTACATTCATGTGCCATGTTCTCATATCGGACACGAGATACACACGATTGTCTTGTACCTTGTTCATTGCATTGTGAGTCATTTTTTATTGCGGGGATTGGAAAAAATATTAGCTTTTGTGTGACCACACCCAACATAGGTATTGTGGATAGCCTAATCGTACACTTCACGTACGATAAATCCGGATCTTGTAGAATTGATTGTGCATTGATTGATTGTGGTCCTTAGCCGGTCACACATTAGTTTAATATTTTAAAATATCACACTTGCATTAATTGTCGTGTTCATTGTCTTCATTTATTGATAGCCGTGTTCATCGTCTTGCATATTGATTGTCGCGTCTATTGCCTGCAGTTTACATTTCATTTCTGGTACTATAGTTTCATTTTCAGTTCTGGTATTCTGGTTTCACCTTGTATTCTGTACTACAGATTACATTGTATATTGTACTTGTCGGGGTTGTACTTTGCTCTTTTCCTGACAGGATACGTTGCAGGCGAGCTTGAGGCCATATGGGCATGTGATTGCATTGGATATTGCAGGATTTATTTATTTATTTTTTTGGAGATTGTATTTTTATGATTTCATCATTGTATATTTTATTTGACCGGATTTGTCTCCAGATGACTTTGTACTAAAATGACTTGATGGATATTGGTGATCATTCTGGGAACGTTATATATAAAAGCTGTGGATGTTTACATTACATTGTGACTTGGAATTTTTCTTAGTATTGTACAGCTTACTTCGTCGTGTCCATCGACGAAGGCTGGGCGTGTCCGACTCGTGTCCGATTATTCGGGAGCGGGTCGTGACAAAGCTTATGTCAATCGAGAACTGCAAGCAAGCACTGCAGTCATCTCTTCACTTTGGACTGCAGGCAAGCTTTGCAGTCACTGTTACATTCTAACTTGGTGGCCCTTAGTGTTTTCAAAATGGTAAATTTGTATTTATTTTTTTTTAAATTTCAAGTTGGTGGCCCTTAGTAAAAAGGGGGTGGCCTTTAACATTTGCCTTTTTTTTGAAAAGACAGTGGGGTCAGGTGACCCCACATGCCCCATCGTGGGTCCGTCCCTGATGAGGAGCCTTTGGGTGCTATCGAAATTGGAAATAAGAAGAAAATTAGGATTTTGATGGAGATAATGAGAATGAAAATGGTGGAGAAAAAGAAAATGAGAAGAAAACGCATCCCACATTTTTGTTGTTGTTCTTCTTCTTCTTCTTGGATGCGTTGAGGAAGAAGACAAGAGTAAAAATAGAGGAAAAAAAAATGACTTTTATACCTAGAAATGAAATAGTTCTGAGTAAATTTTTTTAATGACAAACTTAATAATAAATCAAACTTAGAAATAGAATAGCCATGATCAAAATATAATGTGCCATTATAAATAACCTATTAAAATACACATTTGGAATGCAAGGCAATGTGAGACTAAACTTCTTTGTGTTGGCTCACAAAAGCTCAACAGTTTGTTCCATCAGGCTCGAGAACATAATGAGAGTGTTGTAGAGAGTCGGGGGTGTTTTTCAAGTGGAGCAAGAGAGTTAGACATTTGGAATCCAAAGACACCCTTAAATGTGTGGCCAAGGGGAGTGGAGTAATCTCATCCCTCCACCACCAATCCAACGGATAAGAGGTTTAAGGTGAAGGGAGTGGAATGAGGGTTATATATATATAGGGAAGGGAATGGGGGGAGCATCAACAAGAACAAGTGAAGCAAGAAAGCAAGCAAGAGCTCTGCCTCTGCAATGGCCTCCTCTATGATGGCCTCCTCCGCCACGACTGTCGCCCCGGCCCAGAACATGGTTGCGGCCTTCAGCGGGCTCAAGTCGACCTCGGCTTTCCCCGTCACTCGCAAGGCCGGCAGCGACCTCGCCAAGCTCCCCAGCAATGGTGGGAAGGTTCAGTGCATGAAGGTGTGAACATTCCGCACGCACGCATGCACGCACGCTTGTTCGCTTAATTGAGCTTAACGAATTTTGGTTGTCTACTAACTACTTATAATTGTATTTGTTTGAAAATGTGTTGCGTACGTACGTACGTACGTGCAGGTGTGGCCAATTGAGGGTGTTAAGAAGTTCGAAACCCTCTCTTACCTTCCTCCTCTCACTGTGGACCAATTGGTCAAGCAGATCGACTACCTTATCCGCAGTGGATGGGTTCCTTGTTTGGAATTCTGCCCTGTAAGTATTACTCTGAAACGTATTTTAAACGGATTAAAGCAGAATTAATTATTCCTAGTACATGTGCTTCGTAAACTCGGTACAATAGTCCGTCAAACTTTTGGGTCAAAGAAACTGGTATTAATTTTGAGAATGTTGCAGAACGGATTTGTGTACCGTGAGTACGGGGCAACCCCCGGGTACTACGACGGGCGCTACTGGACCATGTGGAAGCTCCCGATGTTCGGGTGCACCGACGCGTCGCAGGTGGTGAAGGAGCTGGAGGAGTGCAAGAAGGAGTACCCCAAGTGCTTCGTCAGGATCATCGGGTTCGACAGTTACCGTCAGGTGCAGTGCGTTAGTTTCATCGCCTACAAGCCCTACTAGACGTCGCCGGCGGACTTGCGGACGCTCGCACGCGGCGGCCGCTAGAGTCGGAAGCCTTCGCCGATTTGCTTTGGTTTAGGCCTTTGCTCATTTGAATTCCTTTTGCTGTTTCTTTTCTTTTTATATATATATGTTTCCGTTTGCTCATTTGAAGCCACCTAAGACTCACAACACTTAACAAGACAATAGGGTTGGAGATGCTCTTAGGAGGCGTTTGGTACGCGGAATACAATATAGCTGGAAAATCTATATTTCCAGAAATTTTATTCCAATGCATCATTTTCTCGGGTATTCTTTATTAACACGTTTGGTACATAATATAATATTTTCGGATATATATAATTTATTTACGGGTATATATATAATGCATGTGTTTGGTACAATAAATAAATTTTTAGGAATATAATATTCCTCAAACTCATGAAAAGATGTTTGAATTGAAAAAAAGAAGAAGGATAATTTCAAAGTTGGCTCAGTTTCCCTAGGGAATGTAGCAAAATTATGTTTTTGCCAACAATCACAATATATCAATTTAAGCAGAGATTTTGTAACAAAAGGTTCATTGGAAAATTGAAGTACATATTAATCCATACAACTGATATGAAGTGAAAAAAGAACGAAGAAAAACTTCGAAAGTTGGCTCAGTAAACATTACTCAATCAAAAACAAGGAAAGTAGAAACCAAAACTACTGGGTTTTTTTTCTGCCTGGAGCTGAATTATTTCACAAGTCAAAATAAAGAATGATTCTTCCATCTCCAGAGCCTCAGCAGCCGCTTGTTTCTCCTCTTCGTTCCATGTGAAGATGCAGATTCCTCTCCTGGGCTGGAAGTTGTCTTTTTTCTTTTTTCTTTTTTCTTTTTTCAAAAAAGATTATGTATAATATTTCCCAAAATTTTAAATCGGACACAAACATTTTTCGTTCTCCAAATCCTAAAATAATTCCCAAAAATCTAAAAATCAAAGTCCTAAAAAAACAAAATCCCAAACCCTAAAATAATTCCCAAAATGTAAAATCAAAGACCTAAAATAACAAAATCCCAAATTATTTTCAATTTTAAGCATAACATAAGATTAATTAAGCAACCAAAATAATATCAAGCCAAAATTTATCCAAAAAAATGGACAAAATCACAAAAAACGTAGATCTAGGAGTTGAGAATCCATACCTAGCGCGTGCGAGAGAGAAAGAGAGAGAGAGAGTCGAGCATGAGAGAGATCCGAGATTCGACAGAGATCTCCCAGTCACAGCCGAGAGAGCGAGCAGACTCAACCGAGAGAGAGCGCAGTGCCAGTCCAGTCCCAGCCGAGAGAGAGAGAGAGAGAGAGAGCAGTCCCAGCCGACCGAGAGAAAGAAGAAAACATAGAAGAGAGATCCAGTGTCGGGCTCTTTATCAAATGATTGATGCCAATAGATGTAAATATCTCCAATTTTTAGTTAAGTTTATTTCCAGGCAAAAAAAAAATATATATACCCACCAAATTGTTAGGGAATAGATTTCCATGTTTCATAGACAAATAATTTATCCAGGTATTTTGAATGTCCGGGAATAAATTTTAATAATGTATATCAAACGTGGGAATGATTTTCCAATCCTAAATTTTTTCGGGAATACAAAAAAAATTTGCATACCAAACGGCCCCTTAAGGTTTGACTTTCAAGATACAAAGAGCTTGTTAAGAAGCATTGTTTGTGTTATTTCCGGATTACAAAAAAGGACACAAACTGAAAAAATCACATATCACTGATGATCTTGGATCCGACTACAACAACTTTGCAGAGAAACATAATATAAACGGAAATTATTACAAACTGTCTCAAAAATAAAAGCTTGCAATTAAAAAATAATATAAACGGAAATCGTTCTTTTCTTCGTAATCGCAGTTGCTACAACGAAATAGAACGGGAACAAGAACTTTAAAAGAAGAAGAAAGAACTCCAGATAGGGTGATGAAGATTACCATTACTCAAAGCAAGATTTGTCCTTAACCAGCAAATTCGGTGTGTAGAACATAGAACATCTGGAATGCTCATGTCACCCTTATGATGAACATGGATGGACGAACACGTCGGACAGAACGTCGTGGATAGGTAACAGCTGCTGCGAATCCTCGGGTAGCACTCTCTCCCTTTCTATCGTTCTAAAGATGGCAGACAAGAGCTACATATAGTAGTGGAGGCAAACACCAAATTCGATTCCAGACGTCGCCTCAAAAATCTCGATTAGATAAGGATCAATCTAAACCGAATCCCAAAAGATATGGAGAGATTTTTAAAAAAAATGCATGCATAACTGCAGCTACTCGGTGCGAAGTGCAGTGCTTGCGCGCAGCGTCCGTGCAAACAAAACGCATGCGCGAACGAGTCCGAATCCAAGTCGCTAAACTATTTTGGGACTTGGCTCTTAAAAAAATCCAAAAATGAGTGACAAAAATAAGATTCGTTTCCATGATGTCTTGATCCTTGTTCTCTTGAAAAATATTCCACAAGCCACGTACACGACAACACCCTATGTGCACTATAATCATTACAAAAGGAACCATTATATATAACAGAAATTTTCATATAGAGTAAAGAATTTTAACGAAATTGTGAAAAAAGTAATAAGTTTGGAAAAATTTCAATTTGGGCAACGAAACGACATCACTGATGGCGCATGCTGCTGGTCAGAAGATTTGCCCTGACACACGCCATCACTGATGGCATTTCAGTAGGAGATTTCCCCCTGCCCAGGGACGACGCGCCATCAGGCGTGGCCTTCGGCCAAGCGCCCCATCACACGCCATGAGGCGTGGCCTCCTGCCCCCCACACACCAGCAGGCGTGGCCCACGATCCCATCCCATCACACGCCATGAGGCATGGCCTCCTGCCATCCCACCCCCCCTGGCGTGGCATGCCATCCCACCATCCCATCCCATCACACACCATGAGGCATGGCCTCCTGCCATCCCACCCCACCCCCCCCCCCCCCCCCCATACACACACGCCAGCAGGCGTGGCCTGCCATGCCATCCCACCCACCCACACGCCACAAGGCGTGGCCCGCACCATCCCATCCCACCTGCCAGGTGGCCTTTGTGGCCCGCACCATCCCATCCCACCTGCCAGGTGGCCTGCCCACAGTGTGGCCCTTCCCGAGGCTGGTCCTTTCTCTCCCACGCGCCATGATGCATGGCTCTTTCCGAGCCTTCCCTCTCTTTTTGCTGCTACGTTGGAGATTGCGAATTAATCTAATATAAGGTGATTGCAAATTATTCTCAAGAATAAAATTTCATGCTTCTTCACCATCTATTAATAAACATGTGGAACCAAAAACAGACTTTAAAATAAATTCATAATTAATAGAAAAACGCGCTGAAATTAAATTCCGTAAATTTTCTAAAATAATATGACGATAAGTTGTAAAAAATTGGGTGTCACCTCCTTCGTAAGTTAACCCATTTACTCTACCACCATGTGAGCATACTATTTTAATATTATGATCCATGAGAAAAAAAAAATACTTTGATAATTTTTATCTAATAGAGAGCGAGAACTTGTAAGAGGGAGAAACTAGCTTCCGTGAGGAGTTGGAAGCTTGTAAGAGGGAGAGACTAGCTTCCGTGAGTAGTTGGAAGCTTGTAAGAGGAAGATACTAGCTTCTGTGAGGAGTTGGAACTTCCAAGCTTCAGAGAAGTGCTTCTGTGAGAGAGAGATAGGAGAAAGAGTAATGTGTTTGTGTAGAGAGAGATAGGAGAAAGAGTAATGTGTTTGTGTAGAGAGAGAGTTAAGCATTGCAATAAATAGGAGGAGGAAAGAGAATTTGAAATGTAGCCGTTTGCAGGTAGACGTTGGTGTGTCAGCACGCTACCAATGGTGGCGCGCACATCCTGACACTCCGCAATGTAGCCGTTTGTAGCCGTTGGCTACACGACACTCCACTAGTGCACGACCCTCGACACTCTCCACACTCCATTAGTCATGGAGTACCACTCATGACACTCCATCACTCATGGCGTGCCACCCAACCCTCCATCACACCAGCCCTCCATCACACTCTCAGCCAACCACACTCCACACTCCAACCACACTCCACACTCCATTAGCCATGGAGCACCCACTCATGACACTCCATCACTCATTGAGTGCCACCCATTACTCATCATGATACTCCATTACTCATGGAGCACCACTCCATCACTCACATGACACTCCATTCCTCATTGCGTGCCCGGCCCACCATACTCCTGCGCAGTACCGAAACCCCCAGCACGCCATGAAAAATATAGTTTCGTTACCCAAATTAAAATTTTCTCAAACTTGTTACTTTTTTCACAATTTCGTTAAAAATTTTTACTCTATATGAAAATTTCTGTATATTAAAACACACATTTGGAATGTGAGGCAATGTGAGACTAAACTTCTCTGTGTTGGCTCGCAAAATCCCAACAGTTTGTTCCATCAGGCTCGAGAACATAGTGAGGGTCTTGTAAAGAGTTGGGAGTGTTTTTTTCTCTTGGAGCAAGAGAGTTGGACATTGTTATTGCAATCTTTTATGGATAAAGATTGGAGCGTCATATATCTTAGCTTGCGTTTATTATTGTTGCTTGGTCTCGTAGGTAGGTGTTTGATTGGTAGGGGTGCAACTCGAAGCGGACTAAACCCGAGTCCGATCGGTTAAACCCGTTAATGGATTGGATTAAGATTGAAGATACTTGGGTTCTGGCTTGAATTTGGGTTAAAATATTTGAACCCGATCAAAAATCGGGTTGAGCTCGGATTAATGTGTTACGTTACCCCAAGAACCCGAAATCCGACATATATATATATATATATATATATATATATATATATATATATATATATATATATATATATACTTCTTAAATAAAAAGTTTAAATTCTAAATTTTTTCACCCAAACTCTTCAACTCCTTATCCTAAGTCTTATTTCAATTTGTATTTTGTAATGAACAAGCCTTGATTGCTATTTGATTATAAGTTTAATATTACTTTTGTTTGAAATTATTTCAAATATTATATTAGAGCCGATAAACCTGATGGGCTCGACCCAATCCGAGTTCAGCCGGAGCAAAATCCGATCATTCGGACTTGGTCTTGGGCTTCATATATTAGAACCGAGGTCGGGTCGGACTTGGGCTCGGACTAGGCTTATGATTCATCGGTTGGACTCGGGTTGACCTCAAACCCGATCCAATCCGTCCGAGTTGCACCCCTATTGATTGGTGTCATTTTCGTGGAGTACGTTCAACAAGCACATATATCTGCACATAAATTAATCAAACCTTCTACCAAGCATTCATACCACCTTCCGTTGAAAAATAAGGAAGTTCACGTGTTAACACTTAACAATATCAAGGAACAGTTTGACATGCTAATGAGGACCACCTCATAAATAGTTCACATGTTAACGTTATTGCTTGTTGTTGCATACCTCGAATTTTGGCATTTGCCTCTCTAAAGTTACAGCTTGTTATAATGCAGTCTTGGGAACAAGAGATTTTACATGATACAAAAGATATCAGACGATAAAATATCAAGTCTATGTTGCATGGACATGAATATTATACAATATGGTGTTCCGTAGTACAATTTTTAAGGATATAGTGTGGTTTTTCGTAGTATAGTTTGTAAGGTCTACGTCGTATCTGATACGTGTCGCAGGCATTTAGAACATGACGCGACACGATGAGCACGAACAGCGAGTATTTATGGTTGCTGGGAGAACCATATGTTAGAAGCCCTGGATGTGTTCTTTAAAACAAAGTCGGGCTAAAGGAGCGGATGGATAAGCAATACAAAAGAGTGATGGATCCTCATCAAAAGCATGTCACAAAATAGCCTTGTAGTTCTTCAATTTGAAGGCATCCAAAGAACTAGACGTGTTATTCTCACGTGTCCTAGTGTATGCGACTCAAATGAGAGACACGAGTGGTTTTTGGTGCGTCCAATATTTCCCAATGCAGTCACAAAGATCACTCCATAAACAAAATATGCAGATAAACAAGTAGACAAGATTAAAAGAGGCAATAAGAACTTTCATTCATTGAAGATATATACATACACATCACATCCCCATATATATAACACAAAACTTTGGACCCATCTTTGTACATATTCCAGGTCCCTCGACATGAAAATTATTGATAACACAAACTCAAACTCTCCCAACAAAACCTACAAATAATTAAACATTAAAAACGCCATTAAACAGGTCTTCTTTGTGATCAAGCTTTCACTCTCTCTCTCTCTCCTTTATTTACACATATACTTACAAGTTATGGAGAGTGAGTGCAAGAAAAAGAAAAACCCTAAATGGCTTGGTGACTGATATATTACAACACAAGTTTCAATTTCCCTCCTCAAGATTAGGTTTATATTTAAGCATTAAACTCCTTGCTTGTCTAATTTCTTTGTTAATTCCTCTCCAGAGGTTGCTTCTAAAAGAGCAACCAATGTTTCTTGTTATGTATGTACCGAGAAAACTATTAAGCCATCGCCGGAACGCTCTGGCTGCAGGGTCGGTCGAGGCAGTCAAAACCCTCGACGCGGACCTGGGCCGGCTTAAACCCGAACTTGGTCCGGGGGGCACATATCTTGCGCGGGGAGAGCGGCGAGCCAAGGTTGTTGCCCGGCAAGCCCGGCGGGGCAAGGACGGGCTTGTCCTGGCCGAACTGGGCGTCGTGGACCACCGGGTTGGCCGTCCGGGCCGGAGGGGAGCCGCAGAAGAAGGGAGGGGATGAGGCTATATCTCCACCCTGTTAGTCAAAAGGACACATGATAAGAAAGTAATAGAATTAAAGCACGAGGGTCTTTTAGTATATGATCCATTGCTTATTTAGTTTTAGGATCTCGTATAATACTCGATATTTGCATTCAGGTCACCATATTGTCCATATGAGAATTTAAGTCTCGTCCCGACCGTTGGATCTCGTCTAGGTCTCCATAATATTAGAAATTTGCATTTAATTTTAGGGCCTCATGATATTCAAGACTTGTATTCAGGTTTCCATTTTTTGACAACCCATCTTCTGGACAATAAGAAGAGGTAGACGCAAATTTTGAATATTATACAAGACCCGAAAACTAAATAACCTAACTCAAAACAAGTTGATAAAATGTGTCTAAGGCCACCTTTGGTTCACGAAATCAGAACCTCGAAAAGGAAAGCCAATTCCTTTCATGTATTTGGATGCCAAAGAAAATGAGGAGCATAATTCATTGTACTTCCTTCCCTTCGGAAAATTTCAATTCTCGTCCATTTTCCTTTTGGTGTGGTGTTTGCAAAAGCCAAGGATTTTAAAAGAAAAAGATAATTCCTAGGGTGGAAAAGTGAATCCTTGTTGGATGGGGTTCCACTTTATTTTCTATTTTTCTTTCCATTGGGGATCATTTTACTCTCCTCCTCCTTACCTTCGGCATCCAAACATAGAAAGGAATGTCTTCCTTTCCCATGCCATGATTCCGCGAACAAAAACAGGCATAAAAAAATGATTCCCAAATAAAAGGCAAATAATAGAGAAAATAGTTATGCCACCCCCCCATGGATTCATTTTTCCACCTCCAATTCATTTTTCCTCCCAAAAAAAATTAATAGAAATTACAATTTCCCAACTTTTCGCAACCAAACGACGCCTAAATGATCAACTATTTGCAATATCAACCACAAGACTTTAAAAATGAAACTTTGGACATACAAAAATTCCTCCAATATATAATTTTAAGGAGCTAAAAATTAGCCAAATAAATGTCAATTATTAGCAAAATTTTCAACACACGGAAAAGTTACGGAAAACCTCACCTTAATCAGAAAAATGTCAAGAAGGTCCGGTCCAGTCTTGGAAGAATCACAAGGATCCGCTTGGTAGCTGAAATAAAATTTACAAAGAGAGGGTTAAAGAACAAGGTTTGCATTTAATACAAAAAACAAAACAAAAAATTGAGGAAATTAAAAAAAACGAAGCAGGAATTACCTGGACCCACCGGAGGTTGGGCCTCAACGGGTCGGGTCCGGCAAGCTGCCCGACCCGCCTCGGTTTGGGGCAGAAGACCGGGGTCTTCCGGTCGGCCCACGTGTCCTCGCAAGCGGCGAAAGCGTTCTGCTGCATCGCGCACTGGTTCATTCTTATCCTGTTCCTTTAGATCTACAGTTCAGAACGCCTGAAAATTTAGGAGAAAGTACGTTTAATTTTGAAAAAATTACAAAAAAATATTTGGTTGCAGTTGAAATTAGCAGATCTGTATATAAAACACATACATAAAAAAAATAGTATATTGGCCGTTCTTTAAGAGATCTTTGAGAAAATTTACATAAGAATACGACTGGAAAAAAAAAATCATGACTATGCAGATCTGCATAATCATAATTAAATTTTGGTTTTTAAGAGAATTTGCACAGCAAACTCATAAAAGCTTTAAAATTGCATTTCTAAGGGTTTCAAATAACAAAAACTTTCATAACAAAACATATTTATGAAAATAAATACATGGGCAGTCTAAAGATTGGATTTTTAAGAGATTTCCACCGCACACACTCAAAAAATTCAAAAAATTTATAATTTACAAAAGGAGCATCTGGGCTGTTTAAAATTGCATTTTTAAGAGATTTCAATAACAAAAACTTCGATTACAGACATATTTATCAAAATAACTAAGGGCAGTCTAAAAATTGGGTTTTTAAGAGATCTTTCCATAGCAAATTACTCAAAAAACTTAGATTTTCAGAGAAAAATAAAAAAAAGGGTTAAAATGACCTCTTTAAGAGTTTCAATTGCTAAAACTTTGATGACAAAACATATTTATCAAATAAGTACAAGGGCAACCTAAAGATTGGACTTTTAAGAGATTTTTCATAGCAAACTATCCAAAAAAGTCAGATTTTCTGCAAAATTTACAGAAGAAAATATGGGTTGTCAAAAAATTGGATTTCTAAGAGATTTCAATAATCGAACTCTCATATAAAAATATTTATCAAAATAATGCAAGGCAGTCTAAAAATTGGATCTTTACGAATTTTTGAGAAATTTTACAAAAAGGGGGCATATGGGTCGCTCAAATTTGCATTTTTATGAAGTTTCAACAACAAAATTATAGAAAACGTATTTAACAAAAAAAACTACATGGGCAGTCTAAAAATTGAACCTTCAAGAGATTTTCACTGCATATCTCATAAAACATATTTTTGAGAAAAATTGGATTTTTGATAGGTTTTAATAACAATAAAAAATCACAAAATCAAAGTGAGAATTTCTATAGGGAGAGAGAGGAGGGATTATACCTAATGATACCGAACGGAGGACAAAGGAGGAGAGGAAGAAGAGTAAGAGAATGGGAGCTTTATATAATGGCGAGGGGCCCATTGACAAGAAGCAGCACTCTAGAGGACCTCTAGTAAATTTTGTTTCATTTTACATAAAAGGGTCACATCTTTCTCTATTTCCGTTCCGCTCCCCGAATCTTTTAATATTAATTTCCAACGTCACGCGGGCGGTGCCCCTGAAGAAACGCTCATGGGTTCCAGCGCCCTGTCCGAAATAAATAAATAAAGATTTTTCAATTTTGCACAAAGTGCTATCTATACTTATAATTTGCATTTCTTCCAACTATTAATTTGGTCAAAGGGCTTACTTAAATAGAAATTTGACGGAGAGATAATATGGGTTTGTGGATGTCCACTAGTTTAATTTAATGACCATTTCAAAAGCCCCAACAAAGAGAAAAAAAAACGTGCTCTCGTGAATATTTAAGTAATTTTAAAATTCACGAGTTGCAATGGTCTGTTGTTAATAGAGAAACATAAATAAAGAAGAAAAACACTAGTGAAAACAAAAAACAAAAATGATAATTACACACAAAATTTGGAGACTAATGTAGTTTTATTTTTTTTTTATGTTGTAGTTTTGGTGAGCAGTAAGAGATTCTGTCCAAACTCCAACCACTACTATAAGGCCTCGCAGAATGGAAGGAAAAGAAAACGTGATTCTTTATTTGGTTTGATGGAATTATTTTTTTTTTCATTTTTTCCTCTATCGTTTTTTCTTTCTTCTCAATTTTTTTGGCATCCAAACATAGAAAAATAATCAATTATCTTTTCCAACTGGATGATTCTGCGAACCAAACGAGACCTAAATGGAATGCATAATACGTCTATATGGTTCGATCTACTAATCTTTCTTAATTTAGCCAGAATTTTTATCTTTTTTTTTGTGTACCACAAAAGTCACTCCACTTCGAATGTTATAATATATTAATTTAAATTTTATTGTTTGCACGTGTAAACGTGACACACGTTCCTGCTACAAATGGCATTTGACGTAATTTCATTTGAGCCAGGGCTAGGAATCAGAAGGAACCGGAATCACTCTATTTTGGAATCCATACCAACGGTCCTGATAAATCCCCAATTTATATTTACTGGAAAATTAATAGCCGAAAATAGCATGGGGAAAGTTGATTCGTTTTCTACGATACAAAATTCAACAAGAATTTAGTGGAGTATCTTCTCTTTCTATATCGACAATTTCATGCTCATTATAAACTCCTTGAAATGATGTCAAATGTTCGAACTTGATTTCAGCTCTTGTTGCGGTGCGTGTTGAGGTTGCGGTGCAGTTCCGGTTGTTGATCTTGTGGTTGCTGTGGTAGTTGATCATTATCCATGATATTAAATACTCTTATCACATTATATATGTTGCTTGTAAATATTGTAAGAGAAAAAAAAATTGGTGGACTAATTATGAAGATTTTATGGTATGTTTATAGGAATTTTTTGGTACGAAATTATCCCTAATACGTCCAAAATATTTTGTTATAAGGATATTTTTTTATCATTTTCAGCAAAAACCAAAATATCCTTAAAAGTAGCCCACCGGGCCTGAACCGGACCAGTCCAGGCTGGCCCGACCGGGTTAAGCGAATTTGATCGCGCCTAGTCTCGCAGTCAAACCGGATCGGCTTATCCGGGCTAGTGGATTTGAAACTGAAACCCACCATGGACACATGGGGAAGGGGGTGGGCCGGTCCGGGTTATTGACTGGACCTCCGGCCGGCCGGCCGACGAATTTGACCCAGCCGTACCCGGCTGAAAAAGAACGACCGGCCCAATTAACACCATGACTCACAACACACGTACATATATTTTTCGAAGAAGATGAATTTTATTCATGCATTCAAGAGTCTACAAAGCTTAGCATGGAGATTTACAACCAATTCATTTCAACTGTCTTTATATAATATATATGAATGATATTTCTAACATTTTTTTTCAACTTCATTTATGGTACTATTCGTCAAAGAAAACCTTTTTTTATTATTATTCTCACCTAATTTGACTTATAAGTTGTTTTATGATTAGTCTTCCTAATGAACTTGTAAGTTCACACCTAATATGTTCGAACTCTCTAGACTAGTGGTATTAGAACTGACACATGAAAGGACCGGTAAAGTTCGAGTCTTCCAATTGTGTGTGCGCGTGAGATTTCAAAAAAAAAAAAAAAAAAATCACACCTTATATATAATTGATATAAAGTTCATTTAAATTTTGTTGAATAAAACAATTATAATCTCCTTCTTCTTATTCTTTTTCTACAAGTTTGGGCGCACCTCGTAAATTTTCACGAGGACGTCATCTGGACAACAAATGATCGTGAATAATTTTAGAAACTCTCGAGAGTTTGTTTTCTTGTTTATTGCATCTTTGGCTGCCAAAACAATATTGTAAAGTTATTTTTCTTTCTTTCCTTAATATTAGGCTTTTTTTGGGCTTGTAGTTTCTCCAGAAATTCTAGGGCATTTATTTTTCGAAAAAATTTCATGTAGAGGGAAATAATTTATTCACTAGGACAGTTTTTTTTTTTAATTAAAACCATTGAATAAGATCACAACTCGTCTTTGGGAAAAAATTTCCAAATTATTTCTAAATTTTTATGAGAATATATAATTCTTGTCTTCCTAGTCACTTAATTCTAACTCGATGAGCACCATATTTTTGTCATGATACAATTCATGATAATTTTAAGGGATATTTAGTTTTAGGGTCTCACATATACATGGATATCATAATTTAGATCTCAAAATTGATCGATGATAGAATTTGGGTCTCAAAATAGCTGTTCACGTAGGCTAATGTTCAATGATTTCGAAACCAAAATTCAAACATCGTTCAATTTTGAGACTTAAATTCTAATACCCATACATATGTGAGACCATAAAACTAAGTAATCCGAGTTTTTTAAACTATTTATGATGCGTAATAATAATTGTAATATACTTAACAGAAATTTCTGATGAATCGAGAGGGGAGGGATCACGAGTCGGTTCGAATGTTGACGTGATAGCTCTCTATTGGATCCAACATTTTTTGCTAACTTGAAGTTCACATTCTAATAGATAGATTCGGACTGACGCACGGTTCCTCTCTGTCCTGAATCCTAAATAACTATTGTATTATTAATTTCTTTTGGTAGAAGTCTAGCTGTCTGGTACTGAGCAGTGAGCAGTGAGCAGTGAGAAAGATCCAACTAACGTACTATAGATTCCCTCGATTGATTACTTGACAAAATATCATGAGGAAATGGTTACGAATTTGGACACCCCTTGCCTTGGGAATATCAGTAGTTGGGAACTCAAAGTTTGCATTCACAACTTAATTAATTATAATGTAGTCTCATGGTTTGGGTTTGTTGGAACATTGCAATCACAACCAACTCTTTTTAATTGTGACTAGATTTTTTGAGTTCCCACTCTCTCCTCTAAACAATACTCCATTCGAAATATTTTCTTTTTATGATATGATTATGTTGCAAGAAAACTTTTCATATGAAACATGTCTAGACAATCATCATCGGTGGTGTCACATTGTATAAGCTAGCATACATGCACCTCCTTATACGTATTTTAACATTTTTTTAATTAATTAAAACCAACTACTCAGATAGATCAAATAACAGTCTTCGTAGTTACTAATTTATTTTATTAAAATTAATGAACAATTTTTATTAATATATATGCACAAGAATAGTTTTGGAAGAAACATTTTACCTTTTCCTTAAATTATGGCCCTATATCAACTAAAAATTAAGAAAATAAGATAATTGTTGGTTTCCTTAAACCATGGGACCCTATTGTCTATTAAATAATTAAGGAGATAATTATTTCCTTTTTGCTTCTATATATACCATATAAAAATGGAGGGCCCTTAAATTACGGGGACCTAGGCACAAGCCTAAGTTAGTTACATGGTAGAGCCATCTTTGATATTAACACAACCAAGATAAGCTTTACAAGAGAGAGAGAGAGAGGAGGAGAGAGAGAGGGGCTTTGAACAGGAGATGGTTTAAGGGAAGGGGGGGGGGGCGGGGAAGAAGCTGGTGACAATGATGATTGTAAGATAATGGATTTTATTTTAAAAATATTATCTTTTTGTTTTTTGCGATGTTCGACATAGCGCACGTGACTTGCACACGTTGTGTTGCATACTATTTAGACCCACTGTCCTAAATTTTATACACACACCCACGCTTTCCGCATGTCTCGATTCTAAGACCGTCCGCCTAGCCAGAAAGGTTATACCTTTCCTTCCTGACCACAAGATTCAGCTGAGTTAGGTAAAAAAGTATTTCTTATTAGAAGGATAAAATGGTGAAAAGATTCTAATTTTGGTAAAATTGATGGAAGATTCTCTTTTTAAATGGATAAAGTGTATCAGAGGGAATAAAAAAATATGAGAGATTAATGGGACTTGTATAAAAAAAATTCTTTGAAAGTATGTCAACACTTATTCATTTTCTTGGTTATCTACATAATAAAAAGGAGTGGTATTTTCTAAAAATAAAAAATATTTACAATTAAGACATCTAAACATAGCCAATGATTTAAAACCCTTTGTCTTTCTCTACCTAATTAACTGTCTCCAATTAGTTAATAGTTGGTCGCGTCTATCTCTACTTAATTAACCCTCCTTCTTTTTTTTATGACAATTGATAAAATTTGATCTCATAAATTTGTTGATAAATCAATTCTGTAAGTGAATACTAATTGATTGATTATCCATTATCTATTTTCTCAACTTAAAATTTTCACTCAATCGAAATTTGTTATTAATTATAGATTATAAATTTAATTCATTTTAATACATTTTTGATACTTTGATATTATGTATGGCTAAAATATCGAAACAGTGTCAAAAGGCACGAGTTAGAATACGAAGAATTACTTATCCTAGTAAAATATGGAACCTCTCTTCATAAACATGAGATAATACAGGAATCGAGTATTAAAGTGAGAAAAAAAATTAGTAGAAACAAGTTTATGGTATGGAGTTAGAAAAATGTGATAGCACATGATGTTTTGTTGCAAAATATATAAAAAAAAAAAAAAAAAAAAAAAAAAAAAAAAAAAAAAAAAAAACCATAAATTTCAGCAGATCTCACTAAAGATTTTATCTTCTAGTCTAGTATATAATACGACTTGAAAACGGCTCAGAAATAAACCATCTAAACTGTAAATATATAATCAACCATTTAAATAATTAAAAATAACAAAAAATATAACTAAATAACTACCTAATACACTATTAATTATTAAAAAAATTAACTAAGTATTTAACAATATATATTATTTACTTATAACTAAGTACTTTTAACTTAAGTGATTAATGGAAGACATTTTTTTTGTTGCTTGAGTTCATTTTATGTGAATGACAATTTTTTACAATAAAATTTATATTTAATGTTTTTTTAAATTGCACTTACAACGCAAGGGCACATTACTAGTATCAACCCTTGTTAGCAATTCGGCAAACGGAAAATATTCGGGACGGCAAAAGTACGAATATAATCGGCTCAGTGCAAATAAAATATATTCAAAAATTCGGTCAAATATAGAAAAATAAAAATACTGAGGTTAGAAACTTCACATTCTTAAATATGTTGTCAAATTTGGTTAATTAAACAGATTCCCAGCACGTTTTTTTGGCCAAATTTTTTAATAATTATACAGAACACGTCTAAAATTTCGTATGCTTAAGCTTTACATACTGATTTGGATCTGTCAAAAGTACGTATATACGAAAAAATTTACGTATAATACGAATTTTATTCGGGTGATTGCTAACAAGGGTATCAACACATTACTAAGTTGTTGTCGGCAATCATCCCCAATTTTCTAATACATATGCATGGCGTGGGCGGTTTGTCGGATTTTGATCAAGTTGCATATGGAGAGTTGGGATTTTGTACGGGATTGGATTTGCTTGTTGGATGCACACGACTCTGTCGATTTCCCTTTCCCACGTCAATATCACAACTTTTCAGCTCTCTTTCCTCTCTTCTTCCACAAGATTATAAGCGTAAATCACTTGTTCTTCCAATGTGTCAATAGTAGGGCTCATTCCAATTTCTAGATCCAGAATGTACAAGTTTATTTTTTTAGAATAGTAAAACTTAATTAGAATCCCATGATTATATTTCTACATTCATACATTTTCGTTGTGAAAATAAGAAGAAAAAAATGACGCTACATCAAAATGTACATTTTACAACCACGAGTTGCAACCGTTATTAATTGTTGCAATGTTACAACAACTGCAGGACGTTGCAACCAATTAAGCAACATTTTTGTTGCATCGCAAACTTGGCAATATGTATAAACTCATGTTGTAACAACTACACGACGTTTCTTAATTGTTGCTATGAAATGCCAGCAACGATGTAAAACTATTGTTGTAACTATTGTTGTATAGTTTTGCAACTGTTTTATGTTGTTGCTTATGTCAGATGAGGAACGGATTTGATCATCAAAATAGGCGATCCAAATTACATTAGCAACGAATTATGACCGTTGCATATAATCTGTAACGCTACTATTTGCAACGGTTGTTAAACGTTGCCAACAAATGCTGCAACGGCCTGAAACAGTTGCGAATCGTCAATTTTGGTGTAGTATGAGGAAGGAATAGTTCGTGGGAATGCCTGAACGTTCGACACAATCTGTCTTGAATTAATAGAGTCGTCCAAACCAGTCCCGTAAACTTGGACTATGATACCACTTGTTGGATATGCGGTATGGTCCGAATCGGAGTTGGTCAATGAGGTACGATATTAGACTGGGTCCATATGTCGTAAAAGAGAATTATCATGCAACACACCTCATGATCCCACTTCGACGTGGGACTAAATTATCAACTGCATTGTCGCCATCTTTGAGCCCTCAAAGTCGAACGCTAGAGCACCTCTCTCTCGAGTACTTTGTGTTCATTCTATGTTACTAGTTTGGGCCCAATATGATCAAGATACTTATGACTATCGTCCTTTCCTAGAGAGGGATTAGCTTGTTAGGGCCAACATTGATGGCGAATCTGAAAGTTGAGATGGCCCATAAGTGTACGTGGGCCAAAAAATCCCAAGGGCCGATATTATGGAGTACATTTGACACAAATATTTAGATCCGAACATACTGACTTCAGTGGGCCGGTCAAATCCGCATGTGAACCTATATATATAATATATATATATATATATATATATATATATATATATATATATGTTCTAAAATCAGCCGGCTGGTTTTATACTGTAAAATTATTCTATGTTTAATGATTGGATTAAAATTTAATGGTTGAGATTAAAATGTGTAGACCCCACCACCTTTTTAAGTCATTTAATCTCAAACATGTAATTACAATCCAACGTGTATAACATAGGTTGGTTCCATAAAATAAAACCAGCCGGTTGGTTCTAGAGCACTATATAATAGTCTAAAACCAGTCCGTTGATTTTGTATTATACAACCATCCTATGTTTTATAGGTTGAATTGAAATTTAGTGTTTGAGATTAAGAGATGTAGAACCCACGACCTTTTCAAGTTATTTAATCTCAACCATGCAATTTCAATCCAACGTGTATAACATAGGTTGGTTCTAGAGCACTCATATATTATATATATATATATATATATATATATATATATATATATATATATATATGAGGGATTCGTATCCCCTATTTTTGCATCCTCAAGCATCCCCAGGCTACCCACCGTTGGATGTTGTTTAAGTCATATAATCTTAACAATTGATTTTTTGTATCCTCAAGCATTCCCATACTATCCACCCAGCCGGAGGCGGGGGGAGGGGGGCGGAGTTGGACGACAAATATTTTTACACATCTTCTTCAAGAACGTATACTTTGCCTAATTTTATATCCATCTCAAATTTTATTTTTTAACTTGAACACCGAGGTGATGGGAGAGTTTTCTGCCCCTCTCACGTTTTGTTTTTGTATGAAAGAAGCAAGATCTTGAAGCTTATATCATTCAAGTTAGGGCTAGTTAGCGTTTAGACTATAATTTTATATCATCTTAGAGTTTAAGTTGATCTGATATGGCCAGATAATAAGTTTGGACCCTGAATTTTTATTTTAGTTTTCTTTTTATTTATTCTCATTTGCAGCATGCATTGGTTGTTGTCACTATACTCAGGTTCATGATATAATGAAAAGAAAATGAATATATGACAATCCAAGTATTTAAATTGCGCTTTTGTACTACTAGCTAGATATATTTTGTAAGTGGTCTCGATGTGTTTCAAAATTTACGATATATGTTTCAAAGGAACAATTTATAGAATTGTGGTGCCAAAATCGAGCGGTGAACAGTTAAGTTACAAAGAACATCTAAAAGCTATAATTGTGGTGACCAGCCGGTTGAACAGGTCAACCCATGAACCAATAGTTTTTTCGGACTGGTTTAATATTGATCGATCCATTAGTTTTTCTTCCACTTGTTTTTTTTTTCCTTCCAAAAAAAAAAAGAAAAAAAAATTAATTAACGGGTGGAGATGCAAGGAACGTGTCAAGTGTAAGTCCACTATGAAAGCTTACGTTGTGGATTATTGATCATCACGAGTTGAGAGGCGGCTGCATGCGTGCAGTGCAGTGCAGTTCCAGACAAGCAAAACCTGGCACTTTGCGTAGATTTGCTACAAATCATTCATTCCTTTGCTATCGTCTAGATAAGGAAGTCATGCATGCATGCACATTGATTCACTGCTTCAATTATTGGGAGGCCATGGGAACTATGGCCAACAAGTTCTTCTTCTTTTCTTTTGCCATGACCTAATCTTTCATGAGGTTACTTCGTGAATCTTGCTTCCATGGATTACGATGTAGGAGACTTTGACTCGTATATCAAAATAGTACTCTTATCATGATCACGAGAATTAATAAAGCATAGCCTGAGTTTTTCTTCTTCTTATCTACACAGGAGAAGAGATTTCGATTACTACATTTTAACCAAGACTGATCCTGAGTTAACGGAGATCCGAGACGAAACTTCCAAAATAGACCCCCTATATAATGTAAAAAAATATATAAATAAAACAAAATTTTATTGTAGTCAAGATTTGAACAAAAGACATCCAAAATTAAAGTCTAGCATTATAACCGTTACATCACAATAATTTTTTGTTAAAAAAAATACATGATACATATTAGTTCTATTGTAGATAGTTCCATGTTGGTGTCCTCCTTTTGTCAGGAGACCCTGGACCGTCGTCCGGCCTTTGGCCTGTCAATGGTAGACCGAAAATTCATATCTGATCGGATATCGGATACGGTAGCCAAAACTTCTATCCGATCGGATATCGGATAGTTATCGGATATATCCGATAGTTAATGGTTCGGATATGGTAATGCCAATATCCGACCAATAAGCTACCATTGACAAGCCTACCCGGCCTGTTCTGGGCCAGGACCGTCCCTGATTTTAACTTTAGTTAAATTTTGTAGTACTTGAAAGCTGCAGTGGGCACTTGTTCATACTTAAACTTGCTAGAAAGCTGAAAGACACTTCAAATTTATAGCGTGTCCTGACTTCGCTACATTAATTCATAGGTCCACCAAAATAACTTTTCTTACCAAACATAAAAAAAAAAAAAAAAAAAAAAGGAATAAAAAATCTTACCAAACATTAAAGGAGAATAAAGAGAGAAAAATATGAAGGATGTTAATTTGGAGTATATTTGGAATGTACTATTGTGCCAATATCAAAGAGACACTCAAAATAATAATTTAGGTGCGCAACTCCAATTTTATTGATTTTTTATACATTACTTAGCATATCGTTGACTTTGAAGCTTATCAAAAGTTGATATCCTAATTATTCTATTATAACGTTATCATACTCCTTATGATATATCCACTGGCGGAGGTTCGGAGGATAGGCTAGACTGTCATGTACTGTAGTCCGGACTAATTTTTTTTTATTATTTATACATATATATAAGACTATTTATGAAGAATAAAAAGTAGCTTATATAATTACGTAGATGTCTTTATTAATTTTAATGAATAATTTAAATAGTAAACATACAAGAATATTTGAAAGGAAAGTTTTTCGGTGGATGTGAACTTTCATCATTATATATCAGTTCAATACGAATTAGGCTTATGTTGTTCTCAAGAGGGACACAACACACCAAGGGATCCATAAAAAAAGAGGATTGACACAAAGCAGAAAATGTTTGGATTGCAAGAAACAAGGACCCACAACGAGTGCCTACCTACAATGAAAGAATCAAATAATTTAATCATA
Organism: Iris pallida; assembly: GCA_029216955.1. NCBI lineage: Eukaryota > Viridiplantae > Streptophyta > Magnoliopsida > Asparagales > Iridaceae > Iris > Iris pallida. Next base: position 5,192,274 of record JANAVB010000400.1, read on the forward strand.
CTTATTTAGTAGAGCCTGTCATGGTCAAATAATTATATTTTAGTCTTGGTTTTCTTACAAAACCAATTGGAACATGATGTCATATCAGCAAGGTTAGTGAGACTGACTAATTGGAATACATTTTGTTTTGATCATGATATTATAATTTTTGATGGCAGTTCACTAAAAAAAAATAGAGCTTTGCTATACCTACAACAAAATGTTTACAATTATTTTACAATAGCCATTTATTGGACTTCGATTGAAGGAGAAAGAAAATGGTGGGGTCGAATGGAGCCCATATAGTGGGGGAACATTTTTAAAAAAAAATAAGGAAACAACTGTATGTTGTTGATCCAATCGTTGCATCGAGTAATCAGTGGCAAAAATAAACACAAAATTTTAGCGACTGACCAACAATAAATTTTGTCATTACTAATAGCGATTAACATAACGACAAAATAGTGACTATTCGAATATTAGACAATAATTTAGCGATGGAAATAACAATTATTTTGTTATACTTTTTAGAAATTAAACACCAATTTAGCGACAAAAATAACAACATTTTCTCACATGCCAAATATGATTGCTAAAGTAAGGGTTTTTTTTTTTTTAGATTATAATAAATCAAAGTGTTAGATATTTGTTGTGCCCTGTCGATTCACGCGATGAATAACATAAATAAAATTGCGGAAGCGTACCTGAATCCATTGCTAGGCTTGATGGATCTTGAGACGGTCGTCCTTTTATGGGGTTCGATCTTCCAACTTGCTACGACCCTTAATGACAAAGGTGAATCCGAATCCTTTGTCTCTCTCTTTCTGTTGATGGAGATGCAGAATTGAAAAGAGAGAACCTTCTCTTTGGTGGCCGTATAAGTTGGGGACCATAACCCTAATGAATACACTATTATGTGTTGATATTTCTAATTTGGCCCCTCATCAAATTAGAATTATCTCTGGTATCTACACATTAATTCCATGACAATTATACCCTTAAGCCAATTTCCAAATAGACCACTTTAATTTGGCTTAATTATTTAGATAGCCCAAACACAATTAATTTTACATGTATGACCCCTTAATTATTGAATAATTCCAACACAAAGTAAGATTCTTTCCACTGTACTAGAAATCTGGCAGATGGCCAGGACCCAGGAGAGCTTGAAGTAACTTAGAGTTGAATTTAAATTCTGATTTTAATACCATATTAAATTTTTGGTCATTATACAAAAAAATAATTAAATAAGAAAATGTACAATTATATATTTATACTACTCCAATGATTATTTCTCTCTCTCTCTCACTCTCCTCTCACACACACACACACACACACACACACACACACACACACACACATATATATATATATATATATGTCCGGATAGGGAGTCTCGTCCACCCTTCGTCTTTTGGATCGAGCGGGCTCCCCGCTCCCCCTCGGATCCGATGGTACAGGCGGGACGAAACTTTGGCAGTTCTACGCTGACGGGACACACACACACACATATTAGTTATGTTCACGAGCGATGCACATAAGAAAATATAATAATAATAATAATAAAGTTATATATGAATTTAAATTATATTTAATATATTTAAATATGATATGAATATTTTAATTAAAAAATTGTTTTTGAGAACTTTGAATATATGTTTAGATAATACCATTTATTTAGTTCGAATATAATTTAAATATTAAATATATTTTTATTTGAATTTATTATATATGTTTGTAGAATTTTGGATATATGTTTAGATGGTTATAAGAATTTTAATTACAGAGAGATATACATACCATGGTAGTCTGGACGGCACAATTCATCTTTTGCAACGTAGCAAAACAGAAGAAGCATTTGTAAGACATTAGTGGTAAACATAATAATAACGGAGTGCAAGGCTAGGAATCTTGCATCATCAATTACATCCAACTCTACTAAACCAATACTTAATATTCATAAAGTTTAATAAAAAATTGTCCTGAGCAAAAATGTACTTAATTAAAAATTTAAGAGGAACGTGTATATAAAATTTATATAAAAATATAAATTAATGTTTGGCTAGCAAGTTATGAACCCATGACCGTTGGACTTGGAGTAAGACTTAGTAGGGGTGCAACTTGGGCGGGCAAAACCCGAATCCGATCGGTAATGGGTTGGGTTAGGGTTAAGGATACTCGGGTTCGGGTTTGCGTTCGGGCTTAAAATATTTGAGCCCGATAAAAAATCGGGTTGGGATCGGGTTCATGCGTCGGGTTATCCGAAGAACCCGAAACCCGCCTTATATATATATATATATTATATATATATATATCTATATATATATATATATAACTAAATTTTGCACATGGAGTGGTGACCCTAAGGAGGGAACCATGTGGGTGATTTTACTAGGAGGTAAGAATAAGGCTCCAAGGATTAAGCATTAATGCTTTTTTTAAGCAAATGACCTCTAGCCTAGTGGTTAAGAGAGATGCATGCGGCCCAAGTGGTCGGGAGTTCGAGCCTCAGTGGAGGCGAGTTCGCCACAAGTACCCAGTGCTTCAAAAAAAATATATATATATATTATATAAACCTAAATTTCTCCATCCAATCCTTCAATCTTAATCCTAAATCTTACAGTTTGTATTTGTCATGATCAAGACTTGATGTTATTTGATTATATGTTTAATATTACTTATGTTTAAAATTATTTTAAATATTATATAGAGTCCGATAAATTCGATGGACGACCCAACTCGAGTCCATCCGATCCTCCGGACTTGGTTTGGATTCCTATGTTGAACCCGAGGTCGTGTTGGACTTGGGCTCGGACTAGGCTTTTGATTCATCGGGTTGGACTCGAATGGACCTCAAGCCCGATCCAACCTGCCCGAGTGCACCCCTAAGACTTACAATACTTAACCAAAAACTAAGCAACTACCTAAAATACGTATAAAAATTTTAAATATATAATAACAAGGAAATATAGATATTATATATATATATATATATATATATATATAAGAGATATATATATATATTATATATTATATATCTATATATATATATATATATAGGAGCAGTGGCGGATCCAAGATTGGTTGGGGTGAAAGCCCACCCAATTTTTTATATTTACTTTTTTTTTTTTTATATATATATGTTTATATTTACTTTTTTCGCCATATAATTTTTTTGATTTTTTTTTATATGGTTTAGTCTACTTTTAGTTCACCCAAATTGGGTAGTCCATTCAGCTACAATTTTGGATCCGCCCATGCTAGGGAGAGTGGGTTGTTCTCTCTCTTGAGATTAACGACTGGCTTGTGATTCAAAATTGTACTAAAGTTGTAGGAATTAGCAACGACTTGTAGAATTTTGAATTTTCTCCTGTCCAATTGATACGTTCGGGGTTGGGTTATTTTGTTTGAACTAAATTTGATTGTCCTTTATTTCTATTAAAGTATATATTAAGTTAGATTTAGACCGAATAATTTGTAAGAAAACCAAATAGTTTGAGAGGTTGTTAAACTTGAAGTCTCATTAAACTTAACCATGGATAAGCCCAACGAAGACTTAGACTAAATTTTAACTTTGATATTCTAACTATTTTAATTTTAATATAATATTCAACCAACAAAATGATAATCATTAATCAAATGTTGGAGTGGGTGGGGTTTCCAACCTATGTGGAGAAGGTCCCGGAGTGCGACGAGCGCGTCCGATGTCGGGAAGCTCGAGAAGTAGGCGACGAAGTTGCTGCTGTTGCTGGAGCTGGGAAGCAGGGGATCCGAGTTCGGCCCGAACTCGGTCAAGGCCGAGTTCTGGCCGAACTCGGTCTGGCGCTTCCAGAATGTTGGCGTGAGGTTCTGTTGCTCGACACAGAGTTTCTGGCCGAACTCTGTCGTCTGGGGCTGAAGCGGATTTTAGGATGAGTTTTCATCATTGATCTAATCCAACGGTCCAGGTTTTGCTGCGGGATTAAGGAGTTATATTGAGTTTTCTCAACCCTAATTCACAACGCGTCATTATCGCAAGGAACACAAGTTTAGAGAGAGGAAGGAGGCAAGAGTGCCATTACAACTTCGGAGAAGAAGACGGAGGATGAAGGTCGCCATTCGAAGGAGATCGTGTTCGGGTAATCTCTACTCGTCGTTCTCGCTTTCGTAGCCTTGTAATCATTGTCTTATCTCTGAGTGTTGTGGGGATCCGATTTGGATCGGGAGGAGTTTGTAGAGGGTGTAATTCTTCTATTCCATTAGTGGAGGCTTCTCAGGGTTGGACTCCGATCGTCCCGTGGTTTTTTCCGCAAGAGTTTCCACGTCAAAAATTCTCTGTGTCTGCGTGGATTGTTTTTGTGTGTTGTTTTTGGGTTCGTGCGTTGTATTGCTCGGTCCTCTCGCAGGTACTCTCCGGTTTGGGAAAAGGTTTCCGCGTTTCTTCCCAACAGAGTGGTAACATGGCAGTGACATCACATGCAACACGAAATAGAGGGGAACACATCTGTCAAATTAGTCAAGGGATATTGCCATATTGGACATTGCCAACCACGCCAGGTGAGCAACTGTTCGGTTGGATTCAAATCCAACCAAATATATAAAAACCAAAATAATTGTAAATAAATAATTCTCAAAATTGAATAATGAACTTCTTTTTTTAATAAAAATTAAATAATTTCGATTGGTTCTATTTTATGGGCCAATGGATCGAACCGTCATTTTACAAGTGAGCCAATTTAAATAATAATTTTCAAAAACAATCTAACATTGTTCATTTATAAATTATTACAAACTTAGAGAGTGAAAAAATATTAATAATATATAGATTAGCCTAGGTGGTTAAGATAGATGCATGCGATCTAAGTGGTCGGGAGTTTGAGTCCAGTGAGACGAGTTCGTCACAAGTACCATTGCTTCAAAAAAAAAAAAACCACACACACACAAAACCTTATTTTGTCATCATGAGGAAGAATCACTAAGTAATGGTGGAGGAAAGAAATTAAGGAACCAAAGCAATTAACATAATTATCTTTTTCCAAATGGTGGTTTGCACGTGTTCAATCGAACAAACCTTGCTGTGTTAGCATCTCTCCTTCGTATGGAAACCCCCTAAGCTAACCCCTCTCTCTCACCAATTTATTATCACCATAATTGGTCATATGACGTGGAGGATGACGACGATGATTCGAACAATTTGGATATAGCCAACAAGCTCACGACTCTTCCACATCTTCGGAAGAGCTGTCCTATTTGCGTTCGACAACACTATTTTGTTGAAAAATGATTTCGTGTTGCCATTTGACTAACAAGACGGTAGATAGGTCTTCGTCATGCACTAATCAAATGGAGATCAAGGCAAGATTTATGAGATATGGTTTAAATGTCAAAGATTGATCATGGCCGAAGAATATATGGGAGCTTTTGTCACAATTACCCTTTTGTATATATGTGCGCACACACACACACACGAAGAGAGATCCTTTTTTTTTTTTTTGATTTTACTCATTTTCAAGCACTTCAATGTTATCTCGTTGGATGTTGTTTAAATTATATAGTTTAACCGTTGATTTAAACCATTCAAATCAATGATTAAAATTAGATGACTTAAACAACCTCCACATAGTTTAAAATCTCACCAGTCACCAGCAAATTTTCTACAATCCTACGCATTGTCAGAACTATAGAAATTGACCGTCCTTGTTTTGGTTACAAATGTTAAATTTTTTCTAGTTCTGTAATTGTCAAAAATTTGATAGTCTTGAATATGCAAAGGATTGTAAAAAATTGTACAATGTCGTACACATCTATCAAAATTTGATGCTCATACACAGCTATCAAATTTTTGACAATAAAAATTAAAAAATAGTGATAGCCACTTACACTTTGGGCTTGTTTGGTAACCGGATATTACTATTGGATTTGGATTTGGAAATCCTCCAAATCCAAATCATGGATTTTACTATTCAAATCCAACTCCAAATCCAACTCCAACCAAACTAGGATTTGGTTTTATGATTAATAACTATAAATTAAATAATTAATAATTAACGATTAATAATAGTTATTATAAATTATATAATTAATAATTAATAAATAATAAATTAATAATTAACGATTATAAATTAATAATTAATAATTAATAATTAACAATTATAAATTAATAATTAATAATTAATAATTAATATTAAGTAATTGTAATTAAGTAATAAATAATTAAGTAATAATTAATAATTAACGATTATAAATTAAGTAATTATAATTAATAATTAAATAATTAACGATAATAATTAGCGATTATTAATTAAACGATTATAAATTAAGTAATTATAAATTAAGTAATAATTAAATAATTAAGTAATAATTAATAATTAATAATTAACGATTATAAATAATAATTAATTAATAATTAATAATTAATAATGAATTAATAATTAATAATTAATAATTAATAATTGATAATTAATAATAATAATTAATAATTGATAATTAATAATTACGATTAATTAACTATAAATTAATATTTTAAAAATAGTAATTATAAATTAATATTATTATGAGTAGTAAATTATTAATTAAATTATTATAAAATATGATTCTAATTGTGATTAAATTATTATTAATTAAGATTATAATAAAATAGTTATTAACAAATTATTAATTAATATTATAATAATACTAATAAATTATTAATTATGATAATAACGAAATTAAATAATTAAGTAATTAACTAATTTTTTAATTAATAATACTAAACATAGGATATGATTGTTATTAATATTATACTAATAAATTATTAATTAATATTAATAATATAATTAATACTAGTAAATTATGCTTATTAACTAAATAATAAAATTATTAATTATATTATATAATACTAATAAAATTATTAATTATGATTATAAAGAAATTAACTAATTTTTTAAATTAATAATACTATTTTTTTATTAATTAATAATACTAATAAAATAGTTAGTTTTTTTTATTAATTAACTAATTTTTAACGAAATTATTAAAGGATAAATATTTTTAACGAAATTATTAAAGATTAACTAATTTTTAATTACTAATTTTTAACAAAATTATTAAAATAAATATTTTAACAAAATTATTAAAGAATAATTATTTTTTTTCTCCAAAATCCAACCAAATCCAAGTTTTGGATTTTGTCATACTTACATATCCAAATCCATCTCCAACCAAACATAGAATTCCATGGATTTGTCTCCAAATCCATAAAATCCAAATCCACCTCCAAATACGGTTTACCAAACGGGCCCTTTGTGTACTGCTTATCATTGGTCTTTATTTTTTGAAAAATGCTAAATGGACTCACAGGGGGTGACCGTGCGTGCTCGCACCGACATGTCGCCCACTGGTCCTCCTTGCACACACGAGCCCACCCGCTTTTCATTAGCCTCCCTCCAATAGAGGACGACATGTGACCAGCAGATCAGAACTGTGGTCCAAACTCATAATCAACTCAGCATCACGCTATATATATATATATTTTAATCTTTTCTCCCTCCCAAACTGCTCAGCATCACTTTATTAATTTGTTAACTCAGCATCACTTTTATTAGTTTCAAAATCTCGAGATCTCGTCGCGGTTCGCATGCACTAACAGGTGTACAAGCGTGGGCACAAATATTTAATTTAGAGAAAATAAATAATGGAACTAGTCAAATTATATTGCACTTTTGATGAGGCTATGAATCATGAAACATGCCATCGAAGCGTGCACTTACTCTCTCTCTCTCCCCAATGTGAATAAATTATGCTATGATTAAGCTCACAATAATCAAAGAATAAGCACTCGAAGCCACGTACAAAAGCTAGCTATAGAAATAGAATACTTTTGGCAAAGATGGAAGTTCTTTGTGTAAATAGCTTAGGTTACTTAATTGTAGCTTTAGTTAACAAATTAGCCTCGTGTTAGCAAAAGGCTGTTACACTTGGGACACAAATCTTCTTTTGCATGATTTGATAATACAGGATTACATAGTTTAATTAGTGCCCAACCAAGAATAGCATTCTCCTAGCTCAATTGTTAAATTAGAAATGGTTGGGGCCTGGGGGTACCTATAGCTTCGGTGAGATTCATTGTCTTATTATCTTTTTTTTTTTTTTTTTTTTTTTTAAGGAAAGAGACATTTATTAGAATCAAATTGGAATATCTACAATCGAAGAACTTCCATCAATGCAAATTATCTTTCTAATTAACTATTATTTCCATCAATGCAAATTATATTGCTAAATTTAATTTACGTGCCCGTTACTGTAGATTCAAATTCCACAAAGATTTGATTTATTAGTTGGGACTTCTGGTGTGGGAGCAAATATGTTATTCCATATATTATGTGTCAATTCTATTTCTTACAAATAATAAGTAACTCTCTTAATCATAAAAATTTAAAAAAAAAAAATCAGCAACTTTACGTGTACATAATTGACGTAGAATATCTGTGACAATATATATATTCTAATACGTGCGGGTTCAGTTAAATCGTGAGTCTTCCCGCACACGATTTTTACACGGTCGTCTTTTCATTTTGGACTTTTCGTGCGAAACTTGTCCGCATTGGCTTTGTTATTATAGCCACACACACACACCTCGCGCACTCCAGCGCTCCAGAGCTCTACGGGATGGCCGATGTCTTTCTAACGTCCGCAACTCAACACCTCGCTTCGCCCACAACGCTGAAGGCGTCCCTGGCATCTTCATGGCGCCTATGACAACCGATGTCGTTCAGCACACCCGTTCTATGCGCACGACGTTCTTACGACGTCTTCTCGACGCCCTTACATCGCCGCACGACGGGCCGCGTGGTTGGCCGTCGTTTTTACCCGTGGTAGAATGGTGTCGGTTCTCGACCGTCCGTGCGGCGTCCTAGCCGTTGAGTTTTCATGCACGGACGTCCCATTCTGACCCACGCCAGCTCAAAATCGTGGCCATTTTTCGTCAGTCCTACGACGTTGTGGATGCCCCGCATTGCACAGGCCAGGCTCATTATATACTCTTCCAATGTGCCACAAATTCAAACTCTTATTGCAGCAAATTAAGATTTTCCAAATCATGAATTTAAGACTTTGGGGGATTCTTTCTAAAGAAAGATGGCTTAGATGGAATAGTTTTTAAGCCTCTCGCTACCCCTGATGCTGAAAAACTCCTGATTTTCCTACTTAGACAGAGGCCTTGTCAACGGAATATTCAAATTAGCATGAATGTCCTACTTTACTTTAGATGATACGCCTTGCTGAACTAAATCTTTTGAAGGATAGTTGGATGATTTCTTTCACAATCATCTCAACTCTCTCCATGTTTCTCTTATTTTTTTAAATATTTTTAATAGGACCCATATTATTTTTTTTTCCTCAAATCCCTCCTCCCTCATTTAGTCTCTCCTCTTCCAAACACCACTACTTTTAGATATTTTCTCACATTTCCCTCAACATTTTATTCTTTCCATTTTCCCATCTTCTCAAACAATAACTCAAGGAACATGTTAACACATTATTAAATGTATAATTTATATGGTATTCCCACCAACACATTTATCGATACACATTATACTTAAAACATGTATTGATAAATAAATATAAAAAAAAATATTTGCAAAAATATCCATATATTAACATGTATCATTATAACACATGTTAACTAAATCTATAAATATAAAATATATATTAATAAATATGTTGATAAAAATAAATATACATTTATTAGTAATATATTAACATATACCCCTTAAAACGCACTAGTTAAAAAAACACTTAGGGTGCGTTTGATTGCAAGGTGGAAAAGGTATGGAAAAGAAATTAATTTCATGTAGTTATTTTTCTAGGAAAAAATCTATAAAATTTTAAAAAAATTCAATGGATAACTTAATTTGGGTGTTTGATTATCATTATTTTGCAAAAAAAAAATAGTTATTTTTCATTAAAAATAATATTTTCTATAGATTGGACAAGTTTTATTTTCCACCATTCTAAAAAATATGAAAAATTATAGTTTAAAAAAATAATTTTATAAGAAATATAAGCGAACAAACATTATAATTGGTAAAAAATTTAGAAAATTTTTGAGTCGCACCCCACTCAATGTACACATATGAGTGGTGCACCCCACTCGATTCACCATATGCATAAGTAATCCCTCTTATGACGGAAATCGTTAGAAAAAATGATTCGTGTCGTTTGTCATATATTTATGACCGAAATACCCTTTATGAGTTCATGTCCTTTGACTCCGCGCCAAACCCCTCTCTCTTCTTCTTCCAGACGCTTCATCTTCCTTCCTCCCTTCTCGACGAACTTCCCCTCTCCCCCTCTCGTCTCGATCCCCCCTGTTTCTCTCGTTCCAGCCTCCCTCTCCAAAGCTTCGTGGAGACAGAGAGGTAAGAACATGACAACAATTTGTTTTTTGTTAACATTTTTTTGGAACCAATAGGAAAGATTAGTTATGATCTTCTTAACTTTATGCAGGATCTTGAAGACTGAAAGAAAGGAAGAAGAGCTTCCATGGCTGCGTGTCGAAAAGGGTATTGATTCGTAGTTTAGGGTTTATATTGTATGTTGCTAATTTTATGGAATTTGGGTTCGAATTTTTTAGAATTGAGTAGGAACTTAGGGTTTGTTTCCATTTAAAATAGTATGATTTAGGGTTTCTCGAACACTGATTCCATTATATTTTGATGAAATTATTTGAAATTGGGTAGAAATTGTTGTGCTGTTAGTGAATTTGGGTAGAACATAGAAAGCTTTGTTAGTGAATGCTAGTGAATTTGGGTTTGTTTCCATTTGTTCTGTTAGTGAATGTTAGTGAATTGGGTATTACATTTCTCGAACACTTAGGGTTTGTTTCCATTTTGTTCTGTTAGTGAATTTGGGTAGAACATAGAAAGCTATTAGTCAATTTATATGCTTTTTTAGTGAATGTATGAAGTCTGTTAGTGAACAAACATTTTTTTGTGCTGATTCTATGCACTGTTAGTGAATTTATATGCTTTGTTATTGAAAGTTTAATTTTACAGGAATTATATGGTCAGATTCCATATGAAGGATCCTTCAGTTGTGAATGAAGTCGACCATGACCTAATAAGCTTGTTGGATATTCCCTATGTAGTGAAGAGTAACCATCTAGAGGCCACATTTAAGTATTATTGGATTGATAATCTAAAAGATGGGGAAACAGTAGAGTTGTTGAATGATGGTGGATTGTTGGACATGTTCATTAAACAAATGCCTGATCATAATGGAGAGCTACACATTTACTTAGAAGATGTGCCAGTTCCTACTGAGCAAGACACTCCCTGTCACGCCCCGATCCCGGAGGATCGAAAACTAGCCACTGGGCGTGATGCCGTACAAGTCTAGATTGCACTTGTACAAGGCAAAACCATTACAGTTCCTGGTAATTCTCAGAAAACATCGACAACGCAGCGGAACCAAGCAGATAAATTGAAGTCACACAATTTATATAGAAATGTATCTCTTTATTGATAATCAAAATAGATTACAAGACTTACAGCAGAATACAGAGTTTACAACTGATTACAAGGCTTTTGAATAGCCAACTGAATGTATACACTTGCCCTTTAGGCTACAATGAACATACCGACTTCTTTACCATGAACTTGCCAATATGGCTACAATCTCACTGGTACAACTGAGTTCCCATGTCCCATACATTATGTCCCGTATAGCAGAAGACATCGTCTTACAAGAAGAGCTTCTGCACACCCATCCGATTCATCGATGCCAAGCACTGATTCACAGGATTTCCCCCAAGCAAACACCTGTAATATTGCCCACAACGTGGGTCAGTACATCATCAATGTACTGGCGAGCGGTGCTGGCCCAACTCACCTAAGAAGACAGCACTAAGTAATCATGTTACAGAATATTATTATCAATGGTCTTTCTCGTTGCCTTAGGGTCAATTTCATGTTATAGCCGACAAGAAGTAAAGCATGCAAATCTCATAGCCAACATAATTAAAAGCATACTGTTATCACCCTTTGGTGATTCTTACCCACGGTCGTGTAGCCATCCCTGTACATTTATAATACTTACTCTGCCTGCACAAGACATTGTTAGAAACAATATCATGATTCAATATGAATATCACCGTTCAGGTGATTCTTACCAACAGCCGACATCCTTCCCTGTATTTGAGTAATAACTTACTCTGCCTGCATAAGACATCATTAGCACCTGACCTATCTATATGAAGGTCACTGGCGACACGCCATCCTGGACCGTCTTACAGGTATACAGCGCCCTTGCCAGTGCAGGTAGCTAGCCCCACTGCAAGTCCTGTATACCGTGCTACTACTTTAGCACTGCCACTACTTCAACATTGGTTTCCCCTAGGACGAACCGGGTTCCATGGCCCAGGAATACCGTTCGAGAAACCACCTTGTCGACAAGTTGTCCATGACCATGCAACTATATGCAACTTATCTAAGAAGAAAACATATAATGCATGATAAGGAAAACTAAGCAAAACCATCATTCTTATTCGTTTTGCCATCTTGCCATCTAGCCATCTTGCCTTGAGCCAATGCTCACATTATCATCTGCCCAATCCAGGGTCTTGGCGTAATCAACATTCTACATCGGCGACGGGATAATAGAATGTTGTTACCCAATGCCTTGCCACATCTTTGATACCAAACATCTTTCCAACCAAATTCAATGTACTCACCGCCCAATTCCTGGGACTTAGCATCTGTTTAGCATATATCCATTCGGACATAATTCAAGCATACTCACTGTCCAGTTCTTGGATCTTAACATCTGTATTACCATCTATTCATTGAGCCAACGCTCGATATACTCACCGCCCAAGTATTTGGGACTTTGCCTTCACCTGTCATGTAATTCATCGCAACAGCGTACAAGTATACAATTTATTTAGCCACAACAGTTTACGTTCAGGTGATTATTATCTTTCATTATCTTTCCAAATTCCATGCAAGGTGTTATTGAGCAATTCAACAAGAAACATAGCATACTATCCTTATTTTAAGCGTGAAGCTAAAGGATCTTTGAAGGGTTCAACACTACTCACATTCATAGGACGATTTCCGCCACGATCGCATAGTCTTCCAAGCGATCCTTCGCATAATCCCAAGTCCAACAAGGCTTCATCGAACCAACCATCCATCATAAGGCATCTTGCGGGTCGGGGCACTACAATATATACCACCCAGAAAAAGTTTCGTCCTCGAAACTTAAAACAAAACTCATCCCCAAAATTTCAACCAACTCTTCATGAAACTTCTCAACGATCAACTTTGCACCATCTAATATTTCTCCGCAATCTCTCGATTGATTTCAAGTAATGTACCATTTCGTTACAACATCCCAATTGATTTAACATAGTTTACCATCTTTGATCTTTCCTCCGACACTCGTGCAAATCCTTAGCACATGATAATCCTCCCCGTGGCTTCGTTTGTATTCAGCATATCACTTAGTTGGAATCATACACATATTTTAGGCGTCCCCGAAATACATGCACTTCAGCCAAGTTCAGTGATAGAGAAAGCGAACGAGCTACGGTGTACCTTCCTTTTCGAACATCATTAATTCTCTTTGAATATCTTATATAATCCCACTTGTTCATTCAATAGCCAACAAACTAATAACACAATAGATGTTGCCAAATTCAACTCGATAAATTTTCCACAATCGATCCCAATCCACAATCGATCCCAACAGTTTCCAAAGTATTCAGACTTAGATGTATCAAGTATTCCTTTCAAGTTCATTGTCATCCATGCCACTAAAGTTGATAAATCATATAGCCATATTTCATTCGATACCCCAATTCTCATTGGTCAAATCCTGTACTCGTTATCGTTCGCATCCATACACTTGTTTGCAACTCATAAATTTCTCGGTCATGATCCATCTTCCAAATCGTACATATCTTCAAATTGTACCACCATTCCAATCTAGCAACATTTCTTGTTGTACTCTAACATTTTCTCGTATTGATCAAGCCAACATGTTATTCTCGCGCATAAACAACTTTTATATCCAACAACATTAATCCTGAGGGTCGTTCTTATTCACATTCGCATCTCGCCGATCTCGACTACATGTATTATCCAATTCCGTCATTACACTTATCCTCAATCTTGATCCGGTCAATGAAATTATTCCAACTATCTCAAAGCACTACCAACAATTTTCGCAGCTCAATATCAATCAACCAATCCAACCAGTTCTAATAATTCCCAACATTTCAACCAAGGCAACTCAATTTCCGAAACCAACATGATCCGTCATCCCATCCAACATTATAACATCAAAATTTTCCAAATATCTATTCAATTCCAAAGCCTACCTTCCAACACATCTTATTCATTCCAACTATACTCATGCAACACCAATAGGGACATCCTACGGTTTTCCAATAGTCAACTTAGCATACAATCAAGTCTCTACGGTCAGCTAATCTAAGCTAAACCAAACATTCAGCTAACCCATATGAGATGAGTAGCTATCAGGGACATACTTATCTCTTATCTTAGAGGCAACCAATTCTCAACATAGGGGCAACTCTATGGTCCGACCAACTTAGGGACATGGGACACCACCCCAATCTTATGAACTTATACCCAACACGGACAACTGAAGAACATAGCCAACCAATCTGAGACTTAATCAAGCAACCAACAATCTAGGCAACAAACCGACACTCTAGGCAACCAGCCAACAATCTAGGCAACCAACCGACAATCTAGGCAACTAGCCAATAATCTAGGCAACCAACCGACAATCTAGGCAACTAGTCAACAATCTAGGGTCAAGTCTTTCTACCCGTACTCATACTCGAGTCATACCCAACGAAGTCTCATTCTAGACTTACCCACAACCAACAAAATCTATCCGACAATTCTATCCAATAATTCTATCCCACAACTCTATGGGCCAATCTCGAAGTTATCATATAAAATTCCTTAATCAAGTATCCAAGATTTCAATTTCCAACTTGCATAGACATAGCATCACTTGTTCAATCCGACTTGCATCCTCATATCGTACTCATATGTCTATTCAATCGGGTCAACTATTCTGAATCATCATCCGACATTGTTATCTCAATACTTTATCACTTATGATCTCTTTCCTACGGTCTCTTCGCGACATATTCGTTTTCCACATTCTTAGATCATCGATACGGTCCGTACTCTTTTAACCAACAAAAATAAGGCAACTATAATCATATTTCTTCCGAGGCATCATTTATAAATTTTCTAACACCAACACGGTCATCTCTTAGCAATTCACGTTAACTATCAATATTAGTTTTGTATCATCTCCTTCTGATTCCATAAGAAGATTTACTATTCATGTACCAATCCAATCTCTATAGCACCAATCATCTCGCATCATATATCGGTCATCTTAGTGGACATGACATAACTCATCGGCTAAGTCATAATCCAACAATTCTATATTCCACCCAACTTGTTATTCATGTGACAACATCATCTACCGACAGGGTCTATTACATATCGCTGCACCTCGATACTTATTTGTGTTCCAGCCATTCGACTCTCGTAAGGAACATCTACTCTTTCGTACATCAAGGGACAAGTACCCATTCTCTATGCCTCAAAATAGTCAAGGGTCATAACTTGTTAATTCGGGACATCAATTTCCTTCAAGCACACTGCACCACGTGCTAAGATCATCTATTCCACAAGCCCATTCTCTAACTTTTCGGTCATTGATGCAACTCTCTGCATCTTCTAAATCATTCGCAGCATCCTGATAAGCGTCTAACATCACCATCAATTCTATCGATATCCAACATGCAATTTCTTTAACTCAATTCCAACATCGTTCAATATTCGGTCCATAGTTGTTCTCACAAAATCTTTCAATAGCAACACCACACTATCATTACCAAGCCTACAATCCTTCTACCAACTGATTCAAGTACTCGCCTGAATCTGAAATTCTTTTCTTCCCAACCAAGGCATTCATTTCATATCATCAATTCTCTTATTACCCAACATAATGCTAACCGATAAGGTCTAGCGACGGTTCACCCGAACACATCAAAATCTCGTAACGGTCATCCGAACTTAATCATCAAGGGACATTCCTAGCCGTCATGTATCAATCGTAAGCTCAACTACGATTCGATACCATCCAATACCTTATAGGTAAAGCAATCACAAAGTCATAAACACAACAAGGGTCAAGGGACATCTTATCACGACGAGGGTATATGTAATATACCATCCAGAGCTCAAGCCATTCCGACACAATATTCTCTCACATCAAACCAACGTCTAACATGGACAATCCATCCTGCAGTGGTTATGCTGACCACAAATACCGACTCATGATTCTGTCGGTTCCCATTCACTGAAATCCATGCACATTCTGTTCCAACATACCATGCCATCACCCACTGTCGATTGCTGCATAACAATCGATTCAAAGAATCCCACACATAAGACATCCAGCATACATCACAAACTTACGCATCGCATCATTGTTATTCTTTTTGGTATCTTTTAGAAATTCAACAAAGCACACATATCACAGTCCATATATTTAGACTTATTGTATGGAACACCCAGTGAGAGGTTAGAATGATCAACGGACTTTCAGTCAAGGGAACAACATAGAATAGTTTGGGAGCAACACAGAATAATCGCAGAAGCACTATGAGTCATCATAGAGGCAACTTTGATTTCATCGCAGAAGCAACTTTGAGTATTCGCGGAAGCAACTTTGATTCACCGCGGAAGCAACTTTGAATAATCGCGGGAGCAATCTTTGAATCATCGCGGAAGCAGCTTAGAATCATCTTAGTAGCAACGTTGATTCGAAACAAATCGAATAGGAATCCAAGGACGTAAAGTCGTGCTCTGATACCATTATGTCACGCCCCGATCTCGGAGGATCGAAAACTAGCCACTGGGCGTGATGCCGTACAAGTCTAGATTGCACTTGTACAAGGCAAAACCATTACAGTTCCTGGTAATTCTCAGAAAACATCGACAACGCAGCGGAACCAAGCAGATAAATTGAAGTCACACAATTTATATAGAAATATATCTCTTTATTGATAATCAAAATAGATTACAAGACTTACAGCAGAATACAGAGTTTACAACTGATTATAAGGCTTTTGAATAGCCAACTGAATGTATACACTTGCCCTTTAGGCTACAATGAATATACCGACTTCTTTACCATGAACTTGCCAATATGGCTACAATCTCACTGGTACAACTGAGTTCCCATGTCCCATACATTATGTCCCGTATAGCAGAAGACATCGTCTTACAAGAAGAGCTTCTGCACACCCATCCGATTCATCGATGCCAAGCACTGATTCACAGGATTTCCCCCAAGCAAACACCTGTAATATTGCCCACAACGTGGGTCAGTACATCATTAATGTACTGGCGAGCGGTGCTGGCCCAACTCACCTAAGAAGACAGCACTAAGTAATCATGTTACAGAATATTATTATCAATGGTCTTTCTCGTTGCCTTAGGGTCAATTTCATGTTATAGCCGACAAGAAGTAAAGCATGCAAATCTCATAGCCAACATAATTAAAAGCATACTGTTATCACCCTTTGGTGATTCTTACCCACGGTCGTGTAGCCATCCCTGTACATTTATAATACTTACTCTGCCTGCACAAGACATTGTTAGAAACAATATCATGATTCAATATGAATATCACCGTTCAGGTGATTCTTACCAACAGCCGACATCCTTCCCTGTATTTGAGTAATAACTTACTCTGCCTGCATAAGATATCATTAGCACCTGACCTATCTATATGAAGGTCACTGGCGACACGCCATCCTGGACCGTCTTACAGGTATACAGCGCCCTTGCCAGTGCAGGTAGCTAGCCCCACTGCAAGTCCTGTATACCGTGCTACTACTTCAGCACTGCCACTACTTCGGCATTGGTTTCCCCTAGGACGAACCAGGTTCCATGGCCCAGGAATACCGTTCGAGAAACCACCTTGTCGACAAGTTGTCCATGACCATGCAACTATATGCAACTTATCTAAGAAAAAACATATAATACATGATAAGGAAAACTAAGCAAAACCATCATTCTCATTCGTATTGCCATCTTGCCTTGAGCCAATGCTCACATTATCATCTGCCCAATCCAGGGTCTTGGCGTAATCAACATTCTACATCGGCGACAGGATAATAGAATGTTGTTATCCAATGCCTTGCCACATCTTTGATACCAAACATCTTTCCAACCAAATTCAATGTACTCACCGCCCAATTCCTGGGACTTAGCATCTGTTTAGCATACATCCATTCGGACATAATTCAAGCATACTCACTGCCCAGTTCTTGGATCTTAACATCAGTATTGCCATCTATTTATTGAGCCAACGCTCGATATACTCACCGCCCAAGTATTTGGGACTTTGCCTTCACCTGTCATGTAATTCATCGCAACAGCGTACAAGCATACAATTTATTTAGCCACAACAGTTTACGTTCAGGTGATTATTATCTTTCATTATCTTTCCAAATTCCATGCAAGGTGTTATTGAGCAATTCAACAAGAAACATAGCATACTATCCTTATTTTAAGCGTGAAGTTAAAGGATCTTTGAAGGGTTCAACACTACTCACATTCATAGGACGATTTTCGCCACGATCGCATAGTCTTCCAAGCGATCCTTCGCATAATCCCAAGTCCAACAAGGCTTCATCGAACCAACCATCCATCATAAGGTATCTTGCGGGTCGGGGCACTACCCTCCCTCTAAGAAGAACATGAAAAAAGTAGCACACAAACCACAGTTTGATACTAGGCAGCGTGTGAAGAAAGTAGCACACAAACCACAGTTTGACACTCCCTCTAAGAAGAACATGAAGAAAGTAGAACACAAACCAACGTATTCTACTGACAGTTCTGAGGAGGAGTTGGAAAATGAAGAAGACAGAGAGCTTGGGTCACAGCCTGTGAAAGAGTTTGGTACACAAAATGAGACTCAGTTGTGTGGAGATGAACCAATAGTTGAAGACGATGACACAGAATCTGATGAGTCTTTTATACCAACAGGTGAAGAAGATGACTCTTTATGTTATACTTAATTATTTGTTCTCTAACACAATTTGTAATGTTTATTTGCAGCAGATGAAGAAGATGACACAGAAATTGAGCCTGTAGATGACTTCTGGGGGGAATATGTTGTGGATCCAGATAATAACAAAGAAGAATGGGAAGAAGAGACAGAGTATCGAAGGTCACATGCTCATAAGAAGAAGATGTCAATGAAGAAGCTGGCAATTGATGAAATCAATCATGCAGATGAGTACCAAAGCCCTGACTCATCCCCTTCTGAGGGGGAGGAAGAAGGGTGGGAGAAAAAATGGGTGGGGGAAGTTGATGACCTGTATAGTGATGGTGAGATGGATGAGGAGAACATGGCTCCAGTTGTGAGTGGCCTAGTCCTATGGCAGCAATGGGCTACTCCTGGTGATTGCAGAAAGTATTTGAGAGCATGTGCCATAAATAACAGGTTTGAAATAAAGTTTGTTAAAAATGATGGTACAAGAATATGGTGTGTATGCCAAGAAGAAACATGCCCTTGGATGTGTAGGGTGAGAATTAATAGTGTTGACAAGACAACATGTACACTAAGACAGTTAAATGAAGAGCACACATGTAGGCACACCTCAAACTTGCATAATAAAATGGCTAATAGCAAATTCATAGCCGAGGTATTGGAAGACGATATGAAGGCCCACCATACTTCATGGAAGGCTAATGATGTGCAAAAGCAAATATGGTTGAAGTGTACTGTGAATGTTTCATACTGGAATGCCCACAAAGCATTGTTAAGAGTGAGGGAGAGAATGTTTGGGGGTTATGAAGAAAGCTATAGGAAAGCCCCTGAGGTTGCAAAGCAAATTGTTACTACCAACCCAGGTATGTAAATGTATGTTATGCATTAGTTCATGTACTTATGTTATGTATTAGTTAATGTAGATGCATTAGTTAATGTACTTATGTTATGTATATGGGACAGGAAGTGTAGCTTTCTGTGGAAATATACTAGGGACTCTGGAGTTTGGATATTGCTCTGTTGGATATGAAGCTAGTTGGGAGGGATTTATACATGGGTGCAGACCATTAGTTGGCTTGGATGGCTGTCATCTAAAAGGAAAGTACGGAGGGGTGTGTTTGTCAGCAACTGCTTTGGATGAAAATAATGGTTTGTTTCCACTTGCCATCTATATATGCACGTCTGAGAGTGAGGCAACATGGGGACATTTTCTTACTCTTATTAAGGACAAGTTGCTTCAACATAGAAAAAGGGTGACCTTCATATCTGACAGGCAAAAAGGCCTAGGACTAGCTGTGGAGAGAGAGTTCTATGGACACCCACATAGATTTTATTTCAGGCACTTCTACAAGAACTTCAAAGCCCATGTGAATGGTAGCCAGCAAATGAAGCAGCTTACATGGGGTGCAGCTAGAGCCTACAGACAGGTAGACCAAGCTAAGTATATAGAAGCAATTGAGAAGCAATGTCCTATTGGTCACCAATACCTTATAGCAGAGAGCAGAAACAGGTATTCTACTAATTCATATGCAAATTTTCTTACTGATACATGGATACATGATACTTATCTTCTGAACTGAACTGAAGATAAGTATCTGCTACATTATGTGAAGTATCTGAACTGAAGATAAGTTCATTCATATATTAAGTTCATACATACATGCTGATACATGCTAATTCATACATTATGCTATAGTATCTGAACTTAAGTTCATACCATTTCATACCAACAGGTGGTGCAGAGCATATTTCGAGACAACAACAAAGTGTGAGCATATTACCAATAACTTTTATGAAAGTTTCAACAATTGGATTGGTGAACTAAGAAGTAAACCCATCACAATGCTTGTAGAGATGTTCCATATGATGGTAATAAAGTTGATATATGAGAGGAAAATGACTTCAATGAAATGGAGTGACTTGGACTTGACTCCTAGAGCACAGAAAGTGATTGATCAAAGGGCAAAGTAAGTGAACAGATATTACGTTATTGGGGCTGATGAGGGCTTATTTTGTGTAACTAGTGTGTTCTCAATAGAGAACAGATGGACTGTTGATACTCGTATTGGGACTTGTGACTGCTTCGTATGGGATTTAACAGGGATCCCATGTGTCCATGCTGTAGCTGCATTGTTACCTAGCAGGCCCACATGGACTATGTGAGTATAGAAGCAGACTTTTTAAGCTAATATCTTTATTATGCTAATTCCTTGTTTAATATGTACAGGTACACAAGTCCCTACTATCATGCCACTACCTATAAGAGGGCTTATGCTGGGAAGATTGTTCCATTGCCAGACCAATCCTTATGGGATCCAGTAAACAATCACTACTTTGTATTACACTTTTGGTTATACTTCACTTTGTATAGTATACTTATTTGTAATATCTACTTTGCAGCCAGCGTACGAAGTTGGCCCACCTGGTAGACATAGACAACCTGGGAGACCAAGAGGGACAAGGAGGTTGGAGGCTGACGAACTGCCAAGAGCATCCAAGAAGCAGAGGATTTGTGGCCGTTGCAAATTACCGGCTGATCTGTAAGCCCCTATTTTTCAAAAAATATTTAATTAGTGTTAATTAATTATTAATGTTATTTTTAGCCTTAAAATATTTATTATAATTTTTAGGAATTTTTCTAGAATTTTTAAATGAATTTTAAATGAGTTTTGAATACAAAAAATATCAATTTGCAATTTTCTAAATTGTTTTAATATCATTCTGTAATTTATTAAATTGTTACAGTGTCATTTTGTAATTAATCAATTATTTTAATTAGAGTTTGCAAATTATATTTGTAAACTGTTTGGGCGGCACGCATTTGTGCAATTTTTGAATCTTCGGGGGGCTTTTTGTAAATCCGTAACCCTAACTGCCCCCGACGACTGTGCGCTGTCGTCGTCTCCGACGACGATCACCGAAACCCTAACCCTAATCCTAATTTCTAGCCCTAATCCTACCGCCCTAGGGTCCTATAAATAGCCCCAGACCCCCCAGACCCTAACCCTAGACTCATCCGACCACCACAGCCCCTTACGCCGCCGCAACCAACCCATCTTCCCCGACGAGACTCGTCGGAGTTCGCCCTAACCTAGCCCGACGCCTACACGCCACTTCGACACCCCCGACCACCACCATTCGACGCGCCGCGGCGAGACGACCGCAGCGCCACCGGAGCGCCCCGACCACGGCGTCTCCTCCGCCCAGTCGCCACCCCCGACAGCAGCTCGACTTCGGACACGTACGTGTCAGTCCTATTTTCGTGTCGTGTTTGTGTCTCGAATTCACGTGGGTGACTCGCCAAGACACGGGCAATCCTTGGGTAAGCTTGGACACGGCCGAATCATTTCCTGCGTGTCGTGCATAGCACGGACACACGGACTCCTGTGTCCCTAAGTGTCAGGACACAGGATTTTTTTTTATGTATAATTAATTCAAAACCTAAATAACACTAATCTAAACCTAATCCTAACACAACCCTCGGACTGACCCCCTGGCTAGCCCGACCCGACTTAACCCCCCCCTCCCCCCCCCCCCCCGCGCTCTCTGGCTCGGGTTCGAGCCCCCCTTACTGCGTTTATTTCTTTTTCTTTTCCTTTTTCTTTTTCTATTTTCTACTATTTATATATATATATATATATATATATATATATATATATATATATATATATATATATATATATATATATATATATATATATATATATATATATATATATATATATATATATATATATATATATATATTAGTATATATATATGTGTATATACTGTATATTGGCAGTATTTATATATATATATATATATATATATATTTTTTTTTATAGTTAGTAAATTTTTATATATATATATTTGTATTTATATACATATATGTATATATGTATATATTTTCATGTGTATATATATTATTATATATATATTAATATATATATGTATACAATATTTGTATATGTATATATACTTTGTAATTAAGTATTTTCTTATATATATATATGTACTTTTAACATATGTATGTATATATTCATTTTGTATAATTTTACCTTATTAAAATATTAATATTTATTTTGCACTTTTACCAATTTGCATTTTAGTGTATTTAAATTACTGCAACCATTTGGTGTCCAAGCCTAACATGGGTTTTTGGGCCCAAATATGTTTTCACACATTCAAGACCTGTACAAGTCATATTGGACTTGATTCATGGCCTTGGGTCCTGTATTTGAACTTTGGTTCAAATTATATACATGGACAAAATACGCAGATAATTAATTATTTAATTTCGATTGTGTGCAATGCGGTTTATGATTTTCTAAAAATACTTTAATTGCTGTTAAAATTCTGGAAAAATAGTATTTAGATACTATATTAATTTAGATAATTTAGTATAATTTTTATAGTATTTAAATTACAGTTTTGCCACTAGTTTGGCATATGAAACCAAAACTCATTTTCTGTGTACTTAGGAAAACTGATTTTTATAAAATACTTGTACTGGTTAATAAATTCCAGAAAATTATAATAAATTTCTATAATTAACAAGGATCGTTTCGGTACTTTATTTTATGTAAAATTAAGCTTTTTGTCTATCTCAAAAATTATTGGAACACAATGATCATTTAATTTATTACGACTTGTAACTTTTTGTGTTATTTTGAGTTTTAGCCGTATTAAACCTCACCCCTCACTAGTGTAAAGATCCTGAAAAGTTAGTTAAAGTAGTATGTCACTCCACATTGGTCTCCTATGCCAAAGTCATCATTTTGGCTAGGTGCCCAGTCACAAGTCGTGTTTCACAAATTAGTGTATAGTGTTTTAGCTTAGTGTAAAAACTAAGTTTATGTATTTATTTCTACAGTGACGAGTTACCAGACATCTATAGCACTTTTATCGCAGCTTGCTTTGCTTTGCTTTGCTAGAGGCAAGTACTTTCTACAAACTTTACATACTGCTATAACAATAAACTGTGATTTACCAACCATGTTAAATGCTGATCCTTGGGGTAGCAAGTTAGAACTTTACATGTTGTATTACTTTTAGTCTCTACCATGTTTAGACAGTATCTCATATCTCTCACATGTTTAAATAACGGGTTAAGGAAAAACTGTTAGTATTGTACGTGAACATGACCCCCTTCTCCGTATGTATTTACCGTGCTCGGTGATATTTTATATGTGACCTTGCCGTATGTTCTGATCCCGCGTTTGTGTATGGATATACACCGATGCCGTTCGTGTACGTATGTGCACACCAAAAAAATTTGATATGTACCGCTGTACATCCTATACACCTATTGACCGATTCACGTACATGCTACGGTTTTAAACTTTTAAACTACATGTTGTTATTTCTAAAAAGAACTAATTAACCCATGATATGCCATGATTCCAGTTTATTACATTCCTGTTCATGCTTCGTATATTTAGTTTGCTAGATTCAGTACTTGCTCCCGTCCTGACAGGATAACGTTGTAGGTGTCCTTACTGAGGAGGAGTTACTCTGCGACACATATTATGAAGATACTGCCGAGGTCCCGGCTTTGCTTTACGAGGATGTTCCTGCAGGAAAACTCGCCTAGCTGTCTTTTTGCTTTAGACTTTTGAGTGTAGTCATGTATTAGACTACGTATTTTGTAACTGGACATGTATCCAGTTTTATATTTCAGACTTGTACTTGGACATTTTACTATATATGACGACTTTTGTGTTTGGAGCATTTATGACTTTTATTCACTTATAGAACTATTAGCACATTTAGTCTTATCATGTTGTCTTTAGAACAGCTTACTACGTTTTATATCAAACGTAGGCTGGGCATGACTCGACCTGGCCCAACAATTTGGGTAGCGGATCGTGACATGTTTTTAGTGGTGGCCCATGCAGGTCCTGACTAAATTGTTTGGTTACGTTATTGTACCAAACATGCCTGCAATTAGGAACTTAAGGTAATTAGACAACATTAGGAATAACGCTTAGAACATCTAGAAGAATGCTAGGATTGCAACATAGGAAAACATCACATGTTTGCTATTATAATTAGATTTTCTTGTCTATGATTGCTTACTTTAACAAGTCCTTATAAGTCCTTTTTATTGTAATTTAGATGGTGCTTACTCGTTCATTCCAGTCTTTTACACCTGAGAATGGCGTACTCCATATCCAGTCAGCTGACCAGTTGACTGATACACCCTCACATCTACCTACCACATTCCCCCACTCTACAGATCCACAGACCCAGATGCCTCCACCACCTTCCACATCCCAGTCCCAGCAGAACCCAATACTTCCACCACCCCCTATCACTATACCTACCCAGGCTTCCGTCATACTCGACGGGAACCAACTGCTCACTATGATCCAGGGGTTCCTAACAACCCATCAGGAGCAGACTGCCCTACTCTGCCAGAGCATGGAGCGTTATGAGGAACGTACCGTAGTCCCACCACCTGTAGAGCCACGGCAGAGAGCGGGGACGATCAAGGACTTCATGGGTCTGAATCCCAAGGAGTTCTCATGGACTGAGGGTATAGTAGTAGCAGATGACTGGCTAGACTCGGTGGAGAGGAAGCTCCTTGGATTTAGGATGCCGGGTGACCTCCAGGTCGAGGCAGCGGGATTTCTGCTGATAGACTTGGCAGGAGTCTGGTTCCGGAATGAGCCATTGTTTGCGAGAGGGAGAGCCACTTGGGATCAGTTCAAGACCCAGTTCAAGAAGAAATTCTTCTCGACCACTGCTAGAGTAGCCATGGGGCTACGATTCCAGAACATCCAGCAGGGGAACCGTTCTGTTGATGACTATGCGACAGAGTTTAGTCGCCTGAGCCGTTTCGCTCCTAGTCTGGTTGCAGATCCAGAGGAGATGACCCGTAGGTTTTGCCATGGTCTAGTTCCAGACATCGGCATTCTTATAGTGGCGAATGGTACGACTGACTACTACTAGAGCCTAGAGTTGGCCCGGAGCATCGAGGAGCGTCTTCTGTCATGCAAGAGGCCGGCTTCTGTACACCTCGCGGGACCGTCCAAGCGTCAGGCTTTCCAGCAGAAAACACCAATGCCGTACCAGCAGACATACCGTCCCCCTACACTATATCATCAGACCCCGCCAGTTAGAGCCCCGGGACCCCGACAGCAGCAGAAGAGAACCTTGTGTACTTTCTGCAAGAGGGTAGGCCACGACTTTTTCGTCTGTAGAAAGAGGTTGGGTCAGTGTTTAGCTTGTGGGTCTGCCACCCATCAGCTTCGAGAGTGCCCAGTAGCGAAGACCAGAGGGCCGCTTCCGACTCAGCAGCAGAGGTTTGGGCAGCATCTGCAGCAGCAGAAGGGACCTCAGGGGAAGATTTATAGTCTAGCTCTCGAGCCGGAGCCGGAGCAGGTTTCGGAGCCAGATTACTTAGCTGACGTCATCACAGGTCATGTTTATTTGCATACTTTTCTAGCTCTATGCTTGTTTAATTCTGGTGCATCTCATAGCTTCCTATCATTAGAATTTATACATAAACACCATCTAGTAGCTACACCTACTGCAGAGATTAGTAGAGTGATGACGGGAGGAGGACCAGTGCCTATTAGATCTATCTATAGATGTTCTATTTTTATAGCCGGGAGAGAGTTCAGGGGACGTTTCTATGTGATGCCACTCTCCGGTTATGATATCATATTGGGGATGGACTGGCTTAGCTATGCCCATGCATCTATAGATTGTCATGAGGGTAGTATTTTGTTCAGTCCCCCAGGCACAGCACCATTCTGTGTCAGGAGGACAGGGCCGGAGATCAGCCTAGAGCCGAACTATTGTGCGACAGTTGGGGACGTAGCACCGCCACACCCTATCATCAGGGAGTTTATGGATGTATTCCCAGAGGATCTTCCAGGACTTCCGCCTGACAGAGATGTGGAGTTCACTATAGATTTAGTGCCGGGTTCATCACCAGTATCCCGGGCTTGATATAGAGTGAATCCCAAGGAGGCCGTAGAGATGAAAGAGCAGATTGATGACCTGTTGAAAAAGGGTTTCATTCGATCCAGTGCTTCTCCATGGGGAGCGCCAGTGCTCTTTATGCCTAAGAAGGATGGTACAGTCCGGTTGTGTATTGACTACCGGGCCTTGAATGCCATCACCATCAAGAACAAACATCCTCTGCCCAGGATAGATGATTTGTTCGACCAGTTGAGCGGGACGAAGGTGTTTTCCAGGATCGACTTGAGATCCGGGTACCACCAGGTGAAGGTTAGGGCAGCAGACATCCAGAAGACGGCATTCAACACGAAGTACGGGCAGTACGAGTTTCTGGTGATGCCATTTGGTCTCACAAATGCGCCAGCTGTCTTTATGAATTTGATGAATAAGACATTCCACCAGTATCTGGATAAGTTCGTCGTAGTATTTATCGACGACATCCTGATATACTCGAAGATGCCAGAGGAGCATGCAGAGCACTTGCGGATAGTTTTGGGGATTCTGAGGCAGGAGAGATTGTTTGTCAAATTGCCGAAGTACGAGTTCTTTTTAGACCGAGTGGAGTTTTTCGGCCATGTAGTCACTGGAGATGGAATCTCGGTGGATCCCAGGAAGATTGCTGCAGTTGAGACATGGAAGGCTCCGACGTCAGTTTCAAAGATCAGGAGCTTTCTGGATTTAGCAGACTATTATAGAAAGTTCGTCCAGGACTTTGCTAGGATAGCTGAACCCATGACGAAGCTGACGCAGAAAGACGCAGAGTACATCTGGTCAGAGGACTGCCAGACAGCGTTTGAGGAGCTGAAGAGGTGGCTGACGACCGCTCCAGTTCTGACATTACCTTCAGGTTCTGGAGGTTTCACCATATACAGCGATGCTTCTGGGAAAGGGCTAGGATGTGTCCTACAGCAGCATAGGAAAGTGATTACTTATGCATCTTGGCAATTGCGGACTCATGAGAGGAATTATCCTACCCATTACCTAGAGTTAGCTGCGGCGATCTTTGCACTCAAGTTATGAAAACATTACTTATACGGAGAGCGTATGGAAATCTTTACTGACCACAAAAGCTTGAAGTATGTATTCATGCAGAGAGAGCTGAACATGAGGCAAAGACGATGGTTGGAGTTGATGAAAGACTTCGACATCGATTTACAGTATCACCCCGGGAAGGCAAATGTGGTGGCGGATGCGTTGAGCAGGCATTCGATGGCATGGTACCTGATGATTGATCAACATTTGCAGGAGGATCTGGAGAAGCTCGGTATCGAGCTAGTTCGGCCAGGATCAGTGATACAGATGATGGCACTTGACATTCAGTCAGGTTTGATGGAGCAGATCCGGGAGGCACAGTCTACAGATGAGAGCCTTCGCAGACTTCGAGCCCAGGCTTTAGCAGGATTGCTGGATTACTTCACTATAGCAGAGGATGGATCCTTGAGGCATGGCAGCCGATTGTGCATGCCGAAGGGAGAGCTGGTAGAGGCAGTCTTGCAGGAGGCGCACCGATCGAGATATTCTATTCACCCTGGTGCTAACAAGATGTACCGTGACTTGCGGGAACATCTTTGGTGGCACGGGATGAAGAGGGATGTATCACGTTTTTATCTCGAGATGCCTAGTTTGCCAGCAGGTCAAGACGGAGCGCCAGAGGCCAGCTGGTTTGTTGCAGCCGTTACCCATTCCCGAGTGGAAGTGGGAACATATTACGATGGACTTCGTCTCAGGGCTTCCTCGTTTCTAAGGAGGAAAGGATGCCATTTGAGTCATCGTAGACAGGCTGACGATGTGTGCGCACTTCATACCCTTCAAGGTGGGGCTTTCCACCGAAAAGTTGGCGGAGCTATACATGCAGCAGATAGTTTGCCTACACGGAGTGTCGGTGAGCATCGTGTCGGACAGAGACAGCAGATTTACATCCCACTACTGGAGGAGCTTGCAGGAGGAGTTGGGCAGTAGGCTCAAGTTCAGTACGACGTACCACCCGCAGACAGATGGGCAGTCCGAGAGGACGATACAGACACTGGAGGATATGCTGAGGCCCTGCGTGCTGGACTTCGGAGGATCATGGGAGAGCCATCTGCACTTGGTAGAATTTTCATACAACAACAGCTACCAAGCCAGTATCGGTATGTCTCCTTTCGAGGCGCTTTATGGACGACGATACCGTACACCGCTCTTTTGGGATGATGTCAGAGACAGAGTTATGCTTGGGCCAGAGATGATCACGGATGCAGCAGAGAAAATCGAGATGATCAGAGACAAGCTCAGAGTAGCTCAGGATAGGCAGAAACACTGGGCTGATGCTAGTCGCAGACCGATGGAGTTCGCAGACGGTGATATGGTGCTAGTGAAGATATCACCTACTAGAGGGACGATCCGGTTCGGACGAGGTGGGAAGCTGAGCCCCAGATACATCGGGCCGTTCGAGGTACTTGGCAGGATCGGAGAGGTAGCTTACAGGGTTGCACTTCCACCCAACCTAGCAGGAGTTCACGATGTCTTTCACGTATCTCAGCTGAGGAGATGTGTTCCAGACCCCAGTCATGTGCTAGATCATTCAGAGTTGGAGGTCGGACCGAGCCTTACAGTTTCTGAGCAGCCAGTGGAGATATTAGACAGGAGAAAGAAGAGGCTGAGGAACAAGGTTATACCCTTAGTACGAGTAGCTTGGAGCCGTCACTCTCCAGGTGAATCTACTTGGGAAAGAGAGTCGGACATGAGAGAGAGATACCCTTACTTGTTCGATCCAACCGCTGCGAGGGAACCACCCGTTCCCGCTTGATACCTTAGAGGTTAGTTTCGATCGCAGCCTTAGTCATTTTGTTGCATTACTTGCTATGTTAAAATATTGTAGGGTCTTCAATCCTTGTGAATTTCGAGGACAAAATTTTTCAAGGAGGAAAGACTTGTAAGCTCCTATTTTTCAAAAATTATTTAATTAGTGTTAATTAATTATTAATGTCATTTTTAGCCTTAAAATATTTATTATTATTTTTAGGAATTTTTTTAGAATTTTTAAATGAATTTTAAATGAGTTTTAAATACAAAAAATATTAATTTGTAATTTTCTAAATTGTTTTAATATCATTCTGTAATTTATTAAATTGTTACAGTGTTATTTTGTAATTAATCAATTTTTTTAATTAGAGTTTGCAAATTATATTTGCAAACTGTTTGGGCGGCGCGTATTTGTGCAATTTTCGAATCTTCGGGGGACTTTTTGCAAATCCCTAACCCTAACTGCCCCCGACGACTGTGCGCAGTCGTCGTCTCCGACGACGATCACCAAAACCCTAACCCTAATCCTAATTTCTAGCCCTAATCCCACCGCCCTAGGGTCCTATAAATATCCCCAGACCCCCCAGACCCTAACCCTAGACTCACCCGACCACCACAGCCCCTTACGCCGCCGCAACCAACCCATCTTCCCCGACGAGACTCGTCGGAGTTCGCCCTAACCTAGCCCGACGCCTACACGCCACTTCGACAGCCCCGACCACCACCATTCGACGCGCCGCGGCGAGACGACCGCAGCGCCACCGGAGCGCTCCGACAACGGCGTCTCCTCCGCCCAGTCGCCACCCCGACAGCAGCCCGACTTCGGACACGTACGTGTCAGTCCTATTTTCGTGTCGTGTTTGTGTCTCGAATTCACGTGGGTGACTCGCCAGGACACGGGCAATCCTTGGGTAAGCTTGGACACGGCCGAATCATTTCGTGCGTGTCGTACATAGCACGGACACACGGACTCCTGTGTCCCTAACTGTCAGGACACAGGATTATTTTTTTTATGTATAATTAATTCAAAACCTAAATAACACTAATCTAAACCTAATCCTAACACAACCCTCGGGCTGACCCCCTGGCCAGCCCGACCCGACTTAAAACCGCCCCCGCGCGCTCTCTGGCTCGGGTTCGAGCCCCCCTTACTGCGTTTATTTCTTTTTCTTTTCCTTTTTCTTTTTCTGTTTTCTACTATTTATATATATATATATATATATATATATATATATATATATATATATATATTAGTATATATATATGTGTATATACTGTTGTCACCCCTATTTCCTGTATTTCGTATTTGTACTCGTGATTTGATTTCGGCACGTATTTTATTTTCTCGACTTGTGGATTCGGGTTCTCGTAAATGGGTTTTGGACCATGGCTTGGTTTTATTTTGTGGAGTTGGTTTGGTTTGGTTTGGTTCATCATGAGTGGAACACCTTAGCCTATTCTCCACCTCCATTCCATCACAACCACCCTCATTAAAACCCACCAACTTCTTCTCTCTCCTCCATAACTCCATTAATTTCTTTCAACTTCTTCTTCTTCCTTCTTCCACACAACTCCCCAACCCATAGGCAAGTGCACCTTGCCATCAAATAAGCACCACTTTTTATTTGTTCATTAGCTAGATTAGGCCATGGTGATCAATATTAGAACTTGACATTTTGTGATTTGGAGTCTCCATTGTTCTAGATCTAGGTTTTGACTATTTTCGGATTTACATGGTTTTGATCTATTTTGGTTGGATTTTTGTGGGTTTTGATGCTTCCATGTGGAAGAGAATTAAATTTTACTCAAGTTGGACCTTTGAAAATCTAGATTTGGTTTTGATTTTACCAAGATATGAAGTTTTGAACCTTAGAGTTCTTGGAGTCTTCTTCTCGGCCTGGAGAAGAAGACAGCAGCCTGCGCTCTTTAGCACAGGGCTGGATTGCGCATTCCCCCTCGGCCAGCGCTCCTTAGCGCAGCGCCGACCGCGCAGCTTGCCCCTTGGCGAACTGCGCTCAACCCGAGTGCGCATGGATTCATGCGCAGTCTGCTCATGCGCAGTCTGCTCATGCGCAGTCCGCTCATGTGCAGTCTGCCCATGCGCCATCTATCCCTGCGCACTACACTCATGCGCAATCTGACCCTGCGCCATCCACCCTTGCGCAATCTGTCCAATCATAGAGATTTGGTTTATTTTTCCTTAATCTTGGCTCTTCTATAGCCCTGTATATTGGTATTTTATTAGATATTTTACGCCTATTTTATATCCTTACGCCTTTTGTCATGAACTTGATTTACTTAATATGTTTGGAATGACTATTGTACATGGCATGGCATGACAAGGAACTAGCATAACATGACAGTGACCCATAGTGGTGCACTCCTGACATGACCAACCTGACTTGATAGTGGCCCGTGGCGGCGCACTCTTGACATGTACTTGACTTGACCTGTACTTGACCTGACTTGACTTGACTTATAACTTGTAACTTGACTCGTATAATCAACTTGACACCGTGGGTGCTCCTGCTTGCTTGCTTGTACAATCCACTTGCCTTGTCTTGTATCATGTCTAGGACGTGACTTCCTGGGTACCACGGCCAGGGACTCGCGCTAAATTGGATTAGGCTAATTATTAGATCAAACTAGAACATGGAGAATTTCTAGTCACAGGCAATCTCGTTATCTGGGCGCTTTAATGGACTTGTAGCTTACCGACGAGTAGAGCACATTTCCAGCACACTGTCATGTGTTGCACCCTCTAAGTCACCTAAGGGTACATTTGTCTCCCGGGCAATGTACCCACCTATAACTCTCAACCCGCGGAAGGATAACTGGATGGTCTGCAGGGCTTGGGACTGGAAATTCTCACTTGCATCTTGTTAGTAATTAGGCTTGTGATAGCCCTAGTTAGTTAAAGTAGTAAGCCGTAGTACTTGCTTGGCCGATTGTGAATGAATGGTGTCCAGCTCTGTCTAAGTCTTGTCTAGCCCCTGTACCTGGAACTCTTGATCATGATTGTTTTACTTATCTCTAACGATAAATGGGTAGAGACAGTGAGCTATTCACGCGAAGGGGTACAATCCCAGTCCTTGTTTGGTTTAAGGATTGTAACCTGGCTCCCGGAATGGTTCTACGTCCCTAGTCGTTTATCGCCCTGTGTACTTTACTACTTGTACTTTCTTTTATTCTTTATGTTCTGATATGCTGGCTTTTGTTCTTGTTTGTGGCCTCCTTGTGGCACTTGCTCTTTCTGGGGTTTGACCTAGCTGGTTTTGTGTGGCCAAATTTCGGAGCAGCTCCCGAGGATCTACCAAGCTTCCAGCCCAATGGTGAACACTAGACGGAACCCGGGCTACGAGTGAGTTTTCCCTTTTTGTTTCACCCACTTATATGTAAATTTATTCTTTTGAGGCGTTTAGCCGACGAGCACCTGTTAGCTCGATGCACATTTATTTACTGTCTGCCTACGGGCTGTAAACATGATTAACAAATCCTAGGGTTGATCATGTATGACCGAACTCTTGCTAGTCCTATCATTTTGTACGACTAGCTTCATGATCATCCGATATGTAATATTTGGGACGCCTTATATATATATTTGATGCTCTACCATCTTGTAACTCTGTTCATTGCTGGAGATTGAGACAATAGGCTTGACCTTAAGATACTGCAGGCTTGTAGTAAACCCTCATATCTAGACAGCCGTGACCGTATAGTTGAGATGTATTCTATTTCAATATACGTAGCTGGCTATGTCCGCCCCCGCTCTCCAGTATTCTGGTTCTGGGGCGTGACAACTGTATATTGGCAGTATTTATATATATATATATATATTTATAGTTAGTAAATTTATATATATATTTGTATTTATATATATATATGTATATATGTATATATTTTCATGTGTATATATATTATTATATATATATTAATATATATATGTATACAATATTTGTATTTGTATATATACTTTGTAATTAAGTATTTTCTTATATATATGTCACGCCCCAGAACCAGAATACCGGAGAGCGGGGGCAGACATAGCCAGCTACGCAATCCCAAAGTACGTTAATACTCTGAAATCACGTATAAGCTGTCAAGACATGGGGGTTACTCTACAAGCCATCAGTCAATCCTATGGTTTAACAATCCTAGGTATCTCAATCACAGGCAATTATACAAGAGCAAAGAGTACGATCATCATACATACAATAGTAAGGCGTCCCGAACCATATATACATGAATGATCATGAAGCCATTACCACAGAACTGATAACTAGCTAGAGTATTAGTCGTACATGATAAGGACTAGCTATTGTCTAGAATACACATATCATGTTTATGCCCGTAGGCTACAATATCAAGGAAAATACCAAAATATGAGCTAAACACGTGCTCGGGGCAAAATATTACAAGAGGAGAATTTACATATCAGTGGGAGAATGAAAAAAAGAAACCCACTGAGGCACTCTGGTGCTCCGGCTGGTCACCGTCGAGTAGATGGTGCGGTAGATCCTTCGGGCTCTTCTATTAGAACCTGGCCATGCAAAACCAGTGGGGTCAGACCCCAAATAGCAAGTACCACAAAGGAGGCCGAACTATGAACTTAAAACCAGCAATCATTAGCATTCAATAAGCAGATAAGTAAAGGAGAATCGAGATTCGTGCAGTACCAATGCACTCATCCCGAACATAGAGAGACAGTAAGTAAATCATCATTTGACATAAAGTAAACTGGAGAACATGTTAAATAAATAGAACTGGGAAGGTGATATACGATGAGATAACCATGGGACTATTCAGATAACCAGGTTACAACCCGTAAACCAAACAAGGACCGAGGTTGTAACCCTTCGTCTGAACAGAACTTGGTTTCTCCCACCATTTATCGGCAGGATAAAATAAAAAATCAGAACATGTAACGATTATGTACAGGACAGGACGAATATGAACAATCAGGTCATGTGACAATCTTGTACAGGATCAAGTCAAGACTAGACTGAGTTAGACTCCATTCAATCAATCACGGCCAAGCAATAAGTACGGCTTGATACTTTAACTAGCTAGGGTTATCACAGGCCTAGTTACTAGCAAGATGCAATAAGATTCTTCCAAGTCTGGTTACCTGTTTGTTACTACCTGAATGACCCCAGCAAAGAAAAGAAAAAGATAGCATGATATAGCAGACACACTGTAGTAAGATACATGTGTCTTAAGGTACCACACTCGACGGCGGGCTGGAAGTGCGCTCATCTCGACGGATAGCAACAAATCCCATGTATATATATATATATATAAGGCCGGGATCAAAGGGGCAACAGGTAACTGGGAAAGTCTCTCCATGAACTACTTGATCAATCTAGTCATTAGTCCTAGCCATATTCAGTATGAATCCCTGACCGTGGGAAACCAGGGATTCATGTCCTAGACATGATGCAAGACAGGACTGGATCATTTGTACAAGCACAATCGCCCACGGTGTCCAGGTTAATTATACAGGTCATGTCATGTCAGGTAGCCGTCGCAACAGCTATCAAGATATATCATGTCAGGTCTACTTGTCAGGAGTACGCCATGACGGGCCACTATCATGTCATTATCATGTCAAGTTTACTGGTCAAAAGTGCACCACGACGGGCCACTATCAGGTCATGTCAGGTCATTAATCAGGAGTGCACCACTACGGGTTGTTTTCCATAAATAAATTCCTTTATTTATTGTGTATCTGGGAAAATTACAACTGTGGGAATCTGATCTAGAAGACGATCACTTTATCCCTTGGACTATGCGAAGAAGAAAAGCTCTCAAAATTTTGACAGTAGATAACTATGTATCTGTACAATGAATGAGAAAAAGAACTCTATTTATAGAGTCAAAAATAATAACTGAAAAGATAACTGTCTTCACAGCCTGTACTTAGTTAAAAATCACGCAGGATTTAACATACGCAAGGTTGTGAGCAGTTACTGGACGTGGCCTGTAACTGTTGGACACATGACGATCATGCATGAGTCGTGTGCAAGTTACAGGACACGCAGGCGAGAGATCAGTGGCATGGCTGCCACGTACTCCAATTTGATGAAATCTACGCAGACTTGTTGAAGACCAAATCCACGCAGACTCGGGGCAGAAAGCTTCAAAATCTACGCAAACTTGGGGCAAGAAGCTTCAGGATCCACGCAGACTCGAGGCAAAATGCTTCAAAATCCACGCAAGCTTGAGGAAGAAAACTTCAGAATCCATGCAAACTTGAGATGAAGATCTCACAATACACACAGACTTGAGGAAGAAAACTTCAGAATCCACGCAAACTTGAGATGAAGATCTCACAATACACGCAGACTTGAGATAAGACTGCCAGCTGTCTTGATTCAGCGTGCCTCGACTGACACAAAATCTCTGACAGTGATTGCTTTTGTCAGTCGCAATAAATGACAAGAAGCTCTTTTGGTACGCCAACTTGACGAAGGTTGAGTCTTGCTGAAGAAGATTTCAAAAATCACGTAATAGACGGCTATGATCTCTCGAATTCTGTACATACGTGGCATACGTGGCATACGAAGAGACATTCCTGAATGATTGGACTGTTGGGATTCTGTGCAGTTAGGATCCCGTATCAATCTCCTAAATCGAGGCAAATCATGATGGGCCGTTTGGAATTCTTCATAAGCCTATAAATAAGCCATAGATTACTTCTTTCTTTCTTTACTTGCATTTGAAAGAGAGAACCCACAGAAGAGAACTTCATCTTCTCCGACGAACTCCTTCTTCTCCGACTTCTTCTTCTCCTTTTTCAGCAGCAATGGCTCCCAAAAAAGCTGATACTCAAGCCAGGGGGAAAGCCCCTGCGACTTCGTCGCGTGCCACAACTGACAGACTTCCTCGACAAGAAGTCCCGCAAGCTCCTATGCATCGTAAGTGATGGGAGAACACAAACTGTCGAAGACGATGAAGATGAACTCCACATAGAATTTTTTAGGATCTTAAGATATTAAACTTCAGAAATATATTCCCCCTTCTTAGGGCAAAGGATATTTAATAAAGTATGCCCCCTCTTTAGGGTCGGCCATACTTCACATCTTCGTGTTTACGAAGCTCTGTGTTTCACGCAAAGGAGCATGGTTCTCATGACTCTGCGTGACTTTTCATTTTGGCAGAAAATGTCGATGTTGAAATAGTCACGTAGCTTCCATGACGACTCTGCGTGATTTTTCATATATTGGCAGAGATGTCAATGTTGAATTATTCGCGCAGACTTCTGAGAGTCATCTTTTGGATAGATTAGTCTTGATCTGTCAGCGTGTTTTTGTCATTTTCACTTAAATGTGATTCTGGCAATGATGCATGACTTTCATCCTAATCTGTCCGAGCCTTGCGTGAATTAATCATCTGCATGAATAAATCGCTCAGCATGTCACAATAGTATATCCATATGGAGTCTGCGTGACTTTTGAAATTTCCTTCAAATACTGTAATACACGCATAGACATAGATATATCTGACTTTGTCTTCTGTCATTTCCTGTAGTGAACATCCGGAGTGAAGAAGCAGATTTTGAAGGGTGCTTGAGTATCTCATTTAAGCATGATTTATCTCATATAACATTCCCTCAATTTGATCTTCCTGAAGCAAGACTATCACTGTTGGCCAATCAAGACCACACAACCTTACTCTGCTTGATGAATGGACAACCTTTCCAGAGTCTGGATCTGGTATCCCACAAGAAACCAGCATTCTTATTCGGAGATGCTATAGCACAAAAATCTCAGCCGAAGGGCATCAGGGAGAAGGTGTGCTTCTGTTTTGAGGGGGATGTGAAACAACCCATGTACTGGCCAAAGGTTTCCCGGGGCTTGTCAATCATGAGACTTATGCATGCCAGCTATCCGAGAAAGATGTCCTGGTATTTGACAGAATATCAGCAGGCGAAGGCAAGCCGTATTATTTACAGGAAGGAGGGATTTTTTCAGTGCCCCGGAGGATCATGTATCAGTGTTTCGGGGTTTGAAGCCTGGATGTATACCACCTGAAGATTCATCCATATTGATGCCGTTCAGGATGCCCATTTTCATAAACGAATTCATGTCCAACAAGAATGCATTCTATCCGACCGATTCGACGCCCAGGATGAACGGTCTAATGAATCAGGAGAATGTGAGATAGAAGACTTTAGTCCACTGGGCTTTGGAGAATTTTGAAACTGAGCTGAAGAAGATAAATCTCTATGATGCCGTCGTCAATTTATCCTATGGCTTCAAACCTAACCCTTTTCTGTTCCTGGCTTTGGTTGAGAGGTACAACCATAGGACGGGAACCTTTATGACTCCGAAAGGAGAGATGGGCTTCGCCCTTCATGAGATGGAATACATCTCACACCTGTCTTCAGGCTCGCTGCCGTATGAGGAATATGTTCCTACGACAGAAGAGCTGAACTTTCTGTCAGAGAAGAACCCAGAGATGGTCCATCTATTCGAAGAGATGATGTGCCATTTTGGCACATGTACTCTATATTACAAGGGTTCCAAGGATGAAGCTGGCAACCACATTCAGAAATGGATGTCCTACCTTTTCATGAACCGTGAAAAGGATGATAAGAAAGTAAGCAAGAAGAGATGGTACCAGATCAACAATTTCAAACCTCTCTCTGAAGGTGAAATCATTTATCTGCTGGAGAAATATGATTGCAAGGATTTCACTATTACTGAAGACTGGTACGAGTTCAAAGCTGGAACCACTTTCAGCTCTTATGTTAGACAGAGTGGAAAGAGTCTGTCAAGGAACGGTCATCTGGCCGGATTCCTATCTCTGTGGTTGAGGAGATTCATCGTTCCTGGCTCCAGTTCCTTGGACAGGATACACAGAGGCGTTATCTTTGCAGCGGTGCACCTTGTGTATGGTTACAAGCTAGACTTATTATCGTCAATGACCTGTAGGCTGAATGCAGGTCTCCGGAATTTTGTCACTAACATGCTGTCTGCTCATGGAGGGCTCATCAGATATTGTTTTATATCATTGAATGCTTTCTGACATTCATCATTCCAGACAAAAGAAACACCTTTCTTCATAAGTTTGTTGAATGGTCTGCAGCGTCCTGATAAATTAGAGATGAATCTCCTGATATAAGCGATCCTTCCTTGAAATCCTCGTAGCTCTTTTAAGGTGCGTGGAGGACGCATCTCTTAGATGGCTTTGATCTTCTCGGGATCCACGTGTATACCTTTAGAGGTAATGACGAAGCCGAGAAATTTACCACTAGAGACGCCTAAGAAGGACTTAGTAGGGTTCATCTTTAATTGATGCTTACGCATTAGATCAAATATAGTCTTCAAATCTTGGATATGATCCTCCTTTTGTCGACTTTTGACTGCAATATCATCAACATAGCATTCGACTGTTTTTTGCAAATGTTCACGGAATATAGTGCTCATAGCTCGTTGATAAGTTGCTCCTGCATTCTTGAGACCGAATGGCATAACTGTATAACAGTATGTACCGATCGGCGTTCTGAAAGAAGTGTGCTTCTCGTCGTCTGGAAACATTTTAATCTGATTGTACCCAGAATACCCGTCCATGAATGACAACCGTTCAAATCTACAGGTATTATCAATCATGACATCAGTGATTGGTAGAGGGAATTCGTCTTTAGGGCATGCCGCATTGAGATCGCGGAAGTCTATGCATACTCTGATCTTGCCAGTCTTTTTAAGGACAGGAACTATGTTAGCCACCTAATCGGGATGTTGTTCCTCTCTAATAAACCCGGAGGTTATGAGTTTATTGACTTCAGCTTCAATTGTATCCATAATGTCAGGACGAAATCGTCGCTGTTGTTGTTTGACCGGTTTAGCATTCCGCAAGATATTGAGCTTGTGAGTTGCAATTTTTGGATCAAGTCCTGGCATATCTTCATAACTCCAAGCGAAGACATCGATGTAGTCACGAATGAGTTTGATCATGTCTTGCTTATCAGTTTCTGAAAGACTTTCACTGATGAATATTGGTTTGGGAGATCCCTCTTCACCAACATCTATTTGAACAAGTTCGTCTTCAGTCGGAGGTTCTTTTTGCTCGAAACGGAACTCCCATTGATTATCTAATCTTTGGGCCCATTGTTCTGATTCAGGTGAGATTTCAAACTCTTCTTCGTCTTCATCACTTTCTTCAGAATGGTCAATGAAAACCATATTGGAAGACAGAATGTTGCAGTAGAAATCGCCGATACTTGTATCGGAATCCCAAGAGGTAGTACTGGAAGAATCAGATCTCTTATCTTCGTCAGACTCGGGAACTTCATGGAAAATATTGATAAAAGGAGTAGGAGCAATATAGCCCAATCCGTATTTTGTCCTTCCATATTTCAGAGGAGGAATACGAACAGGCATTTTTCTTCCTTTTCCACTATTGAGGCCAGTTCTGAAGTCATAG
Source organism: Iris pallida (assembly GCA_029216955.1). Classification (NCBI taxonomy): domain Eukaryota; kingdom Viridiplantae; phylum Streptophyta; class Magnoliopsida; order Asparagales; family Iridaceae; genus Iris; species Iris pallida. The sequence continues at coordinate 5,232,495 of JANAVB010000400.1, forward strand.
CCCATATTTTTGATGATGTCTTTAGATTGCTGACTATAGCGACGTAGTTGTAATCTTCCAGTATCATCGTTTTTGTCATCATCTTCTAAATCAGAAGGACTTTGGGGCCCTTTGTAAAAGAGTATTGGAATGTCTCCTGGCTTTCTGCTGGGAACTAGAAAGTATGAAGATTGTACAGGTTCTAGAGATACATCTGTATGAACAGTCTATACAACTCCTATGGTTATTGTGCTCAAGTCATCTAACAAATGTAAATAACTATGAACATAATTACACACATCAGCGTACTGCAAAGATGGAGACTTTTCATTAAATGTAAAAGCAGCAATATTTACATTGGGAGAAGGCTGAGCCTTAGAGATTTTAGCCAAGTCAATGACTAAAGGGGAAGAAGAAGAATGAGAAAAAGTTTTGTTTCGATTAAGATCGATAACAAATGGCTCAGAAGAGGTGAGCTCCCTTGAAGCTTGAGATGGAAGAGTAATCCGCCCTCCAACTGGAATTAGCAGAGTATCCTGTGAAGATACAGGAACTGTAGTATGCCCACTAACAGGAATGATCATTGTATCTTGAGCAGACGACTGAGGCAACGGAGAGATCCGTCCACTCACTGGAATGATGAAAGAACCTTCTCCAGAGGGTTTGGGAGATTGTTGCTGAGTAGCTCGACCTTTAACAGGGATTATTAAAGTCTCACTTTGTGAATCCTCTTTCTCCATAGCTTGTATGACCCTTGTGTTGGCCCAATGATTACATTGTGTTTTTGAATATGGCTAATCAGTTAAATTTAACATAATGATGTCACTAATATTCATATACTCACTATCATGTTGCTACTTAAACTTAGCTTTGTCCTAATTGTCCTATATTATATTGCTATGCTTGTATCGTACTGCAATATATTCTGTTGGCCTAACATGATATCATGTTGTTACTTATACTTAGCAATGTCCTAATTGTCCCATATTATATTGCTATGCTTGTATCGTACTGCAACATATTCTGCTGGCCTAACATGTATTTGTAGACATGCAGTAAGCATGATCAAACATGATCAAACAGGACATAGGCAATGAAGAATTAATGATGGAGCAAAGACGGCGTCATACAAAGAGATTTCTCCGAACCGCCTAGCGACCTATCCGGGGCCTCGCATCGGGGGTTCCGCTGCCCGGTCAGCGGACAGGGGTCGAGGGGGCAGCGCCCCCCGTCGGGGGTTCGGGGGCGAAGCCCCCGAAAGGTATTCAGATTTTCAGATCTGTTTATCTTCGGACGACTGCTGTCAGGGAAAAAGACGTCTTCAGGGCTGCTCAAATATCAGAAGAAAGGCATCATCAAAGGGCTCTTGGTTTTCCTACTTGTTCTAAGTCTGTAATCTTCAATTTATTGAGTCTAGGAGAATGTGTACGTTGAGTCGCACTGAGTCATCTCAACCCCTAGTATATCTCTCCAAAGCTCTACCATACAACAGACCAATTCCTGAACCAAGCCCAAGCTCCACAAAGCCCAAAAGCCAATGGACCAATTCTGTCTCCTGGAGACAGAGTTCGGGCCGAACTCTGCCTCCACACAGAGTTCGGGCCGAACTCTGTCCCCTGATTTTCAGGAGCTGATTTTTAGGGCCTGCTTGCTACAAGCTGTCCAACGGCCAAAAATTTGAATTATCCATACCGAATTCTGGCCGAATTCTGCTTGTCCCGAACCCTATAAATAGGCCTTGGTTTCTCTCATTTGATACCATCCACTCTTCTATTCTTCTTCTCTTACATAGCCTATATAGTCAAGAGCCTTACTCGTCCAATCTACTAGCCACAAAACTTCCTAAGCCCTAAGGTGCTCAAGTGCGATTCAGCTAGAAGTTTTTGTGCAAGAGTTGAAAAGAAAAGTCACTTGGACAATTCCAAGTCGCTTGGAAAAATCCAAGCAAATCGCCACTGCGATCCTCTGTAAGAAGTTGACGTGCTCTTCTGAAGAAAAGGCACGGGTTGTAAACTACTATTTCACAAATAGTGGATTTGAATCCTGAGCTAGAGTTCTCAGGCCTGGACTAGTCCTCCACGAGGGAAACCAGGTTAAAACTGCTGTGTTTGCGTATGCTTTTCTGATCTTTATTTACTTCCGCATTTTTCTCTGATTTATTTACTATCTTGATAGTTGTTTGGTGGAGGTGATATAGAGTTAATTTTTATTTGGTGATTATCGACACAAACTCTATTCACCCCCTCTAGAGTTGCCTACACCTGTGTTTTCACCTTGTATACTCTTCTTTGTACATTCGGGAATCATTGAAATAAGCTTCAACCCCATGGAAGGGATTTATATCAGCAACTTCTTTTTGTACTCTTCCATTGCTATCAATGTACTTAAAATACTGATGAAGAGTAGAAGGCACCACATTATTTTCATGAAGAAAGGGCCTCCCAAGAAGAAGATTATAGGATCCCACGATCTCAATCACATAGAAAGTGACTTTGGATCTGAAATCGCCTATCTGAAGCTTCAGATGAATCTTTCCCAAAGGCTCGCTTCGGCTTTGATTGAATCCTAAGATAGTAGTAACCGTCTTAGAAAGCTTGTGAAGAGGGATTTTTAGTTCATCCAACAGACTCTTTGGCATTATGCTTATAGCAGACCCTGGGTCAATGAGGATACGATCTATCTTCATCGTATCGATATAATCAGTGTAGTAGAAAGGCCGATCATGTCGATTATCCTCCAATAGCATGTTGTCTTGTGTAAAGATGATATTTGGGATAATCTCCAATACAATGTTGCAATGTAAGCAAGTGGCAGGTTCTGCATCTGGCTTCTTCAATTGTGCAATACAAGAGTCTGCTTGAAGAAGTGCTTCACTTAACGTCTCCCGAGTTTCTTTAGAAAGACGTAGAAGTTCAAAGAGGGACATTCTAGCTGGAGTATTAGCAAGTTGAGCTAGAATGTCGAAGTTATAAGGCTTCTGAAGCCCAAGAGGAGGGGACTTCTTGATTGGTTTATCAAACCGAGCCTGTTGTTTGCCTTTCTCAAAAGCCGTAGGCTTGGAAAAAACTGGTTCAACTGGTGTAGTTGAAGGAACAGGTGCAGTAGATGATTCTTCTTCAGGAGGAACATTAGGAGCATCTTTATCAGCTGGAGGGATATCAGGAGTATCCTCAGGATTCTTGGAATGATCCTTTAGATAAGGTTTCCCCGTTCGAGTAGCACCAGCAAGTGCTTCTTCTTTCTCTTTTGGCTCTGTGTCAGAGGTAGACCCAAGAGACGTCATATGACATGACTTAATCTTTCCAGCCTTTTTGGACTTTCGAGAAGTAGTATTTTGAGGAAAAGAAGATTCAAAATCTGCCACTAGATCAGGATGAATCCACATAATTTCTCCAGTTTCCAAAGTGATTGGCACTAATCCTTCAAATTGTGGAGGAGGAATATTCACTATCTCAAGAGTTGCCTTGGGAACAGGAACGATCCTACTTTCAAGGAGTTGAGGAGGGAAATCTCTGAATTGCATAGAGACGACGTTGGAGGTGACGGTCTTCTCTTTCGGAGTAAGGGAGATAGCTCCAGATTTAATCATTTCTTGGATCTTTCCTTTCAGTACATAACATGTACGAATTGTGTGACCCAACATTCTGTGATATGAGCAGTATTTGGGATGATCTGTCTTACCAGCTTCATCAGGTTTCTTGATTTCAGGTAATTGTATCTTATTACCTTTCAGCAGACATTCAAAGATACCAAGGACATCGTCATCATCGAAAGAGTATTCTTCCTTGGGGCGAGGTGTTCTTGGTTGTTGAGTTGTAGAGGTAGGAGAAGTTTGAACAGTTGATGCATCTTTGCTCTGAAGATTAACTTCAAGAGTTTCTTTTCCTTTGCGAACATTATTTTTATTGTTAGTACCTTGACCTATTTCTTTGGGAGTCATCTGCACTCCTAAACCTTTGAAGGTTTCAGCACTAATTTCTGCAGCCTTGGCACTAACTATAAAAGAAGGCCAGTCTTGGAATTGGGTGGATCCTGTCCACATGCTGATGATTGGCAACAAGTTTGATTTGCATGTGTCGATGGTGACAGCATCAGGAGTTCCAAGAGGCATCTTCAGAGCTTATCTTCGAAACCGTTCAATGTAATCCTCTGTAGTTTCATTATTTTTCTGCTTGATTCTAATAAGAGCAGACATAGTCATGTCATTGAGCCCTTCATAGAACCGTTCAAGAAATATCTGTTTGAAACCGGCAAATGAGGTAATGCTCCCATCTGGAAGACTTCTATACCATTCATAAGCCGTTCCCTTGAGACATCCAACAAACACCCGAGTAAGGAGGGCGTCGCTTGGTTGCAATTGATCAGTCATCACTTCAAAGTGATTAATAAACTGACTTGGAGAAGTGGTTCCATCATAGAATGAGATAGTAGGAGGCTTGTATTTAGGAGGATACGATACTTGCTTCCATTCTATCGGATAAGGTTGCTTGATGCCTAACCTTTGTAAACCATCTTTCTGTTTGAATGCTTCGAATTGAGTTTTGAGATTCCTCAATTCTTCATTAACAACTCCGGAGGATTGTGGAGTTGTAGCTTGTAGAGAATAGTTGGGAGGAGGAACAGCATTATAAGCACTACCCCCAGCTCCAGAGAGATTAGGGTTTGGTTGAGCTGGTCCAGGAGTATTAGATTGTACTGTTGGAGGAACTTGTACTGGACTTATATCAGTGTCAGTTGGTATGGCATCTGGTACAGTCTGTCGATTTTGCAACTGAGCTGTCATGAGTTCATACATTGATTTCATAGTATCAGCCATAGACTTCATTTGCTGCTCCAAAGAAGCAATTCTTTGATCTTGAGGAGTCAAGGAAGAGGAAGGTTCATTGTTCAATTCATTATTCCCATCCACCATATACGTCGTGACTGTACGAGGGATTATTGATGAACTGGTGGATGTTGTTTGTTCTGAATCACTGCTTCGTGCATCAAAGTCATTTATAGGAGAACTACCCCCAGTAGGAAGAGGTGGGAAGTTAGATTCTCCCAGAAATTCAGAATCATCTTCAGAGATCAAATTTCTTTGACTAGAAGCTAAGACTCTTGCTCTGGTGTTTCTATATACTCCATCTGGACTATCAGCTCTACCCCCAGTATCCCGAGAGGTCATGTTGACAGAAGCAAACAAAGGCTCATCTTCATCAGGCATAGGTTCACACTGAATCCGATTAAAGACAGATTGTCGTTTTGTTTGACATCTGCATTGCATTGTGACTCTTGGCTGGAAGTCACATTCATGATCAACATGGTCATAAGCCATTGATTGACATCTGCATTGAATTATGACTCTTGGATATAAGTCACATTCAGCATGGTCCTTTGACACAGAATCACTTCTTCTCTTCTGTTGAAGATATTCTCGTAAATCTGTTTGTGAAGATTGAGGAGTATATTTCCTGTTCTTGGGTCTTGATGGCTCTTGATTATATAGAGAATGATTAATATGAGCCACATAGTTTCTTGCATACTCTGCATCTGGATCTCTTATCCTTGTTTCTAACTGGTATGGTTTCTTAACACCAGAAGTGTTAATTTTTGTTCTTAGATCAGTTAGAGGTAACACATTAGTTTTGGAAACATGGAGTCATTGATCTGGATATTTGCAGAGAAGGAAAAGTTGAACCACCCCTTGATTAGGAGTTGGTAACAGACCTTTTCTAGACAAATTCTGTGCCCAATTCGAAGAAGTCATAGAAGAAGACATTAAGGAATGTTTCTTCTTAGACTCATTCAAGTTTTGAGACATAGAATGTCCAGAAGGAAGAGTAGTCAAAAGACCATCTCCTTTTCTTTGACTAACAAAATTGTCAGTCAAAGCTGTTCCTGAAGTAAAAACTAGAGGAACAGAAGAAACAACTAAAGAGTTATTTCTTTTCGAAGGGACTTTGTGTGGAAGACCACCCCCAGTTCTAGTGGAACTTGGCAAAGAAGAAGAGATAGCTAAAGAGCTATTCTTCTTAGATGAAATACACGCTGAAACAGGCTTGGTTAAAGAACCAATGCTGTTAGCGTGACTTTTGACTTTGGAAGTACACGCTGGAACAGACTTGGCTAAGGAGCCAGCACTGTTAGCGTGATTGTTGATTTTAGAATTATACACTGGAACAGACTTGGCTAAGGAACCAGTGCTGTCAGCGTGACTTTTGGGTTTGAAATTGTATGCTGGAACAGATTTGGATAAGGAGCCAGTACTGTCAGCGTGACTTTTAATTTTGGAGACACACACTGGAACAGATTTGGCTAAAGAGCCAGTACTGTCAGCGTGATTTTTGGATGTGAGATTGCACACTGGAACAAATTTAGCTAAAGAGCCAGTACTGTCAGCGTGATTTTTGGATGTGAGATTGCACACTGGAACAGATTTGGCTAAAGAGCCAGTACTGTCAGCGTGACCTTTGATTGCTGTCATCTTCGAGCGCACAAGAGTGTGCGTGCTTGCAGTAGAGTTCTTGCCAGTGTTAGGAGTAGACACTGTGGCAGAGACTTCACCATTGGCTGCCAACTGATTCTTAGGGACATAGACAGAGTGTCCCTTCGACTTGGCAGTGATGATGGAGGCTGTAGTGGGCTTACCACTCTTAGCCCGCTGTATTTCTTCACAGGCGAGTTGATCAAATTGGATCGTCATCACCTTCTTCGTCGAGCCGATTGACGAAGTGTCGCATTGAGTTGTTGCCATCTCAGAAGAGGAGATGGTTTTCCCCAGCAGAGTTGCCAATTTGTTTTCCATAAATAAATTCCTTTATTTATTATGTATCTGGGAAAATTACAACTGTGGGAATCTGATCTAGAAGACGATCACTTTATCCCTTGGACTATGCGAAGAAGAAAAGCTCTCAAAATTTTGACAGTAGATAACTATGTATCTGTACAATGAATGAGAAAAAGAACTCTATTTATAGAGTCAAAAATAATAACTGAAAAGATAACTGTCTTCACAGCCTGTACTTAGTTGAAAATTACGCATGATTTAACATACGCAAGGTTGTGAGCAGTTACTGGACGTGGCCTGTAACTGTTGGACACATGGCGATCATACATGAGTCGTGTGCAAGTTACAGGACACGCAGGCGAGAGATCAGTGGCATGGCTGCCACGTACTCCAATTTGATGAAATCTACGCAGACTTGTTGAAGACAAAATCCACGCAGACTCGGGGCAGAAAGCTTCAAAATCCACGCAAACTTGGGGCAAGAAGCTTCAGGATCCACGCAGACTCGAGGCAAAACGCTTCAAAATCCACGCAAGCTTGAGGAAGAAAACTTCAGAATCCACGCAAACTTGAGATGAAGATCTCACAATACACGCAGACTTGAGGAAGAAAACTTCAGAATCCACGCAAACTTGAGATGAAGATCTCACAATACACGCAGACTTGAGATAAGACTGCCAGCTGTCTTGATTCAGCGTGCCTCGACTGACACAAAATCTCTGACAGTGATTGCTTTTGTCAGTCGCATTAAATGACAAGAAGCTCTTTTGGTACGCCAACTTGACGAAGGTTGAGTCTTGCTGAAGAAGATTTCGAAAATCATGCAATAGACGGCTGTGATCTCTCGAATTCTGTACATACGTGGCATACGAAGAGACATTCTTCGACTGTTGTGCTGTCAGTCATAATTACTCTCTGACAAATGATGAGTTGTCTCCTCAGCGTGATTTGTAAATATTGTCCTGATCAACTGAGCGTGACTTTTGACTCTGTCCTGATCAACTCAGCGTGACTTTCATTTTTGAGGCCTACACGGGTCACCGTCGTGTCAGGTCATTAATCAGGTGGCCCATGCAGGTCTTGTCAATCAAGAAATGTGAGGGTTTACCGAATAGATGTCTCAATCAATATTCGCCCTTGATCTCTGCTCGTATCTTCAAATCCCTGAGATTCTTGACCTGATCACATGCTTGTATCATTGATCTGTCCTGGTCCTTTTCTTACTGTTCCCTATGTCATCTTCCTCAGCGGCATTGCTCCCGGACCTGCCAACCATCCAGAGGAAGCTCAACAAGCACCCCAGCGCCAGGAAGATCAAGCTCAGCACTCTGGAGTAGCCTCCCGAGTTATGCTTCCCGGAGGCTCAGAACCTCCAGTTCAGGCAGCTCTGCCCATTCAACCAGCTAGACAGGATGAGGGACCTTTGGTAGGGCTTATCAGAGAACTGCTTGCATCCCAAGATCGTCGAGGCGACGCCTTGCACCAGGAAGTTCATGATGTACTAAACCGAGGAGGTCTCCAAGGGAATCAGGCGGCCAACAGTTTCAAGCGCTTGAACCCTCCCTTCTTTGACGGTAGTGAAGATGCGATTGCCGCGGACGCTTGGCTTCAGGATACCGAGGTGGTTCTAGAAGCAGCTAGGACACCTGAAAATGAGAAGGTGGCGGTAGTACGCCTACAGTTGTTAGACTTGGCTCGCGATTGGTGGGCAGCTCAGGCCATGGGGTTAGCGGCACCAGTCACTTGGGCGACGTTCAGAGAGAGGTTCCAGACAAAGTACTTCGATGCGGTGGCACGGTACGACCTGCAGACCAGATTCACCAACTTGAAGCAAGGAGGCAGGACGGTCGATGGCTATGCGACCGAGTTTTCCAGGCTGAGTAGGTTCGTCCCCACTTTGGTGGCGACCGAGTTCGATAGGGCTCAGCGGTTCCAGCAAGGGCTGCACTTAGAGATATTATTGGCTGTGGAGCAGTTGGAGCACCAGACGTTCGATGCAATATTGAAGGCAGCAAGGAGGCATGAGTATACCTCCCGGAGAATTGTGGACAGGACCGGAGGCAGGAAGCGGTCCCACAACCAGATGCACCAATCTTCAGCTCCAGCACCGGCAGCTAGGGGTATAACCATTGGAACTCCGAGGCGGACGGCCTCAGTAACGTCGGTTCAGCATTCGACCCCGATGTACCCGCAGCAGCAGAAGCAGAAGCAGTCTTCCGCGGTGGGATGTTCTCATTGCGGAAAGCCGGGCCATGTAGTGGCAGAGTGTCGTAGGGCACAGGAATTGTGCCTGGCTTGTGGAGGAACAGACCACCAGATAGGGACCTGCCCGAATAGGGGAGGTCCATCATCATCCAACCTTTCTAGTTCTTCGGTGAGAGGACCAGCCCCAGTTCCAGTCCAGCAGCAGCAGCAGCAGCTGTACCCGAGGCCATTGTTGCCTCAGGCCCAGGCCTTTCAGCAGCAGAACCAGCAGCAGTTCACCCAGGCTCCAGCACAGAACCGACAGAGGGGTTTCCAGTAGAGGGGACCCGCAGCTAGAGGTCATGCTATGATGATGACCATGGAAGAAGAAGTTGCACCAGGTGAGGTAGTGGCAGGTACTATTCTCGTCAACACTTTTCCAGCATATGTATTATTTGATTCTGGTGCATCGCATTCATTCATGTCTGCACGATTCGCGACACGGATAGGATTGGAGCCCGAGTCATTATCAGTGAGGCTCAATATACTTACTGGTAATGGTCTTGTGGGAGTAGATCGAGTGTTTTCCTCGTGTCGGATCGTAGTTAGCGGTAGAGAGTTCCCCGCTAGGCTCATAGAGTTTCCTATGGCAGACTTTGATGTAGTCCTAGGCATGGATTGGTTGAGAAACCATTATGCTAGGATAGACTGCCATGTTGGCAGAGTTGTCTTTAGTATTCCCGGAGAGCCAGAGTTTTCATTTTCCAGAGGCGCCGTGGAGCCTTCTCTCCCAGTATTGCAGATGGCAGTAGCAGCAGTACAGTTGCCCCGGATAGTTGAAGAGTTTCCAGATGTCTTCCCAGAGGAACTTCCAGGGATGCCACCAGAGCGGGAGATCGAGTTCACCATCGACTTGATTCCCGGGACAGTACCAGTATCAGAGCGAGTCTACAGAATGGCGCCTTCAGAGTTGGAGATTTTGTACAAGATGATTGAAGAACTCAGGACCAAGGGATTCATTCGTGCAAGTGGATCGCCTTGGGGAGCCCCGATGCTTCATGTGAAAAAGAAGGATGGTACGTCTAGGCTATGTGTAGATTATCGTACCTTGAACTCAGTGACAATCAAGAACAGATACCCTCTCCCGAGGATAGATGACTTGTTTGATCAACTCAAGGGGGCTTTAGTTTTTTCGAAGATAGACTTGCGGTCAGGATACCACCAGATCAGAGTTAGAGAGCAGGACATCCCGAAGACGGCGTTCAGATCTAGGTACGGGCATTGGGAGTTTCTAGTTATGCCCTTTGGAGCGACCAATACGCCGGCAGTATTCATAGACCTCATGAACCGTATTTGCATGCCTTACTTGGATCAGTTTGTGATAGTGTTCCTTGATGACATCCTGGTCTACAGCAAGAGTGAAGCAGAGCATGAGGAGCATCTCAGGATCGTCCTTCAGACGCTTAGGGAGCACCAGTTATACGCCAAGTTCAGTAAATATGAGTTCTGGCTCGATCGCATTTCGTACTTGGGTCACATCATTACCCGAGGAGGAGTGGAAGTGGATCTCCAGAAGATTGTGGCCATCGAGTCTTGGCCAGTACCCAACTCAGTGGCAGAAGTTCGCAGCTTTCTTGGATTGGCCGGCTACTACCGGCGGTTCGTCTCTGATTTTGCAAGGATTTCAGCACCGATGACCCAGTTGACCCGCAAGGATGTGCCGTTCGTTTGGACAGCAGAATGTCAGGAATCATTTGAGAAGTTGAAGCGAGGTTTGATAACGGCTCCCATTCTCACCCTTCCAGATGGGATCGGAGGATTCACAGTTTATTGCGACGCTTCAGGCAGAGGATTGGGATATATTTTGATGCAGCATGGGAAGGTAATTGTTTATGCGTCACGTCAACTCCGTGATCATGAGAAGAATTACCCGACCCACGACTTGGAGCTAGCAGCAGTAGTGTTTGCACTTAAGTTGTGGAGGCACTACTTGTACGGAGACAGAGTGGAGATATTTACTGATCATAAGAGCCTGAAGTATGTTTTCACCCAGAAGGATCTTAATATGCGGCAGAGAAGATGGCTCGAGCTACTGGTGGACTACGATGTGGATTTGCAGTATCATCCAGGGAAGGCCAACGTTGTAGCAGATGCGTTGAGCCGGAGAGCCGGAGTTTATTTCCTGACGGCGCAACCAGAGCTATTGGCAGATCTTCAGAAGATGGGTATAGAAGTTATCCTTCCTTCCAATGTGGCCTTGATGGCCAGCCTACAGATTTAGTCCACCATAGTTGAGAGGATCCGGACAGCACAGTTAACAGATTCTAAGATTCAGCGGCTCAGAGCAGAGTGCGAGGCAGGGAGAAGGCCAGAGTTATGTATTCATCAGGATGGTACACTTCGACACGGCACGCGTCTTTGTGTACCCAGTGGAGATATCAGACAGGAAGTCATGGCAGAGGCTCACAGTTCGCAGTATTCCATCCATCCAGGCAGCACGAAGATGTACAGAGATATTCGTCAACACTTTTGGTGGAATAGTATGAAGAAAGAGATAGCCCGGTATGTCTCTCGATGTTTGGTTTACCAACAGGTCAAGGCTGAACATCAGAGGCCAGCTGGACTTCTTCAACCCTTGCTGATCCCAGAATGGAAATGGGAGCACCTTACCATAGATTTCGTGACTGGGTTACCCAGATCTCCGGCAGGCAGAGATGCTATTTGGGTCATTGTGGACAGGCTTACCAAGGTGGCATACTTTCTTCCATTTAGAGTTGGACAGTCGAGGGCACAGCTAGCAGAGATGTATCTCAGGCAGATCGTCAAACTTCACGGAGTGCCAGTCAGCATAGTATCAGACAGGGATACGAGATTCACATCACACTTCTGGTGCAGTCTTCATCAAAGTTTGGGGACTCGTCTCAAGTTCAGCTCAGCGTATCATCCGCAGAGAGATGGGCAGTCAGAGCATACTATACAAACTATCGAAGATATGTTGCGGTCATGTACCCTTGACTTCGGTGGTTCGTGGAAGGATCACCTGCACCTGGTGGAATTCTCGTACAACAATAGTTTCCAGGCCAGTATCCAGATGGCACCCTTCGAGGCTCTGTATGGCAGGAAGTGCAGATCCCCGTTAGCATGGGACGATGTCGGAGAGAGGCAGATGCTCGGTCCAGAACTGATTTCTCAGACGGTTGAAGTGGTCAGGAAAGTCAGAGATCACCTCCGAGTTGCTCAGGATCGCCAGCGCCATTGGGCCGATGCTCATCGGCGTCCCTTAGAATTTGCCGTCGGTGACCATATATTCCTTAGGATCTCGCCTACCCGCGGCGTCATTCATTTTGGCGTGCGGGGAAAGCTTAGTCCTAGGTATATAGGGCCGTTCGATATTCTGGAGCGAGTAGACGATGTGTCCTATCATCTCGCTCTTCCGCCGTCGCTAAGTGAGGTACATGATGTATTCCATGTATCCCAATTAAGACGGTACATCCCGGACCCGAGCCATATCCTAGATCATTCGGAATTGGTTGTTGGTACCAACCTTTCGTATGAGGAGAGGCCCGTGTCTATATTGGACCGGAGAGAAAAGACGCTCAAGAACAAGACTATTAACTTAGTCCGTGTTGCTTGGGGTCATCACTCTCTAGGTGAGTCAACGTGGGAGCGTGAGGACGACATCCGATCGCGATATCCCTACCTGTTTGACTCGTAAGGTATAATATCTTTCTTATGCCTTACGCTTTCCCTTTCCTTGCTTGCATTGTATGATTGTATGATTGAACTGCTTAGTGTAGCTTGCCTGTTCTTAGTATAGCTTGTCGTGGCAATCTCTAGCTCCTTGATTAAATTCCGAGGACGGAATTCTTTGAAGGTGGGTAGAGTTGTCACCCCCATTTCCTGTATTTCGTATTTGTACTCGTGATTTGATTTCGGCACGTATTTTATTTTCTCGACTTGTGGATTCGGGTTCTCGTAAATGGGTTTTGGACCATGGCTTGGTTTTATTTTGTGGAGTTGGTTTGGTTTGGTTTGGTTCATCATGAGTGGAACACCTTAGCCTATTCTCCACCTCCATTCCATCACAACCACCCTCATTAAAATCCACCAACTTCTTCTTTCTCCTCCATAACTCCATTAATTTCTTTCAACTTCTTCTTCTTCCTTCTTCCACACAACTCCCCAACCCATAGGCAAGTGCACCTTGCCATCAAATAAGCACCACTTTTTATTTGTTCATTAGCTAGATTAGGCCATGGCGATCAATATTAGAACTTGACATTTTGTGATTTGGAGTCTCTATTGTTCTAGATCTAGGTTTTGACTATTTTTGGATTTACATGGTTTTGATCTATTTTGGTTGGATTTTTGTGGGTTTTGATGCTTCCATGTGGAAGAGAATTCAATTTTACTCAAGTTAGACCTTTGAAAATCTAGATTTGATTTTGATTTTACCAAGATATGAAGTTTTGAACCTTAGAGTTCTTGGAGTCTTCTTCTCGGCCTGGAGAAGAAGACAGCAGCCTGCGCTTTTTAGCGCAGGGCTGGATTGCGCATTCCCCCTCGGCCAGCGCTCCTTAGCGCAGCGCCGACTGCGCAGCTTGCCCCTTGGCGAACTGCGCTCAACCCGAGTGCGCATGGATTCATGCGCAGTCTGCTCATGCGCAGTCCGCTCATGCGCAGTCTGCCCATGCGCCATCTATCCCTGTGCACTCCACTCATGCGCAATCTGACCCTGCGCCATCCACCCTTGCGCAATCTGTCCAATCATGGAGATTTGGTTTATTTTTCCTTAATCTTGGCTCTTCTATAGCCCTGTATATTGGTATTTTATTAGATATTTTACGCCCATTTTATATCCTTACGCCTTTTGTCATGAACTTGATTTACTTAATATGTTTGGAATGACTATTGTACATGGCATGGCATGACAAGGAACTAGCATAACATGACAGTGACCCATAGTGGTGCACTCCTGACATGACCAACCTGACTTGATAGTGGCCCGTGGCGGCGCACTCTTGACATGTACTTGACTTGACCTGTACTTGACCTGACTTGACTTGACTTATAACTTGTAACTTGACTCGTATAATCAACTTGACACCGTGGGTGCTCCTGCTTGCTTGCTTGTACAATCCACTTGCCTTGTCTTGCATCATGTCTAGGACGTGACTTCCTGGGTACCACGGCCAGGGACTCGCGCTAAATTGGATTAGGCTAATTATTAGATCAAACTAGAACATGGAGAATTCCCAGTCACAGGCAATCTTGTTATCTGGGCGCTTTAATGGACTTGTAGCTTGCCGACGAGTAGAGCACATTTCCAGCACACTGTCATGTGTTGCACCCTCTAAGTCACCTAAGGGTACATTTGTCTCCCGGGCAATGTACCCACCTATAACTCTCAACCCGCGGAAGGATAACTGGATGGTCTGCAGGGCTTGGGACTGGAAATTCTCACTTGCATCTTGTTAGTAATTAGGCTTGTGATAACCCTAGTTAGTTAAAGTAGTAAGCTGTAGTACTTGCTTGGCCGATTGTGAATGAATGGTGTCCAGCTCTGTCTAAGTCTTGTCTAGCCCCTGTACCTGGAACTCTTGATCATGATTGTTTTACTTATCTCTAACGATAAATGGGTAGAGACAGTGAGCTATTCAGGCGAAGGGGTACAATCCCGGTCCTTGTTTGGTTTAAGGATTGTAACCTGGCTCCCGGAATGGTTCCACGTCCCTAGTCGTTTATCGCCCTGTGTACTTTACTACTTGTACTTTCTTTTATTCTTTATGTTCTGATATGCTGGCTTTTGTTCTTGTTTGTGGCCTCCTTGTGGCACTTGCTCTTTCTGGGGTTTGACCCAGCTGGTTTTGTGTGGCCAAATTTCGGAGCAGCTTCCGAGGATCTACCAAGCTTCCAGCCCAATGGTGAACACTAGACGGAACCCGGGCTACGAGTGGATTTTCCCTTTTTGTTTCACCCACTTATATGTAAATTTATTCTTTTGAGGCGTTTAGCCGACGAGCACCTGTTAGCTCGATGCATATTTATTTACTGTCTGCCTACGGGCTGTAAACATGATTAACAAATCATAGGGTTGATCATGTATGACCGAACTCTTGCTAGTCCTATCATTTTGTACGACTAGCTTCATGATCATCCGATATGTAATATTTGGGACGCCTTATATATATATATTTGATGCTCTAACATCTTGTAACTCTGTTCATTGCTGGAGATTGAGACAATAGGCTTGACCTTAAGAGACTGCTGGCTTGTAGTAAACCCTCATATCTAGACAGCCGTGACCGTATAGTTGAGATGTATTCTATTTCAATATACGTAGCTGGCTATGTCCGCCCCCGCTCTCCAGTATTCTGGTTCTGGGCATGACAACTGTATATTGGCAGTATTTATATATATATATATATATATATTTTTATAGTTAGTAAATTTATATATATATATATTTGTATTTATATACATATATGTATATATGTATATATTTTCATGTGTATATATATTATTATATATATATATATTAATATATATATGTATACAATATTTGTATATGTATATATACTTTGTAATTAAGTATTTTCTTATATATATGTCACGCCCCAGAACCAGAATACCGGAGAGCGGGGGCAGACATAGCCAGCTACGCAATCCCAAAGTACGTTAATACTCTGAAATCACGTATAAGCTGTCAAGACATGGGGGTTACTCTACAAGCCATCAGTCAATCCTATGGTTTAACAATCCTAGGTATCTCAATCACAGGCAATTATACAAGAGCAAAGAGTACGATCATCATACATACAATAGTAAGGCGTTCCGAACCATATATACATGAATGATCATGAAGCCATTACCACAGAACTGATAACTAGCTAGAGTATTAGTCGTACATGATAAGACTAGCTATAGTCTAGAATACACATATCATGTTTATGCCCGTAGGCTACAATATCAAGGAAAATACCAAAATATGAGCTAAACACGTGCTCGGGGCTAAACGTTACAAGAGGAGAATTTACATATCAGTGGGAGAATGAAAAAAGAAACCCACTGAGGCACTCTGGTGCTCCGGCTGGTCACCGTCGAGTAGATGGTGCGGTAGATCCTTCGGGCTCTTCTATTAGAACCTGGCCATGCAAAACCAGTGGGTTCAGACCCCAAATAGCAAGTACCACAAAGGAGGCCGAACTATGAACTTAAAACCAGCAATCATTATCATTCAATAAGCAGATAAGTAAAGGAGAATCGAGATTCGTGCAGTACCAATGCACTCATCCCGAACATAGAGAGACAGTAAGTAAATCATCATTTGACATAAAGTAAACTGGAGAACATGTTAAATAAATAGAACTGGGAATGTGATATACGATGAGATAACCATGGGACTATTCAGATAACCAGGTTACAACCCGTAAACCAAACAAGGACCGGGGTTGTAACCCTTCGTCTGAACAGAACTTGGTTTCTCCCACCATTTATCGGCAGGATAAAATAAAAAATCAGGACATGTAACGATTATGTACAGGACAGGACGAATATGAACAATCAGGTCATGTGACAATCTTGTACAGGATCAAGTCAAGACTAGACTGAGTTAGACTCCATTCAATCAATCACGGCCAAGCAATAAGTACGGCTTGATACTTTAACTAACTAGGGTTATCACAGGCCTAGTTACTAGCAAGATGCAATGAGATTCTTCCAAGTCCGGTTACCTGTTTGTTACTACCTGAATGACCCCAGCAAAGAAAAGGAAAAGATAGCATGATATAGCAGACACACTGTAGTAAGATACATGTGTCCTAAGGTACCACACTCGACGGCGGGCTGGAAGTGCGCTCATCTCGACGGATAGCAACAAATCCCATGTATATATATAAGGCCGGGATCAAAGGGACAACAGGTAACTGGGAAAGTCTCTCCATGAAATACTTGATCAAGATATATCATATTCAGTATGAATCCCTGACCGTGGGAAACCAGGAATTCATGTCCTAGACATGATGCAAGACAGGACTGGATCATTTGTACAAGCACAATCGCCCACGGTGTCCAGGTTAATTATACAGGTCATGTCATGTCAGGTAGCCGTCGCAACAGCTATCAAGATATATCATATCAGGTCTACTTGTCAGGAGTGCGCCACGACGGGCCACTATCATGTCATTATCATGTCAAGTTTACTGGTCAAGAGTGCGCCATGACTGGCCACTATCAGGTCATGTCAGGTCATTAATTAGGAGTGCACCACTACGGGTCACCGTCGTGTTTAGGGTACATGTGTCGGACAGTATAGTGCAAGCATTCAATCAGGAGACTCAAGTTATGCTGAGGTTACAAGACACAAGTCATCACTAAAGATCAAATAACAATAGAGAAATAATAATAATAACAATAATTAAATAGCTGGACAAGGCACAGGAAGGAGTCCTGCGGCTCAGGGTCACTATCAAGTCATGTGTAGCAGGTCAAGTTATCAGGTCAAGTTATCATGCATGTCAGTTCTTGGTCACACCATACAATTGTCATTTCAGTCATGCCAATCAAATCGTGATTTATCAAGTTCAGGACAAAAGGCGTAAGGATATAAAATGGACGTAAAAATATACAATAGGGGTTACAAGACAGAGTTAACAGTAATAATCAGCTAATAATGATAATAATAATAATAATAATAATCATTCAAGCAAGGCACAAGGGAGAGCCATGCGGCTCGGGACCACTGGAACTCATACGGCCAAGAAGGGAGTAGCATACTGCTTAGTGAAAACAGGGGCATGCGGCTAGAGGGTAGGGGCGCATGCGGTCAGCGGAAGGGGAGGGCCCATGCGGCCAGGAAGAACTAGGTCTCACGCGGCTGGCCAACCGCCAAGTATATGCGGCCCGGTCGAGTGGAGTCTTATGCGGCTCAATGAGGCGGGCGCACATGCGGCTCACGGGAAGCAAGGGCTCATGCGGCTGAAAGGAGCAGGGGTTTATGCGGCTCAATTCAGTTAGTCATGCGGCTGAGAGGACTCGAGTCCTCATGAGTGCTGTACATATGCGGCTAGGAGCTCATGGATGCATATGCGGTTGCAAGTGTTGAGTTCATGCGGCCCAGGGTGGGCGGAGTTCCATGCGACAGCGGGGAGTAAGCTTATGCGGCTGACTGGGTATGAGCCCATGCGGCTCGGAAACTAGGAGGGGGTGCATGCGGCTAAGGATGGAAGAAGTCCATGCGGCCAAATGTGCCAGAGCCTCATGCGGCTAGAAGGGTAAGACCTCATGCGGCTCAATACACATGCGGCCAGGAATACTTGCCGCATGAAATATTCATGCGGTCAAGTCTAGCACAGTTCATCTTCTCCAATATTCAGAGAAGAAGAACGCCATGAGAGCCAAGTTCTCAAGCTCCATAAAACACTCATCCGGAATCCAAATCCGAACTTCCATAGGTCAAAATGGGGCAGAATGAAATGCTCTACAACATGGAACCATCAGTTTACAAAAATATACAAGTTAAACAGATCAAAACCCACGAAAACCGAATTTACTCCAAAGTTAGATCTACAACAATCTAGCCATCAAAATAGAAAACTCCAAGTTCTAAACATGCTTAGAATGTAACAATAAAGAGAATGGAACAAACGAAATGGAATTCGTCCAACATTCGGCAAGGTGTACTTGCCTTGGGCTGGAGGAAGAAGATGAAGATGAAATGAAAATAATGGAGGGGAGAGAGTGGTAGGTGGCTTATATAACAAGCCCAAGCAATCTCCACCATTCATTCCCCTCTACTCAATCTAAACCATACACCTCTCTCATAAAGAACCAAACCAAGTCCAAGTCAAAGTTAAACCAAACCATGGTAAACCAAAACCCATTAAACCAAGTCAAATGCCAAGCCAAGTTAAACCAAACCCAATAAAACCAAATCCAAGTTAAACCAAGCCATGAAAACCCTGCACTTTGGAAAATTTTAAAATATCACGCAAATCGAGAAATACGAAATAAGGCTCAGATAAACACGTATCCGTATAAAATACCGATACAGTGAGACGGGTCTCACAATATATATATATATATATATATATATATATATATATATATATATATATATATATATATATATATATTCATTTTGTATAATTTTACCTTATTAAAATATTAATATTTATTTTGCACTTTTACCAATTTGTATTTTAGTGTATTTAAATTACTGCAACCATTTGGTGTCCAAGCCTAACATGGGTTTTTGGGCCCAAATGTATTTTCACACATTCAAGACCTGTACAAGTCATATTGGACTTGATTCATGGCCTTGGGTCCTGTATTTGAACTTTGGTTCAAATTATATACATGGACAAAATACGCAAATAATTAATTATTTAATTTCGATTGTGTGCAATGATGTTTATGATTTTCTAAAAATACTTTAATTGCTGTTAAAATTCTGGAAAAATAGTATTTAGATACTATGTTAATTTAGCTAATTTAGTATAATATTTATAGTATTTAAATTACAGTTTTGCCACTAGTTTGGCATATAAAACCAAAACTCATTTTCTGTGTACTTAGGAAAACTGATTTTTATAAAATACTTGTACTGGTTAATAAATTCCAGAAAATTATAATAAATTTCTATAATTAACAAGGATCGTTTTGGTACTTTATTTTATGTAAAATTAAGCTTTTTGTCTATCTCAAAAATTATTGGAACACAATGATCATTTGATTTATTTATTGATTTATTACGACTTGTAACTTTTTGTGTTATTTTGAGTTTTAGCCGTATTAAACCTCACCCCTCACTAGTGTAAAGACCCTGGAAAGTTAGTTAAAGTAGTATGTCACCCTACATTGGTCTCCTATACCAAATTTATCATTTTGGCTAGGTGCCCAGTCACAAGTCGTGTTTCACAAATTAGTGTCTTAGTGTTTTAGCTTAGTATAAAAACTAAGTTTATACATTTATTTCTACAGTGACGAGTTACCAGACATCTATAGCACTTTTATCGTAGCTTGCTTTGCTTTGCTTTGCTAGAGGCAAGTACTTTCTACAAACTTTACATACTGCTATAACAATAAACTGTGATTTACCAACCATGTTAAATGCTGATCCTTGGGGTAGCAAGTTAGAACTTTACATGTTGTATTACTTTTAGTCTCTGCCATGTTTAGACAGTATCTCATATCTCTCACATGTTTAAATAACGGGTTAAGGGGAAACTGTTAGTATTATACGTGAACATGACCCCCTTCTCCGTATGTATTTACCGCGCTCGGTGACATTCTATATGTGACCTTGCCATATGTTCTGATCCCGCGTTTGTGTATGGATATACACCGATGCCGTTTGTACACGTATGTGCACACCAGAAAAACTTGATATGTACCGCTGTACATCCTATACACCTATTGACCGATTCACGTACATGCTACGGTTTTAAACTTTTAAACTACATGTTGTTATTTCTAAAAAGAACTAAATAACCCATGATATGCCATGATTCCAGTTTATTATATTCTTGTTCATGCTTCGTATATTTAGTTTGCTAGATTCAGTACTTGCTCCCGTCCTGACAGGATAACGTTGTAGGTGTCCTTACTGAGGAGGAGTTACTCTGCGACACATATTATGGAGATACTGTCGAGGACCCGGCTTTGCTTTACGAGGATGTTCCTGCAGGGAACCTCGCCTAGCTGTCTTTTTGCTTTAGACTTTTGAGTGTAGTCATGTATTAGACTACGTATTTTGTAACTGGACATGTATCCAATTTTACATTTCAGACTTGTACTTGGACATTTTACTATATATGACGACTTTTGTGTTTGGAGCATTTATGACTTTTATTCACTTATAGAACTATTAGCACATTTAGTCTTATCCTGTTGTCTTTAGAACAGCTTACTACGTTTTATATCAAACGTAGGCTGGACATGACTCGGCCTGGCCCAACAATTTGGGTAGCGGGTCGTGACATGATCACAATGCTAGAGGGTGCCAAGGAGGACCAGTTGGAGGGAACAACAAAAGATGTCACGCCCCAGAACCAGAATACTGGAGAGCGGGGGCAGACATAGCCAGCTACGTATAATGAAATGGAATCCATCTCACCATACGTTCACGGCTGTCTAGATATGTGAGGGTTTTACTACAATCCATCAGTCTCTTATGGTCAATAACAATCCTAGTGTCTCAATCACAAGCAAGTAAGTAAATGTTACAAGATGTAAGATCACCAAATATACAATAGTAAGGCGTCCCAAACATTACATATTCAGTTGATCATGAAGCTAGTCGTTACAAAATGTCAGGACTAGCAAGAGTTTAGTCATACATGATCAACCCTAGGTTGCCAATCATGTTACAGCCCGTAGGCAGACAGTAAGTAAAATGTACACGAGCTAAACAGGTGCTCGACGGCTAAATGCCTCAAAATAATAATTTTACAATAGAGTGGGAGAGCCAAAAATAAACCCACTCGTTGCCCTGGTTACGCCTGGTGTTCACCATCGGGCTGGAAGACCGGTAGATCCTCTGGTGCTGCTCCGGTATCTGGCCATACAAAACCAGCTGGGTCAGACCCCAGAAAGAGCAAGTGCCACAAAAGAGGCTTTACTTAGGAACTAAAACCAGCATATCACAATAGAATATTAAGATAATAAATAAAGAACTGATAGTAATATAGATAACAACAGTAAACTGAGTACGAGGGAACCATTCAAGTAGCTAGGTCACAACCCTTAAACCAAACAAGGACCGAGGTAGTAACCCTTCACCTGAATAGAAACCCGTCTCAAATACCATTGGTAAGGTAACAAGACAATAATTGAAGAGAGGACACAGAACTGCTCCGGGAGCCAGGTTACAACCCTTAAACCAAACAAGGACCGGGGTTGTAACCCTTCGCCTGAACAGAACTGGACCCCTGATCTTTATTGTTAAGGCTGGCACAATAAGCAGGACGATATATGATAAGATAACCACGGAACTATTCAGATAGCCAAGTTACAACCCTTAAACCAAACAAGGACCGGAGTTGTAACCCTTCATCTGAACAGAACTTGGTATCCCATCATTTATCGATACAAGAAATCATGTCATGATACAATCTTGTACAGGATCATGACAAACTAGACTGGGCTGGACTCCATCCAATCAATCACGGCCAAGCAATAAGTACGGCTTGATACTTTAACTAACTAGGGTTATCACAGGCCTAGTTACTAGCAAGATGCAATGAGATTATTCCAACAGCCACAAGCCCTGCAGACCATCCAGGTTATCCAAGTCGAATATCCGTTTATGAAGGATGCAACACGTGACAGTGTGCTGGAAATGTGCCCTACTCGTCGGTAGGCTACACGTCCACTGAATGCGCCTAGATAACGGGATTGCCTGTAGCTGGGAAATCTCTTCATGACTACTGAATTATTCTAGTTTATTAGCCTGAGTCAATTGCAGTAGGTATCCCTGACCGTGGTACTCAGGGATCCCTATCCTAGACATGATGCAAGACAGTACTGGTTTATTTGTACAAACACAATCTCCCACGGTGTCCGGGTCATTCCTACTTATCATGTCAGGCTAGCTGTCGTAACAGCTTGTCGAGATACATCATGTCAGTTTACTTGTTAAGAGTGCGCCACAGCGGGCCACTATCGTGTTCTGTTCTTACCTTATAATGAATGAGAAAAACTTGCATAAAACAACTAGTGACATATTCTTGAAGCCAATGAAAAGATCTACAACTTTCATGTTTTGAGTTTTTCAAGATTCTAGCTACAAAATAACTTAAACAGGCAAAAACAGCGAAATAGAGCAATTACGGCGCATGGGATTCCTGCACAATCGACGCATGAGATTCCTGTACAAATCGGCGCATGGGATTCCTGCACAAATCGGCGTATGGGATTCCTGCGCAAATTGGCGCATGAAAATTCCTGCACAAATCGGCACATGGGATTCCTGCGCAAATCGGCGCATAGGAATTTAAACTCACGTTGTGTCTTCAGTACATGCGCGTAAGGAACCTACGCGCATGACACGCTCGGAGTTAAGAGATGCGTTGCCGGGACATCACAGCGCATGGCCTCCCAGGCGCATGAGGTTCCCGGCGCATGGGGTTCATCGTCCCCAAACAGCAAGTTCAGCCATGAAAGTCCTAAAAACTTGCTATGGCCATAACTTCCTCATCCGAAGTCGAAATCAAGCGAAACAAAAGCCAAAACTGTATGAAATTGAATTCTCTACAACATGGAACCACTAGTTTTTGGAAATACCAAGTTTTTAGAGATCAAAACCAAGAAAACTAAACAAGAAGGAACTTAAAACTTAGATCTACAAAAATATAACCATCAAAACCGAAAAATTTCAGTTCTAAAGAGGCTTAGAATCTAGTAAGGAAGAGAATGGAACAATAAAACATGAGATCCATCATGAAGCAAGTTTGCACTTGCCTAAGCTCTCCCCATCTCTCTCCCTCCTGGTGGTTGAAGAAGTAATGGTGGAGAAGAAGAAGAGTAATGAAGAGAGAGAAGGAAGTAGGATTAATAAATGGTAGTGGTGGTGGTAGGTAAGGGTTCACCCCTTGGTTCATGATGAACCAATAGCAATCCTCAAACCGAATCAAGCCAACCCAAACCAAGAAATAAACCAAGTCGGGAATAAAACTAAGCCAGGGATCATACAAATATAAGAATAAATACGTACACGTATTCCAAAAATACGTAATACGAGATATGGGCATTACAAAAGAGCAAGGGCACCTAGGCCACCAAGGCCTCCTAAGGAACCGAAGATGAAAAACACTGTCTACAAGAGGCCGAAGGTTTCAAGGGGGAAAAAGAAGACTAAACTAGCAGGAACTCAAGTCCCGACGCCTCCAGGATGCTAGTTGAAATATGACTTAAAAACTATAGACTTTGTTTGTGTTCCAGTATTTTGTTAAGGTCCACTACATCATCATCATTTTGTAACTCTGTTGGACATCAGTTTATATAGACTCTCTTTATTTTGTAAATTTGTTGGACATCATTTTGTAACTCTGTTCCAGGATGCTAGTTGAAATAGGCTTTGTTAAGAAACTGTTGAAAACTATGTCAATTCCAGCTTGCAATTCCAGCAAGTTGAAATATGCTTTGTTAAGAAGCTGTTGAAAACTATAGACTATATCAATTCCAGCTTGCAATTCCAGGTTTATAAGTCAAGAAGATATTTTAACAAGTAACATATAAAGTCTGAAAGTGAATGTATATTATGCAATTCCAGGTTTACATAGCCACGTCTTTTCCAAATGACTTACACAACTGTTCTAGAGTTGTGTTCACTACAATTTGAACTGGAAACTTTGACTCAGAGCGGTCGTTATCACACTCGACAGCCTCATTCAACCATTTGAATGCACCGTTACATTTTTATAACACCCAATTTTCCAGAAGAGGGTATTTTTGATATTTTTGGGGTAATTTAAATTTATTAGAATTTATTTGAATTTATGGGAATTTTTAGGAATTATTTTGGAATTGTTTGGACTAGATTGATTTTGACTAGTTTTGACCCTTGTAGACCAACCTAGAAGCTAACCCTAGTTAGTATGGACTTGGTTAGGTTATATGACTCTAGTCTAACCTAGCCTAATCCTTGGTTTGGTTATTAGACTCTAATTAGCAATAGGAATTAGAAAGTCATAAGTCATGGCTTATGATTTAGAGCCCTTGATAAATCATTTTAACTCAAAGCCTTGTAGTTTGGCCCAAGGCCCAAAATAGCAAAACCCTAATGCCTAGACCCACTTAGCCGGCCACCCCTATCATCATTGGGATCATCACCCTATAAATACTCTCCTAAAATTTAGGGTTGTCTCTTTCTTAGGAAAGCTCAAAGTTTAAGGAAAGGTTTGTTCCTACTTCTTTTAATCCCTAGATTCTCATTCCATTTCCTTTTTCATTCAAATCTCTTCCATAGGGTTCTAATATACCCACTCTTGCTGCTAGTGAAGTTTTATTTCAGTTTGGCATTGTTTTGTGGGATTGGGACATCAAGGAGAAGAGCTATTGGAAGGGGTTTTTTCTTGAAAGTTCAAGTATAGGTAACTTCCTCATTTCTCCATGTATTTTCGATTTATTTACATATTTAGGAAGCCCTAGGAGTCCCCTAAGTGTCTGCATTGGTTTCGTGTCGGATTGCATCAGTTTCGTGTCCGTTTGGACACGTATCAGAAGTTATCCCTAGGTGTTTGTCGAAATGCCTCAAAGGGCATTTCGATTGCTTTTTCGCAATATTTTTGAATATAAATTTAGATATTGTATTGCTTATTGATTTCTATTCTTCTGTGGTGGTGTTAGTGTCGGTTTGTGTCGAAATCAACGCGTGGACACGTACCGCACACCCGCGCGCGCGTGCTACAGTGCTCCCCTGCTACTCGGGGGCTGTAGTGGACACGACACGTAATGATTTGACACGAAACTTGACACGCCTCTTGGGGCAGTGACTGACACGCCACGTGTCAAGTTTCGTGGGCCCACGTGGCGTATCGAGGAAGAAATCCTCGACGCACGGGAAAATGCCTGTGCAGTACGCAAGTAAAATCGAGCACTGATACGGCTCTGTAGTTTTGGACACGACACTCTAGGACACGGTGCAGGGTATTGGACACTTAGCTAGACCCTGGGCGAACCTAGGGTTGCGAGCACGAGGCCTAGTTTGGCCTGTGTCGTGTGCACGACACGCGTGCACACGTGCACGATACAGTGTACTGAAACAGTGCCTGTGTGCACTGTTTCGTGTCCTGGGTCATTTGGACACGTTTGTGTCCTTTTGTTTGGACACAAACACCTCATATGGCATGTATGCATTGTATATTTAAATTACCAACCCTTTATTTGTATTTTAATATGTTTTTCAATAGGTATTGACAATTCACAATTTCTGAAACTTGATGTTCAATATCCTGATTTTTTCAGTTTTAAAACTTGAACTTTGTCACCAGTTTTAAACCATTTAACACTGTTAATTAGTTGGTTTCAGACCCTAATCATGTACTCCTATATGTTTTCCAACCGTGGTTCAGTTTTTGGGTGGTTTGGTGGAAAATTGACTTCGAATTATGGCTTTTGAATAGGACTGAACTGGGTAGTCAGTCCTTGAAATTCTAGGTTTTCCTATGAGCTTGTCATCTATTTTTGAACCCATTTAATACTATTAACATATTAGTTTTTGTTCCTAGATTGTTCCTCCTATAAGTGTTCTATGTGTATGTCAAACTTTGGGATGTTTTGGAGTTGTTGGATTCAAATCTGGATATTGTTTATGGGCTGAAAACCTGAGATTTCTATATGGTATATTGATGCTTTCCAAGTGTATAACTGAGTTTGTTTTGGTGTTAGAAATCTGGGTTCATGAATCAAATTCCTGTTTTCATGAAAACCTGAGTCTATGATGTGGTTGGACTGT
The DNA here is from genome assembly GCA_029216955.1 of Iris pallida. Lineage (NCBI taxonomy): Eukaryota > Viridiplantae > Streptophyta > Magnoliopsida > Asparagales > Iridaceae > Iris > Iris pallida. Next base: position 5,258,882 of record JANAVB010000400.1, read on the forward strand.
CCTATAAATATCTGAGTTGTTGTTATAACCAGTGAGTACACTGTCATGAATTTGGTTTCCTAAGTTTTATAGAAAACCTGAGAATGCTATGAGGGGACTGTTAAGTGATATTGTGAACTGATTTTGGGTCTTTGAATTGTATATATATGGTTCCTCTTCACTGTTTAGCCTGTTCACTGTTTTCATACCAACACTCTCATGCCACACATGTGTATCACACTCATTTATCTCACTCACTGATTTTACACATGTTTCCTCACCCTAACACTCTAGCCTACCACTCACACACTCCATGATCACTCTCTCACTAACACACACACACACATGCACTTGGACACATGAACACTTGAGTGCCCCCTCTCTATGCATATGTATATATTTTTATGTATTAACATATATGGTAGTATGGTATACACATATAGCCTATAGGTTTATGTATTATAGTTATATTATATAACACATGTGTGTGTGTCAATATATATATATCAATATAGGTACCCTATATTAGCTTGTATGGTATGTGTACATATGTATTGTTTAGATATAGAACTGAATATGGTATTGCCTATTGGCCCATGGCCTAGTCTATTAGCCTATGGCCTATGGTTGTGTTTGCTTAGCTAGTGAGTCTAGATTAGGCTTGTTTAGTCTTATTAGACCTAGAATGGACTTGTTTGACCTAGTTCGACCATAGTTGACTTAGGTTTGACTTCTTGGTTGACCAAGGTTGACTAAGAGTTGACTTTGGCCTAGATTGACGTACCTAGAATCATGTAGAGTGCATAGTAGAAATTTATTTTACCATTTTGGACTTGTTGTGACTTGTGCTGTTCTGATTAGGAGCCATACACCACTCCTCGGACAGTACTTTCATATTGGACACTCAGATACCAGGCGAGTACATTCTCTGATCATTTCATATCCTGCTTAGAATTATTTTCTGTATTAAATTACTTTACTTGTTACTGTCACGTTGGTCACACGGATTGGTACTATACGGATTCCTTCTTGAGATGTTATCCTTAGGGAGCATCGGGTACTACATGTTCTGTGCGTTTCACTTACATGATGTATCACTATGCTTCACTGATTCTTTGATCACTTGTGACATATAATCTTATGATCACAGGGTCTCCTAGAATCTCTTATCCTATTTACTGGGTATCCTAGAATCTCCTAGAATCTCCATTTTTGGGACTACTATGTACCACCCTTCGGGGGCTTACCACCCTTCGAAGGCTGTTACATAGAATCATAACATAACCTGTTTGGATCCTTGTGTACTGATTGGGGGTACGGGGGAGTAGAAATAGACATGTGAATAATATCCAAGTAGTATCTTATCAGAATCTCTTCCATAGTGTCTTATCAGAATCTCCTATGCCATTTACATGTCTATATTGTACTCTGACTCACTAGCCACTGTTAGTCTCTATCTATAGTAGATATTTCTATTACAGCTCTCTGTCTGTTTACATACTGCACTTCTTTCAGTACCTGTATCTTACTTTACTGCATGATTATATTTTCTAACCTGCTATGAACTGTTGAGATGTACTGTACTCGCTCCTGTCCTGACTGGACCTGTTGAAAATATTACAGAGGACGAGAAGAAGGCATGTCTGGATACTTACTACGGGGCAGCCTTAGATGACACTTGCGAGCTGGACCCTCAGGAGGACCCAGCTCTAGCTGAGGACATCACCCCCATTGCTTAGACTAGATTAGTTAGGCTTATCTTATTTTATGTAGTCTTGAGACATGTTTAGCTAGACTTATTTTCTGTTCAGAGTTGTTGAGGTTTGTATATATTCTTTCATTCTGTATCTGAGACCATGTACCTCTGGGTATTTGCTGGAATTATCTTAGACTACTTTATCATCTATTTTCCTTGAGTTCTATTTCATATCGTGCTATCTCTTCCTTAGTTGTGATTGAGTTTATTTACTGTTATGTCACCCCCATTCGGAGAGTATAAACTGTTTAGAGATATATTGCTAGATGTATGTTGACCTAGGACAGCGTTCTACCGCCGACACTGCGGCGTAGGCTGGACGTACCCACGTCTCGTGCCCTTACTCTAGGATGCGGGTCGTGACAATTTTCGACATTGTAAGAATCGTCTTCCATAGCTGTGGCTCCTCTTCGACACCATCACGGTTCTTTTTCCTCCACAATTAGGATTAGGACAAGGGGCTTTCTCCCAAGGACATTGTTGCTTCCAGTGACTTAAGTCACCACACACGAAACACCCTTCTCTTCGCATTGAGGAAGATGAACTTTCGCGTATGCCTTCACAAATTGCTTCATCCAGCCACTGAAAATTCGAGCAAAAAGGACATTTCAGAAATTTTCTTCCGGAATTTGCCTTCGTATTAGACTTCGACAGGTAACGAATCCCATTGCAGTTCACAGTCTTGCAAGGTGAGCTCAAGAACGAACACTCATCTGCAAGGTGAGTGTGCTTCGAACATATTTGACATTTTTCCTACAAAAATCAAAAATTTGATGTAAAACCTAAAAATGGTGGAGCCAAAAACAGATTGTTCACACTAGTTGAGAGAAAGGAGGAAAGAGAGGAAGAGAGAGTGCAAACCTTGAAGTTCTTCGAGTGGTCGGCCATGGGAGCGGAGCTTCGAGTGGTCAGATTTGGGTTTTAGGGCAGAATGAAGATCTGAGGAGAAGAAAGAGGGACGTGGGTTGTTTTAGAAGAAAGAGTAGGTGAGGATTATAAAGAGGGTGGATTGTGGACCGTTAGGAAATAAACAGAAGGGTATTTCGGTCATAAATATATGACAAACGACACGAATCGTTTTTTTCTAACGATTTTCGTCATAAGAGGGATTACTTATGCATATGATGAATCGAGTGGGGTGCACCACTCATATGTGTATATTGAGTGGGGTACGACTCAAAAAATTTCAAAAATTTATGATGAAAATATTTTTCACAGAAAATAAGCCCAATCAAATACAGACTTATATTATTTAGGTTTCAAAGTCAGAGTACACGTGAGACAGTGGTGGAAAACCACATGTCGACCTAGAAGCGGGAAAAGAGGCCCTATCCGCCTGAACGTGGACCCCACCAGCTCACGTTATACACCCACGCCCACCCTACTTCCGAAATATTACGGAACTACCCTCACGATGCCAACTGTACGATCCGATTAATGCGCTTCCGAGTCCCCACGCTACCTGCAACAGCGTCACGTGGCCGGCGCCCCCACCTCTTTCCTCTGCACACTCATATCCACACGAGCAGCTTTAGGGACTAAATTGTAATATCCTCCTCCTTCCCTCTCTCCAGAATCCCACGGGAAAGAAACAGCTGTTCCTACTTTTGCGGTGGGAATAAGCTTCCACTCACCGCATCCAACTGGCACGCCGAAAGTTGCGGTGAGCGTACCTGGCGTCACCGGACGCAAAGTGCTTTCCAAAAAGAAGAAAAATAAAAATAATAAGAGTCAAAATTCTAATTTGAAGAAGAAAAAAAAGGACGCGGGGGGGCGTCCGTGGGTCCCACGTGTCCGTATGAGAAAAGTATTGAAGCTGTCGGTCACGCCCCTCTCCTCCTGTGGCGCCCAACGGAAATTACTGAGACGTGGACCCGTCCTCTGCATCTCGTGTCAGCTACACGTGGAAACATGTGCCGGTTCGGCGGTGGTCCGGCTCGGCTCGGCTAGGCTCGGCTCGGGTCCGCTGTAGTTGGCGTCGTGGTTGTAAATTAATAGGTTACGTGTTGTTACCTACCGCTGTAGTTGGCTCCGCTGTAGTTGGCGTCGTGCTCTACACCCACAGTGGGACTAATTTCAAGTGCTATATTTGATCTTTAACCAAATTTTGTAGCACTTGATGGCTCCAATGGACTATTGTCCATACTTGAAAAATGGTAGAAAGCTAAGAGGCCCTCAAAATTTGGAGAGTCCACTAGTTGAGCTATATTACTTGCGGGTCCACCATATTTACTTTTCTCATTCATTCTTTTTTTGGAGTGTTGCCACTTGTCAATTATGAAGGAAAAATAAGGAGAAAAACTAATGGAGTGTTGCTACTTGTCAATTTGGAGTGTTTATTTAGACTATACCATTGTGTACCAACATGAAGGGAATACTCCAAAATTAATTATTGGAGTCTGATTTGAAGTGATTTGGAGTAAGATTTGGAGTGTTACCACTGTATACATTAACCGTGGATACGGATACAAGGATGGAGGATATTCATAAGTCGCATAATTTGAAAACAAATTTAGATACTCGAAACGAAAAAATGATACAAAAAATGAACTTAGTTTATTTTCTTTTTTTCCTAATACCATGTTCGATAGGTTATAAAGTCCCTTCCTACAAAACATATAGTACTCCATAGCTTTTATAACCGCTATAACATAGGACCAACCAATTATGGAACCATAAACATTAAACAAGGGATAACTCCTTTTTTAAACAGGATTTATTTTCTGTCATTATGGAGTTTGTAAGAAAATAACAAGTAATTCACAACGTAAAACATTGTCCGAGACCTCAAACATGTAATGTGTTTTGCATTAATTACAATTTTTTGTTTCCAATACGTAGGGTTTGACATTTCCAAACATTTATTCTATTATGTTCTTATAATTTGTTCACCATCGATTAGGGCTATAATTGGGTTTGGTCGGGAACAAAGAAAAATTAAATTATTTCATGTCGAAATATTATTATTATTAGTTAGAACCAAACACAATCTAAATAAGTGTTTTAAAAAACGGGCCATTTCATCGGTTGAAACGGGTCAACCCTTGAACTAATAATTTTTCGTGCTATTCTAATATCGATCCCCTTGATTTTATTTTTTTTAAATATCCGGTCAACCCAGCCAGTTAGTCCATCGAAACATCCGGCCTAGTTGGATTTTGAACCAGTTTGATCATGACTTTGACGTTTGTTTTGAAATTTTCATGCAATCAAAATTAATATGTTTGTTTCTTAAATAATTCTACTATGGTTACTTATAAGTAGTATATATATAGTTGTGTACTAACTAATATTTCAATATAAGATTGTAAGTATATATAACTGGTTCAATTTGATTAATCCATGAGTTAACCGATTTGGTCCACCCCAGTGCTCTTGCTCTGACCGTGTTGATCTCCAACTCGATTTGTAGACATTGATCAAAATAGCGATATTTTTTTAAATTTCCATACGTATTATTTATTCTAGCTTACTCTATAGTAACATGGACCATAGAGTTTGATATTAAAGCTACTTTGGAAGTAACAACGTTCATTTGACTTGGTGCCAAAGTACAAGTCAAGAATCTCTAACCGTTCGCAAAGTATTTAATTAACTATAACCAATCTTTGTCTTGCTCTTTTGTTCTTCTAATTAATGATCTATTCCTTAGTCTCTAGTGTTTATTTTAGCTATTCAAACCTAAAGACATAAAATAAGACAAAATTATCAAATATTTTTAGATGATAGAATATGAAGCAATGCAGTTGGATTGTGTGTAAAGCACTAGTAAGAAGCTTTCATGTCAAACAAAGCTAACCCTAACCTTTCCCCATTAGTAGGGGTAATATTTTTTTAAAAGCCTTGCTCTTGTACTAATGCATGTCCGGCCTCAACATAGTTGATGTCACATGCGTATAATGATATTTTCTTACATATATATAGGACAAATAATTTGCATGTTTAGGTCGAGAACAAAAGGATGTGGTAGCACAAACCAAGTGTTGAGCTTTACTTTGTCCTTTCATGTTTATTATATTTACTCTTCAAGTGTATTTTGAATCTCAATTGGATGCTTGATATTGAAATTCCTATGAAAACATTACATACCCAAATTTAGTGAAAACATCAAAGTATTCTAATGTATTGCTGTCGATTTTTTTTTTTTAAAAATGTATCGAGAAAGAATTTAATTTGGATAGACAATGTCGGTTCGGTAAACATGGATTAATTTTGTAGCAAGGTATGAAATATATTGACAAATATTCAATATGATTTCACATGATCCTTACGAAAGAAAAACGATAAATTTTCGAATCATCTCTACTAATATAAAACGGTTTCGAAACGGTTCAAAATTTAACCGTCTAAGTCTTACGTATATAATCAATTAATTATTTTCAAAAGATTAATATTATGTAAAAAAAATGTTAAAAAATTTAATTTGATATAAATAAGACTACATGGACTTAAACCCAACCAATCATGGAGAATATCTATACCATCGTAACCACATGAGTTAGAACAAGTGTTTGTTTATAAGTAGATAATTTTATGAAGTTAAACAATTAGTTATATTTATTTGTTTATTTAATTTTTAATTACGTTCAGAGTTTAAACGGCTAACCATTTACAAAACTCTTTACAAAAAGTAGAAATATATCCATAACAAATTAATTAAAATATAATCAAATGTATAACAAATTCTATTTAAAATTTAATAAATCTTAATTTAAATATATTTAAATAATTTTACATTAATATCACAGAAAAAAAATATTAATATAAGAAATCAAATACTTGAATTTACTAGTTTTTGGAATAAAAAAATGAATGATTTGATCACATTGTATGGAACCAGTAAAGAAAATATACATTCTATCACACACTTCAACTTATACAAGAAAAACCCGGAGGGGCCGGCAAGGTTCGAGCCCCCCAATTGTGTGTGTGCGTGTGTTTTCAAAAAAAAAAAAAAACTTATACAAGAAAAATTCTTCAAATACTTGGAAACGTCGTCTAGCAATTTTTTTTATTTTTTATTTTATTTTTTACAATAACACTACCGCTATAACTGACTCAGTTGATCAGTTTCAATTTTAAAGTAGTACTAATAATAGTTTGGTTTATTCGTAGTGAACATATATTTGCTGTAACTTTTTGTTACACTTACTTTGAGATGTTTGTGGGCGCATGCCAACACGATTTATCCAGTACAAATGCAAAAAGAAATAAAATTAGGTGCACAATATATAATTGGACACTTACATAGTCGATGGAAACTAAAGTTGGATGCAAATAAAATTGGATTCTCAAAGTGAAATTATCCCTAAAATTACGTGAGTTAGATTGAGTTTTATGAAATGTCTTAACTTTTTACGTTTAACAATTTCAAAAGTTGGATTGGTTACGCCAAACGTAAAATAGTGGAGGGCTTGTACGTAAATAACCGAATCCTAGCGACGAACACGCCGATTAAGCCGGCACGACTCGGTCGAGTGGTCCCGGACTCCAACTCCGGATTCCAAAGCCAGCTAATTCCCGGACGCCAAATAATCCAAACAAACCACATCCAAATCCAGAGAAAAGAATAGGGACACGTCCGCTAAGCGCATCCCTCGATCCACATGCACCATCATCCCCCCAACACCGGCCCCACAAAAAAGTAAAGAAAGTCGAAATATCCGACTTTCAAATATTCGGCAAGAATTCGGCCGTTCCTATATAAACACCCCCACTTGACTCTGCTATTCCCATTGTACTCCCCGTAATTTTGTTCCTTTCCCAAAGTACCCAAACTATTCTCTCTCCTCCCCGCCATGGAAACAAAGAGAAGCAGAAGCGAAGAAGAAGAATTAGTCGAGGAGTCGGTGGACTCACCGGAGGCGAAGCGGATCCGGGCTGACTTCATACTCGACATCCTCGACGACGAGTCCAGACCCGACAACGACCCTCCGGGTTCGGATTCGGGTCCGGACACGGATCCGGCCATCGACGACCTGTACTCCGTCATGAGGAGCCTCGAGGAGGAGATCGCCACCACCGCCTTCCTCCCTTCTTCGTATCCGCCCTCGGCGCCGACTCCGTCGGACTCGAACCCGAACCAGCCGGACCTGGGCTTCCTTCTCGAAGCCTCCGACGACGAGCTCGGCCTGCCTCCTCCGGGAGGGATCGCCGGACCTTCCGATGTCGTCGGCGGGGCTTCCGATGACGTCGGGTTCGGGAAGATCTGGGGGTTTGATGACGACTTCCATCTGGAGTTCGGCTTCGGGTCGGAGGAGGGGGATTATAACGGGTCGGACGACGGACCCGTTATTTTTGACGGAGGTCTATTCGATTGTGGCGGCGCTCCGGAGTTTTCCGATCTGACGTGGCGGACGGAGTTCCTGCCGGCCGTTTGATGGTTGTCGGGCCCACATATAGTTTTATTTTTCGGTTAGACCCTTTCGGTAAAAAAAAAAAATCAGGAAGATGTAAATGTTCGTGGAACGGAAACGAAGAAGAATCGTTATATTTGACGGAAAATTGCTACCGGTGTCGATGAAATGGCAATTTGCAGGGAAGCACCTAGAAAAAAAACAACTAATTTACATCATGACGTCGAGCGGATATACTTTTATCATCGAACGGTCCTATGAATTTGTTCTTTACGTGGACGGTCGGATTTGTTGAATCTCTCGAAATACTCTTTTTTTTCGCGAGTTTGAACGTGATATTGACGTACGATATTTTTGAGGTTTTGAAAGTGATATTGCTGTTCTTTTGCGCTAGGGTCCACTTTCGGTCTGATTTTGCAATTAGTACGCTACTGTTTGGTACAACATGACACTTTGCATTTATTCCCTTAAATTATTTGATGAGAAAAACAAATAAAATTAAATGATCATTTACTAGTGGATTTTTTTTTCTTTTTTTTCTTTTCTTTTCTTTTTGTGGGTAGTTGGGGTATGATGGCGCTCACGTGGGGGATGGTACTACACACAACATAAGAATTTGCTTATTTTTAATATCCATAAATCAATTATTTATAATATAGAAACAAGGTAAAATGTAAGTGGTTAACTAATCAATGTGAAAAAAAAATACATGTTAAAAAAAATAAAATAAATCAATTATTTATAAAATAGAAAGAAGGTAAAATGTAAGTGGTTAATTATGACATGTCTTAGTTTTTGGTTTCCTATCTTTTCTGTATTCGAATGTCAAATAAAAGGAGTAAAAAAAAAGTTCAGTACTTGTAGCTCATGTGAAAAACAACACGAACTTCATGTATGGCCAACAAGATTCGAATCTCGCACCCCTAAACATGTGTAGCTAGCTATGTGTTAATCAAAAAAATTAATAAAATGGTTCTCTCACCTAATCTTGACTTGAGATCTATTTTTTCCACTCCAAGAATTTTATTTTTCTCATAATTTTTTATTCACATTTCTTTAAAAAATTTCAGACTTTTGCAAATGGAAAATATCTGTCAAATCGAGGGAGGGACCACGCTCGTTAGGCCGTGCTGGTGTCGTGGTCCCCATATTGCTCCAACACCTTCTTGCTGGTACTGGACTCCACTAGAGCCAACGGGAGACCGTAACATTAACAATCTGACACGCACGATCCACATCTCGATTCGACAAACGACAATATTTTCAAATACCGTTCCAAAGGGGAAAAAATGAAAAATTAATTTCATTCCTTTTCTTTTCTTTCCTTTCCGCAAACTAAATCCTTAATGAAGATTGAATGATGAGAGCTATTGTTCATAGTTTCTTTCTTTTTAATTTTAGAAATTTGAAAAGAGAGTAGAATTATCAACGTTATTGCTAGCTCAGTCTATGTTGTAGTTCCGTCCATGGTTAAGCTAAGGCCTAGTTTGGTTCACGGATTTAAGGAACCATGAAAGAAAATTTGTTCATTTTGTTTGGTATCCACAAATTTGGAAATCAACTTCCTGACAAGAGAAAAAATGAGAGGGAATATGGTTCCACTCATGACCCATGGGATTGATTTTCCATCCTTCTTTTCCAACATTTATTACAAAAAATTATGACAAAACTAACCATGTGTTATTGCTTATTTTACCATTAACTCCTCGAATTTTGGGTCCCTTTGAATTTTTATAATGTCATTTTTATTTTAAAAGGTAAAGATATTATTGCAATATTGATATATTTTTGTTTTTCTTTCCTGCACCAACCAAACACTGAGAAGGAAATCAAATGGTCTTTCTTAAGTGGTTTTCTTGTTTTACCAAACAACAGAAGAAAAATATGACAAGAATTCTATTTTTTCATTCCCATGAAAAGTACAAAGAAATCAATTTTCCTTCCGTGAATCAAACGAGGCCTAAAAGTAATCAAGCTACTATGGAAAATATAAAGTTAATTGAGCTAATGACATTTGTTTTGACGAAAGAATTTGCCCCTAAAATAATTTATTTTATAGTTGATGTCATTGATTAATTTAGTTTTGGTTGTTTAGGGATGCAAACAACTCACCCAATATTTGCTTTACTCGCTCGTTTCAATGGGTAGACCAAACATTGTGTACTATTTATTCCTTGAGATGCAAGCCTTGTTAGACCAAAATTTCTTGTCATAATTTGTACTTGGTACCAACTTGGGAACAACTTGCAAGAACATAGTAAATAGTATTTTAACATTTTTGTTGCTATAAGAGTCCCCAACCAAATTTATATTTATATATTGACAATTCGTATTTATCAAAATTCAAAATCTCGAATGTTCTAATACTAGTATTGTAGGTGATAACTTTGTGCCGATAAGTTCTTATAAATGAAAAAAAAGGACAATTTATAACTGTTTGGTTGCCCGTAAATATAAATATAATATAATATTTATAATATAAAACGATATTACAATTATAATGTTAGATTGTGTTTAAATGACGACTGAAAATTTTTATCCGATATTGGTTTTATTATTAAATGATTGTCCGATTACTGGGATTATGCTTAAAGATATCATATTTATTAGCAAAACTGAAATAAGAGGATGATTTAACTAAATCCAAATAATAGAAACTCGAAAAAATGATAGGAGACAACGATAAATATTATTTAAATAGAAAAAATGTTTTAGTTTAATATTGACAAGTTTGCATATAATTTTTGTTTTTTCGTAAACAAATAACTTTGTATTTTAGAAACCTACTTTTCGAGCTTATCAAAAATTCAGAAGAGGACAAAACTAGGAGATCAAAATGGAAGCTTGTTGGGAAAGGATTATAATCAGATCAAGGATTGTTGGTCAAGATCCAGATTAGCATCTTGAAATATTATTGTTTCTAAACTGATCAAGATTTCTTTTATATATGGACAACATGGCCGGCGCACGAATAAGTCTGACAAGAATTCGAGTTTGGACAGCTTCTTTTTCCTTAAGGCAGCCCCAGGTCCAGTATGACTCCAACAGAGATCGGAGGTCACGGATGAACCTCCGGAATCGACCATAATAAGGATGAAATGACAACCAAAATTAGCTAAGAGTAGAGCGATCTAATACCTTGAGCCGGCCCTGATGGACAATTATGGCAAATAATTCTTCTTCTTCTTTGTCATATTTAGTTAAAATTGATGCTTAAGTACATATGGTGCTCTAACATTGGCCGAGCCTAATGGGCCGGCCAAGTTCATTATAATGAATATTTTACCATTTTGGACCTTAAATACGGTAGATAATGTCGATGTAAATGACTACTAAATTTTATATTTCCTTGTCTGGACCAGTCCTTGATATTGTGAGTCTTGTGACAAAACAAATTAATATGGGCAACCGACCATCTACAAATCTTATTAATATTCACTATACCAAAAGAGTGATTTTCCAACACCCCTTTTTTTTTTATCACCCACGATTTTTTACCGTTACCGATTACTAACGGTTAAAAGTGTTAGAAACATAACAAAACCGTTAGTATAAATATTAAAAACTTAAATTTCATATTTATATTTAGTTTTTAAAGCTACTAACAGTATACAACCGTTAGTAAATAAGTTAAACACTTTTTAATATTCAAACATGTGCCAATCACGTGAGTGAAAAAGTGTTAGAGGGGGAAACACTTTTTCATTCCCTCCTATTTTTCCCGTGAGGATTATTTCGGGGGGGGGGGGGGGGGGGGGGGGGGGGGGGGGGTGTTCCACGAGCCCTAGCCTCTTTCTCCTTCTTCGAGTACAGGGGGGAGGTTCCACGAGCTAGCCCTAGCCTCTTTCTCCTTCTTCTAGTACAGGGGGGAGGTTCCACGAGCCCTAGCCTCTTTCTCCTTCTTCTATACAGGTACATATCATCGGATTTCTTGCCCTAAATTAAACCCTCAAGTTGGCTCGTGGACGTCGGCTCGTGGACGTCGTGGACGTCGTCGGCCCTAAATTAAACTAGCCATCTTTCTCCTTCTTCTGTTAATTCTTAAAATCTCATCTTCTCAAACCTTAGGACTCGTGGACGCCGGCTCTGTACAAAGCAAACCGCCGGTTGTGTACAAGAGGGCGGTGGTTGCTTCTTCTTCTCCCGTGGAAAGGAACAACCGTTGGTTAGTAAAATCGTTACTCCATTTTGTACAAGATGGCTTCTTCTTCCTCTTCTTTCTATAATTGGTTCTTTTTTTGTGAAAATAGTTCCATTTTGTTCTAAAAATCAAGAGAGATCCGACTGATTTTTTTTTACTAAAAATGGGCGGTTGTGCACACGAGCACAAGAGGGCGGTTGTGCACACGAGCTCACCGACTGCTGTCAGTTTGATTTTTTTTTTACTAAAAATGGGTTCATTTTGTGTCCTGCAGCTGTTGGATTCGCAAGAAGAGGGATCCGAGACCAAGAAAGACTGGGTTTAGGTATTATTATTTACATCTTTATTTTATATTTTTGTTTGTGAGATTTTATATGATCTGATGTTTGTTTCTTTGTTCTGGATCTGGTGTTTGTTGCTTTATTTAGGTATTATTATGTTTTTTTGCTTTGTTTAGGTATTATTATTTGCTCTATGATGATTTTGTTTGTATTCATTTAGCGTTGATGAGATTTTATGAAACCAAGTTTTCCATGAAAGTAACAAATATGTGCAGTAGCTAACACACAATTTGTTGAGGCTAGATTTTCCCTAGTCACAATAATGTCCATTGCCATGGGTCAAAGTTCAGGACGCCACCATAGTATAAGCTTCTATAGTCGAACAATGCATAGCATTGGTTGCTCGCAGCACGTGGAGTCGAACAATACGTGTCTGAACTGTTAGTTTTTTAACCGTATCCACCATTATTTGTCTTAAGCATTGGTTGCTCGCAGCACGTGGAGTCGAACAATATGTGTCTGAACTGTTAGTTTTTTAACCGTATTCACCATTATTTGTCTTAAACATAAACACAAAGGTAAATATCTATTATACGTTCTAATTTGGTTCTGCTCAATGTGTTTCTTATGAATATGATTAGAACATGCAACTATTTTGTGCAATTATTTTGTATGAAAGATGGTTTGCTCTTTTTCATCTAATAAATATAAAGTTTATGAATTTATCCATTTAATTTCCATTTTATGTGTTGACGAATTTGGTAAAAGAAGGTAGGTTTGGTTTATTCCTGGAGGCACACACAATTTCACTTGTCTTCAAACCGTTGTCTTGAAATTTTGCACCTTGTTTTGTCTTGAAACGAAGGTAGGTACAGAATAAACTTGAATAAACCAAGACAGGAATAAACAAAATAAACTTGAATAAACTTATGACAAAATAAACTTGTGTGTGCAAAGTTTATGCTCAACTTGAATAAACTTGCAACTTATTTTGTCTTGAAATGAAGGTAGGTTTGGTTTGTCTTCAAACCAAGACAGGAATAAACAAGGTGCACGGTTTGTCTTGAAATGAAGGTCTTCAAGGACATGTGTCTATGTAATTTGTCATATACTTGGCTTCATGATCTAATTTAATTATCTTAATCTTACTTTTTTATTAGGTTCACGGTTGAGAAAGGGGTAAACGTGCTTGCTATTATGTCTTCAAGAGAGTGGATTAAAAATCCACGTAGAAATAATGTCAAATATATAGAAGGTGTTCAATATTTCATGAACTTTGTGAAGAACCACTCTCCACCTGGGATCGGCACATGTCCATGTCCTTGTATGAAGTGCAAAAATTCGAACAGATTTATTTTTGAAAGAGTTGAGAAACACTTGATCGTGTTTGGTATGGATCCAACATATGATGACTGGTACTTTCATGGAGAGAGGAAAGACATGAACGTAGTGGTAGATCCTATGCCACAGGTTACTGAAGAGGATGAAATCCAAGAAGAACATTTTGAGGATGCCGGGGGTGGGCTCGAAAACTTTGTCGATGATGCTTATGGAGTACATGATATGGCCCAAGCTACTTGTGAAGGGAATCACGGCGAGCCCTCTGTAGTTTCTGGTAATCCATTTGTCCATGGTAATAAGTACCATGAATATAAGAGAAAAGCAAATGAGAAACTTTATCCTTCATGTGAAGATGGTCTTACAACTTTATGTGCAATTATAGAGCTTCATAACTTGAAAAAAGAGTTCAATTGGTCTGAAAATAGCGTGACTGAGTTGTTGAAGCGACTGAGACGGTGGCTTCCAAAGGGAAATACACTACCTGACAAGTACCCCGTGATGAAACAAATGCTAAAAGATTTGGGAATGAAGGCCAAGTGCATCCATGCTTGTGAGAATGATTGCATATTGTACTGGAAGAAAATGTGGATGAGGTAGAATGCCCTCGTTGTCAGACTCCCCGATTTAAAGTTAAGGAGACAAAGTCTGGAAAAATTATCACAAAACAACCAAGAAAGGTTTTGAGGCACTTTCCTCTAATTCCAAGATTAACTAGATTGTACACTATACCATGGATAGCTCGGCAAATGCAGTGGCACAAGGAAGCAAAATCTTCTTGGCAATTCATGCGTCATCCTATCGATTCGGCTGAATGGAGATCTCTTAAAAGCAAGTGGCCAGAGTTTTCTAGAGAGGGACGTAATGTTTGGCTTGGCATTGCTACCGATGGATTCAATCCACATGGAGTTCTTTCTAGTGGTTACAGTTGCTGGCCAGTATACCTCATACCTTATAATCTTCCACCCTCATTATGCATGAAATCACAGTTCCAGATGATGTGTTTGTTAATTCCTGGCCCGAAAGCCCCGAGTCAGGACATTGATATTTACTTAGAACCTCTTGTAGACGAGTTGAAGCAACTTTGGACAGAAGGAGTGACAACATTTGATATGGACAAGGGGGAACTTTTCACCTTGAGAGCAATGTTATTGTGGGGAATTCATGATTTTCCAGCATTCGGTAACTTATCTGGTTGTGTGACACATGGTTACTGTAAGCCCCCTGAATTTCCCGAATTATTTTTTAAAATTTCTAATGAATTATTTTCAATAATTCATTTCTATATAATTCATTTTGATCTTTAAATGCTCTTTACCGTGACTTGGAATTCTAGAGCATCAGGGATGTCAGTCTCTGAAAACTTCCTTCTTGGAGTTTGTAGTAGACGAGATTATCTTCATATTGATATATCCTGTCCCACTTGAACTCTTTTCCTTGTACTCTTTTTACTTCGCGCAAGTTCGGGTCAATTTAGACCATTTAATTATTAATTGAATTCCCACTCTTTTTCTTGATCATCGTTTGTACGTTACCGTGACTTTTAATTTAGGAGCACCAGACCAGTCATTTTCTCAGAACCAACTTGTCATGCCTGATCTACTCGAGACGCTCTTCTTCCATGACCTTCGTGTCCCACTCAGACACTCCATTTTGTGCTCCATTTCTTTCGTACAACTTTCGGTTCAATTTAGGCCAATTAATTATCTACCGTAAAATCTGATTTAATTTCTTATTTAATTTCGGGACCCGACATCGACCCAACCTAGTCGACCCCAAATAGGGACATGGCCCACACGAAGCCTATTACCCGCCTGACACTTGTGTCCCATTTATTTGAGTCCCCGCATGTTATTTATTTGCCCATGATTATAAGTACCCATTTTAATTCGAATATTGTACCCTGTCCATTTTGGCCCAACCCGGCTCCACTGAACCCAGTCCAAGCTCTTTGTTACCCTTCATTAATATCCATACACTAATTTTTCCCTACTCTAAAATATCCCTCTATCTCTCTACTTATTTAATCTTATTTTATCCCTTGTATATTATATATGTACATATGTATATATGTATATATGTATAGGTGTATATATACATATGTATATACACTCACACTCTCTCTCCTCTCCCCAGCCGACCTATCCCTCTCTCTCTATATTTTTCTCTCTTAACTTTCTCTTTCCTATCACTCTCTAATAAATATCTCTAACTCTCTCCCTCTCTTTAATATCTACACACACATATATATATATAACCCACTCTCTCTCACCTCACATCACACTCTCTCTCTCCTACACACACACCCTCACTCCCCTCTCCCATCATCACTCCCCTACCCGTACAGCACCCCCCTCTCTCTTTTGTTAATATCTAACTCTCTCTCTCTAAATATCTAACTTTTCTCTCTCTAATTCTCCCTTCATTCATTGTTTTTCCTCACATATTCTTCTCTCTCTCCCACTCTTATTTTTCCTACACTTTGGAACAACAGCAGCTTCTACAACCCAACACCACCACCATGGCCATCATCTCTCCTCACTCCCCTGGCCGAGCCCACCACCCTTCCTCCTCCCTAGCAGGCGTCGCCGGCCACCACTCCCCGGCCGAGCAGCCGCGCCACCACAACCATCTCCTCCTCCTTCTCCATCAATATCACCACCACCACTACACCATTTCCGCCACCACCTTAGCCATCACCCCCGCCGCGTGGCTGCCGTCCCCTCGCCGGCCGACCACGTCCTCGCCGTCGCCTGACCTGGCAGCATGCAGCCCGCGCTCCACAGCAGCAGCGGCTGCACTGCAGCAGGCACGCACACGCGCGCGCGAGCGGGCCGCCGTCGTGCGCCGCCGTGTGGGCCGTCGTGGCCCCTGGCCGTGCACCCCCTCTCTCCGGTGAACCTTTCCTGATGGCCACCGTCCTCCGGGACGCGTCGTCGAGGCGATTCGTGCGTTTTGCACGACGTTCCGTCGTGACGCGCGCGGAATCGAGTTCATTTTGGCGTTCCGTCACAGCGACTTCGTACATGTTTTTCTGGAGATCCGACCGTTGGATCGACGAACTCCTTGCTCCGTCTCAATCTCGGTATATCCCTCTTCACCTCTGTCAAGTTTGAACCGTTAATTTCGTCGTTTGATACATCAAAACTGGCCACCAAGTTGATATTTTAATTTGTACTGTTTTTGGACAATTTTGCGACGCCAACTTCGCGGGTTCGTATCTTCGTCGTCGCAACTCCGTTTTGCGCGCTACCAGTTCCGGTGCATAGCTGGTATAACCCTCTTCCTGCCCCCTTTAGAGTTCATTTCAGTTTGAGCTTGTTAGGTCGGTCGAATTCGACGCCAAAGTTGGCCGTTCGAATTCTTAGTGTTGCACTTGTAAAATTCCATTTTTGAACCCGGGACTCCGGATTCAATTTCTGACACCACCAGTAGACTCGTGGCGTCATTCTGGCTTGTTTTCATATAAAGTTTGCTTGATTTGGAGAACGTGGGCCCTGGCACGTATTTCGGTGCAAAGCGGGTCCCACTTTCTGGGTCAACGGGTCATTTTGAGTTCGGCTCATCGGAATCCAATTCCGGATATACTGTTGAGTTCGTATCGTCATTCTGGACTCGTTGACATATAATTTGCTAGATTTTAGTGGACATTGGTTCCGGCACGCATTTCGGTGCAAGTCGAATACCAATATCCGGGTCAACAGGTCATTTTGAGATCGGCTCATCAAAATTCAATTCCGGATATACCGTTGAGTTCGTATCGTCATTCTAGACTCGTTGACATATAATTTGCTGAGTTTTGAGGACATTAGCTCCGACACGCTTTTCCGTGCAAATCGGTTTCCAATGTCCTGGTCAACGGACCAATTTGAGATCGGGTCAACGGAATCCAATTCTGGATATACCGTTGGGTTCGTATCGTCATTCTGGATTCGTAGACATATAATTTGTTAGGTTTTGTGCACTTTTATTTTGGCACATTTTTCGGTGCAAAGTGTGTCCAACGGCGGACATCATTTTGGCCCAAAATTACCGTTTTGCCCCTGTGTCCAAATTGGACTTTTGGACAGGCTATTCTAGCTGATTTGACCATTCTAGACACGTTGGTGATATTTATTTTATCATCCGACAACATATGTAGGTTTTTACCCTATTATTATAATCCTTCTCCTTTTGTGGTATTTTGAGTTCCGTCGATTACGGTGATTGCACAATCACTGAAATTGAATGAGTTGACCCTGTAGATGTTTATAGAGACTAGCCTTGACCCTGTTTGACCATGGTTGACTGCTTTGACTAAACGTCGAAGTAGAGTCAACATTTGACCTAGGTTAGACTAGTTTTGACCTAGAGTTGACCATAGTTGACCAGTTGACCAAAAGTCAACTGTAAGTCAACCATTGACCCAGTTTGACCTAGTTTGACTTATTGTGGCCTAGTTTGACTTAGTGGACTGAGTCTGACCTAGATCGCGTAGCTTATACTATAGAATCAAGCCTAACACTGTTGAACCCTAATTAGCTTATATATATCTTATCCTTAGGTCTGTGGCATCACTCTGAGCATCGATCCCATTTGACAGCTCAGGACCGCAGGCGAGTACATTCACTGATAGTTTTCATTGTCTTGATATCTGCTATATCCGATTCAGTCGTAGTGTCTTACTTGATTCCCAGTCACGATAGTTCACGGACTAGTATATGTTGGATCATGACATGAGATGTTGTTCCTGGATTTTCTTGGTATATATGTATATTTCCTGTCTTGTTTCATGTACTTGTATAGACACCGATTCCTGAGAGGGAGTAGCTATCCTCTTAGGAAATCCCGTGTCATGACGTGTCATGTCCAGGTCCATTATACTATTCGGGGATGGGGAATTATTAGAGGTTATGTGATCAAAGCCTCCCTGTCACTATTTTGCTAGCGCCACCCTCACCTCACGTAGGGTGTAGCAGACACCCCTTGCCGGGTTATCCAGGTTGGCCGGCATGACCCTTTCCAGAGATTTTCCTGTGATTGTCGGGCCAAGTGGATAACCCTACCATGACTCCCTAGCCGATCACATTTCGCTCTAATAATTCAAATCATATTTTACATTTATTGTCGTATCTTATATTCTATTACAGTTTTACTTTCTGTACTTCTCACCATGCTATGATTTCATTTACTCACATGCTCTACATGCCTTTACATTGTACCTTGATTGGAGACTAAGTTCTGCTCGGGAGAAGAGTTACAACCCCGGTCCTTGTTTGGTTTAAGGGTTGTAACTCGGCTTTCGAATGGTTCCCAAGTCTTCATATATCTTTGTCTTGTAGTTCATTATACTGTCTCTTATAGAATTTGTCAATTCACATGGAACTGCTGTTAGTGTTTGTACTTGCTCATTTTCCTGACAGGATACCGTTGATAATATTTTAGGAGTTGTTATACCATTAGTGGACTTCATGATGTTGCTAGCTGAGGTGGATCTCACTATTCTTCTATGTGAGTTGCTTGGTAGTTATCCTTAGTTCGTCTTGTTTTTCCTTCCTTATTTTCCTGTCTTATGATTCCCTCTAGTAGTTTCTAGTTGTTCTTGTGCTTTAGTTATCTTTCTTGTCTTATCAGCCCTAGCTGTTGTGATGTGACTAGAGTATATTTATAGTTGTAGGCCTTCTAGATGTAGTGTATATTTATTGGGTACTAGACAGCGTTCTACCGCCGATACTGCGACGTAGGCTGGGCGTCGTCTACGTATTCGTACCTGTATATCCGAGTGCGGGTCGTGACACGTTATTAGTGGTGGCCCATGCAGGTCTGTCTTTGCAATTAATGCGAAGTCGTGGTAGTACTTGAGCTTTTCTGTACTACTGCGAGCCTGCCCTAGGATTAAGGTTGAGTCATGGAATATTTTAGGAATTTGGTACTCAGTCACATATTAGGAACTCTTGGTAGATTCCAGGGATGACCCCTGGGAATCTTATTTCGAACTTTTCGAAACTTTTCCCATTTGTTCTGTCCGTCCTGATTTCTGAAACATCTGTCCGTTATCAACTTTATTCTTTCTTGGAATGAGTTTGTGGACCCCAGAGGGAAGGTATAAGTTGAACTTATATATCTTCTAGGTTGAGACGAGAATATGATTTGCCAGTCTCATATCAGGTTGGGATTGTTTTAGATTATATTTCGATGATTTTCTTTTATCTTGACCTAGATAGTACCTTTGGACAACTCCTGAGAATTTTCTTCTAAACTCTACCTCGGGATCTGTTTCCGCTAGTTTCCATCTAATTATCCTTGATTCGTTGTTGAATTTTGAATCTTGATGTTTCGTTGTTGACTTCGATTTTGATTTTGTTTGAAGATAAGTTTTTAAGGATTAAGTTAAGATATCCTGATAAACATATTTGACGGAGACGATGGGAACGATAAATGTCTACTTTACTTATGGAGTTGGAATTTATTGCAGTCATATTAGCTAGCCTGACAGGGACATGGAGCCTGATTTTGGATATACTATCCTAGTTATGGAATTTAGATTCTCTTGCAGCCATACCGGTTGGCGTGGTAAGGAATCTAGATGACATGATTATAGGATGTATACCTTAGTTATGGACTCTATCGTTTATTGCTGCTATGCTTACTGGCGTGGCATAAATTCTGGCAGCATGGTTTTGGATAGACGTGTATGGTTATCAGGTCGTATCTTAAATTGATTCACTTTTTTTGACCAAATGATGAGGACAATTCATACCCTTATTTCTCGACTTATCATTCTTTTCTTCTCATTGTATGATAATTTCCTCATCTTGCCATCATTTCCTTTGCCTTGTTTAGCTATGTCTTGATTACACCAATCACCTATTTCATAACTACATCTGTCATCTACACTTGAAACTTTGAAATTTTTGAAACTTTCATATCTCAATTGTTTATCAATTTTCGATACTGTTAAGATTTTGATTCCCTTCTGTCCATGACCAATCAATTTGGGTCGTTTTGTATATCGTGCCAAAGAGTCTTGATTGTTGATTAAACTTAAATGGTTTCGAATTCCATTGTGATATGGTTTCTTCTTAGATGCTCGTGTCCGGACTTCGTTGATTTTGTTCTCCATCTTGCCCAAATTCTGATTTACTCAATATCACGACCCGTACCCTGTATAGGGGCACGAGAAGTGGTTACGTCCAGCCTACGCCGCAGTGTCGGCGGGTAGTAAGCTGTTCTAGGTTGCTAATTAATCTCATGCAGTGAATATAAAAAGTACTTGTCCAGATATCAGCTCCGAATGGAGGGCAAGTAAAGGGTATGATCTACTCAAACACAGTCTAAGCACGAAAAGATAACACAGAAGTTATACCTAAGGAATTAAAGACAACAACAACTAACTGCTAAATAATACACCAATATCTCAAACCAACTTAATACAGACTCAATATCTTAACTTTAATACAACAAGCCAAAACATGAAAGCTAAAGTGGTCTACTAGCTAATCTCCTGAATCACTTCTGAGAGTCGGAACCAAAGGTAGCTAATCCCTCGCCAGGTCCATGGTAAGCAGGGCATGTGTCCTCAGGATTATCATCTGTAATATTTTCAACAGGTCCAATCAGGACGGGAACGAGTACAACTCATCAAGAAAAACCCAAGTAAATGACAAAGAACTATAAAGCAGTTATAGACAGTTTTATTGATGAGTATGGCAGTTCTATACAGGTAATGATGGCATAGAGAGACAGTAAGATACAAGAAAAGAAAGATAACTAAAACAAGAGAAGAATCATGGCAATGAAGACTGTAATAAAAGCTAACTGAACTAGAATAATATGTACGAGTCCAGACAGTACGATATAGGTCTAAAGTAATCCCAGTGTAAGTCCAGTCCATATAATCTGATACCAGATAATTTTCAGTACAAGATGAGTCCAACAGTGATCAATGAAACCAGGGTGAGTCCAACTATGATCTAACAGTGTGTTTTAAAATACCGAGGTCGACATGTAAACGGCTGTAGGTATCAGGCACATCTCTCACTGATCAGGCAAGAGATGGCTATGCTTCCAGTAGATTCCAGTTGGAGATTCCAGATTTGGGGTATGTCTACATGTCTTACTCAATATTTCCTCGCCCAGCAAGTGAATCCAGTACAAGACACAAAAGTCGAGATGAGTCCGGCCAAATGATGATTCCAGAAATGATTCCGGAATGATTCCAGTGATTCCAGTAATAGAGATCAGTAAGTAAGGTATGTGTCGCATACATGAATCCAGAAATATCCATACGTGTTGATACAGAGAATCACATAGAACTAACTAGAACTGAAATACATTAATTGACAAATAAATGAGAGAATTATCAGAGAATGTACTCGCCTGTTACTCTGGAAAGAGTAGTGTAATATCAGATATCTGTACCAGGGTCACAATGTCCTAAAATAGAGCAATACAGTTATGACATGTCCAAAATGAAGGTAAATGAAATCTACAATGCAATCTATATGAATTCTAAGCCAATCTAGGTCAAAGTCAAACTAGTCAAGTTATCTAGGGCTTAGTCAATAATGGTCAGATTAGTCAATACTAGTCAACATGGTCAAAGTCTAGGTCAATCTTAGACTAACTAAGGTTTTGGTTAATCATAGACTAGTCAATAAGACAATTAGGTTAATCTTGACTAATGGTCAACATCCAGTCAAACCCTATAAGGCTAACTCAAAACCAAACATAGGCTAACCTGTCTTAGGATACCTAAGATACTATACTACAATTACTTATACAAAGTATACCACACATAAATACATATAGTACAATACCAACCTTAATCCTATAATCAAGCTAATCCCATTCTCCAACTCAAGTCATGACTCAACTCTAAGTATCTAACTTAACCCCATATATATCTTCATCTATATAGGATTACCCTCATAATCCATATGGTTAAACATAATCATCTAGTTTAGTCAAACTCAAGTCAAATAGTCCTTCTATGTTCATCCAAGTCATTTTAGGTCAATTTGGTCAAGGTTTGACCTATAGTTGACTTTGGTCAACAATGGTCAATTACCTAGTCAAACTATGTCTTACTAGTCAACTAGTTAAACTAGTCATTTTAGGTCAATCCTAGTCAATTCTAGGTTAACTAGGTCAACTTTGACCTAAGGTTGACTTTGGTCAACCCTTAGTCAACAAGGGTTAACTAGTTGGGTTTTTGGGCCTTTAGGTCAAATTGAGTTAGTCCCAAGACCATGGGCTAGTAACCTAGGCCATGGGCTAGTCATACAGGTTTCCATCTCTACACAAGTATATATATATATATATATATATATATATATATATATATATATATATATATATATATCTATATATATAGTTATACACATCTATCTACTACCTATATCCCAATATGTAAAATACTATATATCATACCATCACCCACACATATATATATATAATGATACTTCATGAGAACTAATACAAATATATATATATATATATATATATATATATATATATATATATATATATATATATATATATATATATATATATATATATATATCATATATATATATATATATACATATATATATATATAAAACTTACATATAGAGAGGGAAGAAACTATATATATATATATATATTACATATATATATAGAGAGAAAGTGAGAGAGAGAGACATAGAGTAAGAGAGAGAGAGAATGAGAGAGAGAGGGACACTGACACACAGGAAGGGAAGGGGGGTGGTTCCTGGAACCAAATCCAGCCCTCAACACACACTCTACACACACACACACAATACACTAAACAGGCCCCTCCTTACACATGTGTGAAAACACATGAATACACATCCATTTCTCCCCAAATTTCACCCACACACACACTAACATTTATACAACATGTTAACCTAATAATAACATAGCATTATATGTAAAAATCAACATTAATTAACAATCAAAAATACCCCATTTTCAGAAAACTGGATGTTACAAGTCTACCCTCCTTAAAATAATTTCGTCCTCGAAATTTAGATGGTCGTACTCCTCCTGGGTCAAACCCTCAACAATCAAAGTCAGAGTTACTACTTAGCAGCATACAAGGTCAACAAGTAAAATGTGGGTAGTAGACCTATACTGGGCCATGTCCAATAAATTAGACTGGCAGGTTTAGGTCAAGGGTGTCCTCAATTTAAGTTGGAATCAAAAGTAACTCTATGGGGTAATCTAGGATGAAGTCTTGTGTCAGGAAAGTCGTACTAAGCAATTGAAGTATAAAATGGTGTGCCTTAGTGGGATACTAAGGTCATGGGTGTAGGTTGTCAAGTCTAGGTCATGCCTGTGAAAATGGTTTTCAGAAAACTAGTCTTGTGCTCCTAATTTAAAAGTCATGGTAATGTGCCTACGATGATCATAATTAGAGTGGGAATCGTCAATGGCCTAAATTTAAACCAGAAGTTGTGATGCAATAGTAGTACAAGGATAGGTTAAATGGGATAGTCTGTGACTATGGGTATTAGACTAGGTAGGTAAGAAAACAATGAATCAATAGGGTTAAGAGGTTTACCATTCTATGGTTAGAGCTACTCTTCTAAGTCAAAGGTATAGCACATACATCAATTCATTCCTAAAGGATTATATTAACAATTAGAGCTACTCCTACTCCTACTCCTACTCCCACTCCTAAGTAAGAGATAAAATCAAAAGAACTATCAGGTCAAATTCATCAAAAATAAGAAATAGGTAGGAGCATATGGAATTGGATTTCAAGACAGATATAATGAAACAAGATGGGAATGGATTTGAAAGAACAGAACCTGCAAGTGGCTCCATCCATGTAGAATAATATATGAAAGCGAACCAAAGTGCAATAGGTTGATCAGACCATCATGCACCGGCCCTGATTAGACAATATGTTAGTGGGTACTAGCCCCCAATAAAATATGTCGTGATCAAGCTCGATAAAATATAAGCTTGCAAAACTAAGGCTAAATTAGCAGTAAAGAAGGTCAAAATATAAGGGAGGTAATGATGAATAAGGTTAAATAGTCCAAGATCCCTTAAACATCAAGGAGTGAGGGTGAATTAAAACAAGAGGAAAAGGGTTTTCAATATCGAAGTTCAAAATAAGATTCTCAAGGGTCGTCCCGGAATCTCTCATGAAATCCTAACAGTGATTGAGTATACTCTCATCCTAATACCTTAATTCCTATATTCTATCGCAGGCTCGTAGCAGTACAACTAAGTCGTCGTGCTACTACGAAATCGCACAAATGCGACTCTCGACCTGCATGGGCCACCACTAAAAACGTGTCACGACCCGCACCCTGTATAGGGGCACGAGAAGTGGTTACGTCCAGCCTACGCCGCAGTGTCGGCGGTAGTAAGCTGTTCTAGGTTGCTAATTAATCTCATGCAGTGAATATAAAAAGTACTTGTCCAGATATCAGCTCCGAATGGAGGGCAAGTAAAGGGTATGATCTACTCAAACACAGTCTAAGCACGAAAAGATAACACAGAAGTTATACCTAAGGAATTAAAGACAACAACAACTAACTGCTAAATAATACACCAATATCTCAAACCAACTTAATACAGACTCAATATCTTAAATTTAATATAACAAGCCAAAACATGAAAGCTAAAGTGGTCTACTAGCTAATCTCCTGAATCACTTCTGAGAGTCGGAACCAAAGGTAGCTAATCCCTCGCCAGGTCTATGGTAAGCAGGGCATGTGTCCTCAGGATTATCATCTGTAATATTTTCAACAGGTCCAATCAGGACGGGAACGAGTACAACTCATCAAGAAAAACCCAAGTAAATGACAAAGAACTATAAAACAGTTATAGACAGTTTTATTGATGAGCATGGCAGTTCTATACAGGTAATGATGGCATAGAGAGGCAGTAAGATACAAGAAAAGAAAGGTAACTAGAACAAGAGAAGAATCATGGCAATGAAGACTGTAATAAAAGCTAACTGAACTAGAATAATATGTACGAGTCCAGACAGTACGATATAGGTCTAAAGTAATCCCAGTGTAAGTCCAGTCCATATAATCTGATACCAGATAATTTCCAGTACAAGATGAGTCCAACAGTGATCAATGAAACCAGGGTGAGTCCAACTATGATCTAACAGTGTGTTTTAAAATACCGAGGTCGATATGTAAACGGCTGTAGGTATCAGGCACATCTCTCACTGATCAGGCAAGAGATGGCTATACTTCCAGTAGATTCTAGTTGAAGATTCCAAATTTGGGGTATGTCTACATGTCTTACTCAATATTTCCTCACCCAGCAAGTGAATCCAGTACAAGACACAAAAATCGAGATGAGTCCGGCCAAATGATGATTCCAGAAATGATTCCGGAATGATTCCAGTGATTCCAGTAATAGAGATCAGTAAGTAAGGTATGTGTCGCATACATGAATCCAAAAATATCCATACGTGTTGATACAGAGAATCACATAGAACTAACTAGAACTGAAATACAGTAATTGACAAATAAATGAGAGAATTATCAGAGAATGTACTCGCCTGTTACTCTGGAAAGAGTAGTGTAATATCAGATGTCTGTACCAGGGTCACAATGTCCTAAAATAGAGCAATACAGTTATGACATGTCCAAAATGAAGGTAAATGAAATCTACAATGCAATCTATATGAATTCTAAGCCAATCTAGGTCAAAGTCAAACTAGTCAAGTTATCTAGGGCTTAGTCAATAATGGTCAGATTAGTCAATACTAGTCAACATGGTCAAAGTCTAGGTCAATCTTAGACTAACTAAGGTTTTGGTTAATCATAGACTAGTCAATAAGACAATTAGGTTAATCTTGACTAATGGTCAACATCCAGTCAAACCCTATAAGGCTAACTCAAAACCAAACATAGGCTAACCTGTCTTAGGATACCTAAGATACTATACTACAATTACCTATACAAAGTATACCACACATAAATACATATAGTACAATACCAACCTTAATCCTATAATCAAGCTAATCCCATTCTCCAACTCAAGTCATGACTCAACTCTAAGTATCTAACTTAACCCCATACATATCTTCATCTATATAGGATTACCCTCATAATCCATATGGTTAAACATAATCATCTAGTTTAGTCAAACTCAAGTCAAATAGTCCTTCTATGTTCATCCAAGTCATTTTAGGTCAATTTGGTCAAGGTTTGACCTATAGTTGACTTTGGTCAACAATGGTCAATTACCTAGTCAAACTATGTCTTACTAGTCAACTAGTTAAACTAGTCATTTTAGGTCAATCCTAGTCAATTCTAGGTTAACTAGGTCAACTTTGACCTAAGGTTGACTTTGGTCAACCCTTAGTCAACAAGGGTTAACTAGTTGGGTTTTTGGGCCTTTAGGTCAAATTGAGTTAGTCCCAAGACCATGGGCTAGTAACCTAGGCCATGGGCTAGTCATACAGGTTTCCATCTCTACACAAGTACATATATATATATCTATATATATAGTTTTACACATCTATCTACTACCTATATCCCAATATGTAAAATACTATATCATACCATCACCCACATATATATATATATATATATATATATATATATATATATATATATATAATGATACTTCATGAGAACTAATACAAATATATATATATATATCATATATATATATACATATATATATATATATATATATATATATATATATATATATATATATATATATATATATATATATATATATATATATATATATATAAACTTACATATAGAGAGGGAAGAAACTATATATATATATATAGAGAGAGAGAAAGTGAGAGAGAGAGACATAGAGTAAGAGAGAGAGAATGAGAGAGAGAGGGACACTGACACACAGGAAGGGAAGGGGGGTGGTTCCTGGAACCAAATCCAGCCCTCAACACACACTCTACACACACACACACAATACACTAAACAGGCCCCTCCTTACACATGTGTGAAAACACATGAATACACATCCATTTTTTCCCAAATTTCACCCACACACACACTAACATTTATACAACATGTTAACCTAATAATAACATTGCATTATATGTAAAAATCAACATTAATTAATAATCAAAATCCAATTTAGAAAACTGGGAATTAAACTGGAAATGGAATATTGGACAGTAAACCTAGATCTTAGGTTAAACCAAACACAACCTAAATCAAACTAAAATGGCCCAAGGTTGGTTGGTAACTGTAGCCCCTAGGTTACACTAGGATCTTAGCATCCTGACATGGTGTCACGACGCGACACGGCGTGTCCACGAGGTTTCAAAGTCACACGGGTAAACTAGGTTAAACTGATACACACGTATCAGTACAAATTAGAAAACGACCTAGGACACGACACAAAGCGACACAGGCCTCGTGCTCGTGCCCGAAGGTGCGCCTAGGGTTGGGCTTCGTGTCCATGGGCCTGATACGTGTCCACGTTTCGTGTATAACGGACACGAGACGCGTATCGGAACCCTAAAATACGTGTTTCAGACCGTGTAGACGTGTTTTCTCGTGTCTCGTGTTCGTGACACAGGACACGAGACACCACGAAATTGTGTCCACGTGTTCGCCTAAGTATAGGCTACGTGCTCGTGTCAGTACGAAGTGTCTACGTGTCGTGTACAGTGGATACGACACGCCCAAAGTTAGGTGTCTGTGTGTGTATACTGTGCACTGAACGACCCTTTGAGAGTCGATTTCGTGTCCGACACGACACGAAGTCATCCCAAACTTTGGGGATGACCTGTCAGTCAATGCCCCAAGGTGGGTGTCAAGTTTGACGTGTCCAAGTGACGTGTCCAGTGAGAACTGACACAGTGGTAGCAGGGCATTTTCCCTGTGTACTGTGTAGTGTGTCCCGAGGGCTTTGTGTCCAGTTTTGGACACGACACAAGGCCAACTTGTGCTCAGTGAGTAGGGGTTAGGGTTAGCTAGGTCTAGGCTTCATTTTGGTTCAAATACATTTACAAAACATTGAGTAAATTTTCATGTGACAGTGAGCTATTTACACTAAAATTCAATGTTTTGACAAATAGGATACGTGTCCGATACGACACCAAACAAACCCTAAAATTTACCAAACCTAAAAACAGAGCTAGGGTTACCTAGATGCATGCAATTGTGAGGAAAAACACTATATTAACAAGGTTTAGGAATAATTACCTCTTGGTGCACAAAGTCTTGAAAATCCCTAAAAGAGGGTGATGTATCCTCTAGCCTCAACTTGTCCACTCTTGGTGAAACTTGAGTAGCACACTTCCCTAGGCTCCCTTAGATTGTAGGTGACCTAATGGAGAAAACTAGAGGTTCAAAGCTCTTGAAATGAGAAAGTTATGGAAGAATGAGTGGAAGGTTTTCTAGGTTTTTCTTGGTTTTGATTCATGTAACTATGGGAATATGAACTAAGTGTTAGCTATATAGGAGAGAGGGGGGGGGGGGCAAGGGGCTGTCATGGGGTCACTTGGCCGGCCATACTAGGCATGGGGGGTTCAAAACTTCTTGGCTAAGCTAAGGACTTTTTGTGCCTTAAATGGATATTTTGCATAAATCAAGCAAAATATCTATTAAAGTAAAAATAGATATTTTGACACCTTGATTCATGATAAAATCTAACCCTTGGTCATTCTAGGTTAGGGGTTAACCTATAGATTAGGGTAACTAGGTTAGGGATTATCAAGTCACTAATCAAAAGTCCATGAATAGTAAAATCTCCCTAATCCTACTTAATTCCTAGAAATTTACCAAAATACCCCTTAGGCTAAAACCACAATTTTGATGTTCTAAACTTATGACTAGGCTCACATGATCATGGTTAGTCTCTAGGACAAGTAACTCTAAGGTTACACTAGGGTTTCATTAGTAAATCACAAAGTCATAAGTCATGACTTAGAAAATGGTTTTAATTACACTAAAAATCACCAAAAATCATATCATGACTAAATCATCATTATTAATAATTAAAATAATAAATTTTCAAAAATACCCTATTTTCAGAAAATTGGGTGTTACACTCAAAACTTGATCAATTTAAATCGTGCTGAGACTAAATTATTTACTTTTATCGTGATTGGACAATGCTATCATCACTCGTGCCTTAAACTTTCGATTCAATTATGGCAAATGACTAAATTCCATTCCAATCACGATTTGGCTTCATACTATCCTTGATTATGTCGGAGTCTCATGTTGGTCATGCCTAAACCGTTATACTTTTGACCAAGGTTGAGCTGACCGTATCTATGATCGTATTGAGATTCAATTTTGAGCATGTTTGGATTTTGAAACACTCGTGCCTATACTCTTTACGACCTTGATTTGATTTTTCTGATTGTATCTGAAATTTCCTTGTGCTTAATCATGCCTATCTCAAATCTTAAATCAAATTTCAGTAAGCTGAAATCCTATTATCAATATTTTGTTGATTGTAACCGGATGAAGCTCAAGTTTTGATTTTGTTGTCATACCTCTATCGTGCCAAGTGATCTTTTAGACTATTTCCAATTTTATTCACGCTCGAACTTGGAGCGTATTCCATGATTTTATTAATCATACTCTTCAATCTTGATCAGGTCTATAAGACCTTACTTCGATTTTGTTGTGTCTGAAACTCCAGCTCAATCATGCCAAGCCTTGTTTTGGTCATAATTATCTTTCATCTTGATCAAGCCTGTGTGACTTTCAGGCTGATTATCCGTTAACCCGAGTGCTATACGTCACCTCGTACGTGGACTTCATCTATAACTTTCGTTCTCCGAAGTCATTTCTGAATCGTGTCCCAATGACTTAGCTTATCTGTAATCGTGCCTATATGATTCTGTTCATATTTGATTCTATCATGCGGAAATTTTTCATCGTGCCTGAATAATTGTAAATTGATTATCTTAATCGTGCAAACATGTCATTCTATGATCGTGCCTAAGTTTTTGCCTAAAACTTTCTATCTTGTTTTACCCCTACTACAAGCTTAATTTCGAGGACGAAATTTCTATAAGGTGGGTAGGATGTAAGCCCCCTGAATTTCTCTAATTATTTTTTAAAATTTTTAATGAATTATTTTCAATAATTTATTTCTATATAATTCATTTTGATCTTTAAATGCTCTTTACCGTGACTTGGAATTCTAGAGCATCAGGGATGTCAGTCTCTGGAAACTTTCTTCTTGGAGTTTGTAGTAGACGAGATTATCTTCACATTGATATATCCTGTCCCACTTGAACTCTTTCCCTTGTACTCTTTTTGCTTCGCGCAAGTTCGGGTCAATTTAGACCATTTAATTATTAATTGAATTCCCACTCTTTTCCTTGATCATCGTTTGTACGTTACCGTGACTTTTAATTTAGGAGCCCCAGACCAGTCGTTTTCTCAGAACCAACTTGTCATGCCTGATCTACTCGAGACACTCTTCTCCCATGACCTTCGTGTCCCACTCAGACACTCCATTTTGTGCTCCATTTCCTTCGCACAACTTTCGGTTCAATTTAGGCCAATTAATTATCTACCGTAAAATCTGATTTAATTTCTCATTTAATTTCGGGACCCGACATCGACCCAACCTAGTCGACCCCAAATAGGGACATGGCCCACACGAAGCCTATTACCCGCCTGACACTTGTGTCCCATTTATTTGAGTTCCCGCATGTTATTTATTTGCCCATGATTATAAGTACCCATTTTAATTCGAATATTGTACCCTGTCCATTTTGGCCCATCCCGGCTCCACTGAACCCAGTCCAAGCTCTTTGTTACCCTTCATTAATATCCATACACTAATTTTTCCCTACTCTAAAATATCCTTCTATCTCTCTACTTATTTAATCTTATTTTATCCCTTGTATATTATATATGTACATATGTATATATGTATATATGTATATATGTATATATGTATAGGTGTATATATACATATGTATATACACTCACACTCTCTCTCCTCTCCCCAGCCGACCTATCCCTCTCTCTCTATATTTTTCTCTCTTAACTTTCTCTTTCCTATCACTCTCTAATAAATATCTCTAACTCTCTCCCTCTCTTGAATATCTACACACACATATATATATAACCCACTCTCTCTCACCTCACATCACACTCTCTCTCTCCTACACACACCCTCACTCCCCTCTCCCATCATCACTCCCCTACCCGTACAGCACCCCCCTCCATCTTTTGTTAATATCTAACTCTCTCTCTCTATAAATATCTAACTTTTCTCTCTCTAATTCTCTCTTCATTCATTGTTTTTCCTCACATATTCTTCTCTCTCTCTCTCCCACTCTTATTTTTCCTACACTTTGGAACAACAGCAGCTTCTACAACCCGACACCACCACCATGGCCATCATCTCTCCTCACTCCCCTGGCCGAGCCCACCACCCTTCCTTCTTCCTGGCAGGCATCGCCGGCCACCACTCCCCGGCCGAGCAGCCGCGCCACCACAACCATCTCCTCCTCCTTCTCCCTCCTTCTCTATCAATATCACCACCACCACTACACCATTTCCGCCACCACCTTAGCCATCACCCCCGCCGCGTGGCCACCGCCCCCTCGCCGGCCGACCATGCCCTCGCCGTCGCCTGACCTGGCAGCGCGCAGCCCGCGCTCCACAGCAGCAGCGGCTGCACCGCAGCAGGCACGCACACGCGCGCGCGCTCGGGCCGCCGTCGTGCGCCGTCGCGCAGCTGCGTGGGCCACCGTAGCCCCTGGCCGTGCACCCCCTCTCTCCGACGAACCTTCCCTGACGGCCATCGTCCTCCGGGACGCGCCGTCGAGGCGATTCGTGCGTTTTGCACGACGTCCCGTCGTGACGCGCGCGGAATCGAGTTCATTTTGGCGTTCCGTCGCAGCGACTTCGTGCGCATTTTTTCGGAGATCCGACCGTTGGATCGGCGAACTCCTTGCTCCGTCTCAATCTCGGTATATCCCTCTTCACCTCTGTCAAGTTTGAACTGTTAATTTTGTCGTTTGATACATCAAAACCGGCCACCAAGTTGACGCTTTAATTTGTATTGTTTTTGGACAGGTTTGCGACGCCAACCTCGCGGGTTCGTATCTTCGTCGTCGCAACTCCGTTTTGTGCGCTACCAGTTCCGGTGCATAGCTGGTATAACCCTCTTCCTGCCCCCTTTAGATTTCATTTCAGTTTGAGCTTGTTAGGTCGGTCGAATTCGACGCCAAAGTTGGCCGTTCAAATTCTTAGTATTGCACTTGTAAAATTCTATTTTTGAACCCGGGACTCCGAATTCAATTTCTGACACCTCCAGTAGACTCGTGGCGTCGTTCTGGCATGTTTTCATACAAAGTTTGCTTGATTTGGAGAACGTTGGCCCTGGCACGCATTTCGGTACAAAGCGGGTCCCACTTTCTGGGTCAACGGGTCATTTTGAGTTCGGCTCATCGGAATCTAATTCCGGATATACCGTTGAGTTCGTATCGTCATTCTATACTCGTTGACATATAATTTGCTAGGTTTTAGTGGACATTGGTTCCGGCACACATTTCGGTGCAAGTCGGATACCAATATCCGGGTCAACAGGTCATTTTGAGATCGGCTCATCGGAATCCAATTTCGGATATACCATTGAGTTCGTATCTTCATTCTGGACTCGTTGACATATAATTTGCTGAGTTTTGAGGACATTAGCTCCGACACGCTTTTCCGTACAAATCGGTTTCCAATGTCCTGATCAACGGACCAATTTGAGATCGGGTCATAGGAATCCAATTCTGGATATACCGTTGGGTTCGTATCGTCATTCTGGATTCGTGGACATATAATTTGTTAGGTTTTGTGCACTTTTATTTTGGCACATTTTTTGGTGCAAAGTGTGTCCAACGGCGGACATTATTTTGGCCCGAAATTACCGTTTTGCCTCTGTGTCCAAATTGGACTTTTGGATTGGCTATCCTAGCTGATTTGACCATTCTGGATACGTTGGTGATATTTATTTTATCATCCGACAACATCTGTAGGTTTTTACCCTATTATTATAATCCTTCTCCTTTTGTGGTATTTTGAGTTCCGTCGATTCCGGTGATTGCACAATCACTGAAATTGAATGAGTTGACCCTGTAGATGTTTATAGAGACTAGCCTTGATCCTGTTTGACCATGGTTGAATGCTTTGACTAAACGTCGAAGTAGAGTCAACATTTGACCTAGGTTAGACTAGTTTTGACCTAGAGTTGGCCATAGTTAACCAGTTGACCAAAAGTCAACTGTAAGTCAACCATTGACCCAGTTTGACCTAGTTTGACTTGGTTTGACTTATTGTGGCCTAGTTTGACTTAGTGGACTGAGTCTGACCTAGATCGCGTAGCTTATACTATAGAATAAAGCCTAACACTGTTGAACCCTAATTAGCTTATATATATCTTATCCTTAGGTCTGTGGCATCACTCTGAGCATCGATCCCATTTGACAGCTCAGGACCGCAGGCGAGTACATTCACTGATAGTTTTTATTGTCTTGATATCTGCTATATCTGATTCAGTCGTAGTGTCTTACTTGATTCCCAGTCACGATAGTTCACGGACTAGTATATGTTGGATCATAACATGAGATGTTGTTCCTGGATTTTTTTGGTATATATGTACATTTTTTGTCTTGTTTCATGTACTTGTATAGACACCGATTCCTGAGAGGGAGTAGCTATCCTCTTAGGGAATCCCGTGTCATGACGTGTCATGTCCAGGTCCATTATACTATTCGGGGATGGGGAATTATTAGGGGTTATGTGATCAAAGCCTCCCTGTCACTATTTTGCTAGTGCCACCCTCACTTCACGTAGGGTGTAGCAGACACCCCTTGCCGGATTATCTAGGTTGGCCGGCATGACCCTTTCCAGAGATTTTTCTGTGATTGTCGGGCCAAGTGGATAACCCTACCATGACTCCCTAGCCGATCACATTTCGCTCTAATAATTCAAATCACATTTTACATTTATTGTCGTATCTTATATTCCATTACAGTTTTACTTTCTGTACTTCTCACCATGCTATGATTTTATTTACTCACATGCTCTACATGCCTTTACATTGTACCTTGATTGGAGACTAAGTTCTGCTCGGGAGAAGAGTTACAACCCGGGTCCTTGTTTGGTTTAAGGGTTGTAACTCGGCTTTCGAATGGTTCCCAAGTCTTCATATATCTTTGTCTTGTAGTTCATTATAATGTCTCTTATAGAATTTGTCAATTTACATGGAACTGCTGTTAGTGTTTGTACTTGCTCATTTTCCTGACAGGATACCGTTGATAATATTTTAGGAGTTGTTATACCATTAGTGGACTTCATGATGTTACTAGCTGAGGTGGATCTCACTATTCTTCTATGTGAGTTGCTTGGTAGTTATCCTTAGTTCGTCTTGTTTTTCCTTCCTTATTTTCCTGTCTTATGATTCCCTCTAGTAGTTTCTAGTTGTTCTTGTGCTTTAGTTATCTTTCTTGTCTTATCATCCCTAGCTGTTGTGATGTGACTAGAGTATATTTATAGTTGTAGGCCTTCTAGATATAGTGTATATTTATTGGGTACTAGACAGCGTTCTACCGTCGATACTGCGGCGTAGGCTGGGCGTCGTCTACGTATTCGTACCCGTATATCCGGGTGCGGGTCGTGACAGTTACAAAGCATGTCCTATTTGTGCTATTGAGACAGAGTCTGAGCATGTTGCTAATAAGAATGTTTTCACAAAGTATAGGAGATTTTTTAAGGATGGTCACCCATATAGGGAAGTGAAACACGGATGGTACAAGGATGTAGAGCACAAGGAACCTCCAATACGACTGACAGGACCATCCCTTTTGGAGAGGCTTGATCGTATCAAATATGTACCGGGTAAAATAACGAAAGCTACCTCTGAGAAACGAATGGCAGTTGAGGTAGACGGCAGTGAAGATTGCACTGCAAATGAGGATAACAATGAAGGAAGACCAGCGTGGTATAAGAAGTCGATTCTTTTTTATTTAGAGTACTGGAGTGGTCATAATGTACGACATACTATTGATGTGATGCACACCGAGAAGAATGTGGCTGAACATTTTATTAACTTAATGTTTGATAAAGGAAAACAATCTTCTAAGTATGCACTGGATAAAGCTCAGAAGCTACAATTTTGTCAAGTTTTAAAAGATATAAAACTTCCATCATGCCTTGCAACTAATTTGGGCAGCCTTGTAAGTGTTCAACCACCAAGTTTGCATATTAAGAAGTCATATGACTATCATGTCATTATCCAATATTTGCTTCCAGTTATAGTTCAACATGCATATCCAAAGTATCGTGAGTTAAAACGAGCTATTTTGCAAGTAAGCTTGTACTTCAACATATTGTGCTCGAAGGTCTTAGTTCGAGAGCATGTCCAAGCTGCGAAAGATATGATTGCTGAGGCATTATGCGTGTTGGCACATTATTTTCCACCACACTTCTTCGATATTAGTATTCACTTAATGGTGCATCTAGCCGACCAAGCTTTACTTTGCGGACCTACGGGATATATATGGATGTATCCATTTGAAAGGTGATATATTAATCTTATATATTATTATTTCTTGCTAATTTATTAACACTATAAAATTTTTAACAAGTGCATTTTATATTTGATTTAAGGGCTATGAAAGAGTGTAAAAATATACCAAGCAACAAACATTATGTGGAAGGGTCAATTTCGGAGGCATGTCTTATTTCAGAATCTGTTAGATATGCTATGGAATATATGCCAAATCCGCATGATGGTAATCATAGTTCTAGTCAAGCACTCTTTTTAGATGAGAATTGTGATGATATATACGAGCGCTCCATTCTTGAGGGTAAAACTATCAAGTTATCTGGTGTACAATGCATACAAATTCGGAGATGGATACTCTTCAGGATAAATATACCAGAACGAGATGAATATTACAGGTGTGATATTTTTTCATTTTTTTTAAAACTAAATAATGTGTATTTTGTTTTCTGTTTATACAACCAATTTTTTTGAATTTGTAGTATGTATCGCTCATCCTTGGAAGATGGCCCTCGTGGTAAAAGAAGAGGTACCATTAAGACATAAGTTGTGGTACAATCTGAATTTATCGATTGGTTACACAAAAAGGTAGGTAACACTTATTTTTGAGAGCATAGGTATATGTTGTGGATTTGGTATTTGTAATACAGCTGCTGGAAGAAAAATGCATAGACTCATTGTTGTGGCGGAATGTTAGTGGGCCAAAGTGGGAAGCCAAAACTCATATGAAGTATAGGGTGAATGGTTATATATTCTCTCCTCAGCACTATGACGATACTCTTTCAACACAAGACAGTGGTGTTTGCATGGATGCGATTACTACATTTGTCTCAAGTGCAAAAGATATGAACCCGATCGATGACGACATTATTTGGTATGGTATTATCAAAGAGATTATAGAGGTTGATTATTATGAATTCCAACATGTAGTGTTCTATTGTGATTGGGTGAATATTGGGGACAAGGCCAACGGCTGTAAGTTGTGTCCAGACTCTAACTTGTTAATGGTGAATCTAAAGAAGCTCAAGAGTGCTGATGGAGAATATGATGAGCCGGCCATTCTTTCATCCGAAGCGAGTCAAGTTTTTTATATAAGAGATGCTCAAAATCCCGATTGGTATATTGTTCGACGCTCTCCAAAGCGTATGATTGATTCTATTGATGATTATAACATTCCAACAAGTTTCCAGTCCATTTCAAAAGAGCAACCTAACTTGGCGCCACTATTAAAATGTATTGAACCCAAATAGATTCTGAAAGCAATGGCTTGTAATTTGAAAACAATGGTTTGTATTGATGGTTTTTAATATTTGCTCATTTGCTATGATGTCATATTTTCATTTTGCTTCATTTGCACATTTGATGAGATCTTGATTTCAACTTGCTTCATTTGCTTAACTGAGTTGTAGCTAATTAAATTGCTTCATTTGCTTCCAATGATGGAACATCACCTATTGGTTTTTGACTGAACTCAATATTTTTGACTGATTTTGTATCAGTCCCTAACTAATTTTTGGGTATTTGGAACAGATTACTATTGCTGTTGTTGTTGTTAAATAACTATTGCTGTTGTTAAATAACAGATTACTATTGCTGTTGTTTTTGACTGAACTCAATATTTTTGACTGATTTTGTATCAGTCCCTAACCAATTTTTGGGTATTTGGAATAGCAACTATTACTATTGCTGTTGTTTTCTTAATAATCTGTTATAAATTATGAAGAGATGAAGCGCTAACAAAGTGAAAAACGTGGTGGCATTATTTTGGTATTATCAAAAGCTTGTTGAAAACTTCATCCATGTGTTCAGTTAAGCTGCAGTGATGTTTCAGCATGACCTCTCCAATTTTGGGTTGATATCATCCCCAAAATCAAGTAGACAAATCTTGCAAAGAAGTTGACTCTTAGATATTGGGTGGTGAATTCAATTTGGTGGGGAAGTTTAAAGATCACATGTTGAACTGTTGTTATCTTTGCGATGTCTCTTTCAAGAATTAGACATCATAGGCCCAGTTAGTAGGAACTTAGAGTTCTCTGGGTACCAACATGATTGGTTCTTTTCTACACATGTATATACATCATGTAAGTATGAAAAGTCCTACTCTTGATTGTCATTATATGTTTACTGCTTAACATTGCAAGTTTCAAATTTCAACTTTCAACAGGGATTGTCAAGGTGTTGGCTATGGTGATATGGACTATTGTCTAATTTAGTTTGTTTCAGTTTTCTTGCTGTTAATACTAAATAATTCTGTCATTTGAAGTTCTTAATACATCAAAGTTCTAACACTCTAGTTAAAATCAAAAGAACTTGGCCATTGCTTTGTATTTCTAAGTCCATAGAGTACTCATATCTTCCCATTAGAACGTCAGGCTTCTTTTAGAATTTAGTCTCAAGCTTTTATGTATCTTACGTTACTTGGTATCCAAAAATATGTAAGACTAGGAGTTATAGTGTGAGATGGTTTGAAGATATGCAAAAAGGTGAATGCTTATGGTTGTTAGTAGTGATTCTGCTGAAACAGGTGCCAGGGCTTGGGTGGCCAAAATGAACCTGTAAAAGGGATATAGTATTAGCTAAGAGGAAAATGGGCAAGTGTAGATGACCCCTACGTATTATAACAAAGTCTACTTGTCACCTTTATTACTTCCAGTTTTCTGAAAACTTGATCTAAATTTACTGGGATCCTTTCCATCATCTTCCATGGGCAACTTTAATTCATCATTTTTCTCCAAAAAAAATTCCTTGTGGAGCATTTTTTGGAAGGTTCTAGTTTTCATCCCTAGAGCAGGGACACTAGTTCTTTCATTTCCATAAACTTCCATATGGCTCTAAAAACAAACTATATAGACCCCCACCTGTAAAGGTGTGATCCAATCTTATTTAAGAAGTACTCTTGTTAGAGCTAGTGACTACTTTGAATAAGAAAAATATTAGGCAATAGAATTTTTATTTGACAATGGACAAAAACAAAGGATCTGATTTTAGAAGCACATGAACATATCCAAACTAGATCGAGTGGAGATGCATATTCTAGTGAACTTTAACGATGTATGTTTGTTCCTTATTCTTTCCTGTCTTAAGTTGTGTTCACTTGATTTTGAGCACAAGAGCCATCAATATGAATAGTTTTGCAAGGTATGCATTCCCTTTTCCACTACAAAGTACAAATCTTGCTTTTGGGAAAGCATAAGACAATGCTAATAAGAACTGTATTTAAAGAGAACTTATATTATTGTTTCAGTGGTAATGCAATAAATTAATAACTTTCTTTTCAAAAGGTTTGTCAGCATTAAAACCTTTAGTCAACTCAAACATGCATAGAAAACATAATAAGAGCTCTGTAGGAATGCATTTTATTTTTGCTATTTGTCTTATATTCTTCCTCCAGTTGGCTTTTCAAATTATATGGCAAGGCCCTCTCTCAAATTTACACGATGTTGATTGAATTTTCAATGTGCACCCTCTTTTCATGTTTCTCATCCCTTGAGCACTATATATGTTACTTAAGACAAGGCACACCCTTACTTCCTGAGGAGCCTAAATATAGTTATGACTTTCATTTGCAAATTTGATGAGATAAATCACCACATGCTTCGTTTGCTTCAGTTGCTCATCTGGTACTGGTAGTTGCTCATTGCTATTACTCGCAGGCAGTTCTTGTTGCATAACGTTTCTTTTTTAATCTTTTTTCCATCTATTAGTTCAAGAAGGTAGCAGGACAGCTTGTTTCACGGAATGTCATCCAATCCTAGTGCTACTGTTGGTGCTGGTGCATCCATAGGTACAAAAAATACACAAGAAGCGGATGCTACACCCACACCAAATGGCAAAAAGTACTCGATTGTTGTTGATTTAGATGGTGCTAAGGGCAGAGATGCCGCCAAATGGATTTCTCGGAGTGGTATCCTAATTCGTGCTCAAATTCCAATTGGGTATGAAGAGTGGAGGCAAGTAGATGACTTCAACAAGGATAATCTATGGAATGAGCTCATGGTATTTTTCAAATTCAACATGTTTATATATATGTTTAAACTTCTTTTTATGTTTTGACTCTAATTACTGATTTGCGTTTTGTTTGTATTGGACAGAAAGAGTTTGAGATGAATGTGGACCCCAAGTTTGCTCGGCCTATACTGGAAAAAAAATTTCCGCAATATTTTAGAATAATAAAGTCCACCATGCGCACAAAATATCTGAAAATTAATGGACAACCTATACCCAAACGTGTTGCCCTTGAAAACCGTCCTGATGATATTGATAAAATCTGGTGGGAGAAGTTTGTAGACATTGAGTATAGTGATAAAAAGAAGGAGCAATGCAAGAAGAATGCTGAAAATAAGGCCAAAAATCCTATCACTCACACTTTGGGACGAAAATCTTATTCTAGAATGTATGAAGAAATGGTGCGTAACTTGGTTTTCACAAATGACAATCAAGTATTGAGTTTATTATATGTCATTAATAATGATTCTGCACGTAGGCAAAGGAAAATCCAGAAGGAAAGATTTCACGGGTAGAGGCTTGGAAAAGGGCACACACGAAAAGAAAAACTGGAGAGGTGCTTCCATGTGCGGCGGAAAAATATGTAAGTACTATTTTTTTCAACCATATGACCACGAAATAACTTGCACCTGTGCCTTGCCCTCCCAGGCGTTTATTATTTAATGTTTGTTTCCTTCTATGGCTGCTTCTTTTGTTTCCTTTGCTGGTACCCCATATAGGCAATATTTCCCATAAATTTTGGGCAACTTGATTGTTCACCAATGGCGACTGATACTAGGCCATATGCTGCAGTTTCATGTATATATCCTTCACTTGGATTTCAGTCCTTAACTTGGTTTCAGTTCTTGGTTTCAGTCTCTATTACCTGCATGTTTCGGTCCCCAATGTTCACTTGGTAGCAGTCATGTGAAGGAAGGGAATTTAGTATATATGTTTCAGCCACATTCCCTTATAATATTTGTCACGCCCCGATCCGGGAAATCGCTCGTCCTCGCTAGATTTTACCCGAATCATCGTCCTCGCTGGGGCGTGATGCCGTACGAGCCTAGAGTTGCGCTCGTGCAAGGCAAGATAACAGTTCACATAGTGTTTATCCCAAATTGATAACATAAGCAGCGGAAGGGAAAACATAGTATAACATAAGAATCTCTTTTATTCATAATGAACTGAAGGTTACAAAGGAACTGAATAGCCCAACATAAAATGCCAATTGGCTACAACGCTCATGATCTCTCTAGCTCACAAAGGATTACATTGTTCCATACATTATGCCTCTATATAGCCACCAAGTAGTCTTCGGCCGAACATCTCCATGTCGCAAGTCCGAACGCCTATGCGGTAGCTCCTCTTGAACGCCAAGGACTCCATGCCTCGGCACGTCCAAGCCAAGCTCCGCCCCGAGCCGATCATAACCTGAGCCTGCACATAAACTAGTGGAGGATTAGTGCTTTCGTCCTCGCTTCGCACTGATCAAGACCCGTTCGCACCCAAACCAAACACTAAATCAACTTAGTGAGCATGCATCTTAAATTTTGATCTTTCTATTTAGCCTTAGGATCGATTTCATGGCAACACTTAAACATAGCACATTATCATAAATGTGTCCCATACCGTGTTCCTGCAGCAGATACAGTTAGCCATAATGTGAACGTAAACATAGTATTCGTGCTCATCTCCGTCCCATATTGTCTAGCCTGTACGGGTTAGAACTTAACATAGAATCACATCATTCATGCAACAGCCAACCATAAACTTAGACCATGCATAAAGGTCGCAGGCCCTGCGCCTGCACCCGACTCTCATCTCAGCCCACCGGCCCTATCTATATGAAAGTCACGATATTTCGCACCGTAATGGACTTGGCATCTCATATGTGTAAGCCTACAATCGCTTCGATATGGGTTGCTAGCCCAGTATCCGAAGGATCCTAAACTTATGGATATCATAGCTTATCACAGCACTGGACGGTCGCAATCCGTCCGAATGTTGTGCACCATAAATACCACACATAATTTCCTCCTAGGCCGAACGGTCCCGGCGCCCCGGCGTAACCGTTCGAAGGAAGCCGTACCCGTGCACGGGCCATCCGAGTCCATTGACCATGCAATACGTACCATAGCATACAAGTCATATCATTCCAACCAATCTCGTGTTCCATAAATATAATCTCGTTCCATAAACGGTTTTCCGTGCCATAAACATAATCCACCATTCATATGGGGAGCTCCGTCGGCGTT
This sequence comes from Iris pallida, assembly GCA_029216955.1. Taxonomy (NCBI): domain Eukaryota; kingdom Viridiplantae; phylum Streptophyta; class Magnoliopsida; order Asparagales; family Iridaceae; genus Iris; species Iris pallida. Next base: position 5,301,463 of record JANAVB010000400.1, read on the forward strand.
ATACCCCAACACATCCATATTGATGCACGACGCCCAACGGCTTAGTCATCTCGTACTCATATTCAACGCGTACCATTCGTAAGTTATTCTCATAGCATAATTTCGTAGTCACTTAGTCTTTTCGTAGCATAAGTGCCTGAGGCACGTTCAGCGCCGTAATCAATGTTCTACGCCTAGTGTCCAATATTCTCGGAGCCGTGCACATGATGCACATCTCAATATTGTCTTTCAATGTTCTACCATCATTGCCCTACCGCGACCCGTACACTTGATGTACGTCGCTTTGATTGTTCAATGTTCAATGTTCTACCTTAGTGTTCAACGCATACTGAGACCCTTACTCGCCGAGCCACGCTCGCTAACTCGATAACATCTTACGCAACAGTAACATATTTTATTAGACGTGAAGGAATAGGGAGAGAGAGTCAAGAACCCGCCCACCTTAAGCTGATACGCCTTGCCGTCTCGCCGGTTGAAGCGTCTCGCTTCCATAACTCGATCGCATAGCTAACTCCCGGACTTAGCCATTCCTTTGGACTACTCGGTTGATTTGACCTATCGCGCCCATGCCACAATCCGTTGCAAGGCTACGATTTGGTTTCGCGGACACTTCATTACATAAGGCAAAATACCGACCTCTTATCGTCCAGCGTAAAAGCATAGCCTGCACACCAAATCAACTAAAATCAGCACTTGCCCAACGGGACTTATCTTTTGCATCGATTCGATTCATAGATTCCAACCGACTCAAAGCTTACCTTTGGCCAACGTAACACTTGCATCGATTTGCATCGATACCTCATCGGGTCAACGTAACTTTTCGAGTCAACGACTCATCATAATGCACCGATACGGAGCGGGGCATTACATAATATACCACTCAAACTCAGGTTCGTCCTCGAACCGAAACCAATACTTAATCCAAGTGTCTCGCATAGATCGCTTCACGATCTCGTACTACTATCGTTGAATCATACAACTTAGTTTGGATCATACACATATTTTAGGCGTTCCACCAATATATGTATTTCAGCCAAGCTCAGTTGTAGGATATCGGGACAACTTACAATCTCAACTTAAATCCTTAAGCATTCATCAGTCCGTACTCGACTTAGCCAAATCTTAGCGCCTATTCTCAAAATACATCTCGTATGCATTATCCCATAACATGCGATCATCTTCCAAACATCTCTGCACATAACTTAATTCAAACTCGTAACTTCAATCTCATAAGTTTCTCGCCGGCTATCTAACACACGCACTGCATCAATTCATTGCGCATCCGATCGCAACAAGCTTCCGCAACGCCTATTCGCCCAACCGTTTCCTATCTCTCGCATAACTCAAGTCCTTCATCCGATCATTCATAACACTTGGCCTTAACGACATGGACTAAGTCCACATGTCTCAAATTCCTTTGCCTACAATCCGTACTAAGTCTCGCACACAATTATCTCAACACGATCCACGTTCTCGAACTACCGACACATCGCGTCTGGGGCTACCCCCGCTAGGTAACTTATCCAGACATCATGCTTAATCTCTCCCGACACAAGAGGTCAACTTGAGTCTACGATGCTCAAAGGCAACAATCTTTCCGACCCAAGGTCTCTTACGATATGCCTATCTCCGATACTCGACCGAGTACGAATCCTTTACTCAATCTTCGATTCAATCCCGACTAGTTCGTCTCGTAACATAAATCGTACGCTCGAACACACATAACCTAATCGTTACTCAACCGATCTACGATACCACTCTTAGGGTCGTTCTACTATCCGTTGCTTTCGCACATTGTAGAACCCTTGCAATCGCCTTACCGTATCATTACGCTAAGCACGTTCCTCAATATCTATTCGATCGATCATAAACTTTCTAACCATATCGATCTAGTCGAAGGCTACTCGCTAACTTCCGAAACACGATACTCACTCGCTTAGACTTATCCTCACCATGCACTACCTCATTTCTCGTCCTCGACAAAATTTCTTATGCGACTTCTTTAGGGTCATCCTATGGGACTTCAACATTCACTTGATTTGGCGGTCAAGTCTTCTAGGGTCATCTGCCCCGAAACTACGCTCGATAATTGAAGATCATCAACGAGGGACAGTTACAACGAACCATGCTATATCCTATCGCGGAGCCAAATCAATTCCCGACAATTCCTATGGGACTTTACCCAATCCGACATGTCAATCCATAATTTATCCATCCCCGCACAACTGATGCGCCGTTGCTACTCGAATGACTCATGCGCTTGCGCGCCGTAACTACTCGAATCACTCATGCATTACCGTCGACTGTTTTTGCTAGTCGTACGACATCTACTTGCCTCAAATCCGAGTTTACCTATTCATGATCATTGCTCGACACATTCCATACTGTAATGCCTGTAGTTCGTATTACGTATCTTGGAATACGTGTACGTATTTTATTTTGTATTGCATATCTCTTGGCTTGGCTCGGTTTGTTTTGGGTTGGTTCGGCTAGGCTTGGGATGCCTTGGTTCATCATGAACCAAGGGTAGAACCCCTACCTACCACCACCATCCCCATTTATTAACCCCTCCTCTTTCTCTCTCTTCATTATTCTTCTTCTTCTCCACATTTACTTCTACACCTACCAGGAAGGAGAGAGAGAGAGAGAGAGCTTAGGCAAGTGCAAACTTGCTTCATGATGGATCTCATGTTTTATTGTTCCATTCTCTTCCTTACTAGATTCTAAGCCTCTTTAGAACTGGAAGTTTTCGGTTTTGATGGTTATATTTTTGTAGATCTAAGTTTTAAGTTCCTTCTTGTTTATTTTTCTTGGTTTTGATCTCTAAAACTTGGTTATTTTTGAAAACTAATGGTTCTATGTTGTAGAGAATTCAATTTCATTCAGTTTTGGCTTTTGTTTCGCTTGATTTCGACTCCGGATGAGTAAGTTATGGCCATTACAAGTTTTCGGAACTTTCATGGCTGAACTTGCTGTTTGGGGACGATGAATCCCATGCGCCGGGAACCTCATGCGCCCGGGAGGCCATGCACCGGGAGGCCATGCGCCGTGAAGTTTCGGCAACACATTCCTTAACTCCGAGCGTGTCATGCGCGTAGGTTTCTTACGCGCATGTATTGAAGACGCAACGTGAGTTTCTCATGCGCCGATTGGTGCAGGAATCCCATGCGCCGATTGGAGCAGGAATCCCATGCGCCGATTGTGCAGGAATCTCATGCGCCGATTTGTGCAGGAATCCCATGCGCCGATTCGTACAGGAATCCCATGCGCCGATTGGTGCAGGAATCCCATGCGCCGATTCGTGCAGGAATCCCATGCGCCGATTGCACAGGAATCTCATGCGCCGATTTGTGCAGGAATCCCATGCGCCGATTCGTACAGGAATCTCATGCGCCGATTTGTGCAGGAATCCCATGCGCCGATTGGTGCAGGAATCCCATGCGCCGATTCGTGCAGGAATCTCATGCGCCAATTTGTGCAGGAATCCCATGCGCCGATTGGTGCAGGAATCCCATGCGCCGATTCGTGCAGGAATCCCATGCGCCGATTGTGCAGGAATTTACTGTTTTTGCCTGTTTAAGTTGTTTTGTAGCTAGAATCTTGAAAAACTCAAAACATGAAAGTTGTAGATCTTTTTCTTGGCTTCAAGAATATGTTATTAGTTATTTTATACAATCTTTCTCATTCATGATAATGTAAGAATAGAACACGATAGTGGCCCGCGGTGGCGCACTCTTGACAAGTAAACTGATATGACAAGTATGAAAGGTCTGGACACCGTGGGCGATTGCGTTTGTACAAATAAACCAGTACTGTCTTGCATCATGTCTAGGATGGGGATCCCTGAGTACCACGGTCAGGGGTACCTACTGAAATTGACTAAGGCTAATTAACTAGAATGATTCAGTAGTCATGAAGAGATTCCCAGCTACAGGCAATCCCGTTATCTGGGCGCATTAAGTGGACTTGTAGCCTACCGACGAGTAGGGCACATTTCCAGCACACAGTCACGTGTTGCATTCTTTATAACGGACATTCGACCCGGATAACTGGATGGTCTGCAGGGCTTGTGGCTGTTGGGATAATCTCATTGCATCTTGCTAGTAACTAGGCCTGTGATAACCCTAGTTAGTTAAAAGTATCAAGCCGTACTCTTGATTGGCCGTGATTGATTGGATAAAGTTTATTCCAGTTTAGTCTTATCCTGATCCGGTACAAGATTGTATCAGGACATGATATCTTGTATCGATAAATGATGGGATACCAAGTTCTGTTCAGATGAAGGGTTACAACCCCGATCCTTGTTTGGTTTAAGGGTTGTAACTTGGCTATCTGAATAGTTCCATGGTTATCTTATCATATATCGTCCTGCTTATTGATGCTGGCCTTAACAATAACGATCGGGGGTCCAGTTCTGCTCAGGCGAAGGGTTACAATCCCGGTCCTTGTTTGGTTTAAGGGTTGTAACCTGGCTCCCGGAGCAGTTCCGTGTCCTCTCTTCGTTTATTGTCTTATTGAAACCCCCTGTCATGCTCGTCATGTTTTACCTTTACTTCAATACCATGATTATTTATACTGGCTTTAACAATAAAGATCAGGGGTCCAGTTCTGTTCAGGCGAAGGGTTACAACCCCGGTCCTTGTTTGGTTTAAGGGTTGTAACCTGGCTTCCAGAGCAGTTCTGTGTCCTCTCTTCGTTTATTGTCTTGTTACCTTATCAATAGTAATTGAGGCGGGTTTCTATTCAGGCGAAGGATTGCAACCCCGGTCCTTGTTTGGTTTAAGGGTTGCAGTCTGGCTACTTGAATGATTTCTTCGTGCTCAATATATTATTGTTATCTCAGCTATTATCACTATCTTTTAATTACCTTTACTATTTATTTGTGATATGCTGGTTTTAGTTCCTAAGTGAAGCCTCCTTTGTGGCACTTGCTCTTTCTGGGGTCTGACCCAGCTGGTTTTGTGTGGCCAGATATCGGAGCAGCAACAGAGGATCCACCTGTCTTCCAGCCCGATGGTGACCACCAGGCGTAACCAGGGCAACGAGTGGGTTTCTTTTGTCCTCCCACTCTATTTGTAAAATTATTCTTTTGAGGCGTTTAGCCGGCGAGCACGTGTTAGCTCGTATTGCACCTTTATTTACTGTCTGCCTACGGGCTGTAACATGATTGACAAATCCTAGGGTTGATCATGTATTGACTAAAACTCTTGCTAGTCCTGACATTTTGTACGACTAGCTTCATGATCATCCAATATGTAATGTATGGGACGCCTTACTATTGTATATTTGGTGCTCTGACATCTTGTAACTGTTACTACTTGCTTGTGATTGAGACAATAGGCTTGTTCATGACCATAGGAGACTGTTGGATTGTAGTTAAACCCTCATATATCTAGACAGCCGTGACCGTATAGTGACGTGGATTCCATTTCATTATACGTAGCTGGCTATGTCTGCCCCCGCTCTCTAGTATTCTGGTTCTGGGGCGTGACATGGTTTTAGTGGTGGCCCATGCAGGTCCTATAATTCAAGAAATGTGAGGGTTTACCGAATAGATGTCTCAATCAGTATTCGCCCTTGATCTCCGCTCGTATCTTCTGAATCCCTGTAATCATGACCTGATCACATGCTTGTATCGTTGATCTATCCTGGTCCTTCCTTATTGTTCCCTATGTCGTCTTCTTCAGCGACATTGTTCCTGGACCTGCCGATCAGCAAGGCGGAGTACCTCCCGCGGACCAGCAGCAACCTGGAGATCAAGCCCAGCATTCAGGAGTAGCCTCCAGAGTCGTGCCCACCGAAGGAGAACCACCAGTTCAGCCCGTCCAGCCAGCAGAGCATGATGATGGCACTTTGGTGGGTCTCATCAGGACGCTATTAGCTTCCCAGGATCGTCGCGGAGATGCCTTGCACCAGGCGGTGGCAGATGCTTTGACCAGAGGAGGTCATCTGGGTAATAGCGCGGCCAACAGCTTCAAGCGCTTGAACCCTCCCTTCTTCGACGGCAGTGAAGATGCGATCGCTGCAGATGCATGGCTTCAGGACACAAAGGTGATTCTAGAAGCAGCCAAGACTCCAGAGAACGAGAAGGTGGCCGTAGTGCGCCTGCAGTTACTAGATCTTGCCCGCAGCTGGTGGGCAGCACAGGCCGATGGATTAGTGGCCCCTATTTTATGGGCAGTATTCAGGAAGAGATTCCAGACCAAGTATTTTGATGTTGTAGCTCGGTATGATCTACAGACGAGGTTCACCAATCTGAAGCAGATGGGCAGGACGGTCGATGGATATGCGGCCGAGTTTTCGAGACTTAGTCGGTTTGCTCCTACCTTGGTGGCGACCGAGTTCGATAGAGCCCAGCGGTTCCAGCAGGGGCTTCATCTGGAGATTTTATTGGCGGTGGAGCAGTTTGAGCATCAGACTTTTGATGGAGTGTTGAGAGCAGCCCGGAGGCATGAGTATACATCCCAGAGGATCGTGGATAGGACCGGAGGTCGGAAGCGATCTCACGGCCAGATGAATCAGTCATCAGCACCAACCCCGGCCGCCAGGGCTTTGACCATTGGAGCTCCGAGGCGGGAGGCCTCAGTGACGTCGGTTCAACATTCCATCCCGACGTACCCTCAGCAGCAGAAGCAGAAGCAGTCTTCCGCAGTGGGATGTTCACACTGCGGGAAGCCAGGGCATGTGGTATCAGAGTGTCGCAGAGCACAAGGTTTGTGCTTGGTTTGTGGTGCCCCAGACCACAGGGTTGGGAACTGCCCGAACAGGGGGAGTTCATCCGCCTTATCTAGTCCTTCAGTTAGAGGACCAGCACCAACCCAGCAGCAGCAGCAGCTGCAGTACCCGTTCTCGAGGCCATTGCCGACGCAGGCCCAGGCATTCCAGCAGCAGAGACCGCAGCAGTATGCCCAAGCCCAAGCCCTGATCCAGAGCAGGCAAAGGAATTTTCAGCAGAGGGGACCCGTACCCAGAGGACATGGTCAAGTGCTGGCTTTGACCATGGGAGAAGAAGGAATTGCTCCAGGTGAGGTGGTGGCAGGTACTATTCTCGTCAACACCTTTCCAGCTTCAGTATTATTTGATTCTGGTGCCTCGCATTCATTTATGTCTGCACGATTTGCGACACGGGTAGGACTGGAGCCCGAGTCATTATCAGTAAGGCTCAATATACTTACTGGTAACGGACTTGTGGGAGTAGATAGAGTGTTTTCCTCGTGTCGGATCGTAGTTAGCGGTAGAGAATTCCCCGTTAGGTTGATAGAGTTTCCGATGGCCGATTATGATGTGGTCTTAGGGATGGATTGGTTGAGGGACCAGTATGCTAGGATAGACTGCCACATTGGCAGGGTTATTTTTAGCATTCCAGACGAGCCAGAGTTTTCTTTCTCCCGAGGCGAAGTTGAACCTTCTCCTCCATTATTGCGGATGGCAGTAGCAGCAGTGCAGTTACCTCGGATAGTCGAAGAGTTTCCGGATATTTTCCCAGAAGAGCTTCCAGGGATGCCGCCAGAGCGAGAGATCGAGTTTACTATCGACTTGATTCCCGGGACAGCCCCAGTGTCAGAGAGAGTCTACAGGATGGCGCCGTCAGAGCTAGAGATATTGTACAAGATGATTGAAGAACTCAGAACCAAGGGATTCATTCGTGCTAGTGGATCGCCTTGGGGAGCCCCGATGCTTCTTGTGAAAAAGAAGGATGGTACGTCCAGATTGTGTATTGATTATCGTACCTTGAACTCAGTGACAATCAAGAACAGATACCCTCTCCCGAGGATAGATGACTTGTTTGATCAACTCAAAGGGGCATCAGTATTTTCGAAGATTGACTTGCGGTCAGGATACCATCAGATCAGAGTCAGAGAGCAGGACATCCCGAAGACAGCTTTCAGATCTAGATATGGGCATTGGGAGTTCCTTGTGATGCCATTTGGAGCAACCAATGCGCCGGCTGTATTCATGGACCTCATGAATCGCATCTTTATGCCTTATTTGGATCAGTTCGTGATTGTATTCCTAGACGACATCCTGGTCTACAGCAAGAGTGAGGCGGAGCATGAGCATCATCTCAGAATGGTCCTCCAGATTCTCAGAGAGCACCAGTTGTATGCCAAGTTTAGTAAATGCGAGTTCTGGCTCGATCGTATTTCATACTTGGGTCATATCATCACCCGAGGAGGAGTTGAAGTGGATCCCCAGAAGATCGTGGCTATTGAAACATGGCCGGTACCTAGCACAGTGGCAGAAGTCCGTAGTTTTCTTGGATTGGCCGGTTACTACCGGCAATTTGTTTCAGACTTTGCTCGAATTTCAGCACCATTGACCCAGTTGACCCGCAAGGATGTACAGTTTGCTTGGACAGCAGAATGCCAGGATTCTTTTGAGAGGTTGAAGCGAGGCTTGATGACGGCTCCTATTCTCACGCTTCCAGATGGAACTGGAGGATTCTCAGTATATTGTGATGCTTCGGGCAGAGGTTTAGGATGTGTTCTGATGCAGCATGGGAAGGTAATAGCTTATGCGTCATGACAACTTCGTGATCATGAGAGGAATTACCCAACCCATGACTTGGAGCTGGCAGCAGTAGTGTTTGCACTTAAGTTGTGGAGACATTACCTATATGGAGATAGGGTGGAGATTTTCACCGACCACAAGAGCCTGAAGTATGTTTTCACTCAGAAGGATCTTAACATGCGTCAGAGGAGATGGCTAGAGCTGCTTGTGGATTATGATGTCAACTTGCAGTATCACCCAGGAAAGGCCAACGTTGTTGCAGATGCATTGAGCAGGAGAGCCGGAGTTTATTTCCTGACAGCGCAACCAGAGCTATTGGCCGATCTTCAGAAGATGGGTATAGAAATTTTCCTCCCTTCCAGTGTGGCATTGATGGCCAGCATGCAATTCCAGTCCACTATAGTCGAGAGGATCCGGATGGCGCAGTCAGCAGATTCCAAGCTTCAGCGACTCAGAGCAGAGTGTGAGGCAGGACGAAGACCAGAGTTATGTATCCATGAAGACGGTACACTTCGACATGGTAAGCGTCTTTGTGTACCCAGTGGAGATATCAGACAGGAGATCCTGGCAGAGTCCCACAGTTCGCAGTATTCCATTCATCCTGGTGCAACGAAGATGTACCGTGATATCCGCCAGCACTTTTGGTGGAATGACATGAAGAGGGAGATAGCCCGGTTTGTCTCTCGTTGTTTAGTCTGCCAACAAGTTAAGGCTGAACATCAGAGACCAGCTGGACTACTTCAATCGTTGCCGATTCCAGAGTGGAAATGGGAGCACATAACCATAGATTTTGTGACTGGATTGCGTAGATCCCCGGCTGGCAGAGACGCTATTTGGGTTGTCATAGACAGGCTCACGAAGGTGGCTCACTTTCTTCCGTTCAGAGTTGGTCAGTCGACGGCTCAGCTAGCGGAGATGTATCTCCGGCAGATTGTCAGATTACACGGAGTACCAGTCAGTATCACCTCGGACAGAGATTCCAGGTTTACGTCACACTTTTGGCGTAGCCTGCAAGAGAGTTTGGGAACTCGCCTCCAGTTCAGCTCCGCTTATCATCCGCAGACTGATGGCCAGTCAGAACGCACGATCCAGACTCTTGAAGACATGTTGAGATCTTGTACGCTCGACTTCGGTAGATCGTGGGAAGATCACCTGCACCTGGTAGAGTTCTCGTACAACAACAGTTTCCAAGCCAGTATCCAGATGGCTCCGTTCGAGGCATTGTATGGCAGGAAGTGCCGATCCCCGCTAGCATGGGATGATGTCGGAGAGAGACAGATGCTCGGTCCAGAAATGATTGCTCAGACCGTTGAAGTGGTCAGGAGAGTCAGAGATCATCTTCGAGTTGCCCAAGATCGCCAGCGTCATTGGGCCGATTCCCATCGGCGACCCCTTGAATTCTCGGTCGGCGACCATGTATTCCTGAGGATTTCGCCTAACCGTGGCGTCATTCGTTTCGGCGTACGAGGAAAGCTTAGTCCTAGGTATATAGGGCCATTCGACATTCTGGAGCGAGTAGGAGATGTATCCTATCGTCTCGCTCTTCCACCGTCGCTACGTGAGGTGCATGACGTATTCCATGTATCTCAACTACGACGGTATATCCCGGACCCGAGCCACATCCTGGATCATTCGGAATTGGTTGTTGGTACCAACCTTTCGTATGAGGAGAGGCCCGTGTCTATATTGGATCGGAGAGAGAAGATACTTAAGAACAAGACTATTAGTTTAGTCCGTGTTGCTTGGGGTCATCACTCTTTGGGTGAGTCAACGTGGGAGCGTGAGGATGATATCCGATCGCGGTATCCCGACCTGTTTGACTCGTAAGGTATAATGTCTTCCTTATGCCTTATGCTTTCAATTCCTTGCTTGAATAAATGACTGCATGATAGACTGCTTGTTATAGCTTACGATTATTATAGCTTGTCCTTGCAATTCTAGCCTCTTGATTAAATTCCGAGGACGGAATTCTTTTAAGGTGGGTAGAGTTGTAATGCCTCACTACAAGAAAATGTAGTATTTACGGCGCACAATTTACGGCATGCAGTTGCTGCGCGCCGTAAATGATACTTTTTTACGGCACACAAATCTGCGTGCCGTATAAGAGTTATTTTTTGTCTTTGTTACGACGTATTTGCCATGCACACCGTAAATGACAACATATTTACGACATGCATTTTTTTGTGTCGTGAATGATAACTTATTTACGGTATGCATTTGTGCATGCCGTAAATGATAACTTATTTACGGCATGCATTTGTGCATGCTGTAAATGATAACTTATTTACGGCATGCATTTTTGTGCACCGTAAATGATAACTTATTTACGAAATATATTTGTGCACGCCGTGCATGTTGCTATCGTGCTCTCTAAGAAACTTACTTTTCCCTTCGTACTATGGTTGTGTTTAATTGGGCTTTTTTTCCATTAAAAATATTTCCATCACAAATTTTCCACCAATTGTACCACTACAAGAAAAATAACTTTTTGTGACAAAATGTTTTGCAACAAAAATAATTTGTTGCAAAAGTTAATTAATTGCAACAAAATTTATATATTTGTTGCGAAAGCTGAGTTTGCAATTTTAAGCAACAAACAAACTAAATCGATCAAAATATTTCGTCGCGCATTGTTTTGCCGCTCTTGTAAAGTTGGTGGTAAAATTATTTACAACAAAAAGATAATTTTTACAGCAAAATATGTTCGTGGCAGAAAATATTAAAATTTTGACAATGAACTTTTACATTGCAATAAGTTTTTTTTTTTTGCGGCATAATTTTTTTCGTGTGTCAAATGAACCCCTTAAAAACTATTAAAGTTAATATTTGGGACTGCTATATTTTTTTTAACAAAAAACACATTTATTTGGTACAGATTTGAAAATGGATCACTTATTTGGGACTAACAATATTTTTCATCCCAAATAAATCCAGAGACTGTCCCAAGTAATCTCGGCCGGAATGACAATTATTTGGCGGCCTAAACTAAATTTTTTGGAAATCTTTTTTTCCATCAAGTATTACTCTTAACCGTTGATCTCAAGAATGCATCCACACCGTTCATCCACAAATATTTTTTAACCCGCATCTTCTCTCTTTCTCCTCCCAATCTTACCGCTTTTGGGAGAACCAGAAGACACGCTCCGCTTCGAGGACGAGATGCATCATGTCGGTGGCTACTACGATCTTTGCGGAGAGACCCAAGTCGTGGAGGAAGACGACGAAGTGATCCGGGGAGTCGAAGAGTGGGTCGAGACGCAGGCTGTCGACGATCTCGAGGAGGCTCGGGTCTTGGCCGACGACGGCGTCGACAGGGTCCAAGAAGCAATGTTTGAGAAGAAAGGGTGTACATGGTCGGTTCCGACGTCCCGACCATTGGTGGAGGTCAGTGTTCGGTTCTTGCAGTTGGATTCTTTGGTGTGTTTTTTTGCATTCTGATATGTTGTTTGATGCAATGCCCAAAAAGGGAAGACGCAGGTTTTGGTGGAGGATGGGAGAATGGGTTCCACAGAGGATGGCGACAATGGCCTCACCATGTGGTCTCTCCACGGAGGAGATCCTCCTCGAAAGGCCCATGGGTCAGGTTTGATTCCTCATCTTCTCATCAAAATCCTATTTTTTGGGTTTCAATTTTGTTTTATTATGGCTTGGAAATTGATGGCGGGGAGGAACATGAAACACAACGGCCGCTCAAGGCGGGTGGATTCGCCAGGATAATGGAGGTGATGAGCTTGCTCGAGTTTTTGAGGTAACGAATGCCAACGTTACGACTCTCGGACGGCTCATCCTGAATGTATTCAGGGTGGGGGTACGCACTACCACTGCATACATATATAGAATATTATTCGAGCTAATCGATTAACGTATGTGTGCTCATGTTATAGAGAGGGAACGAGCTATTATTGCAAGTAGACCAAGTTAGGGACTTGCTGCTGGAGAGTACTCGAGGTGTGATTGTGGGATGGTCCGAGGCTGGACATGGTGGAGATTACCAGCACCAAAATGGCCATCAGAACCGTGTCAACCACCACCAGTACCTCCTCAACTCACAGAACCAGCTTCACTACCTTGGCAACTAGATATGGTAAGTTCCTAATATAATTATAAGAAAGTATATGAGCATGCTTTATGTGAAGATTCTCAGTTCTGTTGTAGACTACTTTACAATCATTAATAAAGGTAATGAAGTACTCATTATATGTCCATGTTTCAGTTTTAGGTCTTATAATTCTAGATTGGGAATGTGTTTTCTCCTGTCAAAACACTATGATATTCAACATTCAATTTAAGAGTTTTAAAGCATAGGCATACTCAACATTTACTATATACATCCTTATTACTTGTGTGATACTTGATAAAAAGATCAAATGCAAAAACTCCTAGTATCATCTTCGATCTGTATGCATATTTAATACTGAAGCAAATTACTTGGTGAATAATTTTTTATATTTCTCCATAACACCATATGCGTTAAGAATTGTTAAGGATTTATCTTCAGATGGGAGCCTCTGCTTAGAAAACAGAGAATTAATTAGGCCAGTCCGAAAGGCATGTGGTCTGGCCTGAAGCCTAATGAGGGTGGCCAGAGCCTAGGTTTTGTAGGACTACGGCCAGACTGTGGCACATTTTTGTCCAAAATTTTCAGGGCCGGAGTTGGATATTGCTTGCCTGTTCTAGCCCGTTCCATTATCAACCTACGCGTGTCCTGTTGAACAATGATCGACATGAGCAAATTTTTAGTAGGGAGTTGAGAACTACATCATTAAAAATTTCCGTACTTTATTGTAAATAGTCATATTGGAATGCACAGAACATGCATGCATAGTTTTTTCACTATTAGACAGTAGATAGGGGGATTGTTTGAAGTGTATGATCATGCAGGAAAAGGAGTGGGATAGTAAGTTTACTTTTTTTTTTTTATGATATTGATAGAATTCAAGATTAATGTGAGTACTAGCAGGTGAGTTCCTTTTAATAAGTAAAGTAGTGCTAGTCATCGGTTCTTCAAGTATAGTACTCTTAAATCTTTTTTTTTCTGGGACTTGTTAAAAGGCAGTTGTTAATGTATTTTGACTAAATTTGTTCGCCATGCCAGTTTTTATTTGTCTAATTTCTATTAAAATGATCTAGGAATGTACCCTTCGGACTGGCAGTAGATTTTTTGGTGGATCACATGGATATGTAGTTGGTCATGTATGTAGTTGGTCATGTTTGCCCAGAAGCACAGGTAATTAATTTACTAGTTTTAATTAATTTACTAGTTTTAAGTTTACTCGTGTTTCTTAGATATAGATTTTATTACTGTCATTTGTAATATTATTCTATTTGCATCTTACATTAGTGAAGATAAACTATTTCCAGGCTGCGAATGATGTGGATGTTGTGTTTGTGATCTTCTTGCACTTAAACACTGGTGCTTTTATACAGTTGTAGGTTATCAATTATAATAGGAGAAATATATATAGAGTTGTTCTTTTATTTAAAGAAAATTGAGTTAAAAAGAAAAGAAAACTGAGTTGTTCTTTTATTTAAGTTTTGAGGCTTTCCTCCATATAATATCACTATCAACTAACACACCTTTTCTTGAAATCCCTCCCATGTTCATCATATTTTATCTTACACTGATATCACGGTAGAGAACTCTTTTTTTTTCCTGTAAGATGAAATCATGATCCAACATGGAGCCCTGGGCTATCAAATAAGTACTTTGTGTTGCAGTGGCATTTCTAACTCCCGGATTCAATGATACATCTAGTCATTCCCCTCTGTAGTATGCTTGAAAGCCTGAAAGAAACTCTGGCCATCGTTTGCACCACAATATCGTCCAATTGTTTCAATAGTTTTGCAACAAGTTCTTGTTTTGTTGTTTCCAGGAAGGTGACCCAATTGGCCTAATTCAAAATGGTTATATAATCACCATTGATGTTCAGAAAAAAAAATAATAGATGTTGAACTGACGGAGGAGCAGCTGGCGGAGAGGAGGAAGAAGTGGACTCCACCACCTTACAAGGCGACAAGTGGAGTTTTATACAAGCTCTGGAAATTAGATGCATTTTTAATTGATTAAATCCTTAATTCGAGTTCTTCTCTCTTATCTGAGGTGAGCATTGTTCCCCATGCAGTATATTAAGAATGTCCAATCTTCCTCCATAGGGTGCGTAACTGATGAGTAGAAATAACTTGCCGATGCTCCAGTTGTGTTGCCTTCACTAGGAGCATGCGTTACTGTGGTAAGGTTATTGATGCCAGGGATTAGAATGTTCCTGTCTAGAGTAGATTGAGACTAGTTTTTTCCAGCATTTGATTTTGGGAATTATGTGGATCTAGGAACTATGAGCATATGTTCATTGTTAGTTGCCTATATTTGTTCGACCAATAATTATAATACTTTGAAATATCTGACTCTTTTTCACTAAATGATCTTATCACACAAGATCTGAAGTAATTTTTATTGCAAAGGGCCTCAGGTTATTTTGTTGGCCATACTTCTAAAACTATTGCCTAGGATGTGTGAAAGGGCCTGGATCTGCCCTTGGGTAGTGAAGCCCAAGTGATGTGAATTGTATGTTCTATTGTAACCTTTATTTTGGTGCACACGAAAATTAGGCTGTAAGAGCTGCAAGTGCGTCTGGTACCAAATTGTTTAGTGCTGCTATATATCAGCAGCTATAGTTCATTTATTCATCTGCATTTCTTCTCTTCACACCCCTCTAGATTTACATGTAGATATCAAAATTGTTTAGTGCTGTTATCTAAAGTTTCGGTGTTCTTCTTTGCATGTAGCACATTGTCATCAATCAAATGTTGATTTTTCCAGTCACTTTTATTGTCCTCGTGTATATATTCTTAAAGAATTTTTTTTAAAAAAATGTTATTGGAGGAAACTCTAGCTTTCTTATGAGCAAGATCCCTTCAGGGCGGGGGCTGATTTCCCGCTTAGAAACAGTTCTGCTTCCATACCAACCTGGGAATTATTTCCCTTTGGAGACATGTACATGTTACTGTTGACACTCTCCAATGCTCCATCTCTCTTTTAGTTGCTCGTGAAGTCTTGAACATAGTAAAAGGTTTTGAAAATGTTGAGGATAAGCTATTTACTTTGTCTTTTGCTCTTTTCTCTAACTTGGAAGTGTATTGGTGCAATGATCTATTTTTATATGATAATTGTGAAGTTTATTTATAGAAAAACATGCATATTCCGAGGACTAGCTGGCCACTGGTCTTCCTTTTGTATCCTTGATGGCGTGTTTTGCATCTATTGTTTCATCTTGCTTAGTTAAAATTTCTTATTTAAGCATGTTGGTTCATCAGAATTTCTTCTTTTATACCTCCAATCAGAGTACCACTTGTTAGAGGAAGATATTATTATCGAGCCATGTAGTCATATAATTATGCAGGTTAGAACCTGAAAAGATTTTAGGAATGTAATTTTGGAATTAGTTACTCGTGTGAAAAGGTGAATAGTGAGAGCTTGCCCAGTATGTTCCATTCACCTAGTTCCTGATCACAATTCTGAATACCCATAAGTTTTCTAAGAGCTCAGTTCAATTGAGTAAAGTACTTCCTTAACAAGGTTTGAAACCCATTATGTTTTGCCACTATAACTGTGTTTCCCTTGGAGTTGATTGGAGAAAGAATTCTTGTCACTTTTATGTGATATTTATTAAATTTATGTTTATTTATTTGTGAACAACATGCTCCCAAGTGAAAATTCAAAAAGAGATATTGAAGCTTGTGAACTTATATGATTCTTCTCCAAATGTCCACAAGTATTTAGGTCATTGTGGGAATAACATGATGTAGTTTATGTATATTTTTTTCATTGTTGTGTTTATATATACATCAAATTGGATGTAATGAACTAAAACACATTTTATGTTTGTGCAGGTTATCAATTAATGAAAAAAAAAAATCTGGGTATTGTGTTTGAAGCTTCTCATCTGCAACCATTTGAGCTGAAAATTGTTATAGAAGACAATTTTCATTTTTTTCCCCCAAAGTAGGGCAAAGTGTGAAACAAGCTCAATTATATTGAAATATTGTATTGTTCTTAATTCAGTACTACAATAGTTTCATAGTTCATGCAACAATATGGCATGATATACTTTGGCATGGCCTTTTGTTTGCTATTATTGTATTTTGGCTATTGGATTCAATTATTTTTTATGATCTCACGTGCCTGGGTTTATTTGAATTACTTTTCAATTTTGTAGTTTGATTGGGATTATATATCAGTCAATTATTTCTTTAACTTATTTTTGTTAAGTTATCTACATTGTTTACCATTGATATCCTTGTGTTTAAATAAATAAGAATTGGTATGGAAATAATAATAATAATAATAATAATAATAATAATAATAATAATAATAATAATAATAATAATAATAATAATAAATTGATGAAAATTTTCATCAAAAATTATTGACGGCACGCTACATATTTCATAAATGGTAAACATAATTTGTTAAAATATCTTTTACGACATCAAAATGTACGCCGTATTTGATCCTGTGGGAATAACTATTACGGCGTGCATATATACGCCGTATTTGAGCCTGCACAAATATCTATTACGGCGCACAAATGTATGCCGTGAAAGAGCAATTACGGCACACTAAATATGCCGTAAATGATTGTCGAAGTTCTGTGAAAAAAACAATTACTTAATTTGTTTACATTTACGACGTCTATATTAACATTTACGGCGTTCATTAATGCGCCGTAATTAATAGGATCATTTACGGCATGGTCTTTTACGGCACAAGCATGTACGCCGTGAAAGATCATTTACGGCACGTTTCGCGCGCCGTAATTGATCATTTTTCTTGTAGTGCCTGTAGTTCGTATTACGTATCTTGGAATACGTGTACGTATTTTATTTTGTATTGCATATCTCTTAGCTTGGCTCGGTTTGTTTTGGGTTGGTTCGGCTAGGCTTGGGATGCCTTGGTTCATCATGAACCAAGGGTAGAACCCCTACCTACCACCACCATCCCCATTTATTAACCCCTCCTCTTTCTCTCTCTTCATTATTCTTCTTCTTCTCCACATTTACTTCTACACCTACTAGGAAGGAGAGAGAGAGAGAGAGCTTAGGCAAGTACAAACTTGCTTCATGATGGATCTCATGTTTTATTGTTCCATTCTCTTCCTTACTAGATTCTAAGCCTCTTTAGAACTGGAAGTTTTCGGTTTTGATGGTTATATTTTTGTAGATCTAAGTTTTAAGTTCCTTCTTGTTTATTTTTCTTGGTTTTGATCTCTAAAACTTGGTTATTTTTGAAAACTAATGGTTCTATGTTGTAGAGAATTCAATTTCATTCAGTTTTGGCTTTTGTTTCGCTTGATTTCGACTCCGGATGAGTCAGTTATGGCCATTACAAGTTTTCGGAACTTTCATGGCTGAACTTGCTGTTTGGGGACGATGAATCCCATGCGCCGGGAACCTCATGCGCCCGGGAGGCCATGCGCCGGGAGGCCATGCGCCGTAAAGTTCCGGCAACGCATTCCTTAACTCCGAGCGTGTCATGCGCGTAGGTTTCTTACGCGCATGTATTGAAGACGCAACGTGAGTTTCTCATGCGCCGATTGGTGCAGGAATCCCATGCGCCGATTGGAGCAGGAATCCCATGCGCCGATTGTGCAGGAATCTCATGCGCCGATTTGTGCAGGAATCCCATGCGCCGATTGGTGCAGGAATCCCATGCGCCGATTGGTGCAGGAATCCCATGCGCCGATTCGTGCAGGAATCCCATGCGCCGATTGCACAGGAATCTCATGCGCCGATTTGTGCAGGAATCCCATGCGCCGATTCGTGCAGGAATCTCATGCGCCGATTTGTGCAGGAATCCCATGCGCCTATTGGTGCAGGAATCCCATGCGCCGATTCGTGCAGGAATCTCATGCGCTGATTTGTGCAGGAATCCCATGCGCCGATTGGTGCAGGAATCCCATGCGCCGATTCGTGCAGGAATCCCATGCGCCGATTGTGCAGGAATTTACTGTTTTTGCCTGTTTAAGTTGTTTTGTAGCTAGAATCTTGAAAAACTCAAAACATGAAAGTTGTAGATCTTTTCCTTGGCTTCAAGAATATGTTATTAGTTATTTTATACAATCTTTCTCATTCATGATAATGTAAGAATAGAACACGATAGTGGCCCGCGGTGGCGCACTCTTGACAAGTAAAATGATATGACAAGTATGAAAGGTCTGGACACCGTGGGCGATTGCGTTTGTACAAATAAACCAGTACTGTCTTGCATCATGTCTAGGATGGGGATCCCTGAGTAGCACGGTCAGGGGTACCTACTGAAATTGACTAAGGCTAATTAACTAGAATGATTCAGTAGTCATGAAGAGATTCCCAGCTACAGGCAATCCCGTTATCTGGGCGCATTAAGTGGACTTGTAGCCTACCGACGAGTAGGGCACATTTCCAGCACACAGTCACGTGTTGCATTCTTCATAACGGACATTCGACCCGGATAACTGGATGGTCTGCAGGGCTTGTGGCTGTTGGGATAATCTCATTGCATCTTGCTAGTAACTAGGCCTGTGATAACCCTAGTTAGTTAAAAGTATCAAGCCGTACTCTTGATTGGCCGTGATTGATTGGATGAAGTTTATTCCAGTTTAGTCTTATCCTGATCCGGTACAAGATTGTATCAGGACATGATATCTTGTATCGATAAATGATGGGATACCAAGTTCTGTTCAGATGAAGGGTTACAACCCCGGTCCTTGTTTGGTTTAAGGGTTGTAACTTGGCTATCTGAATAGTTCCATGGTTATCTTATCATATATCGTCCTGCTTATTGATGCTGGCCTTAACAATAACGATCGGGGGTCCAGTTCTGCTCAGGCGAAGGATTACAATCCCGGTCCTTGTTTGGTTTAAGGGTTGTAACCTGGCTCCCGGAGCAGTTCTGTGTCCTCTCTTCGTTTATTGTCTTATTGAAACCCCCTGTCATGCTCGTCATGTTTTACCTTTACTTCAATACCATGATTATTTATACTGGCCTTAACAATAAAGATCAGGGATCCAGTTCTGTTCAGGCGAAGGGTTACAACCCCGGTCCTTGTTTGGTTTAAGGGTTGTAACCTGGCTTCCGGAGCAGTTCTGTGTCCTCTCTTCGTTTATTGTCTTGTTACCTTATCAATAGTAATTGAGGCGGGTTTCTATTCAGGCGAAGGATTGCAACCCCGGTCCTTGTTTGGTTTAAGGGTTGCAGTCTGGCTACTTGAATGATTTCTCCGTGCTCAATATATTATTGTTATCTCAGCTATTATCACTATCTTTTAATTACCTTTACTATTTATTTGTGATATGCTGGTTTTAGTTCCTAAGTGAAGCCTCCTTTGTGGCACTTGCTCTTTCTGGGGTCTGACCCAGCTGGTTTTGTGTGGCCAGATATCGGAGCAGCAACAGAGGATCCACCTGTCTTCCAGCCCGATGGTGACCACCAGGCGTAACCAGGGCAACGAGTGGGTTTCTTTTGTCCTCCCACTCTATTTGTAAAATTATTCTTTTGAGGCATTTAGCCGACGAGCACGTGTTAGCTCGTATTGCACCTTTATTTACTGTCTGTCTACGGGCTGTAACATGATTGACAAATCCTTGGGTTGATCTTGTATTGACTAAAACTCTTGCTAGTCCTGACATTTTGTACGACTAGCTTCATGATCATCCAATATGTAATGTATGGGACGCCTTACTATTGTATATTTGGTGCTCTGACATCTTGTAACTGTTACTACTTGCTTGTGATTGAGACAATAGGCTTGTTCATGACCATAGGAGACTGTTGGATTGTAGTTAAACCCTCATATATCTAGACAGCCGTGACCGTATAGTGACGTGGATTCCATTTCATTATACGTAGCTGGCTATGTCTGCCCCCGCTCTCCAGTATTCTGGTTCTGGGGCGTGACACATACTCATCGAAACCATCCTCTAACAACTTTCGTATCAAACCACAAGTCAAATCCAATTTGCCACGCCTTGCAAGTTCGATCACCCCCGCTGGATGAATCACCATACCAGCGCTCACGCGGAATGATCGTCCTAATTTGACGTGACGTATGTGCGAGGCTGGTGTTTCGCTCACTCAAGACATGAATATCAACATAGTGGTGATCCACGAAACAATTCAGACACTTCCGTTTTCTTTCAGTAACATCCATCGACTCTCAAATTCTCCGAAGCATTCCTACCGTTAGCATCCAAACTACCATAACTTAACTTGCATCCTATTCATCCAACAACAATGTTCAACACAATTTTTCGTTCATTCGATCAGAGTATCCCCGAGTTATTGCAAATCGTCTTTGATACGCCTCAATACCATCGTCGATATGCATAACTTGAACATCTTCGTCTCTCATAAGCTCCAATTCGTTACAATCACTGTTATTTTCCAAACTCGAATACGAATCCATTCTCTCGTACCAAAATCCATTTCATTGTAACTAACTACCATCATCGAGACACGATTTCCAATTCACATATTCATTCTCATATCCCTAACTCGTATTTCCAAAGTCGTGCCACCGGTTCATCGCACTAACTCAATTTCGTTCGTACGATTTCTTCGTACCTACTCAACACGTTTCCGAACAAGTCTTCGTACTAACTCACGTTCATTCGACCGGGTCGCCATTTCCTCAACGTAACATTTCCTCGCATATGTTCCGTCTATCGTTCGACTTATTCTTAACGAATCCTCATCCGACGTATCCTCCGTGGATATGACTTCGCACATAATCGTTCAACTCAATTCATCAAGGCATGCTCGCATCGACTTCTCTCAAATCACTCCCACTCGAGTCTCTGTACTACTTCGTCTGTTGCGGACAGACCTATCATAACCGACATAATCATCTCGACGTAACCTATAGCAAGTCACCAAATGGCTTAACATAGCTATCGCTAAGTGGTATTCCATATACCACTCAGGATCGAGCCTATCATTATCGGTACAATACTTCACTATATCGATCGCATAATTGGTATTGCATATACCACTCGAAATCGAGTCATTACTCGACTTTACATTCCGCATAGGTCCGACATCTATCTTCCAATCGTCTATCCCGTATGGCGATCCTTCCGATCCCAGCTCTAGCGTTAGCTCAAGTTTGACACACCTTTAATCTAACCGTACCATGGTGATCGTATCGATCACGCCCGCAACATTCGCTTACTCGCAGCTCAATGCGATATACGGCCAACATAAACGTTCGCCTACTCCAACTCGACTTAGCGACCAACTCGACTCGTACTATCGCATCCGCGATTTTCCAATCCCACTCGTTGTAACTCGTACAACAACTCATTCTCGACACTTAAGGTCTTTACTCGATCCCGTGCAACATACCGCTATCCATCCGCATAGCCATACAACACGCATCATACCATATCGACTCGTCGCACTGATGCAACGAACGATCCGCGGCTTGCTGCACTCCGTGCAAGCAACAACACATAACCGTTCTCATAGCAACATAACACGCATCGTCTCACATATCGATCCGTTGCACTTCGTGCAACCAAAAACACATATCTCCTCGCACTTCGTACGACCAACAATACATAACTCCTCGTACTTCGTGTGATCGATAACACATAACTTCTCGCACTTCGTGCGACCAACAATATGCATATCATTGTACTTCGTGCAACCAACATCGTACTTCGTGCGATCAACATTCCATAACTCGTTGCACTTCGTGCAACCAACACTCTCCGATGGCACCCGTAGATAGTGTCATAGTCACGACATACTTGTGGCAGACATACGCACTTAATATAGACTTATTGTATGGAACATCCAATGTAGCGTCGAGCAGATCCATGAGCCATACGGTTGCAAAAACAACTTAGAGTTAACTGAATTCGATAGCGAAGCAACTGAGGGTCAAAGAGATTCACGCACGGTCCAAAGGATGGAACCGCTCTGATACCAACTTGTCACGCCCCGATCCAGGAAATCGCTCGTCCTCGCTAGATTTCACCCGAATCATCGTCCTCGCTGGGGCGTGATGCCGTACGAGCCTGAAGTTGCGCTCGTGCAAGGCAAGATAACAGTTCACATAGTGTTTATCCCAAATTAATAACATAAGCAGCGGAAGGGAAAACATAGTATAACATAAGAATCTCTTTTATTCATAATGAACTGAAGGTTACAAAGGCACTGAATAGCCCAACATAAAATGCCAATTGGCTACAACGCTCATGATCTCTCTAGCTCACAAAAGATTACATTGTTTCATACATTATGTCTCTATATAGCCACCAAGTAGTCTTCGGTCGAACATCTCCATGTCGCAAGTCCGAACGCCTATGCGGTAGCTCCTCTTTAACGCCAAGGACTCCATGCCTTGGCACGTCCAAGCCAAGCTCCGCCCCGAGCCGATCATAACCTGAGCCTGCACATAAACTAGTGGGGGATTAGTGCTTTCGTTCTCGCTTCGTACTGATCGAGACCCGTTCGTACCCAAACCAAACACTAAATCAACTTAGTGAGCATGCATCTTAAATTGTGATCTTTCTATTTAGCCTTAGGATCGATTTCATGGCAACACTTAAACATAGCACATTATCATAAATGTGTTCCATACCGTGTTCCTACAGCAGATACAGTTAGCCATAATGTGAACGTAAACATAGTGTTCGTGCTCATCTCCGTCCCATATTGTCTAGCCTGTACGGGTTAGAACTTAACATAGAATCACATCATTCACGCAACAGCCAACCATAAACTTAGACCATGCATAAGGGTCGAAGGCCCTGCGCCTGCACCCGACTCTCATCTCAGCCCACCGGCCCTATCTATATGAAGGTCACGGTGTTTCGTACCGTAATAGACTTGGCATCTCATATGTGTAAGCCTACAATCGCTTCGATACGGGTTGCTAGCCCAGTATCCGAAGGATCCTAAACTTACGGATATCATAGCTTATCACAGCACTGGACGGTCGCAATCCGTCCGAATATTGTACACCATAAATACCACACATAATTTCCTCCTAGGCCGAACGGTTCCGGCGCCCCGGCGTAACCGTTCGAGGGAAGCCGTACCCGTACACGGGCCATCCGAGTCCATTGACCATACAATACGTACCATAGCATACAAGTCATATCATTCCAACCAATCTCGTGTTCCATAAACATAATCTCGTTCCATAAACGGTTTCCCGTGCCATAAACATAATCCACCATTCATATGGGGATCTCCGTCGGCGTTATGCCCCAACACATCCATATTGATGCACGACGTCCAACGGCTTAGTCATCTCGTACTTATATTCAACGCGTACCATTCGTAAGTTATTCTCATAGCATAATTTCGTAGTCACTTAGTCTTTTCGTAGCATAAGTGCCTGAGGCACGTTCAGCGCCGTAATCAATGTTCTACGCCTAGTGTTCAATGTTCTCGGAGCCGTGCACATGATGTACATCTCAATATTGTCTTTCAATGTTCTACCATCATTGTCCTACCGCGACCCGTACACTTGATGCACGTCGCTTTGATTGTTCAATGTTCAATGTTCTACCTTAGTGTTCAACGCATACTGAGACCCTTACTCGCCGAGCCACGCTCGCT
Organism: Iris pallida; assembly: GCA_029216955.1. Lineage (NCBI taxonomy): Eukaryota > Viridiplantae > Streptophyta > Magnoliopsida > Asparagales > Iridaceae > Iris > Iris pallida. The sequence continues at coordinate 5,325,581 of JANAVB010000400.1, forward strand.
AACTCGATAACATCTTACGCAACAGTAACATATTTTATTAGACGTGAAGGAATAGGGAGAGAGAGTCAAGAACCCGCCCACCTTAAGCCGATACGCCTTGCCGTCTCGCCGGTTGAAGCGTCTCGCTTCCATAACTCGATCGCATAGCTAACTCTCGGACTTAGCCATTCCTTTGGACTACTCGGTTGATTTGACCTATCGCGCCCATGCCACAATCCGTTGCAAGGCCACGATTTGGTTTCGCGGACACTTTATTACATAAGGCAAAATGCTGACCTCTTATCGTCCAGCGTAAAAGCATAGCCTGCACACCAGATCAACTAAAATCAGCACTTGCCCAACGGGACTTATCTTTTGCATCGATTCGATTCATAGATTCCAACCGACTCAAAGCTTACCTTTGGCCAACGTAACACTTGCATCGATTTGCATCGATACCTCATCGGGTCAACGTAACTTTTCGAGTCAACGACTCATCATAATGCACCGATGCGGAGCGGGGCATTACAATATTCAGTCCACTGTATATATTGTTCAGTCCATTGCTATATTCAGTCCTATATATATTGCCTATTATTTACCTACATAAATCCTTGTATCAGTTCATAGCCTAAGTCACTCCTTATCCATATATGTTACAGACCCTTGTATCACCCTAATAGTTCAGCCTACCTAATATTACAGTTCCATTTACCATCCAATATTCAGCCCCTAGTTTTCTAATTTGGTTCAGTCTTGTTGTATAAATTGTCCAGTCTTCCTATATCATTTGTATCAATCCACAATGACTGTTTAGCCCTTAGAATGTATCAGTCGACTGATACTCTTTGAGATTTATATCAATTTCAGTCAATAATTATAGTTGTAAAAACATCAATGATAAAAACATCAATGATAATATTGGATCTTTTCTATTCGTTGAAGCCAAATGAAGTTGCCAGTGCTGCGGCGTAGTAGGTTCTCTTTCATTTTAGTGGTTTCATGTGCTTTCTCCACAAAAGCATTCGTTTTTTGATGATGACAATGTGTTGCAGCGGAAAGTTTTTCCAATGACTTTAATTTTTATCACATCAAAATATTATTTTAGGTGAAATATCTTTTGAAATATTTCTGATCACATAACCTGTTAAGCTATTAAACAGTGGAAGTTAACCTTTGTGAGTTTTCTGGTTAGGATTTTGAAGAAAATGTTTCAATTTCTTTAATACATTGGTGAATACATTTATTACGTTGTTTCATCTTTCAGCTTCCAGCAAACTACGTATTTCTTTATTATTTATACATTCTGTCTACTGTTTAATCACATTTACCCAAAAGGAAAAGCTTTGCATTCGTCAAGAGAAGCTTTGCATTCGTCAATCTTTCGAATTTTGTAGTGTCTGTGGCTCTTGTTAAGATTCACCTATTCATACCACAGTAAATTTTCCAATTCGTATTGCTGTATTTTTTTTTTTTGAAATAACAATACTAATGTTTAGACCTCTAGTGTTTTGGTGGTCTTTTTTGTTTCTTGAATTCCATGAATGTTGGGTCCTTCAAGCACATTTTGTCTAACCTCTCATGGGTACTTGGATAGTCCCTAACAGATAATGGATGCAGTATTCCCTATAGTCGTTCACATTCGAAGATGTTACAGATTTGAGGTTGTTTCTGCCTGTTGGATTCTGTACAAATAATCAAGTATATGGGATCTGGCCCATTTAGTGATTCTTTTGTCATTCAAGTAGCATGTTCAGGTAGCATGACTTGATAGATCGACCAGATGATCACAACTAAGTGAACTTCATTGAGGAACAGGCAAGTCATTGGCCTAAGATCATGCCAAACCGGATTATCATTGATGTTTTTACATGGATGCGGTCAGATGTTTCCCCTTGGCCTATATCCCATCTTGTTCAGCCATTTAGTTCAGTCTCTATTGAACTTAATGTTCATACCAGTTAAAGGGAAGGGAAAATGGCTCGAGATTTATATCAATTTCAGTCCTTAATTATAGTTGTTCAGTCTTTGAACTTAAGTCAGTCCTTGAATGATAATGTTCAGTTCCCTTACTTAGTTTTAAATTGTTCAGTCCCATATTCCATCTATGTAATAGTCCTACTTGCCTAACCAAGTATCAGTGGTGTAATAGGATAGTTCAGTGCTGCATATGCTTATATGGTTGAGCATATATGCTGCAGTTTTTTGATTCTTGATTTTGTACTATATTCTTTAGTTGAGAGTACAACATTAAGTCTCTACCTCAATTTTAGGGGTCAGCTATCTGAATCCCTTTCTTCCATTCAACTCTTTTAAGTGCCAATCCTTTTATTTAATTGAAAACAATATATAGAAAAGTCGATCATGTGTAAATTTTTAGGAATGTTGCAAATAATAACCTTGAAGGCCCAATCCCTGAGAACTTGAGCTCATGTGTGAATCTAAATAGCCTGTAAGCATTTACCTTTTGGTGTCTCGCTTAATGAAGTATATATTCCATCTGATTTTTGCTACATATTTTCCTACTTAGTTCCATGAATGTACATGGTAACAGATTAAACTGCACTATCCCATGATCGTTTGAAAATCTTGAAAGCATGACATGCTTGTGAGTATGAGTTGCAAATCTTTGGCCTGCCAGCTTATCAGAATTTTTTGACTATATCAGACACACATAACTGGAAGAGTAGTTTTACTTTGCTTCTATTGAAATGATTATGAAGCTGAACTTGGGGGAAATGGTCTTTGAAGCAAGCCATACTCATAAAACTATTTGGACAATTGATTTTCATGTATTATTTATCTGCACCAGAATAGAAATTTCATGCAGTAGAAATAAGATTGTGGTTTCAAACACTGACCATCTTCTACAGGATTTGGATCCAGATTTAATTTTGTTTACACATCCGGATACATATTCGGGATACTGATTACACGCCAAGTAACAATATTTTCCACCAACATAGATACATTAGATACACTAACTAGACGTCGACCATTTATCACTCTTCGTTCCAGTATAGTCGATCTTAAGATGTCTATGGCGTTGGTATAAAAGGTCTTTGCTTGGAGACCTCTTGACGTATTTCAGTATTTGAAGAGTTACATCCCAGTGATACCTCAAGAGATTCTCCATGAACTTGTTTGCCAGACAACCAACAAAAGAAATGTCAGATCAAGTAATAGTCATGTAGATGAGCTTCCCAACAAGTAATCTGTATTGCGACTTGTCTGCAACATCCCGATCATCATCAGGCCTTAGATTTAGGTTTTGTTCCATAGGAGTATCAACATGTTTAGAACCCGGTAACCCAGTTTCCTGCAATAAATCCATTCTGTACAGAATTATGTAGTAAAGTGCATCCATCTCCTCAATCATAATGGAAAAATAACTTTTTGAATTAGATTCTACTTAGCATTTTTTATTTCGTCTGATACTAGTTGAGTTGGAAAATTTAATCAATAGTTCGTCAATTTTGATGGGCTTTATCTTTGGATAATTTAAAGGTACACTCTCTTAAGATTTTCATTCTTCTTCTACTATATTGTGCAAAGATCTGTGATATGTCAATTTGACACCGATTCAGTTGTTACTAGATTCAACTTGGTTGTCCTTCTCCTACATGTGTCTATAGTGCTGATGCAACCTAAATTCAGTTGATGCTCGATTTAGCTTTGATTCTCTGCCAAAACTAGCTAATACAATGTTGTTCTTCGCCAAATCCTCTGTATAATGCTCATATCAACGCACATTTAATATGGCCTCATTGTTCTTCTGTTTGATATTGTCGTATTATATTAATTTACAGTGGGCATTTTAGTGTGTGCAGTCAATACTTATTTTTTGAATTTTGTCTGTATTATATTAATTTGGACTGAACGTCACTTTCTTATCATGAAAATGCAGGCTCTAATTGAAGCCGCAGAAGAGAGGCAAAAATTACAAGCAAGAGATGGTAGCGATGGTATTGTAAGCTTAGAAGAATTTGAGAGTGATCCGATTGCTGAAGTTTTTGGGCCAGAAAGAAAGAAGAGTTATTATCGTGCAGTCAGCTCTACCTCCTCCGGGAAGCAAGTCAAAATGACACAGGCTACTAAAGCAATAGCAAGTCAAAAAGACGTTCAAGATTTGCGTTCGTGGAAAATGGAAATACAAATTCAAGTGACTGATGCTATCAATTCAATGACTGCTTCAATGAATGCTGCTTTTATGAATATGCAACAGAATATGCTACAAAATATGAATATGCAACAAAATCAATGCGGACGCAATGTGACCCCAAGGACGGAAGTAGCCTCCAACACACAGCAGAGTCAAGCTGCAGTTGGTAGTCCTGATGTCCCAACCAATAATGTTGCTAGCCCTAACATCCCGACCAACAACGTTGGTTCGTCTTACAAAGGAAAGAAATATATGTTATCTTGCTTTCACGGGATTTAAAGGAGGTGGCTAAGGGATATCTAGCAACACGCGCCATTTGTCATCAAAGAAAAGTGGTACAAGATGGAGAAAGTGTCGTTTGGGTGACTGAGGTAATAGATCCGGAAGCACCGATATTTGAGGGTCCACAAGATGGAAATTACAAACTTTGTGATATAGCCGATGGAGGCTTTGTGATTTGGCCAAAGTATCGTTTGCGAAATATGTAGTATTTTTTAAACTTTTGACTGATCTATTGAACTTTATGTTATGTAGAATGTTGATATATTTTCAAGTACAATCAAGTTACATGAACTTAAATTTTCTTTGACAAATGTAGTGTTTAATTGAAATGAGTTATTTATTTGATGGTGTATATCGTGATTGGTAATCTTGAATTTGAATTACAGGATTTTGGCAATAAAATAAATATCAAGTTGCTTGCAATGTGCTACATCTTTTGCAATAATCATTTACAGAAAATTAATGTTTCCAACACTGTTTTACTGTTAGGAAAATCACTTTCCTAACAGTTTTTAACTGTTAGAAATGAAAATTATATTGCTAGAACGGTGAATTTGCCAATGATATATTACCGTTAGTATATTTAATTTGCCAACACTTTGTTGGCGTTAGGAAAATATGGTTACTAACGATTTTTTACCGTTAGTAACAAAACTTTAGTCACGGTAAAAAAGTGTTGGTAAATTAACATTACTAACGGAAATAACCGTTAGTAAAGTTGAATTCCCTAACGGAAAAAACCGTTAGGAAATCTGGATTTCCTAACGGTTATAAGCGCCTAACGGTTATAAGCGTTAGGAAAAGCGTCAGTAAAATTACTAACGCCCAGGTACCAACGGTAAAAAACCGTTAGCAATATTTTTCCTAACGCGTATAGTCGTTAGGAAATGCCAGTTTTGGTGTAGTGATATATATTGTTTCCCCTATGCTTAATTAACAAAGATTCACAAAACCAAATGGACTTACTTAGCCATCTTGTCTTTCATTCTCTTGTCCGGTCAAAGCAGGGCCGGCCCGAGCATGGATTGTTCGAGCCGAAGATTATTTTGATTGTCCTTTGATCTTCGTTGTGGGCTGGTTCCGAGGGATCACCTATGATTTCGGCCTTTCGTAGGTCATGTTGGAACTGAAAAGTTTTCCTAAGCACACAAAACTTGTCTAAGTTCGAAGTCTTCTCGAACTTACTTCTTGGTCGACTTGGAGTCAAAAGTCATCACGTATCATTATACTATTGGACAAACTCATCATTTATCACTACCACGTGATGAGTCTGTTCCACTGAATAATTTCTCCAACTTATTTCAAACCATCCGCTTGTGTTAAATTTCAGTATGTATTACGTATGCTCACGACCGGCCCAGGAGGAAGTTCGACAAAACTTCGAACTTGGACAACCCTTCTCTGTAGGAAAACCTCCCATAAGGCCCCTCCAAACTGGCCCAGCCCAAACCTGACTTTAGAGATTCCTCAACAAGCTCAGAACAATGTTATTTCTTTTTTCTTAGGATCTGCATAGTCCAAATCCAAATCAAACTTAAATCTATATTTTATAGTAGCTCCGTCAATCTTCCAATCTCTCTTTTGTTCCACATTGTTCTCGTTTTTTCCTTAACGATCTAGCTAAGTGTTTGAAAAAAGTCTGGCAGTTGCCTTCAAGTAGGAAGCTTGTGTACCGCATGGATTGAAGTGTAGACAATATCATGATATCTGGCTAGGACTACGACAACCCAACCTTGGGCTGACCCTTCTTATGCTAATATTTGTTATGGTAGCATGACTATCAATAATATTCGACTATCCGGATTATTTTAGAATTATGAGGTTTGATCCAAAAAGAAACTCCAAACCAATCCTCAAGTAATTCAAAATCGATGTGGATGGGCAAATATCATGTTTATAACATACATTTTTATTGAATTTTTCAGTGGTTTCTCAAAATTTAGATAAAGATGGACTAAATGACATTTGATAATTAGCATGTACCCCTATGTGAAAACCGTCTCCTTAAAATAAAAATCAAATAAAAAACAATTTAGACATCTGACTTAAAATTTGAGCCTCAACTCGAATACAATTAAAAGGGAAGGAATTTGATATACCCAAATCCGTATTTGAAAAGTTTATAGGATTAGGACTCAGATATTAGCGTAAACAAATGTTTTAAAAATCGTTTCGGAGATCTAAATGTTTTAAAAAGCGTTTTGGAATTTGATATACCCAAATCCGTATTTGAAAAATGTTTTAAAAAGCGTAAACAAAAGTTTATAGGATTAGGACTCAGATTAGGACATTGGATTGGGTCAAATATGTTCAACCAATATCCCAGTTCAACTATATATATATATATATATATATATATATTTTTTTTTTTTTTTTTTTTTTTTTTTTTTTTTGAGGGTGTCCACTTCTTAATGGTGCTTGGAGGCATGCCTCCAAGGGGGCTCGAACCCGCGCCACTGCGCCGGGGTGCTCCACCGTTCCCAATGGGCTACGGCCACGGGGACATATATATATATATATATATATATATATATATATATATATATATATATATATATATATATATATATATATCACCACAATTACCCATGGCTTGTATATATATATATATATATATATATATATATATGTATATGTTTCAAGCCATGGGTAATTGTGGTGATATATATATATATATATATATATATATATATATATATATATATATATATATATATATATATATGTTTCAAGCCATGGGTAATTGTGGTGAACTCGTCTCCACTGGAATTCGAACTCCGGACAACTTGGGCCGTAATTTTGATTGCATGTAACGTCCAAGATAAAAGTCCAAAATTCGTGGTCAAATCGTCGGTTCAAAACCTAAATGGGTCAAATGGTTTGGTGGTCTGACCGGTCGGGTAGACCGGATTGATCGAATCTTTGAAAAATAATGGATCGATGTTATTAAGCCTGTCAAAAAAAAGTTTAATGATTTACGGGTTGACCAGTTCAACTCACGATCCAGTCCGATGTTTAAAACACTGACATGAACTCACCGAACAAAACAAGTGTTTGACAATTCTACTTAGACCCCGTTTGGTTCACTGTATTGTAATCGTAATCGCAATGTAATCAAATAGAACAAGTCTGTGCGCGTCGCAATTGGCCCATCTGTCTGTCATGCTAATGAGTAAGTGATCACTATAAAAAGATATGAAGAAAATAATCTAAACCCATAATTTCCGAGACACAAACATAATATTGAGATAATAAAAAACGATTTAAATAGATATGCATATGAATTAAATTAAACAAAAATCTAGGCCATAATTTTCCGAGACACAAACATAAGATTGACAATAAATATATTTAAATTGATTTAAAAGAAAAAGGCCAAAAAAAAAAAAAAAAAAACCCAGTTCCAAAAAATAGAAAAAAAAGAGGAATGTAGATTGCACCCTTTTGCTGGTTTCGAAGATTGCACCCATATCCGTTTCCATCTATTCACATCATTCTTTGTATTCCTTAAACTTATCAATCGATAATTATACTTACTATAAATAAATAATAAATACTATTACTATTCCACCACCATTGTATATTTCTCTTCCGACTTAATTAAAGTGAAGAGAATAAGAAGAAAAGAAGAGGTGAGTATTAATTTAATCTATTTTTTTTTAATGGTGTATTGGTCTATTCATCGACATGGGTCCATGTCACGTTGTGTATGCAAACTAGAGACAAACATTGGCATTTGCTACTCTTCATATTCGTAGCCATAGCCATAGATTGTTGATAACCACCCCCCCCCCCCCCCCCCCCCCCCCCCCCCCCCCCTTCTCTTCTTCCTTAAACCCATCTTTCTCTCTTTCTCTTTCCATTGGCAAGGAAACATCTCAACAAATCCTTTTTTTGTAGGCGTGTCGCGGTTCGAGCCGACCGAGTCGGATTGGTTCTTCGGTCCAAACAAGATCATAACAAGTTCATGTCATCTACCATACGACTGAATTGTTTCCAACTACATCTTTCGTTCTCGTACCCAATGCGCTTTCAATCCATTAGGTACGTGTTTGATACGAATATGGATACAGATACGGATACAAACATATTTGTTGTGTTTTATTTGTTATTTTCTTTTGAATTGCAGGGGTTGGTTTCGAGTCAAGTGTACTTTGGATATTCATTTATAGATTATCTATTCATAGAGTTATTTTTTGTTGCTTGATAAAAGCGAGAAATTACAATACTGGAGACAGATCGCAATGAAACAAATCAAGAAAAGTGATCGAGAAATCAACACCAAGAAGAAAGTTTACATAGCCAAATCAAAATATCGGGCAAGGAGGATTCGGGTTCTATTCCATGATCCGGATTTGACCGAATCCGATAATGATGACGAGAGCGAGAATGTGGGTAGAAAGCCGAAGCGGACGGTTTTTGAATTCACTACACCAGGGTTCCAAAGTGCAAGATCCAAACCGAATAAGAGCTTCCACAAGGGAGTTCGGCTGAGAAAGTGGGGGAAATGGGCTGCGGAGATCCGGGACCCGATAAAGGGGGCTCGGGTATGGCTAGGCACCTTCGACAGTGCTGAGTCGGCCGCCAAAGCTTACGAAGCGGCCGAGAACCGGATTCGGGAGGAGAAGATTGCTATCGGGTCCAAGTCCAAAGAGGTCAACTATTCGCATCCTTCTCCTTCGTCTGTCCTTGATATACCCGAATCGAATTCCTTATCGGGTTTACTGGATTATATGGGTTTGGACTTTGGAGAAAGCAAATCCGACCCGGATGTGCTACCGAAAGAAATGGAGGAACAATTCATAGTTGGTCTAATGGACAAGATGGATTTGGACTTTCGAGAAACAAAACCCGAATCCATCGAATCGGCATTTGAGTTTGATGATTTGGAGGACCTCGACTTGTCTATATGGGGATTTAGTGAGGGTGAGGTGCCTAGTTTGGATAGTTTGGTGATGGAATGGAAGGATGAAGAAATATTTTTGTGAGTGATTTCATATTTGAGAGGCTAGCTTTGCATTATTGTGTTTGGAGAAATTTTGTGCTTTCTTTGGATTTTTCCAAGCTATCCAAGGAATATTCTCCACAGAAATTAAATTTTAATTGAAGTTTTATTTTGATGTTCAATTGGTGGTAGACTATGGATTTTTCTACAAGTTGTCCAAGGGATTCTAATTAAAACAGAAATGATCCAATATTTTTTTTACCGTTTTCAATATTTGTGGGTTGATAATGATAGAATTGGTACAACAAATTTGTATCGGTTTCTCTAACTAATATAACATTTGTTGTATCAAATAACCGCAACACCACCTACAACAGCATTTATCCCATGATTTATATCATTTTCAAAGATTCTATATTATTTTCGTGTTATAAAATAAAATCAAACAACAGACTTAACAACATAGCCATATATGCGGATTAGTAAATCCTATAAACATCATATATCTAAAATCCTATAAACATCTTACACTATATAATGAGGCTTCAAAACGGCTCAAAAGTGAGCCGTCATTATATCACGGTCCATTTTATTTAAAAAAATAAATAAATTTTGTAAAAATTGTTGAAAAAAGTTTTAATTTGTCAACATAGAGAATTGAACTCAACCAAACAAAAAAAATACCTCACACCTTAACCACATGAGTTAGAAGAGATATTTGATTATAATTGGATACTATTCTTACTATCAGTTATTATACGTGCAAAGCACGTGCATTTACTAGTATTGAATAATGTGTGCCTAATCCAAAATTATGTTATACACAAATTGCAATTTCCCTTCTAAATCAGACGCATGTGCTCAATTAGAACATCTTAGATGCTAATTATGCTAGGCTTTGGGTCGATAAATACTCTTACATGACACCTTTTGTTTGTCACTATATGTGTCACATTTGCATCTATGGCTAACAAATAAAAACCAAGTATAATAGTGAAGTAGTAATCAACAATGACAGCCCAAACAAACTATTGCATATATTATTATTGTCAGCAAAGAGGAAAGACGAAACCTTTCGCATAGCAATTACTACAACCTCAACAACAAGAACCCTAGATATATGTACACACACCATTTCTTCTTCGTCTTCTTTAATTTGGTGTGGCTTGTAAATTTGGTGGCTCAATCTGCAATTAACGGGAAAATAAAAATAAAAATAAAAATAAAAATAAAAATCAAGTCATGACTTATTTTGGTCATGTATAATAAATAGTTGAATGATGATCAATTATATAACCTTGAAGGTTGCTCCCCACATCTCTTCTTCTTCCTTTGCCGGTATCGCGGTGACCCTGTTCTTAGGGTTCTCGTAGCTCGTGAGCCCCGTCGATGTCGACAAGAAACACCCTTTCGAGACCCAATGTAAGTATCAATTTGGTTAGATATCGAAGAAAATAAAAAAAAATGTTCTTTTTTTTTTCTTCTGAAATTACAACATGTGTTCCTTCCGTTATATGTTCTAAATTTCAACATACAATACGTGCGTTCCGATCCTTGTTAGCAATCATCCAAATAAAACTCGTATTATACATTTTTTCGTATATTTCAGAAACGTTTAATACTTGCGTACTTTTGAATGATTCGAATCAATACGTAAATTCTAGGCATGAACGTGTTCCATATAAATTATTAAAAAATTTGGCACAAAAAACATGGTGAAAACCTGTTTAATTAACCAAATTTGACAACATATTTAAGAATGTGAAGCTTCTAACCTCAATAATTTTATTTTCCGAATATTTCACTGAATTTTTAAACATATTTTATTTGCACTTAGCCAAATTATACTCGTACTTTGTCGTCCCAATTTTTTTTTTTTAAGGCTCTCAAGAAAATACCAAAATTTGATAGTCTAATAGAGAGATTAATTAACAGTTACCAGGGGGGAAGGATGCAAGGGATTTCCCACATGCACCCTTGAGTATCTCAGCATCATCGGAGAAAGCAAGATATCCGTCGGCCGTAACGCCCATGAACATCGGTACCTTCCCATCCTGGTCCTGTATAATCGGATACGAGTACGTGAGTACATTTAACAATAAACCAACAAGAAAAGAATGTTTGTTGTTGTACTCACGGAGGCGACGAAGACGGTGGAAGTGGCGTTATCGAAGACGACGAAGGCGAAATCTCCGTCGAGGTGCACGAGCATGTGGTTCGCCCGGTACGGGGCTCGGTCCCTGAGAGTCCTATACGCCTCCATCACCAGAACAGCCTCGTCGGTGTTCTTTCCGAGCCCGTAGTGCTGCTTCAAGCTCCCGAGGTTCCTGAGAGCGCCCTCGAACAAGCAAAATATCTCGTCCTTCGCCGCGAAAGACCTAAATCCATAAAAAGTAAAGAAGGTTTGAATCCGGAACCTCGTGCTCTCTCGACTCGTGTTCAAGTTAAGATAGTCACCTAGGTTGCGCGGAGTTTTTTGTGTCGCACGAGTACAACATGTGCGCTTGCGAGCCAACGCTGAGGGAGACCGAGGATGGGGAGGATCGGACGAACGCGTCGACCAGCTTGCTCGAGGCTTCCTTCGGCGTCGGGCTGCGGCTGGCAGCTTGAATGAGCTCCTCAGGGGCCTTCACAACTGAGCCAGTAAAGATGGCAAGCATCCTTCTCTACTTGACAACACACACTAGGGAGAGAATGGGTGAGCTCTTAGTAGAGTATCAACACATGGGGCTATATATTGAGTTCTTCATTGGAGTCTACAGGAAAGGAGGGTCGGTAAGACTTTGGTTTCTTCTTTGAAGTTATTGATTGGTGTTTTAATGTGGTTTTGGCTTGACGTTAACAAACACTTTGGTCTCGTCTGCGTACATTGCGATATGGACGAGGAGAAGAACGGTGGTTGAGGACAGATGCAGGAGTAGAGGAGACTAAATGAATGAAGACCACAAGGGAAGATGTCGAATTCAATCAAATATTAAATATTAAGATGTCGAAGTCTATCAAATATTAAATATCAAACCATCCCTGCGCGACGAGACCCTCTACACATAATTTGGGGTGAGTCAAATTCAAGATATTCAGTCTTACTTCCATGAATATGAACATAAATATGAAGAAGTTTCCTTGATACAAATTTGCATTCAGAATGGAAATAAATGTGTAGAAGGCCTACAACTCGACCCGAAGAGCTTAGATATCGAATTCTATCAAATATATATCAAACCATCCTTGCACGACGAGACCCTCTACACATAATTTGAGAGAGTCAAATTCAAGATATGATAGTCTAGTCTTACTTCCATAAATATGAAGAAGTTGTTTTCTTGATACAAATTTGCATTTAGATTAGAAATAAATGTATAGAAGGCCTACAACTCGACCCGAAGAGCTTAGATAACGAATTCTATCATATCAAACCATCCCTGCACGACGAGACCCTCTACACATAATTTGGAGAGAGTCAAATTCAAGATATTCATAGTCTTCCATAAATATGAACATAAATATGAAGAAGTTGTTTTCTTCATACAATGCATTCAGAATAAATGTATAGAAGGCCTACAACTCGACCCAAAGAGCTTAGATGTCGAATTCTATCAAATATTAAATATCAAACCATTCATGCGCGACAAGGCCCTCTACACATAATTTGGGGAGAGTCAAATTCAAGATATTCCTAGTCTTACTTCCATAAATATGAAAATAAATATGAAGAAGTTGTTTCCTTGATACAAATTTGCATTCAAAACAAATGTACAGAAGGCCTATAACTTGCCTATAACTTGACCCGAAGATCTTAGAAGTCGAATTCTATCAAATATTAAATATCAAACCATCCGTGCGACGAGACCCTCTGCAGCTAATTTGGGGAGAGTCAAATTCAAGATACTCGTAGTCTTACTTCCATAAATATGAAGATTTTGGGGAGAGTCAAATTCAAGATATTCGTAGTCTTACTTCCATAAATATGAAGAAGTTGTTTCCTTGATACAAATTTGCATTCAGAATAAATGTACATAAGACCTACCAACTCAACCCGAAGACCTACAACTCTGGTCCGAAGGGCACATCCCGGCCCACCCCATGCATGCATCACCTACCGGCTGCCCACATTAATTCCCACGCCCGGCTCGCACCATGCCTGCAGCACCCACCGACTGCCCACAATAATTTTCGCACCCGGCTCACACCACCCACCGACTAGCCACATTAATTTTCCTCACATGGAAATTAAATGTGCTTCTTTCGTGGCTCGAACCCACAACCACTAGGGAGGATGCCTCACACCTTAGCCACTTGAGCTAGAGGTGATTGGCTGATTAATTTGACATATATGAGTTTCTGCTTAGTCCAATCTATCTCAGGAGATGATAAATAACAATCAGAACATGCAATCAGAAGAGAAGTTACAGATGTATGAAACATGATACTTCCATTCAGGAGAAGAAAAACATACATATATCACCCCCTTTGAAGATCAGGAGACGCAATAACATTCTCTTCGGTGGAGACCAGGACACGCTTTCTCCCCGTCTTCTAAGTGTGAAAGAGTGCCTGCTTCACTTCTCCTATATACTTATGATGCCTGCCATACAAAATCAACAGTTGAAATCCCTCACAATCTATATTATAGAAGATAGCCTATTATATATATGCAAGAATAATATAAGAAACTTCCATTTGACCCAGCATTTCTCTAAAACCATGTTTCATATGGATATGCCTGTAGACTCTAGAAAAGGGTATCCTAGTACCACAAGGCTCCCGCTAATGCAGAAGCACAAGGTCTAGGGAGGGTCAAGATTTACACAGCCTTACCCCCAATATATGGAGAGTTTTTTTTTCTTCCTTTTTCCTCAACTCGAATGCATATCCTCCATGATGCACGTGCCAAGCCTGACCAACCATCGGGTTGCCTCCACATTCTACAATCTATAACTTCTTTTTGCAAATTGGGTCCTAGTTAATTGGAAGTAATTGTATCACAAATTGGGGCGACAAACAGAGAGAATCAAACCAATCTGGAGCGCCTCAAATAAGACCAAGGTTCTAAACGGCGGTACACAGGTGCACGGCATAAAGGGTCCGCGTGCCGCTTAGGCGTTTGATACATTTTGAACATTTTTTTACTATTTTATCACTATTTTTTTTTGCATATGTATAATTTAAGGGTGTTTTATGCATATCTAAGTTGAAGAGCGAAGATTTATCAAGTTTCAGTCTTGTAAAAGTGAACTATCGGCCCATAATTCTTGCGAAAATGTTTTGCTAAAATATTTTGTCAAGTATTGCTCCGCTAAGACGCCCGTCTATGCCGCCTCACCTCCGTCTATGCTGCCAAACATCTGATGGACACCTACTCCACTGCCAACCGCAAAAGCAGTGCGGAGAGCGGCCGCCTCGACCGTCATTTAGAACACTGTTAAGACTTACAAACTAAGAAGCACCAACACTCCAAAAATCTGTGCTGTTTCCGTATCACGTCTTGCCAAACACGCCAAAATCAATGCCGTGTCATTGCTTATTAAAACTTCCTGTGTTAACTGACTCGATCTCAACTACATTCAGGAATGCATATAATCGAATTGATCGAGAACCATATCGGAAGGTGATGATACTGTCGACCGAACAAATTGTACGAACTTAGGGCTAAACATATACTCGATCTCTACTTTATACTAACGATTCAGAGAACAATATAAATATAGAATTTCGAGTAGAATTTGCGAAAGAGGGGAGATAGAATTTGCTCACCAATCGGCGAGTCCTACTTGATCTTCGCATTCGTACAGCGCGGTGGAGAAGTGGTAGGAGAGCAGAAACCCTAGAAAAACCCTAATCGCCATGGCCATGGCGAGAAAAGCTGTTCTTCGGAGTTATATGGCGCCGGTTTCTGGAGTAAAATAACCGGTAGAGGCTAACAAGCGCGTTGAACCGGCGCAAGTTTGGGGATCTGCAGAGGTGTGGGCTATGTTGCGCTGGATTTTGGAGAATGGTTCCGGGTATTGTATAGAACCCGTTAACCCGGACGGATGATAATTGGATTGGAAATTTTAGAATCACAATTTTGAAACATAATAATTATAGACTAAAGAAAAATTAACTTATTCGGTTGCAAGGAATTAGACTTTCATTGTGAGAAAGTAAAAAAAAATTCTACTTTTGGTTGTTAAAGCAAGTAAAAAAAAAATGATACTTAAACCAATGTAAATATTCTCTCATTTTTTTATTATAAGCACTTTCATTTTTATGGCTTGTCAACAAGCCAAACATAATCTTTCACTTACAATTGTATTATCTAATGCTCCGATTATAGTACTTTTCTCATCTTTCATAATTTCCAAACTATACTAGTGGATGTCAATACTATAACTAATACATGTGAAGTCAAACAACAATGATGTTATCCATATAATATTTTCACGGACATCTTCTGATTCATTTGACTTCCATGTTGCTTATCGAGATAGTTTGCATAAGTCCAATTTTGGGATAATTAGACAAAATAACTTTATCTATTTAGTAATTAAATTAGAAAGTAGGAAGTATGATTGAGCACATAATTATAGTAAATTTCCAAACTCTGTATATATTGTACCACAACCCAACGTATCATATCATACACGTGGCTGCCTCGCGAGATAGTTAACATTGAAAATGGTGTCATGAATTACTTCCACGCTATTTCGAAGTCATGCATGAAGTCTACAAGGTCAACACATGGAGGTGTACGAAAGAAGAAGAAAAAAATCCTAAGGTCAAGACTTGGACCTATAACCTATCCAACAATCCTTACCAAGGCTGCATCTTGACCCTGATTGTAGGTTGATCCTAGAGAGTCACCTGCGACCCCGATCTCTATTGGGATCACGCTGAAATTTGGAGGTTGTCCTTACCAGAGAAAAGTTGTTCAAGCTCAAAGTATGTCTAGCTTATTCCTAGTCGACCCTGAGCATTACCAACCAAAACGCTAAACCACCATGGTGGGTTGAATATCATGAAGGGTTATTTAGTTTTAGGGTCTAATATAATATTAAAAATTTATGTTTAGGTCTCCATTTTGTCTAGCAGAGAGTTTGAGTCCGCTCCTGATGGTTGACTTGGGATGATCATTAGATTTTATTTAGAAATCTCCATAGTATTCAAATTTTACGTTTAGTTTTAGGGTCTCGTATAATATTCGAAACTTACTTTTAGATCTCCATTTTGTACGGTCATCCTAGGTCTAATGTTAGGACGTTACCTAAACTCTCTTGTAAAAAATATGGAGACCTAACTTCAAATTTTTTCAATATTATACTAAACCCTAAAACTAAATAAAAAAAAACATAAGTATATACTATTTTCTATCGGGTCCGGGTTGTATCCTAATCGGATCTATAACTCTACCCATTTAGACGCAACTTGTACTTTCGTCTCTACTCCTCCAATGTCCCTCTCTCTCTCTCTCTCTCTCTCTCTCTCTCCATGGCATCGAGCAGCAAGTGGAGCGACACGGCGATGCTCGTCGTCGACATGCAGGTCCTTTTTTTTTCCCCATATAGCCCTCCATAGGCCCTTCAATTTTCTTCTGACCCATGGGACTCTCTCTCTCTCCCCTCTTTTTTTATTAGTAATTAGTTATTCCTCTAATTAATTGCAGAATGATTTTATTCTTCCGGGAAGCCCCATGCTTGTAGCCGGAGGTGCGGCCATCGTCCCGAACGTAGTCCTCGCCGTCTCCGTCGCCCGGGACCGTGGCATTCCTGTAATTTGGGTCAGTTTGTTGAGTACTAGAATATTTTGCACATAGCACCCTACTTTTTTTTTCCCTTTATAATATTTCGGATACCTGTAATTCTGTAAATAAAATTTCTTTTGATAATTCAGCTCTTCAGAGTTCAGAGCTCGTCATTATTTTCTTCTTCTAATCGATAAACGTTAAAAAGAAAAAAAAAAAAAAATCTTCTTTTACTTTTTGCATATTGATTTGACTTTCATCCCATTTGTTAATATGAATTTGTACTTACATCCCTCATTTTAATTTTATTAGACTTTTGTCCCACTTTTTGTCACAAAAAATATTTTTCGTGACAAAACAAATATTTTTCGTGACAAAATGAATGCTTTTCGTGACAAAAAGTGGGATGAAAGTCTAATAAAATTAAAATGAGGGATGTTGGGGAAAAATAATGGTGGAACACAGAGGAGGAGGAAGAAGAAGACGACGACGAGAAAAGAATCAAATATTGTACACGAGATTTGTTATAGAGTCACATAATAGCAAGATCACATACATTATTAATGAGATCAATGTGTTATTCCCGAAACATTGTGGTCGTGATTTTGAAATCAGAGGAAACGGTGACTTGAAACGATTGAACCACCAAAGACTCGAAAAATCTTCAGACTTTGATAGCATTCTTTTAGCCTTTGAGTGGGGTGTCTCGCCGGCAACAAATGTTACTCCAAGTCGGGGCCGTTTCTGACATTCTAAGGGTCATGTACAAATACCAAAAAAGGACAATTTTTAAACCACTCTAAAGAAAGGACCTTTTTTAACCACTATACAAAAGGGCATTTTTCTGACGTTCTAAGGGACCTAAATCTAAAAATGGAGATTTCACACTAGTAATATATACAGAGGATAAAATTTTGGGGTATTTCGGTTTTCGAGGCCCTCTATGATCGCACATCTTGCACATGATCAGAAACGGCCCTGCTCCAAGTGGTTGACGTGCGTACAGTCCACAAATTTGATGTTCTAGCTGCAGCAAACTAGTGACTCGCCGACAGAGTTATCGGTTACAGACTTACATCCTTGTTCGAGTCTGTATGATTGCTTTTTATCTTTCATCTTGGTATCAAAGTAGTATTCTTTTCAAATTGTGGCTTATTTAATTATTATTATTTTTGATGAAACCTGGAGATTTGTTCCCACCATTTCATCTAAAAAAGAGCTTTATACACAATCTCGAGGAGGTTCAACTGAAGATGGAAGGCTTCTGCTGCTGATAAACCAGAGTTTCCTTCAGTAGTCATTTTTCTGGAACTATTTATTTAATTGGAGTAATTTGACCTTATAAAGAAGTGATTGTAGGTTGTTCGAGAACATGATCCGTGGGGAAGAGATGTTGAGCTCTTCCGCAGGCACTTGTATGCTCTTGGTAGTGGACCTACTTCAAAGGGTTCCAAAGGAGCGGAACTAGTACATGGGCTAGTACCCGAGGAAGGGGAGTATAAGTTGGTGAAGACACGGTTTAGTGCATTCTTTAACACTCATCTTAGTTCACTTCTTCAGACCTCTGGAACCAAGAAGTTGGTTGTTGTTGGTAAGCATTAGTTCTATATGAGAGCATCGAAATGTTCATCAGGGGATCTTTGTATATACACTATTGGTAATTAGACACGTACATATGGGTCTGATACTCTACAAGGAGGATAGGACCCAAGAGATTTATTTGGTATGGTTTTATTTTTCTGTTGTGCACTTTGAACCAATTTATGTCAATAATATCAGGCAACTGACTCGTTTATTTGTCCCATCGTGTAGGAGTTCAAACACCAAACTGTATCAGACAAACTGTGTTCGATGCAGTTGCGTTGAACTACGAAGCTGTTACTGTAATCGTTGATGCCACAGCTGCTGCTACACCTGAAATCCATACAGGTATGTACGCTGCAATACGTACCATTTAATTACCGTTATCAATTTTCCATCTACCTGCGAATACTACTACTTCTTTCCGTTGCTACACTAGACATTTCCTTTGTATACTGGCTACTTACCAACCTCCAAAAATATGTCCTTTACGAGGAAGTTTTATAGTTTAGAATGGTATTCTCTATGACTCACATACCATTTTATGAAAAATCTACCCTTCCAATCTCTTATTTCCACTTTTCCTCAACTCGTCCGTTGGCATGCTGCTTATCTCAGATAACAAAATTCTCTTATGTATATATTTTTTGGTGTCTTGTGATCAAGGTCGGCCCAGGGCTAAGCCAGACAAGCCATCGGGCTTGGGCAACCCCCGGTTAGGGCAACCCCCCATGCCCCTAAGTCTCTAGCTCTCCGTCAATAAAGCCTTTACGGTCCATCCCAGCTCCTTCTTGTCAGTTGAACTGGCAATCTCCCATGTCCATATTTTGAGTTAACATTGGGAAGGTCTTGAGTAGCTCAAGAGTCAAGAGAGGAACTCGGAATCTCAGCTCACTCGCCGTCAATTCTAGGGACACACACTCCCGAACACGGTATCTTCTCTTTTTGGAGTCAAGGGCAAGGGGCAACCAAAATTAGCTCCGACTAGGGCAATCCAACTTCCTGGACCGGCCCTGCTTGTGATAACAAAATTCTCAGATAACAAAACTATGTCCTCTACAGGAAGTCTTATAGTTTACAATGGAAACCTCTATGACTTTAGTTTCAACACAATTTTATGAAAAAAAAACTACCCTTCCAATCTCTTATTTCCACTTTTCGTCCACTTGTCTTTCGGCATACTGCTGATCTCAGATAACAAAATTCTCTTATGTATATATTTTTGGTGTCTCGTGGTATATGCTCCATCATCTCAATCTTTCCTAGAATTTTTATCATTATATATATATATATATATATATATATATATATATATATATATATATATATATATATATAGGTTTCTCTTTGTGATATTCGAACGTTCACTCTCTATGGAGCAGTTTAATGGGAATGCTGCATTGATTTTTTTAATATTCCTATGCCCCCATTCAGATACTGAAATTACTTCTGTGAACAGCAAACATTCTGGACATGAAAAATATTGGAGTGGCAACGCCGACTCTGGAGGAATGGTCCAGTTCGAATACTTGATTTACTTATTGGTAATGTAAACTGGTAATGTCTGTTTTATACAGAATGTATAGCCAAACTTCTGCAACATATGTACCATTTTGATTATGGTGGTTGTCATCTTTAATTTTCAACAAATTAGCTTGGAATTGGAACATCCTCATGTGCTTCAAGTTTAAGTTTACAACCAACCTTTTTTTTAATGTTTCTCGTGCTCAAGTATATAATCCAATGTATCTTCGGTTAGTTTCTTGTGAACTGGTTTAAAATCTTGTTATCCAGAAGTGTGTTATGCATTCTTGCATTCCTAAAAGTTATTTACCTATGTATACTACTAGAGAAGTACTTGTCAATGAGCTTCACATTCTAGCCGCATTGTGGTCACTTCTAGCGGTACCAACGAAACACACACATGTTTAACTTGATTTATACACAGAACCAACACATGTATGAAATTTGGAAATTTTTATGTATGAAACTGTGCAATGATTTTATATATTGCAGGCTGAGGCTCATTTAGATTTTTGCTATGTTTGCTATTTGAGCTTGCAAAATATTTTTTTTTTTCCTGCGTCTTTTGTTACGATTTTGTGGATTATGTATTTGCTTTTTGGTACTTGTTCTCTTATATAGTGTCCCAGATTCTTATCTCTTTATTTTTCCTTCAGCACCAAAGTGTTTGAAAGGATGCCAGACAGGCTCTGATACAATTTAAAACTTGCTGCGTTTCTCTTTTGTTCTTAGTTTTTGGCTTATTTATCTAGATTTGTCTCGTTTGGTTCGCAGAAAGGACAGGAAACGAAAGGAAATCAATTCCTTGGTATTTTTTCTGTTTTTGAAAAATATTAATTACCATTGACTTTTCTTTCGGAGTTTGGAAATGTCAGAAAAAAAAAAAAATAGAAGGGAAAGTGAATACTTAGATATGCCAATTTTTTTTTTCCAAAAGGGGAGAAATTAATTTCTTTTCTAGTGGAAATTACTTTCCTTTCATCCTCAATTTCTTTGGCAGCCAAATATGAGAAAGTAATGACTTTGCTTTTCCAATCCTATGATTCCGCGCACCAAACGAGATTTTTTTCCCCCTCTTTTCTCCTTTTTGCCCTTTATTGTGTACAAATAATCTGCGTTAATCATATTAATGTAGTCATTCTTCTCATGGTTTTGTATGCTGAAGCATACCAAAAGATGCCATTGGAGCATCATTAGTAAGGCCCAACCCATTTTCTAGATTCTAGATTTAGAATGTAGGAGCTCATTTTGTAGAATAATAAGTCTCATCCATAGTCCCAATTTCTACAATTTCGGTTCCAACCCATCCATGGGTGCTGAGGATTGGGCCTCCCAATTTCTAGATTCTAGATTGTAGAAACTCGTTTTGTAGAATAGTAAGTTCCAATTTGGAGCCAAACTTTCTAGATTCTAAACTTTATATTATTTTTTTCCTACATTAAATTTTGACCACACAATTTTTGGGACCGGAGCTCACTTTATCATTTCTTACTATTCTCATACAAACCCAACCCATTCTACATTTACCTTTTTTTTGAAATTTTGGGCTCCAAATTGCATTGGAGAGTCCCAACTACTAATGATGCTCTAAGGCTTGGTTCAAAATTGCTATTACTTTTCAAAAAGTAACAGAAGAAGCTGTTTTTAAAAGCAATTTTTTACGTGCTTTTAAAAGTTAGGCCTCGTTTGGTTCGTGGAAAGGAATTCAATTCTTTGGCATTTCCCTTCCTTTGGAAAATTACAATTCCTATTGATTTTCCTTTTATGTTTGGAAATGCCAAAGAATTTGGAAAGGAAATTGAATACTTCGAGCTAGGAAAGTTATTCCTTATTTGGATGGATTGAATCATTTTTTTCCTAATTTTTCTTACATTGAGAATTACTTTTCTTTCCTCCTCAATTTATTTGGTACCTAAACATTGGAAAGTAATCACTTTCCTTTTTCAACCTCATGATTCTGCAAACTAATGCTATGTTTGGGAAGGAAGGAAAATGGGTGGAAGGAAAAATTTGAGGAAAAAGTGGATGGAAAATTAAAAGTTATGATGTTTGGAAAGAGGGGAGGAAAAATGAACACACAAGAGGAATTCTTGGTAAATTTACCCAACTACCCTTCATTTAATTTGTTACTTTTTTCTATGTTGAGAAAATCAAAGGTTAAATAGTAATTTTATCTATGTTCCACAAAAAATAAAAAAATTAATTGTTTACTTTCCTTTCGTTACTTTTTTGTCATCCAAACAAGGAAAGATAAAATTAATTTTACTTTCCCTCCATTTTTCTTCTTCTCAAATTTTTCTTTCTCTCCATTTTCCTTCCTCTCAAAGTTTCCAAACATAGTATAAAGGTGAACTAGTTTTTCAAACATCTTTTTCGTAGACTAAATTGCACTTTGATACCCTCAACTATTCCGCTTTTTCAACTTCATACCCTAAACTTTTTACTCAACAACTTAATACCTCAACTATTATTTTTTTTCAACTTCATACCTAAAATTTTAAAAATTTCGAAAATGTCCTTATCCCTTCCCTCTCCCCTTCTTCCCTCCTCCCTCTCCCCCACTCCTGCCACCCCTTCCTCCCGCACAGCCCCACCCCTCTCTCCCGCTTCCGGCCACCCCCCCTCCCTCCCCTCCCGCTTCCGGCCGCCCTCCCCCAGCCCCCCTCCTTCCACGCTGTCGTGCCCTAGGGGGAGAGGCGGGGGCGGGTGGCCGGAGCGCGGCGGGCCAGGAGGAGGGGAGGGTGGACGGAAGCGGAAGGGTGAGAGTATTAAAATACAATTAAGCCTTTTTCATAAGTCGTTACCAAAATTCATTGCGGACCAACTTTTCTTAAAAAATAAACACCAAAAACAACCATATGGTCTGAGATCTGCTTTTGAAAATGTGGCAATAAAAACAGCATTGACAACAACCTGTGAACCGTTTTCATATTGACTTTTATAATAAATAACTGTTGATAAGTAACTTTTGGCACTGTTTTTTTTTAACAAGATGAGCATAAACATCCCAGATAAGCAACCCCAAATCTAATAGAGTTAAAACCTTTTGTACAAGAGAAAATTGAAGGTTTTTTCAATATTGACGTTTTTTCTAATAATTTAAGCATTAAATAAAAGTAAGAAAGGAAAAAATAATAGTATAATCTTGAAAATACCCTCATTTTTTCTGTTGTTACTGCAATTAATTTTATATTTATTCCAAATTAATTAGAGATGCAAATTAAAATACGTCAATTAGGGGCGAGCGTTTATCAAAATAGTGAAACTTGAATAAAACCAATATCCAAAATATCCAAAACCGAAATACCCAAAACCATAAACGAACAGTTCGATATATTCGATTTGTCATGTTGGACTATATTTTATTGTTTAATGAGTTGAGTATACAATTAAATTTGTGGTTAAATTATATTTAAAATTTGTAATTTTAATATATATGTTTATTATATTTCAAATTTAGGTTCAAAATTGAATTACTTGATAAATTATTAAAATTTAACTTTAATATATATATATATATATATATATATATATATATATATATATATACTGTATTGCATATTTTTTGGGTCCACTATCCCCAAATTTTCACCATTATTATAAACAAAAAGAATAATACGTGCATGTTACTCGATCCAGTGATCTTCTGCCACTCAGTCAGGGTCTTACACCTTCTCGGTAGCAAAAAGAGTCACTCTAATTCGATAATTATTATTTTCAAAATATACACATAAATAAACATATTTTTAATTATAAAATATACATGAATTTTTTAAATACTTAATAATTATAAAAAATTTATTAGGTTTGGGTTTTGGACATAAAATATACATCATCTAACTATATCTCCATCTTTTATTCTTTTCCAGAAAGGGGAAAAGACAAAAATGCATTCTGCGACGTATCGACTGAACGCGCTCTTCACCTTCGCGGTGCTCCCGCTCGCCGTCATGTTGCTCGCCGCCTCCTTCCTCGACGCCTTCCATTCTCCCTCCGTCCAAGCCCATGCCCAAGTATCTATGGAAACCTCCTCCTCCTTCTTTTTTCCTTTTTTTTTTTTTGAATTTTTTTGAATTGTTTTTGATTTTTTTTTGCTATTTCAGATCGTCAAGATCAACCGATTCACGAAGAGGAACGGAAACGACGAGGTGACCTTTCCTGTTGCCCCCCAATCTTCAATTTCAACTTGTCGACGGATCTATTCGAATTCATCATCATCAGAATTTTAGGGTTTTTTTTAAACTTTAAAAAAATTAGTTCTGGATCTAAGCATATTACTTCCGTCGTCGAGGGTTTTTAAGTTAAAATTGTTTGCAGATTAATGTATTATTCAATCCTTTTGACCAAATTCATTCGACATCTCTTCCGTTGTCAATTTCTATGAAAAATGGGGCGAAAAAAAAGAAAGTATCTTTGGTAAAAAGCTTGCATCTTTTGTGGGCCAGGCTATGTTGTTCGACAGAATGTTGGACGGATGTATGACATTGTGAAAAAGCTTGCATCTTTGGGCGTGATGAGGAAAACTTTATGCTTCGTCGTGTATGACGCTGTAAAAATTTCGAAACTAGGTGTGCCGGAACCATATTTTACCATGGAGAAACCCAAAGTTATATCCTTTCATGCTTATAATGAGATCTTAGAAGCCAGAAGTAGGGGCAGGAGCAGGAGTCGGAGAGCGTGACTACTGAGAAGAGTCTAAATTTGGGAGTGTGATGAGAGCGTGCTGTCACGGACTTAGTGTTTTAGCTAGCACTTCGTTCCGTGCGGCGCACTGTCTTTCTCCTCGAAGACTCGTGCAAGCCTTCGTGTCCCGACTTAGCTAGATCGCTAAGAAAACTAGAATAGTGGAGCAAAGATGGGACTAGTAAGAATCTCTTTATTGACTTGGAGAATGCTTACAATTTTTAGGTGGTGAGGAACAAATGAGAGCCTCCCCCTTTTATAAGTGCTCAGAGAGCAATACAAGGAAAGTCCTGGAATGAATATTCCAAGGATTATTACATTCTACCATAACTGGAATGGCATATTCCAGGATTATTTCCTAGCAACATAAAAGGAAACTTCAAGGGCCTTCCAGAAGCTTCTTGGGCCTCCTAGAACGATCTTGGACCTCCCGGAGAGATCCACAGTCTTCTAGAGCCTTCCGCCATCTTCTAGAATGTTCTGGAAGCTTCCCGCATAACCTTAGTCCGCGAAAAGGTTACGCAACTGGGCCTCGGACGGGGTGCAACATTTGGGACGTTACATTCTCCCCCACCTAAGGCGTTGACGCCCTCGTCAACCATGCTCGCTGAGAAACGCCTGGATCTCGGCTTCGAACTGATGCAGCGTATCAGCACGTTCCCAGCTAGACTCGCCGTAAGGCAAGTCCTTCCACCGGATGAGGTACTCCACATACGGGGACATGCCTCGTCGCCGAATGGTCCTCCTGTCCAGCACGGCTTCCACCTCCTTGTCGAAGGAAGTCGTCATAGTCGCCGTCGGTCGCTTCGGAACTCCGCGCTGGGGATCCTCCAAGTTTTCATGGTACGGCTTCAAGCAACTGGCATGGAAGACTGGATGAATCTTCAGCTTGGCAGGGAGTTCAAGCTTGTAGGCCACCTTGCCTACCTTCTTGAGCACGGGGAAGGGGCCTTCATACTTCCGGATCAGTCCTTTGTGCACCTTGCGGAACACCTTGAACTGTTGTGGTTGCAGCTTCACCAGCACCATGTCCCTCTCCTTGTACTCAACCGGCCTTCGCTTCGCGTCGGCCCACTTCATCTTCCTCGCGGCCTTCTCCAGAAATGCCTTGGCAATGTCCGCCTTTGCCTTGAAATCTGAAGTGAACTGGTTGGCCGCGGGGCTTCTACTCGAGGACCCCGTACTCAGCGTGTGCGGGACAAGCGGTTGGCGACCCATCACCAACTCGAATGGACTGCTGTGCGACGACTCGCTCCGTTGAAGATTGTAGTAGAACTGAGCGACGTCGAGGTGATGCACCCAATCCCTCTGGTTGGCACTCACAAAGTGCCGCAAGTACTCCTCGAGTAGCGAGTTGACCCGCTCGGTCTGCCCGTCCGTCTGCGGGTGGAAGCTGGTCGAGAAGTGTAAGTCCATCCCGAGGATTTTGAACACTTCCGTCCAGAACTTCCCCGTGAAGCGGGGGTCTCGGTCGCTGACAATGTTGACCGGGATGCCCCAGAACTTCACCACGTGGCTGATGAACAGTCGCGCGGCCTCTTCTGCTGTGCAGTCCGTCGAAGCAGCAATGAAGGTCGCGTACTTTGAGAATCGGTCCACCACCACGAGAATGGACCCAAGCGCCCCCACTTTCGGCAGGGCGGAGATGAAGTCCATCGAAATGCTCTCCCACGGCCGACTCGGCACGGGAAGAGGCTCCAGCAGGCCCCCGGGCTTCTGATGATCCACCTTGTCCTGTTGGCATACAAGACAAGTGCGAACATAGTCCTCCACATCTTCGCGCATGCGAGGCCAGTAGTATGCGGCCTCCAGTAGCGCCAAGGTTCGCTTCTGCCTCGGGTGTCCAGCCCACTTTGTGTCATGACACTCCTTGAGTAGCTGTCTCCGCAAGCCACTCCACCTAGGCACGACCACCCTGTCGCCCTTGGTGTAGAGAAGTCCGTCTTTCAGCCAGAACCTTCTCGTCTTGCTCTCCTTGGCAAGCTTCACTAGGGCCAGTGTTAGTGGGTCCTCCATGATTCCCACTCGAACACGGTCTAGAATGTCCCCCTTGAGCAAGCACACAGATGCGAGCTCGGCCTTCCTGCTAAGCGCATCGGCCACCTGATTTTCTTTGCCGGGTTTGTACTGCAACGCCATGTCGAACTCGGCTAGAAAATTTTGCCATCTCGTCTGCTTCGGGGATAGCTTCTTTTGGGACTGGAAGTAGCTCGTGGCAACATTGTCCGTCATGACCACGAACTTGGTGCCGAGGAGGTAGTGCTGCCATGTCCTCAAGCTATGCACGACCGCGGTCATCTCCTTCTCCTGCACCGTGTAGCGCCGCTCAGTGTCATTCAGCTTGCGGCTCTCGAACGCGATGGGGTATCCTTCCTGCACCAACACCCCACCGATGGCGAAGTCGGACGCGTCCGTGTGCACTTCGAACGCCTTGGAGTAGTCCGGTAGAGACAAGACCGGCTCCTCCGTCACAGCCCGCTTCAGTGCCTCAAATGCCTCCTCGCATCGGGGCGTCCAGCTCCACGCCCGATCCTTCCGCAGCAGATCGGTCAGAGGCGCTGCGATGGCGGAATATCCTCGGATGAACCGCCGGTAGTAGTTCGCCAAGCCAAGGAACGATCGCAGCTCCGTCGGCTTGGTGGGAGCCTCCCACTCCCGTATGGATTGGACCTTTGCGCCGTCCATCCATATCTTGCCATGCCCGATCCAGTGTCCCAAGAACGACACCTCTTCTTGTGCGAATGAGCAGTTCTCCCGCTTGACGAAGAGTTCGTTCTCCCTTAGCACCTGGAAGACAGTCTTCAAATGCTCGATGTGCTCCTCCATCGTGTTTGAGTACACGACGATGTCGTCGAGGTAGACCACGACGAACCGATCCAGGTAGGGATGAAAGAGCTTGTTCATCAAAGTACAAAAAGTCGCAGGAGCATTTGTTAGACCAAAAGGCATAACCATAAACTCATATGCGCCATACCTCGTCACGCATGCCGTCTTAGCCTCGTCGCCCTCCGCAATCCGGACTTGGTAATACCCCGAGCGCAGATCAAGTTTGGAGAAGTATCTCGCGCCTCCCAATTGGTCGAACAAGTCCGCTACCAACGGGATGGGATATTTGTTCTTGACGGTTACCTTGTTTAGTGCACGATAGTCGATGCACAAACGAAGGCTTCCGTCCTTCTTTTTCTGGAACAGCACCGGTGCACCATACGGGGCCTTTGACGGTCTGATGAATCCAGCGTCCAGCAGCTCCTTGAGTTGCTTCTTCAACTCGGCCAGCTCGGGCGGGGCCATGCGATATGGAGCCATGGCGGGCGGCTTCGTGCCCGGCTCCAACTCGATGGCATGGTCTACCTCCCTCCGTGGAGGTAGCCTCTTCGGCAACTCCTTCGGCATGACGTCCCCGAACTCCACAAGGACGTCATCGATCTCAGGCGGAAGATCCCCCTGCACGGGCGCCTCCTCCGTCTTGAGCACAGCAAGGTAAGTCATCTCTCCGTGTCGCATCCCCTTCTTGAGTTGTAGTGCGGAGAGAGCCTTCCCCTTCGCAAGCTCGCCTCGTGCAGTTGTCACCATGCACGGAGAGCTCTCCTCCATGATCCCGACGACTCCTAAATGCGGCATTGGGACTGCCTTTGCCGAAGTGAGGAAGTCCATCCCAAAGATCATGTTGAAGTCGTCCAGTGGTGCTGCCGTGAGACTGGTGACACCCGTCCAGTCTCCCACTTGGATCTTCACCCCTTTGGCCACCCCCTGCACGGGACGCGCCTCAGAGTTGACTGCCTTTATCGTGCTTGAGTCTTTTTCCAGCGCCAAACCCAAGCGTCGGACCTCCGCGTCCGAGATAAAGTTGTGGGTAGCCCCCGTGTCGACCATCGCCCTGGTGTTGTGGCCGTTGATCTTCACGTCCACGTACATCAGCTCTCGATTCGGGGTCTTGGACACTACCACCTTGCTCTTCAAAGCATTCAACAGGCGCAGGGCACCCATGTGAGCCCCCTTCTTAGGCTCCTGGTCCTCGGCCTCCTCGCCTTGGACTGCGTTCACCCTCTTGCCCTTGTTCGGACAGTCCCGTGCGAGGTGATTTCCACCGCACACATAGCACTCGATCTTCCGCTCCGTCGAAGGCTTTGCTTGCGGCTTGTCCTTCGGCGGCGGGCCTCCCTTTCCGTTGTTCTTCTTCGCTCCCCCACCATTGAACTTGGTGGTGGTCTTTTCCTTGGGCTTTGGGGCATCGCTCCGTCGATACTTCATCAGCTTCTCGGCTGCCGCAACAGCCGTGTTCAGATCTGACACATCTTGCCTCTGCAATTCTTGTGCCGCCCATGGTTGTAGACCCTCCAGGAACGCGAACAGGCGATCCTCTTCGCCCATACTGGAAATGGTGAGCATCAGGCGGGTGAACTCCGTCACATACTCCTTGATCGTCCCGGTGTGCTTGAGTTGACGCAAACTCCGTCTTGCGACATACTCCACGTTCTTCGGGTAGAATTGAGACTTGATCTCCTTCTTGAGATCCTCCCAAGTCTCGATCTTGCAGAGCCCCTTTTCTATATCGATGCACCTGCGTCGCCACCACAGCGTAGCATCATCAGAAAAATATAGGGACGCTGTGTTTACCTTGTCGGTCTCATCCTCGATGCGGACCGCCTTCAGGTAACGCTCGACGTTCCAGATGAAGTTATCCACCTCCTTCGCGTCCCGTACGCCAGTGAAGGATTTGGGTTCTGGATACTTCACCCTCTGCGTCGACTCCCTCCTCGGAGTCGGACCACCAGCAATGGCCCTCTCGAGGACCTCCGCCTTGGTTTGTAGCTCCTTGCGTAGTTCAGCAATCTCCGCCTTCGTGGCCTTTCGTTCCTCCTCGAACTCAGCCTGCATCTCGCGGAGATGCTCTCGGAACTCCGTCATAGCCGTGGCGACATCCGCCTCCAAACCCTGGGCGAATTCCTCGTGAGCCATTTGGTTCTGCTCCACTTGATACTCGATGCCCGTCACGCCCTTCTCCAGCATCTCAACCCGGTCCGACAACTCGCCAAGAGCCCGTTCCAGCAACGGTTCCTTGCTCTTGCCCTTCCTCGAAGTCTTCGCCTTCTTCTTAGGCGATGAGGGTTGTGCGGGCTCGTCGTTGATGATGGCTTCGGTCGAAGACATGACGGCGATCGAACCTTTGCTCTGATACCACTTGTCACGGACTTAGTGTTTTAGCTAGCACTTCGTCCCGTGCGGCGCACTGTCTTTCTCCTCGAAGACTCGTGCAAGCCTTCGTGTCCCGACTTAGCTAGATCGCTAAGAAAACTAGAATAGTGGAGCAAAGATGGGACTAGTAAGAATCTCTTTATTGACTTGGAGAATGCTTACAATTTTTAGGTGGTGAGGAACAAATGAGAGCCTCCCCCTTTTATAAGTGCTCAGAGAGCAATACAAGGAAAGTCCTGGAAGGAATATTCCAAGGATTATTACATTCTACCATAACTGGAATGGCATATTCCAGGATTATTCCCTAGCAACATAAAAAGAAACTTCAAGGGCCTTCCAGAAGCTTCTTGGGCCTCCTAGAACGATCTTGGACCTTCCGGAGAGATCCACAGTCTTCTAGAGCCTTCCGCCATCTTCTAGAATGTTCTGGAAGCTTCCCGCATAACCTTAGTCCGCGAAAAGGTTACGCAACTGGGCCTCGGGCGGGGTGCAACATTTGGGACGTTACAGTGCGCTAATAATTTTTTTTATGTTTATTAACTATTGTTATCAAAATTTATAGGTATCTTAATATTTTTTAGAATTTTATAAAGTTCAATTCAAAGTCACAGAGAGATCATTTGCATGGTGAATTTTATGATGTCAAGGTAAGTAATTCTTAGTTTCTTGTTACTCTGATGAACGGGTATTTAAAACTCTCCAACTTTCTTCCCAAAATTTATGTCCAATGTTAGGGGAAGTGTTCATGTCGTCAGGATAACGAGCTCCCAAGTAAGAACCGCCGTATCGAGATTCTTTCTAAGATTCGTTTGCCTCCTAAGAGTTTTTGACCTCTAAGAATTAGATTACATTTTGTGAAGTAATAAGGAAATTAGTAATTATATAGTAAACCGGCATAATGCTTCGAACTTGATGTATGCTCTAGATCCAAAAAAATATGCAACCAATTCCGTTCTTTTGAGTTCATATAGTGTCATTCTTGCTTATCTTGGCGCTTTAGTCTTGTATACCATATTATGCTACATTATGCGTTTATATTCTTAACGAATTGCTATTTGGGATGTGGCAGGTGCGCTTGTCCTTGAACATTTCTGCTGACTTGCAGTCATTGTTTACATGGAACACGAAGCAGGTAAGAAACATAATTTCACTCTGTGCTCGTGATTATACGAGTATGTGTATGTGTGGTCTCTGTGTGCGTGAATAAAATTTAGACTGCCTGCAACATTTCCGTTAATAACCTTAACTTGAGTTGGAATTGTAGGTTTTTGTCTTTCTGACCGCTGAATATGAAACTTCAAAGAATTCTTTAAATCAGGTACTTTCTGAACCAACTTATGTAACAATTTCTACTTGTTGGGATTGCTCTTATACCATAATGTAGTGCTTGCGTGGGTTGTAATTTCCTTGTTAGGAGGTTTTATAATTTTACTAACTTAATATTGCTGAAAAGCATAATTCACGAGAAACCCCCATAACCTGTAAAACTATATTTTTCAACAACCACTACACTTGTGTTACATATGTATGTTAAATTTTGATAAATGTGAACAATTTTACTCCTCGAAAAATGTACATCTCATTTCATAGAGATCCAACAATGTTTTCTGCTGGTTGTTACCCCAAGAAATGTAAATGAACCAAGCCAATAAAATTCGTTGGTGGGGGCACAAAACTACATGTTTGTGGGTAAAAAAGTCATAAAGCACAACATGAAACTATTAACAATGATAACAGTAATAGTCATATGTATCTTAAGGTATCACGATCTCTCAAATTACTCTTTTATGGTATTGGTGAATCGTGATCCAAGTTACATCATAAATTGACGTTAATAGTTGGTCGTTCTTTAGAAATCAGTCAAATGGTAAGGATTCCCGACAGAACAATGAAAAGGTTTTACTCTTAAATCCTTTATGTTTTCATACTTTATCATGTTTTTTGTTTTCTGGATTCTTCCTGTTTGTGCTAGACAACATCAAAACTGGTCTCTGATTGCAAATGTGGTTCACTTCTTCATTCATAATCTTTGCTTGACTAGTTTCTGTATAAAATTTGTAACCAAATAGATTAGAGTTGGAAGTCCATTTTATTCATCTTGCAGCTACTTTTCACTAAGACTTCAGTTGTCCATATTAAAGTCTACTATGGGTGTCACACATTGCTTCACACAATTGGTTGAATATATATGTAAGTATTACTTCATCATTTCAATAGGCATGGCATGTGAGCCACATGAATGGCACATATACTCTATAACTTGGGTTACACAACAGGTTAATTGATAAGGTGCTTGATCGCCCATGGGCACTCTTTGAATGTGATAAGGGCGATCATGCAGGCGACACTTATAGTGCTGCACATATACCAATCTTAAGCAGCAGATTGCTTGCCTATTAGATGTTTAATCAGTCAAATTGAACCCAATATGACCTGTCAGTAACTTGTCTAATCCTCTTTCTCTTATTTCAATTGAGTAATCTAACGCCCACATTGACCCTACAAATTTCCCTTAAAATTCATTGGTATTTACTACAACATAATGTTATTGGAAGAACTCATCTACTTTGAACATCCTAGTTCGTTTCTACGGATTTTTTCTTCATTCTTATTTTTGCAATGAATTGTTGATTAAAGTAACAGATATATACAGTCTTCCGTACGAGCTTTGTTCTTTACCTTTAATTTTACTCTCAATATAAAGGTTATAAGTATCAGCCGAAACCGATACGTTTTGCCGTTCCGGTTCGGACTTAGAGGGTCTGAAACCACCAAAACTACCAAAACAAAGATTCCATACTCATATGACGCGTCCGAAATCGAGGTTTTGAACCTGGCTCAATACATTGATATATTCTGTATCATATGAACAATTTAAGGTATTGATGTCCATTGGTTGATTCAGGGTGCTAAAAGTTTGTTCTAATATCTTTTCTTGTTATATGTAATTGTATAGTTAACCATTCTCTAAATTTGAAGAACTTAACCACTATATTACTTGTTGACTAACCTAGAAGTACGAGTAGCTCCACTATGTCACCTGTGGACTAACCTAATGCGAGTACTGAGTAGCTGCTGATTGAAGAGCAAGTATTTACTTGTAGGTAATAATCTATGATATGTCACCTGTGGATTAACTTAATGTGAAGTACTGATGCCACTGTGTCGCCATTGGACTAACCTAATGTTGAGTACTAAGTAGCCCCTGTATATCACTTGTCCACTAACCTAATGTAAGTACTGAGTAACTGCTGATTAAAGAGCGAGTATTTCTTTCTAGATTGTAACCTATGTTATCGAATATGCTGTAGAAAAAAAAAGCTACTTTGTGATTTCTCTTGAAGCCTAAACTTTGTCCCAACTGGACAAATACGCCGACTAATTTGGCAAAGCCACTGCACCATGATTTTGGAACTCTACAAAAGAGATTTTGCATATTCTCTTATGGTGAATTAGATTGGTTCCGAAGAATCGGTATACTGATTCCTTTTTCTATTTTAACCTTCTCTGCAGATCTCGCTTTGGGATCATATCATCCCTAACAAAGAGCAGGCAAAGTTCCAAAGACAGGTCCCCAATAAGTATCCTCTAGTCGATCAGGTAAATATTATCTGCAGTCCTCACTTCCCTGAATACCCGGTTTACAGGACTGCAATAAATTGTCAACCACTGCAATCTAAAAGTTCTAATCAAGAGTACTTGCTCTTAAGATTTTGAGCTTTTTTAGTCGTCAACATTTAGTTTTGCCTTGCTGATCCTTTGCAGGGAAAAAACCTTCGTGGTAAAGAAGTTGAACTCGTCCTCCACTGGCATGTAATGCCAAATACAGGCAAAATGATCCGCGATAAGATGTCACTATCGAGCTTTAATCTCCCTGAGGCATACTCATAGTAAAGTGCCAACATGTCCCATAGCTTAATACTCCCCTCGATGGTTTGTAGCAGCCCAGGGAGAGATCCCCCTTTACTAAAAACTTGTTGTCCAGTGTTATTGTTATTTGGAATTTTGGATATCTATTAGGTATGTTTTATGTGCCATAGGTCGAAAATGGTAACAAATGTGCTCTAATTTTCATCTTCTGTGTGTTTATTGTTCCAACTCATTTCATAGAAATAGCTCGATGCAAATTGTGCTAACTCGATTCTGATCAGTTTGATTTGAAGTTGATATATACATTGATGTTCTGAACCCCATTCCTCGGTTGATTTTTCAGTGATTTCACCTTCACCAGGTCCATGTTCATTTTGGAGTTGCCGTCTCAATCTTTTGAGCTCTGAATCATAAACTTCAGAAAAAGAAAAAGGGATCATATGAGTTGCATGTACACATGCTCGTTATTCATATAATATAATAGAAAATTGACAGAGGAAGAAATAGTACCAAAATACTTTGCTAGTTGGTTTTGCATAATTCAAACAAGTTTATATTCCTTACAGAAATTTTCATCTAACGTAAAGAAGTTTAATGAAATTTTAAAAAAAGTAATAAGTTTAGTGAATTTGCGTGATACGTAATGAAGCGCCATCGGAGATGTCGCTCTACTCGAAATGTGGCAGGCCGTCCAGGACGAGCCATGGGAGATGGCGCCCCACGGACGAGCCATGGGAGATGGCGCCCCACGTGAAGGGGAATCAAGGCAAGGCCATGGCGCGCTGGGACACGTGAACGGTGAGAGATAGAGAGCGCCATCAGTGATGGCGCGCTCTCAGCGAGCCAGAGAGCGCCATCAATGATGGCGCGCTCCATGCTGCTCCCCCACTGCCAACGGCTACATCTCCAACGGCTATATTCACTTCTCCCCCGCACTTCCAACGGCTACCTGCAAAGTAGAGCGCGCTATTCCCAAGACATTTTAACGTCTCTATTCTCATCGTCTATATATTACAATGTTAACTCTCTCTACGCAAACACATTACTCTCTTCTATCTCTCACAGAAACACACAACTCTCTCTCTCTCACAGAAGCACTCCTCTGAAGCTTGAAAGCGCAACTCTTCAAAAAAGCTAGTATCTCCCTCTTACAAGCTTCCAACTCCTCACGGAAGCTAGTATCTCCCTCTGAAGCTTCTCTCCCTCTTACAAGTTCTCCTTCTCTATTAGCTAAACATTGTCAACCAACTTATTTTTTCCATGGATCCTAATATTAAAATAGTCTGCTCACATGGTGGTAGAGTAAATGGGTTAACCTACGAAGGAGGTGACACCCAATTTTTTACAACTTATCGCCATATTTCCTTAGAAAATTTATGCAATTTAATTTCAACGCGTTTTTCTATTAATTATCAATTTATTTTAAAGTCTGTTTTTGGTTCCACATGTTTATTGATAGATGGGGAAGAAGCATGAAATTTTATTCTTGAGATTAATTCACAATCACCTTATATTAGTTTATATGTTACTCAAGTTTCATCATTTTCTAATAGAACTAATGATGAATTTGTTTCTAATTACCCACATGTTAATGCGGGTGCTAGTTCTTCTCAAACAATTGCTCCCTTACAAGATGGACATAATGATGATGACGATGATGATGATGATGATAATGATGATAATGATGATGACAATGAAAATAGTGATGATTTAATTGAAAATACTGGTTATGAGGTAGATGATGATAGTACTGATAATTCTAGCACTCCTGAATTATTTGTAGGACAAACATTCGACACTCGTGCAAAATTTAGAAGTTTTATAAGTAATTTAGCAATTCAGCATAATTTTAGTTGTTCAGCCAGTGCTATGAATAATTCCCATGGAATTATATATAATTGTGATAGACAGAATTGTCATTGGAGAGTATATGCCAAATCCATAGGAAAAGGACAAATAGTTAAAGTTAGTACACTAGAAAGTCGTCATTCTTGTTTAAGTGGACTTACGACAGGACGTCATCGACTAGCTACCGGTGCATGGGTTAAGACAAAAATAGTTGATTTAATTAGAGATAATCCGTCATATAGTGCATCACAAATTGTGAAGGATATATTTAGAGAACATCGTATACATATTACATACTCTAAAGCATGGCGAGCCCGAGAAATGGCATTACGTGAAATAAATGGTAGTTATGTTGAGGCATATGCTGGCCTTGAGGAGTATGGTTTTAGAATTATGGAGTCGAATCCAGGTAGTAGATGTTTTATTAAGACTTCCGAAAGCAACAAGTTTGAGAGAATATTTATTTGCTTTAAGGCGTGTATTGATGGATTTTTAAGGGGTTGTTTACCTGTTATTAGCACTGATGCCACTTTTCTTTCATCTAAATATCAAGGTATTTTATTTATTGCTTGTGCTCATGATCCTAATTATCAATTGTATCCCATTGCTTATGCTGTTGCCGAAGGTGAGAATACTGATTCTTGGTCTTGGTTTTTAAATGGTCTTAGACTATCATTTGAAAGTTATTTTAATGATTGGAGTAGTATCTCATTTATTTCTGACAAGCAAAAAGGATTAATACATGCTATGCGAAATATATTTCCAGAATCGCCTCATTTCTTTTGCATTCAACATTTTAAGCAGAATATGAAGTCTATTGTGAGAGAGAAAAAATTTCATCGCTTGTTAGACTCTCTTGCTAGATCGTATAATGAAACAGATGCACAGTACTTGTTCGAGATAATTAAAGCAGAGAACATGACGATGTACAATTGGCTTATTGGTACAAATGATGAAAATCGTCATTTTGCACATTGGATTACAGCATATGCTCCTTGTCCTAGATTAGATATTAACACTTCTAATCTTGCTGAATGTTTTAACAATTGGATTAAGATTTTGCGTGATAAACCCATAACGACACTTCTTGATGGTATTAGAGCAAAGATTATAACACTTCATGACAAAAACAGGAATCATGCTCAAAATTTAGACACAAGTTATTGTCCTAAGATGTTAAAGACTATGACATCTATTACCAATGAGAGACATCAACTTCAGATATTACGAATTGATAGTTATTTGTTTGAAATATTAGACCGTGCATCGAGTAGAACATATGTTGTACGGTTAGATGAAAGATCCTGTACATGTTTAAGGTGGTATCATACTTACATGCCATGTATACATGCATGTTTTGCTTGTCAATATTGCAGTGATGAGGTTGAACATTACTATCCTATAATATTTTCTACTGACAGGTTGAGAAGTGTGTACGAGCCACAGATGGAACCAATTCCAATTCCTTACAACATTCAAGCGGCTTTGGTAAGGGGCGAAATTGGAGTTCCAGATGTCAGACGCAAAGCTGGAAGGCCGAAGAAAAACCGCATCAAACCACGAGAATTATCGACAAGGGAACTTCGTTGCGGCAACTGTGGTTTGATGGGACACAACAGAAGAAAATGTACAAGTCAACCAAGAGAATGATGACAATAGAACTTGTAGTACCAACATTCATGTCAACTTTTAAACATTACATAATAAAATTTTATTTCAAACTCCTCTGCGGGCCATGCGTTTGTAACGCCTTCGTTCTACCTGTCTAAGGCCAAGTCGGGCTCTTCTTTCATCTGTGGTCTCCTCCGCTCTTCTTTCATCCTCTTCCTCGGCCTCCTGAGTAGGCACCGGGGCTGACGGAGACGTAAACAATTGCGAGTAATACGACATGCCTTCAAAGGAATACGCTGCGGTAGTGTTGATTTCCTCAGTCGTGATGCGTTGATTATAGGGCTGAAAGGCTGAGGAAGAGCCCATGCCCACATACTGTTGACTGAGCCCTTCTCCAGCGTAGTGTGGGGTAGTGTACTCTGCAGCGTAAGGCTGGCTAGGGTACTCTGCAGCGTAAGGCTGGCTAGGGTACTCCGCAGCGTAAGGCTGGCTAGGGTACTCCGGAGGGTACTGCTGGCTAGTGTACGCTGGAGGGTACTGCTGGCTGCTGCCCTCGCCATGGTACTGCTGGCTAGGGTACGCTGGAGGGTACTGCTGGCTGCTGCCCTCTCCATGGTACTGCTGGCTAGGGTACTCCGGAGCGTACTGCGTGCTTCTGCCCTCTCCAGCAG
The DNA here is from genome assembly GCA_029216955.1 of Iris pallida. Classification (NCBI taxonomy): domain Eukaryota; kingdom Viridiplantae; phylum Streptophyta; class Magnoliopsida; order Asparagales; family Iridaceae; genus Iris; species Iris pallida. Next base: position 5,363,653 of record JANAVB010000400.1, read on the forward strand.
CACCCTCTGGATAAGTATACTACTAAGGTGGAACTTACATTCATCTGCGTGCGTTATCCGGGGAAGATTTGCCACACTATAATCCTGGAACCGCCTAAACCAGGAAGCTCTAGCAGAATCAATTCTGTTTCTTGCATTAGCTATATCATAACTCATGCATGGCGGGTCAGGCGGGATTATCTGACAATAACCGAATTGTCGTAGAACGCGGTCTGCTGGATGATACATAGTATAGCGATCATATATAATAAAAGCTTTGTGCAGGCTTAGCTGGAACGCTGTCCTTCTTATTTCTGGACCATTTTCATCATCCGAGTAGGGTATCCATATAACCTATTGAAAGCCAATTATTCATGATAAATTTGTACCAAATTATTAACTGGATTGACTATACTAAATTTATTAGTTACCTCATTCCACTGCAACGTATCAAATTCTCCCCGATACAGTGAAACATCTCTGTGTAAATTATGATGTGGGTCCACTACATTTGTGGCCCATCACGTAGCAAGCGGAAAAATTCCAATATCACTTGGAATGCTGGTTACAGGTCGACCAATAAAAAAATGTTCGTAACACCATACCTACGACAGAAATAATTCGATATTCAAGAAAATGTATATAATTGAAATCAATTTAGATATCGATTTTCCATTACCTGAACCAGCGTCGCGCACCCACACAAATTTTTCGAACCATTCGATCTTGCAAATTCCGTCAAGCTGGCATATAGATACGCTAATGTAGCAGCTCCCCATGCATGACGAGTAGGAACTTTAAGATCATCGAAGAATGGTAGCAGTCGGACGTTTATTCTATTTTCCTGTCCATCGGGAAATAACATTGCCCAGGACAAACAGAGCAAATATGCTCTTGTACAGCAAAGTATCTGCAAATTATGAAACTAACATATTAAAATTAACTCGCTATTAAAATTAATACATATTAGCCAAAAATACCAAAGAGGGACATACCCTGTAATCATTGTCCGCGACTGGACCGTCGATAGTCCTATCTAAATCCATAAAATAACCCCGAAGCCATGTTATCGTGACAAAACTCCTTGCTCCTAGGTCCGCGGGGGGCGTAATGCCTAGATATCTCCTGACTATTTCACACGGATTTAAATTTGTATCAAAATATATTGGTTCACCTGTAATAGGTAATCCTAGAATATTTGCGACATCCCAGAGTGTGATTGTCATTTCACCAACAGGCAACTGAAATGCGTTGCGTTGAGGCCACCAACGCTCAGCAAGACTAAATATGAGGTGAACATCGTGGACTAAAATTTGAATTTCATCCAGATAATGAAATCCAAATGAACGCACCAACTGCTTTTGATCATCAATTAAGTCCCATGTGTGATACCTTCTCTGATTCCTCCAACTTCCATGCTCCCGTGTTCGAGCCTCGGGAGGATAATCATATAACTACAAGCGAATTTTATTTGTTACATTTATGTAAAAGAAATAAATAATATAGAATACCGAGAGTTACGATTTTAAAATTTACCTTCCCCTCGAAAACTAACTTAGATATATGAGTTTCTCTTTCCTGTTTCACAATTTCTGTAGTCGGTCCTCCGGGAATAAATCCGTCATTCGGTGGATTCATCTGTTCCAAATATATTCGAAAATACAATTAGTAATACAAATATTGAAATAAATTCAAAATTTATTCTTGTTCAAGAGTTACTTACATTCGAAAAAGAGGATGAAGATGAAGATGAAGATGAAGAACAAGAAAAATAGGTGCTGTGGTGCTGTCTAAATTATGTGAGGAAGAAGAAAGAAGAAGAAATTTATAGAGAGAACGAGAGAAAGAGGTTCTGCCAACAAGAAGAGGAAAACCACATCCGGCGAAAAAATTTTCCCGCTCTATACCACATCCGGCCAAAAAATTTCCCGCTCCATCCCAAACCCCAACGTTTGACCAGCCCTTTCCCAAACCCCAACGCGCTGAACACACTTTCACAAACCCCAACGCTGACAGCCTTTCCCAAACCCCAAAGCATGCAGTCCTGCATCAGCGCGCGCCATCAATGATGGCGCGCTTTCCTTTTCTCGTGGTCCAGCGCAACACCACGTGGTCCAACGCGTCAGTGCTGCAGCAGCGCGCTATCAATGATGGCGCGTCTCTCGTGTCTTCTTGCTGTGCGCGCCATCAATGATGGCGCGTCTTTCCGCGTTTCTGCAACAGCGTGTCAGCGTGGGGTGTCAGCGTGTGGGAAACAGTATCACGCGCCATCATTGATGGCGCGTCTGTGAGAATTTTGTACCCATGCAACAGAGCGCCATGGGAGTTGTCGCCCCATTACCCACTTTGCAATTCTCTCAAACTTCTTCCTTTTTCTATAATTTTGACAAAATTCTTTACCCCCATGAAATTTTCTGTATTCCTTATAAAGTAGTCCGCCATCCAACCGCTGCAATTCAAAATTAAATGCCGTTTGAATTTAGCCGGACCTTCTGACAACTTTTTTCAGTGATTTCACCTTCATTGATGTGCACAGATTTCAGGTTTCTTCTGGAATGTTACGAATGTATCAGGATTTGCTTTTTTGGAAACTTTTTTCCCCTCCGTCTATTTTCTTTAACTTTTTTTTTTCGGCTAATAAAATTCTAGGCCTAGAGAAGAAATCCGACCCAATCCATTTGCATGATCAGGCTAGGACGGTTCGAGCTCAGGCCTGGAAGGAGCAAATCCAGTTCGACCTGAAATATTGGTAGGCCGGTTCGGTCCTAGACTTTGATCGGAACAAGCTCGAGCTTGATCGGACGAGTTTCCGACGGTCCGACCCACTTGGCATCTTGTTAAAGATAAGCACCTGCGGCAAGGAAAATAAAATAAAATAATGTGAAATAACTTATATATACAGATACATACACATGTGTTACATTAAAATGGAAGGAAGTATTTTCTTTTTCAGCTGATAGAAATTTGTCGATAATGATTTAAAGTCTTTAATTAATCATATAAAATTAACCATTTCAGACATGTTATGTTTGTCAAGCTTATACATACATCAACTGATAGATAGATAGATGGTGATGTGCAACCTAAGAAAGAAAATTAATGTAATAATTAAGTATCTCCTCAGGAGCGAACACATCTGGGGTCATATATAAGTCAAGTAATCCTACTGAAGAATAAAAATTTAAAATTATATAACAAGTAGCTTGTATAATAGACAGCTAAAAAAAAACTACTCTCAACAAATTACTATGTAGCCGCTCAAAAGATTTGCCTACCAAATGATATTTTGGGCGATATATATATATATATATATATATATATATATATATATATATATATATATATATATATATATATATATATATATATATAGGGGAGAGATTTGCCTACCAAATGATATTTGGAATCCGTGCCCACGTGGCGGGTTCTGGTTGGCTCCATCTATCCTTCTGCTAGTTATGGACCCACCTAGGGTCTCCACTTTTTTTTTTCTTTTTTTTTTTAATGTCATTTTCTTGACCCATGAAAAAAATCTATGAGCATGGGAAGCCCATGGCTTTCGGAAGAAGAATCTAATAAAACCTATAAAAAAATAAATCGTCACCCATATTTCTAAGCCGCCTCTTCATCTCATCTCTCTCCGATAGAAAAAAATAAAATAAAACTCTCCCCTTCCTCTTAGTTTATATAATTTTTAGTATTTGATAAGCTAATATCATCTCCCCCTCTCTCTAAATCTCTAATTTCATATTTCTCTTCTCTTTTTTTTGTTTCATTCTGGCAATCAGGCCTAAAGATATTTCACGAGTCACGACAATAAGGAGTCTGATTCTTGATCTTGATTTTTGCAGAAGATGAAAAACTTTAGGACCCTTGACATAATATTTTTCATCTTCATTTTTGCAATTGACAACTTTGTATATGAATTTTTTTATCCATATTATGCCCGTTGTTTATAGTAGTGAATACATCCAGAAACCTTGTTATAAATTTAAAATCTGGAGTTGCTTATGACTAATTATATTATATTTTGGATTTGTTGGATTTTGGATTTATAAAAAAATTATATAGAGGGATGAAGGCCTCAATTTTTGGGACTTGTCTAGAGCCTTCAAAATGCTGGAGCCGGTCCTGCTCATGCTAGCTCCAATAGGAGCCTGCAATGTGGGCACAGACAATGTACGGTCACGTCCATTGGCGGTCCATACAACAATGTCCGCTTGACTATGTGTAATGCCTGTTGTTTGTATTACGTATTTTGGAATACGTATACGTATTTTATTCTGCATTGCATGATTTCCTGGCTTAGCATTTCCTTATTGGCCTGGTTATTTCTTGGCTTGGTTCGGTTTTCTTTGGTCTATCATGGACCAAGGGTGAACCCCCTACCTACCACCACCATTCATATTTATTAGCCCTCTTCATTCTTTCTATTCATTTATCATCTTCTTCTTTCTCATTTACTTCCTTACCTACCAGAGAGAGAAGAGAGAGGTCTAGGCAAGTACAACTTGCTTCATGGAGGAACTCAAATTTTATTACTTCATTCTCTTCCTTACAGCATTTTAACTCACTTTAGTTCTTGGCATTTCCATTTTTCTTGGCTAGATTCTTCTAGATCTAAGTTTCTTTCATTTTCGGATTTCTTGGGTTTTGATCTACCTAATCCTGTTATTTCTGAGTTTCGATGGTTCCATGTTGTAGAGTAGCTCGTTCTACCCCATTTTGACCTGAGGAAGTTCGGATTTGGGCTCCGGATGAAAGTTTTATGAAGCTTGGAAGGCATGGGTTCCTAGTGTTCTTCTCCTCGGAATTTTGGAGAAGAAGAACAGTTCCCTGGCGCATGGCTGTAATTGACCGCATGAGTATTCATGCGGCAAGTCGCCATCAGCCGCATGAGACCCTTGTACTTCTAAACCGCATGAAACTTAGTCCCAGCCGCATGAGGCTGAGTCTCATACTCAGCCGCATGGGCTCATTTCCCATCAGCCGCATGAGTCTACATGGACTTAGTCGCAGGGCTGGGAACGAACTCTTCTCGAGCCGCATATGCAACTGTTCCCCCCCCCAGCCGCATAGGCCCTGATCCCCGAGCCGCATGAGAACCCTAGACCCTGGCCGCATGGACTTCTGAGTCCGGGCCGCATGATCCCGATTAATTCTAGCCGCATGCGCCTTTGCATTTCCAGCCGCTGGCGCCCTTGTACTTCCAGCCGCATGCGCCCCCTCCTTTCCTGGCCGCATATGACTGAACCGCATGACTTTCTCATGGTCCTGTGTATTATTATTTATTATTATTTGCCCATGTTTCGTAACTCCTTTATTAGATATTTTACGCCCATTTTATATCCTTACGCCTTTTGTCATGAACTTGATTTTACTTATATGTTTGGAATTGATAATGGAGCACAACCTGACAGTGACCCGTCGTGGTACACTCTTGACAAAAAAACCTGACATGACCTGATAGTGGTCCGTCGTGGCGCACTCCGGACTAGTACACTTGATATGATAAACCTGACATGATTATCTCGAATAGCTGTTGCGACGGCTACCTGACATGACATGACCTGTATAATTACCTGGACACCGTGGGCGATTGTGCTTGTACAAATAAACCAGTCCTGTCTTGCATTATGTCTAGGAAGGGACTCCTGAGTACCACGGTCAGGAGTATCTATTGAAATGGACTAAGGTTAATAACTAGATTAACACATTAGTCATGAAGAGATTTTCCAGCTACAGGCAATCCCGTTACCTGGGCGCGCCTGGGATCTGTAGCCTGCCGTCGAGTAGGGCACATTTCCAGCACACTGTCATGTGTTGCACCTTTCAAGCTACTTAAGGGTACATGCGTTTCCTGGACGATGTACCCACCTGTATTCAACCCCTAATTTTGACCTGGGTAACCTGGATGGTCTGCAGGGCTTGTGGCTGTGGAATAATCTCACTGCATCTTGCTAGTAATTAGGCCTGTGATAACCCTAGTTAGTTAAAGTATCATGCCGTAATTCTTGCTTGGCCGTGAATGATTGGATGGAGTTTAACCAGTCTAGTCTTGTCCTGATCCTGCTCCAGATTGCTATATGACCTGAATGTCTGTATTTATTTTACCGACAAATGGTGAGAATTCCAAGTCCTGTTCAGACGAAGGGTTGCAACCCCGGTCCTTGTTTGGTTTACGGGTTGTAACCTGGTTATCTGAATAGTTCCATGGTTATCTCGTCGTATATCATCCTGATGTATTTTCTTTATTTCCAGTTTTTACCTTATTTATACTCTTGTGATGATTGCTGGTTTTAGTTCCTAAGTGAAGCTTCCTTTGTGGCACTTGCTCTTTCTGGGATCTGACCCAGTTGGTTTTGTATGGCCAGATTTCGGAGCAGCTCCAGAGGATCTACCGGCCTTCCAGCCAGATGGTGACCACTAGACGTAACCCGGGCAACGAGTGGATTTATTTTTGCTCTTCCACTTTATTGTAAAAATATTCTTTTGAGGCGTTTAGCCGACGAGCACCTGTTTAGCTCGATTGTATTTAACTACTGTCTGCCTACGGGCTGTAACATGATTGACAGATCCTAGGGTTGATCATGTATGACTAAACTCTTGCTAGTCCTCACATTTTGTAACGACTAGCTTCATGATCAGCTGAATATGTAATATTTGGGACGTCTTATTATTGTATATTTAATGATCATACATCTTGTAACTTTTACTTACTTGCTTGTGATTGAGACAATAGGTTTGTTCATGACCTTAAGAGACTGCTGGCTTGTAGATAAACCCTCATGTATCTAGACAGCCGTGACCGTATAGCGAGATGGAATCCATTTCAATATACGTAGCTGGCTATGTCTGCTCCCGCTCTCCAGTATTCTGGTTCTGGGGCGTGATACTATGTCTACGAAGGACTAGTGGTTTTGAGGATGGGGAGCGTGATTGAGTAGGAATGCCATGTGACATCAAAGGTAGTCATGAATCTCGTTAATTAGAACTAACAAATATTTATTCGATCAAGTTTTTCCTATTTAATTTTGTTCTGTTAGCAGGGCCAGTCCTGTAGGGGTAATTAGACAAGACTCCGGACTTGGACAACCCTTCTTTGTTTAGGACAACTCTCAGACTTAGTACGACTCTACAAGAAGTTGGAATTGCAGGTGACCCTCCAGTATTGACCCACAACAAAGATCAAGGGACAACCAAAATTTAGTCAGGATAAGGACAACCCAATTGTTGGATTGTATCTCGTTTTCGGTTGAGCGCTCAAATGGGGGTGACAATGGAGTTTATAATTTAGTCTCATATCGGATAGGAGGTGGAATCATGAGGTGTAGATAATTGGGATTAGTTAAGACCTTACATGAGAATTCTTTTTAAAGGCATATGAGCCAAATTCAGTATCGCACCTCATAAACCAACTCCGGCTCGAATCACACTGCGTTCCCAACAAGTGGTATCAGAGCCCATGGTTGCGGGACTAGTTTGTACGGCTCTAATTGGTTCAAGACAGATGGTGCTGAATGTTCATGCGTATACACGGATATACGGACTAGGAGGTGGGATCATGAGATGTAGATAATTGGAATTGGTTCAGGCTTACAGGAGAATTATCTTTTAAGATATATGGGCTCAATTCAATATCGTACCTCATGAGTCAACTCTAGTTCGGGTCACACCGTGTTCCCAACACCAATACCCTGGGCCGGTGCTGTCAGTCAGCATTATATATTCGATGTCAACTTCGGCTGCACGACAAATGAAACTTTGGATCGTGACAGATTATAATAAAATCTTCATAAAATCTTGTTCGGAAATGCCAAGAAGTTAGCAATAATGAAGGACGACAAGTGCTACGAGTTCCATCAGGTCGTGTTTGGCTGGCAATGTTCTCTTCAACATTATAGAAGAAGAAACCGTTGTCGGATTTTGAAAAAAATTGGAGATGCTATACATGACGAAGTCTATCATGACAAGGTCCCCCGTGAAGCAGCAACTATATGGCTTAAGGATGAGAAAGGCAAAAATCTATTTATTGGAACACATGAAAGTGTTCGATGGACTTTTGAACCAACTTCCAACTGTGGGTATAAAAGTGGAGAAAGAAGGCAAGGTATGTTACTTGTTACCTCGCTTCCCTCTTCGTATGACCACATTGCGACTATATGACCTTTATCTAATCAATTATTTGCTGAAAAGTCCTACTGGAGGAACTCATTGTATGACTTTTATCTAATCAATTATTTGTTGAAAAGTCCTACCTTTAAGGGTGAGAAATTTGCGTTGGTGGTAGACGGAAGAGAAAGATATAATCTTGATCGGTATCAGTGGTAGACGGAAGAGAAAGATATCTTGATAAGGGATTGAGAGCGACACAATCTTGATCGGTATCAAGAGTGAAGAGCGGTACATGTTATCATTGCAAAAAATTAAGCCACATCAGAGCGCTATTAACTTCCTTGGACCCTCACAATGTGCATATTTGGATGAATGCAGAATCTGTAGGAAGCTAGTATTAGTTAGCAAAACCTTCACATATTAGCCATGTTAGTAAGATGAACTCCCTAAGAAGCTGTGGGCATCAAAGAATAAAGAAAAAGTTTTAATGAAAACAATAGCAGAAAGAGCAGCAATGTCCAGCACTGACTTATAAGCAACAACAAAGCATTGACCTGTAGAGAAAGATACTGACCAATTGCAGAACTTTAATTAACCAAAAATAGCCATGTGTCATTATACTATTGGACGGACTCACCATTCACCAATACCAGAACTTCAATTCCAACTTATATAATGGCATTGTAGGAACCAAGCTCAAGACAATAACTTCGGATGTAATTTTACTAACTTTGGGCACCTTCGAAGTCTACAATACAAATATACCAGGTAAAAAGTCTGGCATTCAGATTGTGTCAAAATACAAATGAAAAAATGAAAACAAAAAAATCAAGCATCATTAATATTACATAATGACGATCCGTCTGTGTGCATTACTACTTTAAATTACAAATGATCAAATATTGTTTTTCCTACTCTGCTGTATTCCTCTATTTTCCCATCAAAAAATATACACCATCACAAATAGTGTGTGCAGGAATGTTTTCATCAAACCATACTCTTCTCCATTTGGATCTCTGGTCAGAATTGGTCGTTCCGCTTTCTTCTGCAATTAAAATATTCGGCTAATGAACTTAAAAGAGTCCGTCTGTCTGTCTGAATGGCAGAAATAAAATGATGCCCTCATAACGCTGCCCCCAATCATCCAAACTCGATGCCTACAAAGCGGCCATCCTGAAGCATATTCTGAAAATTTCCAGAGTCAAGTTGTATATCAAGGTTCTCAGGAGTGATTGCCACCTTGCATGGCCCTGCAAGAATGTCATCCACTAGAAGCGTACATCCATCAAACTTACCATCCCCTGGCGGCAAATTTAGCATGCATGACTTGGGAACCAGGACTCTTTTACTACTAGGACAGGACCATTCTTTGTTCACTGACAGCACAAGACGATGTTTCCTCCCCAAAAGCTGAGCCACATGCTCCATATCACCCATGGCAAGAGCCTGGCGAACACGAGTCGATGAGACCTGTCCCTTATCGCCTGAATTTATTACTTTACCATTTCCGCCAGCAGATTCTTGGCTTTTGTCCATGACATTGTTAACAATAACGACATCCAAACCATACTCCTTGCACAGATTCACCAACTCACGTGCATCCCCTGATGCTCTATATCCAAACCTATAGTTCTCGCCTGTTATGACAAAGCTGGTCAAATAAGCAAGATACAAACATAAACTGACAAATACAGCATATTAAAAGGACTGAAAGAGAAGCGGTCATTTGTACCTGCAACAACACCATTTACTCTAAGATCCTTGGATAGCTTCTCAACGAACTCTCGTGGAGTCAGATGCCTTACATTTGAAAATTCAACTTCAAACTCAAGAGGAACTACATTACCACAGTGAGGAGCCCAAGAAGAAAGAACTCGTTTCCGGTCACATTTTGCAACTACAGGGGGCCTGTGCAGAAACCAGTAAATTTCACGCAACTTTTGAAAAAAGTACAAAAAGAAAGAAAAAAAGTACTGTCCAAGTATATGATGGAGAATTTATGCCCAGATTATAGAGCAACATTCACCAAATAATAACTTGTGCTATAGAGTTAATACATTCAACACTTGCCAACTGAGCATAGTATACCAACTAGTGTAGCCTTTGGAGATATTCTAGCATTACTCGATTAGATCTGATCGCTAGTTCACTATATATCCTATAATGGAGTGAGAGAACCCTTGGCTCTCAATGATCGAGTTGGGTGCTGATGAGTTCTTCCATATTTTAGAGGTGACAGTATAAATGGAGATGAAGTGCTCACAACACCAATGAGTGTCTCCCCAACAAAGTTTCAGCCATTTCAGAGCTATTGCAAGATCTCTGAGGTGTATACCCTATGCCACGAAGGTATTATCTAACTAGTGGGCTTCTTTGTTTGAACCAAGTTTCTCAATTCTTCAACTCACAACACACTAATTTGTCTCTTCAATGGTATTGATTTGCATGCTTAAAAGGTTTTGTTTGCTTCTGAAAGATCCCACTAATACGGTTCCAAATAAATGGTAAGTGTGTGTGTGGTCAGGTTCAACTCAATTGACACTGGTGATTTTGGTGATTTTAGATTGATCCGATGGTTGATAATTATCCCAGTTAATTATAGTAGTTTTAAAAGTCGGATTTTACTAAATGGATTTAACAGACGGGTTTTAATTTGATAGATAGTTATAAGTCAAACCTTCAAGACATTTCTAGTTATATCTACTCCTAGTTGCACGCGTAAGCATCAAAGGACTCGAGACCAAGCCATGTGTTGATTGGAACTCTTTCACCTGTCTCAATTCATGATTATCCACTAGAATTGGAGAGATTGCTCTATAAGGCTGCAATCGAGTGAGGTGAGTCGAACTTAAAATTGTCCCGCAGATTTCAAGCTCGAGCTTGCAATTGCCGAGCCAAGCTCGAGTTTGCACTTCAAGCTTTAGCTCGACCAGTCTAGTGAGCATCTCAGGCTCGAGATGAGAAAAAGCCCATGAGCTCACAAACCGAGATTCAGCAACAGAACACAGCAGAAATGGAGGGGGCAGTAATTTAATTTTTTAAGTACAAGACAAATATAAAATTCCCTATCTAGAATAAAGAGAGAATGTAAAAAAGAGTAAATAGAGAACGAAAATTATATTTTTTTAAATATTACATCTTTTTAAAATTTTACAATCGTGCTCTACGTTTCCATTGAATGAAACTAATTGACGGAACAAAAATTTTAACGACCACATATGTAGAGCGAGATTTATAGATGGGATTTTTCATTTCATATACCGTTGGTGGAGTTGTCCAGCGGAAGCTTAGGATGGTTGTCACATGTTCGCCATGCTCGCAGCGGTGATTTTTAGTGAGACACGTGGCCTTGCAGCCATTTGAAGCAATCAGTGGAATTTTTGGACTCCAACAGCAGTGTATGAAATATAAATTTTGTATAGATGAAGTAAATTTAGGCCAATGACACGGTTAGAATTCTTTTTATATGTAAGGTTAGAATATGTTCTTTTGTATTCCTTTTATCTTAATCATGTAATTTTTATTTTATTCAAGATCCTGGCAATCAACTATCAAGCATGCACTCTAAGCATTAAGGAGGAAAAAAATTCTTTGTTGTTCACGAATAGGAAGGGGAGCCAATCAAATACACCTCTAACCCTTATGTTAGTTGTATCATTGTAAAATTTGGGTGGGGCCATGGCCTAAATAAGGGTCCGTCCCTGCCGAGCTTCCTATGTTCAAGCTTGGCTTATTAAGAAAATCAAGCTAATTTCCATGTTCAAGCCAAGCTTGTTAATGAAGCTAAGTTGAGATGGGTCGATCTCCCAAGCCTCTCTATTAGTTTGCAGCCCTACTGCTCCATGTTTCACTCACTGCACAAATGGTGCACATCTTACTTAAATTGTTGGGTTTTGCATGGTTGGCAATTGTCAAGGAGAAAAGCAAAGGGTCTTCAAGTTCCAACAGACCCATTTCAGCCCAAAAGAATGTCTCGTACTCCCAAATGTCATGTATCCTTACAACTTGGGTATAACAACTAATAGTGTTCCAGCGTAATTGTCCTTTACCATTACTTTTTACTGTTCTACAGTTGCAAAATTCACTAGATCACAGCAAGAAATTGGAGAAAATTGTATCCTAATCGAGTTTGCAGAAACCATGCAAGAGGATTTGCGTCAGAATTAAAATTTAAAAGGATAAAGGACTAGGAAAAGAGAAAGAAAAATAATGTAATTAATTAGTGTTTGTATTAAGTATACCAATTTAAATTCACTTTTGTAACTTTGTATAATCAATTCGGATAGCTATCCATCCAATAGTGTAGAATTGTTGTAAGAAAAAAGAGTCTTATGCTGGTGTCAATTTAACCTGACCAATATACATAGTCGTTACCTGGATGGCCAACCAAGTACTTCTGCCATTCCTACAAAAGAAAGAAGGAAAGGGATCCCAATCTTTGATGCTTGTATTGCAAGTTCCCGATGACCAAGATGAAGAGCATCAAACTTCCCCAGTGCAACTATTCCTCCTAAACATGTGCAGGAGAAAGTGAGTCAAAAGCAAGAAATGTACGAAATAAAGAAGACTATTTTATAGCATGTGCATGTGTGGGGCAAACAAAACAATTAGAAAGACAACAATATGCATTCATGTTAGTGTTTGATAGTGTACATGCGCTTATTAAGGCCGGCATACTGAAGCCCATAAGAATGAAGTTTGAAACACAGTACTTTCAGACCAATTAGTTGAAACTTGAAAGTACTTTCAGACCAAAATACGGAAAGGATACACGACAACATATCTTTGTTAGAGGTACATAACTCCATCATAGTACGCTAAGCTTCTATTAGAATAGGCACACACAAGTCATAATCTAATAGACAGTAGACAACAATAAAGCAGAATCCAAACATAAGGTCCTATCATCTAATAAGTTAAGAAAGTAAGAAAACATAACGACATTCCAAGTTTAGATAAATACCAAACCAGACCAAACATGCCGGTTTACAAGAAAAACAGGGAACCGGCAGGCAGCCCACTTGAACCCAAAAACCTTTAGTGACAGTAAACCGTGATTACCGTTGAACTGTTTGAACTGTTCGAACCGGCTGAACCGAATTGTTTGAAATTTTTCTTGGTTAGCAGCCCATATTATTATAAACTCTCGAGTCGCAGTACCCAATTTTCCTCCGTGTCTCCATACGCTTTTTCCTCTTGCCCTCTCCGCCTACTCTGGTTCAGACCATTGCCCTCTTCCTTCAGCAAGGAGACATCAAACTTACTTATTTTTTCTGTTACATGTTCTATAGAAGTTCTATGAAAGACCATTTCGTTATGTTTCTTGAAAGATTTTGAGGGACGTATGACATTGTAAAAAAAAATTGTAACTTTGGACAAGATATTGAAACTTTTATACTTAATGTTTGACATTGTAAAAAAAATTGAAACTATGTGTATCAAAATCATAGTTTAACCTACAACAGAACTGACATAGCCTTCATCACAATTTTCTGGGTTCGGCCCTTGTTAGCAATTCGGCAAACGGAAAAAATTCGGAACGGCAAAAGTACGAGTATAAATCGGCACAATATAAGTAAAATACGGTCAAAAATTCGATCAAAAATTCGTCTAACGAAAAACATTCGGATCAAATTTAATTCGTGTTTAGTACGTTTCATATGAACCAATTCGGCATATATATATGTCCCACCTACCTCTACTCCTTCATAAATAAGGGTTCAGTGTGAGAATAAGAAGAGGTTGGATTTTCGTTTTTTCTTTGATTGTTGCAAGCAACATGTGTAAAGACTCTTGGATTTCTTTTTTTGGTTACTGTGAGATTTTTTTTCTTCTTTTCTTTTGATAATTTTTTAGAATTGTGCCACTCTTAATATCTAATAGCAGCAAGAGTAAAGAAAGTCAAGACTGTTGGGTTTCTTGGTCACATTTTTTTGGCCAAATTTTTTAAAAATTCGTACGGTACGCGTTTAAAACGCCACAGGCTTAAAATTCGCATACAAATCTGAATTTTTCAAAAGTACGTAAGTATTATACGTTTATGTAAGATACGAAAAAATTCGCATATAATACGCATTTTATTCGGGTGATTGCTAACAAGGGGTTCGGCTACTCGAATCCTTTTTTTACCACTCAGCTAAGGACTATGTTGCACAGACACGACAAAATGGTGTCTGTATCGTGTCCGTGCCCATATCCGCATCCCTATTCATGCAACATAGGTAACTGATTTTGTACCTATTTGAAAATGTACGCATCCCATATTGTGTCCGTATTCGTGCAACATAGGTTAAGGGCCATGTCTTCTGTATCAAAATCCAAAAGCTTATGGATAGTGAAAAGATTGACGCGAAGTGTAAAATCACCAAAGTGCTCGAATTTCTAAACAAGAAGGTACAATTGCCAAAATGCTGGAAATTTTGAAAATGAAGTTTGACGTAACCAAATCATAAATATGCCTTATTCTTGTAAATAGATACACATACAAAAGTAAAACATGACTAAGTTACTTCAAAGTATCTACTATGTCACAAACTGTTATGAAGTATAAATACATGTATTGAAAAATGTCAATTGGAAAAGCATTTGACCATGTACAAGATTGAAGAAATTACTCACCGACTACACATTCTTGATCAGTAACACAATCAATAAGAAATTTATCTTTTGACATATCTTCACTAGTCAATTTTGTCCCTTGAGATCCATATGAGCTAAAAATTCCTCGAGCAATATGGGTGTTATTTTTTGCTTTGCGCAAGACACCAGATCTCCCTTCATTCAAACAAACACAGGACCTACGAGTAAGGAAATCATTACTATCAGTTTATCATATTCACTATTCAGAGACAAATTCAAACACAAAAGGAACCCTATTTTACATACTTATTTCCAATTAAAGACAGGGTGAGATAAAATCGTCTTATGTGGTTTGGACATGTGCAACGCAGACCAATAGATGCATCGGTAAGAAGGAGCAATAACATAGTAGTTAAAGGGGCTGTTGGGACTAGAGGTAGGCCTACATGGATTGAAGCTGTAATGAAGGGTATGGTTTTTGTTAGATTGGGATACAGGCTGGGCTCACTAGATGCCAAAAACTTTATATGAAAATTCCTAAAGATCATGGAGCTACATACCAGTTTTTTGGCCTCTAGGTGGTTTAGGGTTGTAAAAGCTATCAAGAGAGCTGGGTTCTTCTGACAATAATTGGGACGGATAATATACTAGCACTAAAGGTGAAATTTCCTCATTCATAAAAGTCTGTACACAACTAGAAAGCATATAATAGTATTTTCCTTCTAGGCACAATATATGACACAGTTGGATGTTCAAGACTGAAATACATGTACTTTGTAGATTTGTTAGTACCCAGTAACAGTTCAGGGGTTGAGTTCCCACAAGGAGGACAATAGTTAATTAGTGATTGTAACATCCACATTGACAGTTATAGATGTACATATTGAAACATCCACTCAGTTATAGGTGCAAAATAACTGAGTGTGCAAAAATTGAAATTCCTAATACACAATATCAAGCCTGCTATGCATACTCTGCAAGTGAACTTTAGTACTAAGCAGGAGAACAGATATCAATTTATAATTATTGTCTGTAAGCATTTAGGCTCAGCTCAATAAATAGAACATGTGACAAGCTACAATGTGTATCACCCCAGGAAACAGCATATCGAAAGAGAAAATTCCAACCAGATCCATTTCAACAACTTTTAAAAGGTTTCACCACCCAATCAAAGAAAAAAAATCAAGTCAAGCGTAAACATACCACTGTTAAGTAAAGAAGCAGTTAATTATCCTCCATTGTATTAGAAAAGTATTAATTGATGCATTTCCCACATGTTATTTTGTTCACTTTGAAGGTGACATAAGATGCAAAAGTAGAATCAAATGATATGTGCTCAGCTTACTTTCAGCAATGATTTAGGCATGAAGATTTAGAGTTTAGAATGGAACCTCAATGGAGCTAATGGACTGAATATGGAAGAAGCTAATATTGATGCGCTCACTGCAGAAATTTCAGCAAACAAGGAGGAATATTTACATGTCAGAAAATTAAAGGGAGATAATGATGCAGATGAGGAATAAATTGGAACATATAGAAGAAATCAGAAAATAGCACGCCTTCAGCTATGCTTCAATAATAACATGATAAGTTCCTGTGAAGTTGCCAATCTCCACCATTACAGATGTTGGCTATTTGATGAAGCTCTAAGAAGTTTTTGAAAAATCCCATACTACTTCTTGTCCCATTTCAGAATCCAAGTTTCTTCAAAATGAGAAAAAAATTAATATAATAAACCTACACTATAAACGTATAGAAAATAATATAACAACTAATCTTATTGGAAGCTAACATTATCGCTTCACAGTCATCTAGGAAGCATGGCCACTACAGAGATTGGGGATATGTCTATTTTGCATTGTGTAGGACACGTATCAGACATGAAATACACTCCAAAATATAGTAGAACACACCAAATCAATGTCATCTCGGTGTCGTATTTGTGTCCATGCAACATAGATAGTCATCCTTACTCATTTTATCCATCTTAACAACTAGTGCAGACAAAAAATGTCCGCAATGTGGAACCAGATGTTAAATAACAGAAACTAAGAAGATGCCCAAATAATATTTAAATTAGTTCAACCACATTTAGGCATATTGGACCTTGATTACGACCCAGATTGCTCCCACAAACACTATTCTTACAATTAGCAATCATCGTAATGCAACCTTATTTCTACAATTTGCAAGAAATATCCAGAGTCTGAGCAGCACGATTTAAGTTATCCTCTTACTGAGCAATATCTCAGTGCTGATGAGGCGAGGAAATCTAGACAGAACTTGAAAGTTGCATACCATTTTGCCTTTTACTTCAACATCTTCTCAAAGGAGGAAAATTGTTTATATAGGTAAACTATCTTCAGTCATTGTAAAATCGCAGGTGTCCTATCACACTCCAAATATAAAGTCCGTCCCAGTTAGGGTTGTCAACCTGACGTGCTTAGTTTTGATTTTAAGTAATATCCTAACTCGACACCTGTAAGCTTTCCAGGTTTGGGTCAATTATTTTCCTTCTAATTTTTTAATTTTACGTAGTTGTCTATTAAGCTCTTTGAAATTATTGTTTAATATACCTACTAAAATTTAAGATCATTAAACTATCATTTAAGATCATAGTAGTTACAATTTCTACTACTACACAGAAAATGTGATATGGTACATTATCGAGTGTTATTTATCCAAATTTGATGAATCGTCAATGTGATAAACTTGATATTTGTAGAACGTAAAAAAATATATATATATTTCATAAGCCACCGGCAGTTTCGGATGGTTGTTTCGTATACTAGGTGTTCATATATGGGATGTTGTGGAGTGTGCGCTTGCAAGGGCGGAATCGCAATAGGCCATAGGAGAGCAGCCGCTCCTCGTGAGTTTTCAGTTTCCTTCTGTATAATACTTGATTGTCCTATTATTTACCTTAAGAGGTAATGAATTCAAATCCCAACAGCCACGTTTATGGCTGTTTTATATATAAATTGTTTAATCAATTATATATAATGCCTTAATTTCAAGTCCTCAACATTTTAAGTTAATGTATTCCCCTTAAATTTTACTTTTTACCCTAATGTATTTCGATCCCTTAAGTTCCAGAGCTATATATATATAGGGTAAATTGCAAAAAATTCCTCGTTAAATTTGTACATTTTGCTTAGAAAGACCTTTTAGTCAAATTTAGCAAATAAAAACCCCCGCAATCTATGACTTGCTCGAAAAGTCCCCTACCATCTGTTGACCGTTAGCTTTGACCGTTAATGACATTTAAAAATAAAATAAAATAAAAATAATACCTAAACTACCCTCCCTCCCCAACCAGGCCCCCCCCCCTTCTCCTCCTCCCCCTTAGCCCCCCTCCTCACTCCGGCCCGCCCCCCTCAGCCCCTCCTCCTCCTCCCGCCCCCCTGAGCTCCTCCTCCTCCCGCCCCCCTCAGCCCCTCCTCCTCACTCCGGCCAGCCCCCCCTCCTCCTCCTCCCCGCCCCCCTCAGCCGCCCCCTCCTCACTCCGGCCAGCTCCCCCCCCTCACTCCGGCCTGCCCCCCTTCCTCCTCCTCCCCGCCCCCCCCCCCCCCCCCCAGCCCCCCTCCTCCTCCTCCCCACACCACAGGAGAGAGAGGGGGGGAGGAGAGAGTGGATGAGGGGTAAAATGGTCATTACATATCCCACTTAACAGCAGTTAACGGAAATGGGACAAAATGAGCAGATTTTATACTTTTAGGAATTTTAAGAGCATGGAATCTTTTAGTACAAAAAAGGAGAATCTAACGAGGAATTTATTGCACTTTATATATATATATATATATATATATATATATATATATATATGATCTGCAGTCTTAAGCATCCCCGAATGTATAGCAGCTATTGGATCTTTTTTTTAGGGAACATATTAGATCCTTAAACTACTCAACTTCTCACAAGATTTTGAAGTAATATGTACGGTTAAAAAAGACAATCCAATGGCTATTATTTCAGGAACACGTTTAAGAGCAAAGATCCAAATATATACATATATATATATATATATATATATATATATATATATATATATATTCTTTCGAAGAAGGTAAATATTATTCTGGCCCGAAGGCCTTACAACCACAGCTCGAAGGCCTCCCGCACCTGCACTGCATCCGCACCGCAACCCACACCTGGCCCCAACCGCACCCGCCTGGCCGCACCCACAAGGGAAGTAATATGCCACCCCTCGTTGCACGAACTAGCAACCTCGTGGGATGATGCCTCACTCCTAAACCACTTGGTCTAGAGCTCATCGGCAATACACGGCTAGCGGGGTTGGATAAATATGGTTACATGGAGAAATCAATCAAATCATCCAAGAAGAAGGTGTAGCCTAGGCCGACGTACGAAAAAATTATCCTAAAATTCAAATGTAAATTGGTTTTGGATTTCTTATCAAGTTTTTCGGTTTCGGAAACGCTTCCGGTCACCGAACGCCTAGACATGGTGCGACGAGGCTCCGCCTAATGTCGGGTCTAGGGAAGGTCGAGATGTACACAGCCTTAGCCGAATCCTCCGGTGCGACGAGGCTCCGCCTAATGCCTAATCCTCCGGTACGCAAGCGATTAACCCTAAAATTTGCTTCCAAAGTCCCACAAAAAAAATACTGAAACTAAAACCTGAAACGAAATTGAGAGATTCACTGTTCCTCGTCCCAAAAATTAGGCATGCCAGAGCAGATGGAAACTTACTGAGAAAAGCGCCGGCCCGATCGATCGCCGGAGCCGGAGAAATTTGACGCCGGCCGGAGTTGACAAGCGGAGATGGAGCAGATAGAAAAGGAAAAAAGAAGAGGGATGTAGAGGGAGTGGAGAGACGATACAGAAAGACGTGGAAAACGGGTTTACGAGAGAATGGTATACTTATTACAGCATCTCCAACCCTATTGTGAGTTTAGATAAAATGGTTGACACAGGCCTCGTTTGGTTACCAGAATTTGAGCTTGGGAAAGGAAAGTGATTCCTTTTCTATGTTTGAGAGCCAAAGAAAAGTTGTTAGAAAGAAAAAATGATTCCCAAGAGGTAGGAAAATAGGGGAGAAAGTGGTTCCTCCCATTTATCTAAGGAATCACTTTCCTTCCAACTTTTCCGCATTTATTACAAAAAGTTTTGACCAAAATATCCATGTTTGTAAAACCCCTCAAATTAAATTTTTGTTTTTTTTTATTTTTTTATTTTATTTTTATTAAATTGTTATTTTAACTAGTAATTAATTAATGTTGATGATATATAGTAACATATATATATATATATATATATATATATATATATATATATATATATATATATATATATATATATATATATATATTTATATATAGTAACATATATATATTAATTAATGTTATTTATATATATATAGTAACATATATATATAAATATATATGTATATAAATATGTGGCTATATTCAACTGTGGATGTGTGGTAATGTGTAAACCTAATTAAAACTCTAGATAACTTAACCTTTAACCCAAGTTTAGTCCTAACCCTAATCTATTTTAGTCTCTATTTTAATTAAGAAATAAATTCACATGTTTATATAAATATAATGCTTGATTTACTTAACCAACCCTTAACCCATTCCCTACCCATTGATTTTCGGTTACCACAAAGTGTGGATCTCATGAAACCGAATGATAACCTCTCCTTCCCTTCCATTTTTTCGGCCACACCACAACTTCTTCCCCCTCCATTTTTTCGGCTACCCAAGAACTCCCCTTCCCTCCTATCCCGGCCGGCGTGCATTCAGCGAGGAGATCACCTCGTCCTCGGCGTTCAGGCCATCTCCGGCAGCGCCATCGCCTCCGTAGCGTAGCCCCGACTCCCTGCAGTCGGCAGGTACGATCTCGAGCCTCCACGTGGCTTTGTCACGAGGATATCCCCCTACAAAACCTAGAGCATTAATTTCTATATTCTCTTTTCCTGCAAATAGTCATTGATTAATAATTTGTGTAAGGAAGAAATAATGATTTTAATTAGTATTATTAATGTTTAATGATTGTTAATTTAGCGTAGAATCAGAAATAAATTGTAGAGAAATTGTTGTGAATTATTATGATTTTATCCATATTAATTCGTGAATGTGAAGTAATTATTTGGTGTGATTATGGCTGTGTAATTAATTAAGTAAGGATAAATTGATAGTAATTTGTACCTAAATTATTAGCCTATTGATTAGAGACATTAGTATAGATTCTATATTAATTGTATCAGAT
Organism: Iris pallida; assembly: GCA_029216955.1. Classification (NCBI taxonomy): domain Eukaryota; kingdom Viridiplantae; phylum Streptophyta; class Magnoliopsida; order Asparagales; family Iridaceae; genus Iris; species Iris pallida. The sequence continues at coordinate 5,384,562 of JANAVB010000400.1, forward strand.
TTTTATACAAATTATTCGTATTTATTAAGTATTTTAACTGATGTCAATAATGCAGTTTTTGTGTAAAGTTCCACAGAATTATATATGCTGTTTTTGATTTTTAGAATTTAATCCATTAGGAATCACTCGTTATGATCTATACATAAATTGTAGGTAATTATGTAATCTAATTACTGTTAAATTTTCAAGATTTAATAAATAGTTTAGATATTTTATTTATATTTTAAACTGTGAATTACTGATTCTAAATGACTGTTTATTTACACTGTTTTGGATTTTTATTAATTAATTCATTAAGAATTAATTAATGAGTTTTATACAAAACTGAGAGATAATAATTATACCTATTTACTGAAAAATTTTCAAAATAGAATAATTATGTTCGGTATTTATTTGGCATTAAACCAGAGTTAAATATATTTGATTATGTAATTAGTTCAATACTAGTTTTAATTTATAATAAATATAAATTATTATTGGTAATGCTCATAAATGTAAAGTCACTGTTGGAAATGTTATTTTCTGTGATTTATGATTTTCCCAATTTATTAGTGAATTTTTAACATTTAATTCTAATTGCAATAGCTAAAATAGTGATTTTTATATATTAGTAGTTAAATGTTTTATTTACTTATAAATTAGGTAAATAATATTAAAAATATTATTTACAGTAGAATTTCATGGAAAAGCGTTTTTTTTTACCAAATTTAGACTTGTCATTATTTATTAACTAGTATTTATCATTAATGGGAATTTGTGAATGCATGTGTTTTCTAATTGTTTAACTAATTAGTTATAAGTAATTTATTAATTATTAAATTATTAATTGTATTAATAATTTCGGAAAATAAAGTATAATAATAAGTGCTTCATACTTATTATTGTATGATATTATTCATATTTATTAGTAATGATTAGTTAGTAGTAATGGTTTGATATTAATTATCAATTAAATGTATAGTTAATTTGGGTAAATAGTAATGAATTAGGGTTAATGTTATTGTAGGATTATTCATTTCTCGGAACTTGGACTCGATACCAGACTCGGATTTTCAGCTATTGGACACAGGCAAGTACACCTTGCTTGACTTTACTATGCAGTATTACATTTGACCAGTTATTACAGTTGTGTGCACTCGTCACCATTTATGACTACCCTGTGAATAGTTAGTATAACTTGACACGTCTCAGACACGCATCACAAATGAGTGAGTTGAGTGCAGAGATTTTGTGTTGATTGGCCATTAACATGTGATCTTGAGTTGTAGCAGTGGTTAGTTACATTATATGTATATTGCCGTCTTGCATATTATTTGTACCATGTATACGGTACAGGTATTTATTGGGTGGGGAGAGTCTACTAGTGGTGTATGAGAATTCTGTTTCCAATGTACGCTGGATGCTCGTAGCCCCTCGTTCTCAAACCGTAGAACGCTTGGTGGACGTTTCTTCTTCTTCTCCCCCTCTCATGTGCCACTAGAGATGTCTCAAAATGCATTTACACTTAGATGGTTAGAACACCTTAAATCGTGTACTACGTATTTCCTGTCCTTGTTTGGTTAAGGAATTACTTAGTAACATATTTATTTAGTTACTTTTACTTTACTGCTCAGTATTATCTTGCATGTCATTTTTCCTGTGTATTTGTTATGTCCCTCTGAGGACCTGGTATTTTTTTCCAGAGCTTGACGAGGATTCCTACCCGACTGATTACGGAGTAGCTGGATTAGACGACGACCTTGAGGTGGAGCCACAGCCTTGATCCTTTGGAGGCTAGCTTTATCTTCTGATGTGGGTTCATTTTCTGTATTCAGTTATTTTCTACATTCCATTTCATTTCATTCCAGATGTACTGTGCAGTGTTTGGTCTTTCTTTTGACATTTATTGTAACTCTGGAGACTCTCTTTGCAGTTGTCTATTATTTGTTTCATGGATGAGACTAGATATTACCTGCCTGTGTTGTTATTATTATTAGTTTTACTTCAGCGTACTACGACTAGTCATAGTCCATTAATTTGGGTTAACTATGTCTGATCGTACAGCTGGCATGCCACGTGTTCCCGATCCGATTATTTGGAACTGGGGCGTGACATGTTTTAGTGGTGGCCCATGCAGGTCTCCAAATTTGTTTGGTTACGTTACTGTACCAGACAAGCCTGCAAATTAGGTTTAGAATATAGGGTCTCATCCATACTTGATTATATCATTCTTGATTATCCTTGAACAAAATCCTTTGCATCTCGTTTGTTTCCGTCCTATTCTCAATTCCTTCTATCTTATCTCTGCAGAATCATGAATTTGAGGAGTGGACGTACCGCTGCCGGTGGAGACAACCAGTCATCTGGTACGGATGAACAGTCCGCAAGGGTAGTTCCAACTCACCCTTTGCTTCCAGGGCAGACGTCTCAGCCAGTTGGTGCACAACCGACTGGGGTACCACCTCCTCCCCCGCAGAACCCTCAGATACCATTTGGAGTGCCCCCGGCTGTGCCACAAGACAGTCAGGCACAGATGTTTCAGTTCATGCACATGATGATGCAAGAACAGAGGCAAGAAGCAGCTGAGCAGAGGCGGGAAGCTGCTGAGATGAGGCAGGGATTCCTGGCAGCTATGGAGAGGATGACAGCACCAGCACCTGCACCAGCTCCGACACAAGCTCCCGCGAGACCAGCGCGGGTAGGTTCAGTGAAGGACTACGTGCAGATGGACCCCAAACCTTACAAAGGGAATGAGACTCCGGAGGAGACCACTAATTGGATCGCCAGCACCAAGAAGAAATTACAGGCATCTCAGTTGCCAGAAGATTTATGGATGACTGGCGTAAGAACTCAGCTGGAGGGGAATGCCCATCACTGGGGGATTCTATGGAGCGTCAGTTGGGTACCCGTCAGTCGTGGGAGCAGTTTCTGGAGTTCTTCGATAAGAAGTACTTTCCTACTACTGTGAAGAATGCTTTATACAACCAGTTCCTGCACCTGGAGCAGGAAAACAAGACAGTGGATGAGTACGACTCGGAGTTTAGTCGTCTCAGCAAATATGGGGAGGTGCTGATCCCCACCGATCTGGAGAAAGCTAAGAGGTTCCACAACGGACTGAGACAAGAGTTACAACAATTTACCAGCACTCAGTCCCGAGTCTCTTATTCTGAGGTGCTGACGGAGGCCAGAATCCAAGAGTCAATTGTCAAGGGAAGGCAGCACCAGCAGAGGAGCCAGCAAGTACAGCAGAAGACGCAGCAAGGAGGTCCTATTCGGCGACCTATGGGACATCAGCAGCATCAGAGGACTGGACCCTACCAGTCGAAGGAGCTTCCAACTTGCCATTACTGTGGCAAGAAGGGACACTTGGAGAGAGAGTGCAGAAGGAGACTGGGTACTTGTTTAGCCTGTGGATCGGGCCAGCATCAGGCTCGAGATTGCCCGGTTCGGGGAGCTATTGTGCCAGCAGGAGGACAGAAGCCACCAGCATCAGGAGGTCAGCAGAGAGGACCTATACTCCCTTCCCAGTCAGCACAGTTTGAGAAGGCCAAGCAGCAGGCAGGAAACAAGAAGCAGGGTCAGATCTTTGCTCTCACTTAGGGAGAGGAAGAAGCAGTAGGAGAGGCTATCACAGGTACTATCTTATAGGTTCATTGCCTGCTACAGTATTATTTGATTCTGGTGCTACCCTGTCTTTCATATCATCTAGATTTGTAGCTGTGCATAGGATAGCTACTTCTACTATGCCTAAGAGTTGGAATATTATTACTGGTGGAGGTTTAGTACCTGTAAATAGTTCATGTAGAGCCTGTTCGGTAGTTATTTGTGGCAGGGAGATGAGAGCTCGACTTTTGGTATTTCCTATGCCAACTTATGACGTAGTGCTGGGTATGGATTGGCTTAGTCAATATCATGCGATATTGGACTGCCACAAGGGTTGTGCTATATTTAGACCGCCAGGCCAGCCGGAGTTTGAATTTCAGAGAGGAAGCATTGAGAAGGGAGTCTCTCAGTATCAGGGAGCCTGCATGGCGATGGAGGTGGCCCCGCCACCGATCATTGATGAGTTTTCTGATGTCTTTCCTGATGATCTGCCGGGACTACCACCCGACAGAGAGGTTGAGTTCACCATTGAGCTCATACCAGGAGCGGCACCAATCTCTTCAAATGTCTATCGATTGGCGAAGAAGGAGCTGGATGAAATGAAGGTACAGTTGCAGGAGTTGCAAGACAAAGGATTTATCAGACCAAGTGCATCACCATGGGGAGCCCCAGTCTTGTTTGTGCCAAAGAAAGATGGAACAGTTCGCATGTGCATTGATTATAGGGCTCTTAATGCTGTGACAATCAAGAACAAGTATCCCCTGCCCAGAATTGATGATCTATTTGACCAGCTGACAGGAGCACAGGTATTCTCGAAGATTGATCTGAGGTCGGGATACCATCAAGTGAAGGTTCGGAAAGAAGACATCCAGAAGACGGCATTCAGGACTCGGTATGGTCATTACGAGTTCTTAGTAATGCCCTTTGGTTTGACTAATGCACCTGCTGTGTTCATGAATTTAATGAACAGAGTATTCCATGAATATCTTGACAAATTTGTCGTAGTATTTATCGACGACATTTTGGTGTATTCAAAGAACCATGAAGAGCATGAGGATCACTTGAGGAAGGTGCTGGAGGTCTTGAGGCATCAGAAGTTATATGCGAAGCTGAGTAAGTGTGAATTTTTGCTAGATCATGTTTCATTTCTTGGACATGTTATCTCAGGGAAAGGCATAGAAGTGGATCCGACGAAGATATCAGCGGTGGAGTCGTGGCCAACTCCAACCGATGTTTCAGAGATACGAAGTTTTCTGGGGCTTGCCGGATATTACCAGAGGTTCGTAGAGAATTTTGCAAGGATTGCGGAGCCCATGACCAAGTTGACCCGCAAGGATCAGAAGTTCGAATGGACAGAAGAATGCCAAGCTGCCTTTGATGAATTGAAGAGGCGCCTTACTACTGCACCAGTTTTGACCATTCCATCAGGACCAGGAGGTTTTGTCATCTATAGCGATGCATCCGGGAAGGGATTAGGATGCGTCTTGATGCAACATGGGAAGGTAGTGGCATATGGTTCTCGGTAGTTGAGGACCCATGAGAAGAATTATCCTACGCACGACTTAGAGCTTGCGGCGGTGATATTTGCCCTGAAGCTTTGGAGACATTATCTGTATGGAGAAACGGTGGAGGTATATACAGATCATAAGAGCCTCAAGTATATCTTTACTCAGAAAGATTTAAATTTGAGGCAGAGGCATTGGCTTGAGTTGATGGCAGATTTTGATATAGAGTTACAGTACCATCCAGGGAAGGCTAATTCAGTAGCAGATGCATTGAGCCGGAAACCTATGGCGCACTTCTTGACATCACAAAAGGAGTTGCTATACGATTTGGAGAAGATGGGCATTGAAGTTGTTAGACCTGGAGGAGTTGCGCAGATGATGAATATTCAGGTTCAGTCTTCATTAGTAGAGAGGATCAAGGCGACTTTGCCCACAGATGCCAGATATCAGAAGCTTCGACAGAGGACAGAGCAGGGACTGCAGACTGGATTGAGGATTCACGAAGACGGGACCTTGAGGTGTGGAGATCGCCTCTATGTTTCTAATGGTGAGATCAGGCAGGAGCTGATGGCAGAGGCTCATAGCTCGATTTATTCTATTCATCCAGGAGGTACGAAGGTGTACAGGGACCTGAGACAGCACTACTGGTGGCATGGAATGAAACGTGAGATAGCACGTTTCGTGGCGAAGTGTTTGGTGTGTCAGCAAGTCAAAGCTGAACATCAGAGATCCGCAGGATTATTGCAACCGCTTCCGACACCTGAGTGGAAGTGGGAGCACATCACTATGGATTTTGTTATGGGATTTTCGAGGAGCCCAGCTGGACGAGATACAGTTTGGGTGATTGTGGACAGATTATCGAAGTCTGCTCATTTCATACCATTTCGAGTGGGGCAATCTACAGAGGTATTGGCAGACTTATATATGAAGGAGATAGTGCGATTACATGGAGTACCAGTCAGTATAGTCTCTGATCGAGATACAAGATTCACATCGCACTTCTGGAAGAGCATGCAGGAAAGTCTGGGCACAAGACTGAAGTTCAGTACAGCTTATCACCCTCAGACGGACGGGCAGTCAGAGCGTACCATTCAGACGTTGGAGGACATTGTCATGCCCCAGAACCAGAATACTGGAGAGCGGGGGCAGACACAGCCAGCTACGTATATTGAAATAAAATACATCTCAACTATACGGTCACGGCTGTCTAGATATGAGGGTTTACTACAAGCCAGCAGTCTCTTAAGGTCAAGCCTATTGTCTCAATTTCAAGCAATTAACAGAGTTACAAGATATTAGAGCATCAAATATATATATAAGGCGTCCCAAATATTACATATTGGATGATCATGAAGCTAGTCGTATAAAATGATAGGACTAGCAAGAGTTCAGTTATACATGATCAACCCTAGGATTTGTTAATCATGTTTACAGCCCGTAGGCAGACAGTAAGTAAATGTGCATCGAGCTAACATGTGCTCGTCGGCTAAACGCCTCAAAAGAATAAATTTACATATAAGTGGGTGAATCAAAAGGGAAAACCCACTCGTAGCCCGGGTTCCGTCTAGTGTTCACCATTGGGCTGGAAGCTTGGTAGATCCTCTAGAGCTGCTCCGAAATCTGGCCACACAAAACCAGCTGGGTCAAACCCCAGAAAGAGCAAGTGCCACAAAGGAGGCCACAAATAAGAACAAAAGCCAGCATATCAGAACATAAAGAATAAAAGAAAGTACAAGTAGTAAAAGTACACAGAGCGATAAACGACTAGGGACGTGGAACCATTCCGGGAGCCAGGTTACAATCCTTAAACCAAACAAGGACCGAGATTGTACCCCTTCGCCTGAATAGCTCACTGTCTCTACCCATTTATCGTTAGAGATAAGTAAAACAATCATGATCAAGGGTTCCAGGTACAGGGGCTAGACAAGACTTAGACAGAGCTGGACACCATTCATTCACAATCGGCCAAGCAAGTACTACGGCTTACTACTTTAACTAACTAGGGTTATCACAAGCCTAATTACTAACAAGATGCAGGTGAGAAACTCCCAGTCCCAAGCCCTGCAGACTATCCAGTTATCCTTCCGCGGGTTGAGAGTTATAGGTGGGTACATTGCCCGGGAGACAAATGTACCCTTAGGTGACTTAGAGGGTGCAACACATGACAGTGTGCTGGAAATGTGCTCTACTCGTCGGCAAGCTACAAGTCCATTAAAGCGCCCAGATAACGAGATTGCCTGTGACTGGGAATTCTCCATGTTCTAGTTTGATCTAATCATTAGCCTAATCCAATTTAGCGCGAGTCCCTGGCCGTGGTACCCAGGAAGTCACGTCCTAGACATGATGCAAGACAAGACAAGCGGATTGTGCAAGCAAGCAAGCAGGAACACCCACGGTGTCAAGGCAAGTCAAGTCAAGTTATCAAGTTACAAGTCAAGTCAGGAGTGCGCCGCCACGGGCCACTATCAAGTTATCAAGATAAATCAAGTCAGGGTACTTGTTAGGAGTGCGCCGCGGCGGGCCACTATCAAGTCAGGTTGGTCATGTCAGGGGTGCACCACTACGGGTCACTGTCATGTTAGGCTAGTTCCTTGTCATACCATGCCATGTACAATAGTTATTCCAAACATATTAAGCAAAATCAAGTTCATGCCAAAAGACGTAAGGATATAAAATGGGCGTAAAATACCTAATAAAATACTAATATAAAATAGGACTATAGAAGAGCCAAGATCAAGAAATAACAAATTCATCATAGACAAGTAGGTTGCGCAGGGTATGCACTGCGCAGGGTGCCAAGTGCGCAGGGTGAGCTGCGCAGGGTACCAACTGCGCAGGGTGCCAAGTGCGCAGGGTGAGCTGCGCAGGGTACCAACTGCGCAGGGTGCCAAGTGCGCAGGGTGCCAAGTGCGCAGGGTGAGCTGCGCAGGGTACCAACTGCGCAGGGTGCCAAGTGCGCAGGGGCAGATGGCGCACAGATGGATTGCGCAGAAGGTAGACTACGCAGGAGTTGGTTGCGCAGAGATGGATTGCGCAATGGTCGATTGCGCAGGGGTTACTTTGCGCATGGCTGGCTTGCGCATGGCTAGCTTGCGCCAGCGCAATCCAGCGCAGCGCAAAGCACTGGCCAAGCGATTGCACAATTGGCCATGCGCTAAAGAGCACAGGCCGAGGGTGCACAATCGGCCATGCGCTAAAAAGCGCAAGGCTGGGGGCTGTTCTTTCTGGCCGATAGCAAGTCCAAGAATACCAAGAACTTCAATTCTTCATGACTTTGTCAAATCAAAACCAAATCTAGATTTTCAAAGTTCTAACTTGAGTAAAATTGAATTCTCTTTCACATGGAAGCATCAAAACAAGCAAAAATCAAAGTTTAATAGATCAAAACCAAGGATTTCCGAAAATGGTTAAAACCTAGATCTAGAAGAATGAAAGCTCCAATTCACAAAATTCCAAGTTCTAATGTTGATCTACATGTCCTAATCTATCAAATGGATAAATAAAATTGGGTGCTTATTTGTTGGCAAGGTGCACTTGCCTATGGGTGTTGGTGAGTTATGTAGAGGAAGGAAGAAGAAGAAGAAGATGGAGAAGTAAATGAAAATAATGAGGAGAGAGAAAGTTTGGTGGGATTTAATGGAGGTGGGTGTGATGGAATGGAGGTGGGATGTAGGTTAAGGTGTTCCAATGCATGATGAACCAAACCAAATCAACTCTACAAAATAAAACCAAGCCATGGTCCAAACCTATTTACGAGAAACCAAATCCACAAGTCGAGAAAATAAATACGTACCAAAGTCAATTACGAGTACAAATACGAAATACAGGAAATAGGGGTGACAACTCTACCCACCTTCAAAGAATTCCGTCCTCGGAATTTAATCAAGGAGCTAGAGATTGCCACGACAAGCTATACTAAGCACAAACAAGCTACACTAAGCAGTTCAATCATACAATCATGCAATGCAAGCAAGGAAGGGAAAGCGTAAGGCACAAGGAAGACATTATACCTTACGAGTCAAACAGGTAGGGATATCGCGATCGGATGTCGTCCTCACGCTCCCACGTTGACTCACCTAGAGAGTGATGACCCCAAGCAACACGGACTAAGTTAATAGTCTTGTTCTTGAGCGTCTTTTCTCTCCGGTCCAATATAGACACGGGCCTCTCCTCATACGAAAGGTTGGTACCAACAACCAATTCCGAATGATCTAGGATATGGCTCGGGTCCGAGATGTACCGTCTTAATTGGGACACATGGAATACATCATGTACCTCACTTAGCGACGGCAGAAGAGCGAGACGATAGGACACATCGCCTACTCGCTCCAGAATATCGAACGGCCCTATATACCTAGGACTAAGCTTTCTCCGTACGCCAAAACGAATGACGCTGCGGGTAGGCGAGATCCTAAGGAATACATGGTCGCCGACGGCAAATTCTAAGGGACGCCGATGAGCATCGGCCCAATGGCGCTGGCGATCCTGAGCAACTCGGAGGTGATCTCTGACTCTCCTAACCACTTCAACCGTCTGAGAAATCAGTTCTGGACCGAGCATCAGCCTCTCTCCGACATCGTCCCATGCTAATGGAGATCTGCATTTCCTGCCATACAGAGCCTCGAAGGGTGCCATCTGGATACTGGCCTGGAAACTATTGTTGTACGAGAATTCCACCAGGTGCAGGTGATCCTCCCACGAACCACCAAAGTCAAGGGTACACGACCGCAACATATCTTCGAGAGTTTGTATAGTACGCTCTGACTGCCCATCTGTCTGCGGATGATACGCTGAGCTGAACTTGAGACGAGTCCCCAAACTTTGATGAAGACTGCGCCAGAAGTGCGATGTGAATCTCGTATCCCTGTCTGATACTATGCTGACTGGCACTCCGTGAAGTCTGACGATCTGCCTGAGATACATCTCTGCTAGCTGTGCCGTTGACTGTCCAATTCTAAATGGAAGAAAGTGTGCCACCTTGGTAAGCCTGTCTACAATGACCCAAATAGCATCTCTGCCTGCCGGAGATCTGGGTAACCCAGTCACGAAATCCATGGTTATGTGTTCCCATTTCCATTCTGGGATCGGTAAAGGTTGAAGAAGTCCAGCTGGCCTCTGATGTTCAGCCTTGACTTGTTGGCAAACCAAACATCGAGAGACATACCGGGCTATCTCCCTCTTCATACCATTCCACCAAAAGTGTTGACGAATATCTCGGTACATCTTCGTGCCGCCTGGGTGAATGGAATACTGCGAACTGTGAGCCTCTGCCATGACTTCCTGTCTGATATCTCCACTAGGTACACAAAGACGCGTGCCGTGTCGAAGTGTACCATCCTCATGAATACATAACTCCGGCCTTCTTCCTGCTTCACACTCTGCTCTGAGCCGCTGAATCTTGGAATCTGTTAACTGTGCTGTCCGGATCCTCTCAACTATGGTGGACTGAATCTGTAGGCTGGCCATCAAGGCCACATTGGAAGGAAGAACCACTTCAATTCCCATCTTCTGAAGATCCGCCAATAGCTCTGGTTGTGCCGTCAGAAAATAAACTCCGGCTCTCCGGCTCAACGCATCTGTTACAACGTTGGCCTTCCCTGGATGATACTGCAAATCCACATCGTAGTCCACCAGTAGCTCGAGCCATCTTCTCTGCCGCATATTAAGATCCTTCTGGGTGAAAACATACTTCAGGCTCTTATGATCAGTAAAGATCTCCACTCTGTCTCCGTACAAGTAGTGCCTCCACAACTTAAGTGCAAACACTACTGCTGCTAGCTCCAAGTCGTGGGTCGAATAATTCTTCTCATGATCACGGAGTTGACGTGACGCATAAGCAATTACCTTCCCATGCTGCATCAAAACACATCCCAATCCTCTGCCTGAAGCGTCGCAATAAACTGTGAATCCTCCGGTCCCATTTGGAAGGGTGACAATTGGAGCCGTTATCAAACCTCGCTTCAACTTCTCAAATGATTCCTGACATTCTGCTGTCCAAACGAACGGCACATCCTTGCGGGTCAACTGGGTCATCGGTGCTGAAATCCTTGCAAAATCAGAGACGAACCGCCGGTAGTAGCCGGCCAATCCAAGGAAGCTGCGAACTTCTGCCACTGAGCTGGGTACCGGCCATGCCTCGATAGCCACAATCTTCTGGGGATCCACTTCCACTCCTCCTCTGGTAATGATGTGACCCAAGTACGAAATGCGATCGAGCCAGAACTCGTATTTACTGAACTTGGCGTACAACTGGTGCTCTCTGAGAATCTGGAGGACAACTCTGAGATGCTGCTCATGCTCCGCTTCACTCTTGCTGTAGACCAGGATGTCATCAAGGAACACTATCACAAACTGATCCAAGTAAGGCATGAAAATACGGTTCATGAGGTCCATGAACACTGCCGGCGCATTGGTCGCCCCAAAGGGCATAACTAGAAACTCCCAATGCTCGTACCTAGATCTGAACGCCGTCTTCGGGATGTCCTGCTCTCTGACCCTGATCTGGTGGTATCCTGACCGCAAGTCTATCTTTGAGAAAACTGAAGCCCCTTTGAGTTGATCAAACAAGTCATCTATCCTTGGAAGAGGGTATCTGTTCTTGATTGTCACTGAGTTCAAGGTACGATAATCAACACATAGCCTGGACGTACCATCCTTCTTTTTCACAAGAAGCATCGGGGCTCCCTAAGGCGATCCACTTGCACGAATGAATCCCTTGGTCCTGAGTTCTTCAATCATCTTGTACAAAATCTCCAACTCTGAAGGCGCCATTCTGTAGACTCGCTCTGATACTGGTGCTGTCCCGGGAATCAAGTCGATGGTGAACTCGATCTCCCGCTCTGGTGGCATCCCTGGAAGTTCCTCTGGAAAGACATCTGGAAACTCTTCAATTATTCGGGGCAACTGCACTGCTGCTACTGCCATCCGCAATACTGGAGGAGATGGCTCTACTGTGCCTCTGGAAAAGGAAAACTCTGGCTCTCCGGGAATACTAAAAACAACTCTGCCAATATGGCAGTCTATCCTAGCATAATGGTTCCTCAACCAATCCATGCCTAGGACTACATCATAGTCTGCCATAGGAAATTCTATGAATCTAGCGGGGAACTCTCTACCGCTAACTACGATCCGACATGAGGAAAATACTCGATCTACTCCCACAAGACCATTACCAGTAAGTATATTAAGCCTTACTGATAATGACTCGGGCTCCAATCCTATCCGTGTCGCGAATCGTGCAGACATGAATGAATGCGATGCACCAGAATCAAATAATACAGATGCTGGAAAAGTGTTGACGAGAATAGTACCTGCCACTACCTCACCTGGTGCAACTTCTTCTTCCATGGTCATCAGCATAGCCTGACCTCTAGCTGCGGGTCCCCTCTGCTGGAAACCCCTCTGTCGGTTCTGTGCTGGAGCCTGGGTGAACTGCTGCTGGTTCTGCTGATGAAAGGCCTGGGCCTGAGGCAACAATGGCCTCGGGTACTGCTGCTGCTGCTGGACTGGAACTGGGGCTGGTCCTCTCACCAAAGAACTAGAAAGGTTGGATGATGATGGACCTCCCCTATTCGGGCAGGTCCCTATCTGGTGGTCTGCTCCTCCACAAGCCAGGCACAATCCCTGTGCCCTACGACACTCTGCCACTACATGGCCCGGCTTCCCGCAATGAGAACATCCCACCGCGGAAGACTGCTTCTGCTTCTGCTGCTGCGGGTACGTCGGGGTCGAATGCTGAACCGACGTCACCGAGGCCGCCCGCCTCTGAGTTCCAATGGTTATACCCCTAGCTGCCGGGGCTGGAGCTGAAGATTGGTGCATCTGGTTGTGGGACCGCTTCCTGCCTCCGGTCCTGTCCACAATTCTCCGGGAGGTATACTCATGCCTCCTAGCCGCCTTCAACACTGCATCGAACGTCTGGTGCTCGAACTGCTCCACAGCCAATAATATCTCTAAGTGCAGTCCCTGCTGGAACCGCTGGGCCCTATCGAATTCGGTTGCCACCAAGGTGGGGGCGAACCTACTCAGCCTGGAAAACTCGGTCGCATAGCCATCGACCGTTCTGCTTCCTTGCTTCAAGTTGGTGAATCTGGTCTGCAGGTCATACCGTGCCACCGCATCGAAGTACTTTGTCTGGAACCTCTCTCTGAACGTCGCCCAAGTGACTGGTGCCGCTAACCCCATGGCCTGAGCCGCCCACCAATCGCGAGCCAAGTCTAACAACTGTAGGCGTACCACCGCCACCTTATCATTCTCAGGTGTCCTAGCTGCTTCTAGAACCACCTCGGTATCCTGAAGCCAAGCATCCGCGGCAATCGCATCTTCACTGCCGTCAAAGAAGGGAGGATTCAAGCGCTTGAAACTGTTGGCCGCCTGATTCCCTTGGGGACCTCCTCGGTTTAGTGCATCATGAACTTCCTGGTGCAAGGCGTCGCCTCGACGGTCTTGGGATGCGAGCAGTTCTCTGATAAGCCCTACCAAAGGTCCCTCATCCTGTCTAGCTGGTTGAACGGGCGGAGCTGCCTGAACAGGAGGTTCCGAGCCTCCGGAAAGCATAACTCGGGAGGCTACTCCAGAGTGCTGAGCTTGATCTTCCTGGCGCTGGGGTGCTTGTCGAGCTTCCTCTGGCTGGTTGGCAGGTCCGGGAGTAATGCCGCTGAAGAAGATGACATAGGGAACAATAAGGAAAGGACCAGGATAGATCAATGATACAAGCAATGTGATCAGGTCAAGAATCTCAGGGATTTGAAGATACGAGCAGAGATCAAGGGCGAATATTGATTGAGACATCTATTCGGTAAACCCTCACATTTCTTGATTGACAGGACCTGCATGGGCCACCACTAAAACCGTGTCACGCCCCAGAACCAGAATACTGGAGAGCGGGGGCAGACACAGCCAGCTACGTATATTGAAATAGAATACATCTCAACTATACGGTCACGGCTGTCTAGATATGAGGGTTTACTACAAGCCAGCAGTCTCTTAAGGTCAAGCCTATTGTCTCAATTTCAAGCAATTAACAGAGTTACAAGATATTAGAGCATCAAATATATATATATAAGGCGTCCCAAATATTACATATTGGATGATCATGAAGCTAGTCGTACAAAATGATAGGACTAGCAAGAGTTCAGTTATACATGATCAACCCTAGGATTTGTTAATCATGTTTACAGCCCGTAGGCAGACAGTAAGTAAATGTGCATCGAGCTAACAGGTGCTCGTCGGCTAAACGCCTCAAAAGAATAAATTTACATATAAGTGGGTGAATCAAAAGGGAAAACCCACTCGTAGCCCGGGTTCCGTCTAGTGTTCACCATTGGGCTGGAAGCTTGGTAGATCCTCTGGAGCTGCTCCGAAATCTGGCCACACAAAACCAGCTGGGTCAAACCCCAGAAAGAGCAAGTGCCACAAAGGAGGCCACAAATAAGAACAAAAGCCAGCATATCAGAACATAAAGAATAAAAGAAAGTACAAGTAGTAAAAGTACACAGAGCGATAAACGACTAGGGACGTGGAACCATTCCGGGAGCCAGGTTACAATCCTTAAACCAAACAAGGACCGAGATTGTACCCCTTCGCCTGAATAGCTCACTGTCTCTACCCATTTATCGTTAGAGATAAGTAAAACAATCATGATCAAGGGTTCCAGGTACAGGGGCTAGACAAGACTTAGACAGAGCTGGACACCATTCATTCACAATCGGTCAAGCAAGTACTACGGCTTACTACTTTAACTAACTAGGGTTATCACAAGCCTAATTACTAACAAGATGCAGGTGAGAAACTCCCAGTCCCAAGCCCTGCAGACTATCCAGTTATCCTTCCGCGGGTTGAGAGTTATAGGTGGGTACATTGCCCGGGAGACAAATGTACCCTTAGGTGACTTAGAGGGTGCAACACATGACAGTGTGCTGGAAATGTGCTCTACTCGTCGGCAAGCTACAAGTCCATTAAAGCGTCCAGATAACGAGATTTCCTGTGACTGGGAATTCTCCATGTTCTAGTTTGATCTAATCATTAGCCTAATCCAATTTAGCGCGAGTCCCTGGCCGTGGTACCCAGGAAGTCACGTCCTAGACATGATGCAAGACAAGACAAGCGGATTGTGCAAGCAAGCAAGCAGGAACACCCACGGTGTCAAGGCAAGTCAAGTCAAGTTATCAAGTTACAAGTCAAGTCAGGAGTGCGCCGCCACGGGCCACTATCAAGTTATCAAGATAAATCAAGTCAGGGTACTTGTTAGGAGTGCGCCGCGGCGGGCCACTATCAAGTCAGGTTGGTCATGTCAGGGGTGCACCACTACGGGTCACTGTCATGTTAGGCTAGTTCCTTGTCATACCATGCCATGTACAATAGTTATTCCAAACATATTAAGCAAAATCAAGTTCATGCCAAAAGACGTAAGGATATAAAATGGGCGTAAAATACCTAATAAAATACTAATATAAAATAGGACTATAGAAGAGCCAAGATCAAGAAATAACAAATTCATCATAGACAAGTAGGTTGCGCAGGGTATGCACTGCGCAGGGTGCCAAGTGCGCAGGGTGAGCTGCACAGGGTACCAACTGCGCAGGGTGCCAAGTGCGCAGGGTGAGCTGCGCAGGGTACCAACTGCGCAGGGTGCCAAGTGCGCAGGGTGCCAAGTGCGCAGGATGAGCTGCGCAGGGTACCAACTGCGCAGGGTGCCAAGTGCGCAGGGGCAGATGGCGCACAGATGGATTGCGCAGAAGGTAGACTACGCAGGAGTTGGTTGCGCAGAGATGGATTGCGCAATGGTCGATTGCGCAGGGGTTACTTTGCGCATGGCTGGCTTGCGCATGGCTAGCTTGCGCCAGCGCAATCCAGCGCAGCACAAAGCACTGGCCAAGCGATTGCGCAATTGGCCATGCGCTAAAGAGCACAGGCCGAGGGTGCACAATCGGCCATGCGCTAAAAAGCGCAAGGCTGGGGGCTGTTCTTCCTGGCCGAGAGCAAGTCCAAGAATACCAAGAACTTCAATTCTTCATGACTTTGTCAAATCAAAACCAAATCTAGATTTTCAAAGTTCTAACTTGAGTAAAATTGAATTCTCTTTCACATGGAAGCATCAAAACAAGCAAAAATCAAAGTTTAATAGATCAAAACCAAGGATTTCCGAAAATGGTTAAAAACTAGATCTAGAAGAATGAAAGCTCCAATTCACAAAATTCCAAGTTCTAATATTGATCTACATGTCCTAATCTATCAAATGGATAAATAAAATTGGGTGCTTATTTGTTGGCAAGGTGCACTTGCCTATGGCTGTTGGTGAGTTGTGTAGAGGAAGGAAGAAGAAGAAGAAGATGGAGAAGTAAATAAAAATAATGAGGAGAGAGAAAGTTTGGTGGGATTTAATGGAGGTGGGTGTGATGGAATGGAGGTGGGATGTAGGTTAAGGTGTTCCAATGCATGATGAACCAAACCAAATCAACTCTACAAAATAAAACCAAGCCATGGTCCAAACCTATTTACGAGAAACCAAATCCACAAGTCGAGAAAATAAATACGTACCAAAGTCAATTACGAGTACAAATACGAAATACAGGAAATAGGGGTGACAGACATGTTGAGAGCTTGCATGTTGGATTTTGGTGGATCCTGGGAGGATCACTTACACTTGGTAGAATTCTCTTACAACAATAGCTACCAGGCAAGTATCCAGATGGCTCCCTTTGAAGCATTGTACGGAAGGAAGTGTCGATCGCCAGCATGTTGGGGTGATGTAGGCGAGAGACAGATATTGGGACCAGAGTTAGTGACTCGTACAGTAGATACAGTCAAGAAGATTCAGGGACATCTTCGAGCAGCACAGGACCGGCAGAAGCAGTGGGCAGACACTCATAGGCGACCTCTTGAGTTCAAGGAAGGAGATCATGTGTTCTTGAGAATCTCTTCGACTAGAGGTACAATCAGATTTGGAGTCAGAGGAAAGCTCAGCCCAAGGTACATCGGACCATTCGATGTGTTGGAGAAAGTTGGCGAGGTTGCATACAGATTGGCACTTCCGCAGTCATTGGAAGGCGTCCATGACGTATTTCATGTCTCCCAGTTGAGGAAGTATGTGGCAGACCCTAACCACGTACTAGATCATTCAGAGATCACCGTGGGACCGACCTTGTCCTACGAGGAGCAGCCTGTGGAGATCCTAGACCGCAGAGAGAAGGTGTTGAAGGGGAAGACCATTCGACTAGTCCGAGTTGCGTGGAAACACCATTCTCCGGGCGAATCGACTTGGGAGCGGGAGGATTCTATTCTGGAGCGTTTTCTATACCTTCGTGAGGCGTCTGGTATGATTTAATTCTGCAAGTAATCATTCTCTAGAATATGCTTATTTTAGTCTGTAAAATTTTCTTAGGTTTAGAATTGTGTTTTTGTGTGCCAATGTTGTGTGTTAGAACAATTCCCTAGCATTCTATGATTCCAAATTGTTTTAATTTCGAGGACGAAATTTTAATAAGTTGGGTAGAATGTAAAACCCCTCAAATTAATTTTTTTTTTTTTATTATTTTATTTTTATTAAATTGTTATTTTAACTAGTAATTAATTAATGTTGATGATATATAGTAACATATATATATAAATATATATGTATATAAATATGTGGCTATATTCAACTGTGGATGTGTGGTAATGTGTAAACCTAATTAAAACTCTAGATAACTTAACCTTTAACCCAAGTTTAGTCCTAACCCTAATCTATTTTTAGTCTCTATTTTAATTAAGAAATAAATTCACATGTTTATATAAATATAATGCTTGATTTACTTAACCAACCCTTAACCCATTCCCTACCCATTGATTTTCGGTTACCACAAAGTGTGGATCTCATGAAACCGAATGATAACCTCTCCTTCCCTTCCATTTTTTCGGCCACACCACAACTTCTTCCCCCTCCATTTTTCCGGCTACCCGAGAACTCCCCTTCCCTCCTATCCCGGCCGGCGTGCATTCAGCGAGGAGATCACCTCGTCCTCGGCGTTCAGGCCATCTCCGGCAGCGCCATCGCCTCCGTAGCGTAGCCCCGACTCCCTGCAGTCGGCAGGTACGATCTCGAGCCTCCACGTGGCTTTGTCACGAGGATATCCCCTACAAAACCTAGAGCATTAATTTCTATATTCTCTTTTCCTGCAAATAGTCATTGATTAATAATTTGTGTAAGGAAGAAATAATGATTTTAATTAGTATTATTAATGTTTAATGATTGTTAATTTAGCGTAGAATCAGAAATAAATTGTAGAGAAATTGTTGTGAATTATTATGATTTTATCCATATTAATTCGTGAATGTGAAGTAATTATTTGGTGTGATTATGGCTGTGTAATTAATTAAGTAAGGATAAATTGATAGTAATTTGTACCTAAATTATTAGCCTATTGATTAGAGACATTAGTATAGATTCTATATTAATTGTATCAGATTTTTATACAAATTATTCGTATTTATTAAGTATTTTAACTGATGTCAATAATGCAGTTTTTGTGTAAAGTTCCACAGAATTATATATGCTGTTTTTGATTTTTAGAATTTAATCCATTAGGAATCACTCGTTATGATCTATACATAAATTGTAGGTAATTATGTAATCTAATTACTGTTAAATTTTCAAGATTTAATAAATAGTTTAGATATTTTATTTATATTTTAAACTGTGAATTACTGATTCTAAATGACTGTTTATTTACACTGTTTTGGATTTTTATTAATTAATTCATTAAGAATTAATTAATGAGTTTTATACAAAACTGAGAGATAATAATTATACCTATTTACTGAAAAATTTTCAAAATAGAATAATTATGTTCGGTATTTATTTGGCATTAAACCAGAGTTAAATATATTTGATTATGTAATTAGTTCAATACTAGTTTTAATTTATAATAAATATAAATTATTATTGGTAATGCTCATAAATGTAAAGTCACTGTTGGAAATGTTATTTTCTGTGATTTATGATTTTCCCAATTTATTAGTGAATTTTTAACATTTAATTCTAATTGCAATAGCTAAAATAGTGATTTTTATATATTAGTAGTTAAATGTTTTATTTACTTATAAATTAGGTAAATAATATTAAAAATATTATTTACAGTAGAATTTCATGGAAAAGCGTTTTTTTTACCAAATTTAGACTTGTCATTATTTATTAACTAGTATTTATCATTAATGGAAATTTGTGAATGCATGTATTTCCTAATTGTTTAACTAATTAGTTATAAGTAATTTATTAATTATTAAATTATTAATTGTATTAATAATTTTGGAAAATAAAGTATAATAATAAGTGCTTCATACTTATTATTGTATGATATTATTCATATTTATTAGTAATGATTAGTTAGTAGTAATGGTTTGATATTAATTATCAATTAAATGTATAGTTAATTTGGGTAAATAGTAATGAATTAGGGTTAATGTTATTGTAGGATTATTCATTTCTCGGAACTTGGACTCGATACCAGACTCGGATTTTCAGCTATTGGACACAGGCAAGTACACCTTGCTTGACTTTACTATGCAGTATTACATTTGACCAGTTATTACAGTTGTGTGCACTCGTCACCATTTATGACTACCCTGTGAATAGTTAGTATAACTTGACACGTCTCAGACACGCATCACAAATGAGTGAGTTGAGTGCAGAGATTTTGTGTTGAATGGCCATTAACATGTGATCTTGAGTTGTAGCAGTGGTTAGTTACATTATATGTATATTGCCGTCTTGCATATTATTTGTACCGTGTATACGGTACAGGTATTCATTGGGTGGGGAGAGTCTACTAGTGGTGTATGAGAATTCTGTTTCCAATGTACGCTGGATGCTCGTAGCCCCTCGTTCTCAAACCGTAGAACGCTTGGTGGACGTTTCTTCTTCTTCTCCCCCTCTCATGTGCCACTAGAGATGTCTCAAAATGCATTTACACTTAGATGGTTAGAACACCTTAAATCGTGTACTACGTATTTCCTGTCCTTGTTTGGTTAAGGAATTACTTAGTAACATATTTATTTAGTTACTTTTACTTTACTGCTCAGTATTATCTTGCATGTCATTTTTCCTGTGTATTTGTTATGTCCCTCTGAGGACCTGGTATTTTTTTCCAGAGCTTGACGAGGATTCCTACCCGACTGATTACGGAGTAGCTGGATTAGACGACGACCTTGAGGTGGAGCCACAGCCTTGATCCTTTGGAGGCTAGCTTTATCTTCTGATGTGGGTTCATTTCCTGTATTCAGTTATTTTCTACATTCCATTTCATTTCATTCCAGATGTACTGTGCAGTGTTTGGTCTTTCTTTTGACATTTATTGTGACTCTGGAGACTCTCTTTGCAGTTGTCTATTATTTGTTTCATGGATGAGACTAGATATTACCTGCCTGTGTTGTTATTATTATTAGTTTTACTTCAGCGTACTACGACTAGTCATAGTCCATTAATTTGGGTTAACTATGTCTGATCGTACAGCTGGCATGCCACGTGTTCCCGATCCGATTATTTGGAACTGGGGCGTGACAATGTTCATAATATTATTTACCATTTTTATCCATAATATCTTTTAGACAAAAATATTTCTAAGTAATAATTATTTTTATTAACACGAGGGTATTTTTGGAAAATTGACTTGATTTTGTTTCCTTTTCTTACAAACACCAAACACTATAATGGAAAGTAAAGATATATTCCGGGTATAATCCCGATCTTTCCAAACACTGGAAAGGAAAGTTTGTAGGAATTATAATTTCCTAAAGGAAAGAAAATACCAAGGAATCAATTTCCTTTCCTTTCCATTCCGCGAACCAAACGAGGCCATAGGAATGACAAACTTTCATTCCAAAAATTCTTCTCCAATGCAAATGTAGAATAAAACATGGAGTTGACATGGCAATGACATGGCAATGACAATGTGAAGTTGGTTGTCTAGATCTAGACAATGCACTTCACAATGACTTTGTCTCCATATCATCAATTATGAATAGAAATATTTATAAAAAAGTTGAAGAAGTGGAGGAGTTGCCTTAGCAGTTGAAAAAAATAATTTTTGTTGTCTCCTCAATACTTTTGCATTAGAGAGAGTTTTTCTATCTCATTGTCTTTTGAGATATAGTTTTGCCACATAAATAAGATATTGTCTTGTGGCTCATGCCACATAGGATCCACCTAAGACTCACAACACTTGAACAAGACAATAGGGTTGGAGATGCTCTTATGGGCTATTTGGTTCAAGTTTTTGACTTGGGGATGATTTTGGATTTTTTTTTTATCATGTTTGGTATATGTGAGATTAAAAATGGCTAATTCTAAGGGTATTTTAACTTTTGCTAGGGACTAGTCCAACTTATTTCAAAAATAATTATAAGTTTGTCATCCAAATTTTTGCTTGAGACTAGTCCAATTTTTTTTTTTTTGGTTAGGGTTAGGGTTCCTCCTCCTCCTCATTCTCCCCCTCCTCCGCCTCCTCCTTCTCCTCCTCCTCCGTCGCTACCCGCCGCCGCCTCCTCCTCCTCCTCCTCCACCGCCTCTGCCTCCAACTCCTCCTCCGTCGCTACCCCGCCGCCGCCTCCTCCTCCTCCTCCTCCACCGCCTCTGCCTCCAACTCCTCCTCCGACTGCCTCCTCCAACTCCTCCTCTGCCTCCTCCTCCGTTTTCTGCCTCCTCCAACTTCTCCTCCTCCTCCTCCTCCGTCGCCGTCTCGTCCTCCTTTGACTCCTCCTCCGTCTCCTCCATCGACTCCGTACCGCCGACCTCCCCCCCCCTCCCGTCGGTTCGGTTCCTCCCGTGGCCGACCAGCAACAGCAGCGCGCGCGTTGGCATCCGCAGCCCAGCGTCGACTGCGCCCCCGTGCCAACGCCGACATTCGCTCCCCCCGCGTCCCCTTGCCCCCGCCAACGTCCGCCTTTAGAAACCCTAATTGTTTGGGGGTGGGCTAGCCCCAAGTAAAATTCGGGTTGTCCCCAGTAAAAGTTACACTATGCTGGGTTGTCCCCTAGTAAGGGTTACCCCTATCAAATGTTGGGGTGCCCTTAGAATTAGCCTTAAAATTTTGGAAAAACATATGAGAGATTTTAGGCTTACTTACATTGTTTTTTTTTAGGTGTTATTTCTCAAAGTTGGATCGTAGCTCAAAGCCATCCAGCCGTCCAAGGGAAATTCGAATCCGAGACCTGTGCTCGAGTGCCCCCCCCCCCCCCCCCCCCCCCCCCCCCCCCCACAACCACACACACACATTACTTATACTGTGTTTGATTGGACTTCTTTCCATGGAAAATATCTCCATCACAAATTGTAATTTTGACAGCTTATATTTTTCATAAAATTATTTTCCAAAAAACTACCATTTTTCATATTTTCTTCTAAAATGGTGGAAATTGAAACTTGCACAACCTATAGGAAAATATCATTTTCCATGATAATATTTTTCGTGGATAATAATGACAATCAGACACCCAAATTAAGTTTTTCATAATTTTTTTTTTAATTTCATAGAATTTTTTCCTAAAAAAATAATTCCATGAAATTAATTTCTTCTTCTAAAAAAATCCTAACCTAACCAAACATGGGTACATGAATTTTTATTTTTCCATGAAAAATGAATGGAAAATTGCCCCATGTGAGTCGGATTTGGGTAAAGATCGTTTATGCCAATCAGTGGATCAAATCCGAGTAAAGATCATTTATGGTCGTTTGGGTTTCGTGTAATTTGGTAATGTTTATTTCTCTATATTGAGCTCATGTCTTAGTACAACTTCTATTATCCAACAATTTCATTCTAAATGATGATTTTTATAACAATTTGTTTAGTTACAAGAATTTTACACTTGTAATATAAGGATATCCACAATTTTGGCACTCCTAAGAATAAATAATCCCCGTCATCGTGACCGTCAAAATTTTGACTATGTACAAAACTGCTAAAAAAATGATAGTTCGAAGACAGAAAAGTCTTAATTTTTTAACCACCAAATTTTGGTTAGTCTGGTTGCATAGCCATAACTATTAAAAATTTTGCAGTTTTCCATCGTCCCAAACATGACCGTCTTTGTTTTGAACCTTCACTAATGAATTTCGAAACTTTCGAAAATAGTGTCTTTCTGGATTTCTATTAAGAAACTAAAACATGTATCAACACATATCACACGTGAAATCTAAGAATAATAAAAAAACTTGTATTTGAGAAAGAGTGATAATGAGAGGAGAGTAGGAAAAGTAACAAGAGATAATAATGTTTTGTCTGGACATGGAAGAAGATTAAAAGAGAATGGAAAAAAAAATGTATTGCACACATACAAATATATAGAGTAAGTTGTGTTGGCATATTACCAAACAACTAAGGCTATCTCTAGTAGTGATTTCTAAAATTGAGTTTTTATCCCATATTGTACTATAGAAAATTTCTATTCTAGGTGTATTCATAGGAATTAAAAAAAATACTCTATAATAATTCTCATTTTCTATCTTACTTGTTGTTGCTTTAATATTAAGATTGAGGATTTTATGATTTAGTTTAAAAGTGGGGCTCAATATTAAGTGTTAGCTGTAGCTTTGTTTGCAAAAGCTCAATAGTCCCACATCGGCTAAATGTATAGCCTTCACTGTGCATATATTCCTTTCCTCCTCTTTGCTTCTTTGAAGATTAGTGTGGGAGCCCCATGGGCCACACGCGCGCGCCGCCGCCGCCGCCCGGCCCGGCTCAGTTCGGTTCGGCGCGCGTAACGGGTGCGGGTACGTGCCCACATCTGCGGACGCCGAATGCCGATTAACTCTTCGGGTTCGGGCTGAGACCCTAAAACCTTTTTTGCTCCTTTTTATAATTTTATGACCGTTACCATTCTTTAATTTTTGTAACGTTTGATACAATTAATATTGTCCAGGTTCATTGAACCTCATGTTACACATTTCTTTTATTGTGTAACGTTTGTAACGTTTTTTTTATTATCCTTTATTTTTCTGTCCGTTGGAGAGTACCAAACATCCTATATATTGAGATCCTTCTCATTCTTTCTTCCCTACAGGAAAAAAAAATATTCCGAACCTCTCTAAAAAGTTCCTCTTCCGAAACTATACTGTTTTTCGTTGTTGCTCTGGGCAGAGCTAAGTCGGGGTCACTCTCTCGACGTCGTGTGCGGCAACAAGATTCCGGTGGAGCGGAGATTTTACCACTAGGAGCGTTCGGATACGGTCTGCATATAGACCCGAGCTAACTCTTAACGCAGTGCTACCTGCACGACTTCCTCGGAGGCCGGTAATTTTAATTTAATTTACTTTCTTGCATATTTTAATCCGAAGTTTTTTTTTAAGAAAATTCCAACAATCTAAGAGTTATCTATTTTCACAAAATATTTAGTTTGTTGTTTTTCAATTTCTGTACGAAAATATCAATTGTTTACTGCCACGACTTTTGCTATCTATACATTTCTTTCATGTCAAAAGCTTGCTGTTAGAAAACACATTAAGTGCTGTTATAAAGCATTTGTTTCCTGCTAGAAAGAGACTTCATATTAGAAAAATATTTGCTCTATTCGTTCAAACAAGCATTTTTTAACAAATTTAATTTATTACTTAAAAGTAGTATATTTGGCCTACAAGTTGTTCTGTTAAATTTCAATACATTACCAAATATATTTGATCATTCAAATATATTTAGCAAATTGGACATCTGCTTAACTGTTCTACTTTTTGATATTTGACATTTGCTTAATTGTTTCAAGTAGTTCACTATACATAATTCTCTTACAAGTAGATCTGTTACAAGTAGTACACAACGTATTTTTTGGACAAATATTTATGTACCATATATAGTCTTATCAGCTATATAACATTCTATTGCTTTAAAGAAATTGTTTAATATTTGTCAAAAGTTTTGTCACACTAGTAACAAATTATCATTATTGGCTAAATTGACATCTTAGACAAATATTATTGTGTTAGTACATCTTGTCAATACTATTTTTTTTTAAAGTTCTAAAGTTAAGATTTGTTTGGGAATAAGCCGAAAGGGCCCTTCTGTCAACAAGGCAAAAATTCGTCTAAGCGACCGGTACTTAAGAGTTCCTAGTGAACCTCCGCTTGCTGGGATCCGGCCCCTACAGCTAACCCAACCTTATCAAAACTTAAAAAACTAAAATTTTAAAGGTCTATTACTAAAATCATTTTAATTGTTGATTTTAGTTTAAAGCCATCTTATTGAGTAAATATAATTTTACAGACTTTAGAAAACATGACTTCCAAGGAAGAGACTTTTTCTGCAAAGCCTGCAAAATTCAATGACACCTACTTCAAGAGGTGGCAGAGTCAGATGAAATTTTGGCTTACCACCTTAGGCATGATTTCAGCCATTGATGGGTCCACACCCATCTCAAATGATTCTGATGAGACTGAGTCTGACGTAGGGGTATCCAAATCATCATCCTCCTCTAAACCTAAGACCCCTAAGGAAATAGACTACCATTGTAGTGCCCCGTCCCTACATCGTGCCCCGTTTTCGTCTACGGGGTGCGCGATAAAGTAACACTGTCGCTATCGATTCGGTCGAGACCGATAGGTCGGAATCGGCTGAGTCGATCGAACGGGAACGGTTGAATTAAGATCCATTCCACGTTATGGAATGGCTTCTTCGGAACCAAGTCCCATATTCAGTGGGTTGCGCCTCGAGGATTGGCTCTGCGGCTGAGTCGGGAGAGACCTCTCGTTGCTCTGGTTTTTATGCCGCACTTGATTTGGCTTTGGCTTTCGTTTTCGTGAATGTGCTTTTCGTGAATGTTTTCGATGGGTTTTCGTGACGCATTTTCGAGCTCGCATTCATATCGAAATTCCTTGAAATACACAGTATTCTAATTAGTTGCTTATGCGATTGCAGGTGATCACGTAGGCGACGACAGCGCAGCCAACCGGTCGCTCGCTTGAAGCAAGCCTAAGGCGAGTGGCTGACCTCCTTCGCCTCGTCCCTCTACTTCAAAGCTCAATATGTGAAGTAAAATGAATGCTTGTCATAATAGTGTAGAATCAAAGAAATCGTAGCACGATTCTTTACAAAACACTTGTCATCGAACTGCCGGTTTCGAAAAAAGAAAAATACTACCTTATGCAATCATACTTGGTCTATGCAAAACAATGAATGAATCGATTAATATTTATTGCAACGATACAGCTAAATGAATAAATCAACTAAGTTCAAAGGAAAACGATCATTGGACAACTTGTCGACAAGGTGTAGTTTCCTCGAACGCTTACCTAGGCCAAGGGACCGATTCGACCCAGGAGGAACGAGTGTATAGCAAGCGCCAGCCCTTCATCGGCGCAAGTTATGCGGGAACTTTCGCACAGGGCTTGCTACCCGACGCGAAAGGGTCACCGTCTAACTCAGCTATAGTCCGAGATGGCTTGACATTGCCAGTGGCCTTCACACCCTTTTTACTGCTTAACAGGTGCAGGGGACACGGGATGAACATGATAGTTGCTTAATGATATACAATTTCATATGCTTGCCTCAAAACATGTTAACATGCAAATCAAACATGATGGTTAGAAAGATCATTGAAATAGCTAGCTAACATGTTTACGAAACTTCTTGAATCAAATGCAGAGCTTGGATTTAATTAGCCATTCGCCAGTACATGTGTTTCGTGCTGATCCTCGCTCTTTGCAGGTCCCGCGAACCAGGAAGGACGCGCCAGCTAGCTCGGCAGCGTTCGTGACTTTTGAAGCTTCGGCCGTGAGTCGAAGACTTACTCTGCGACTCCACTTTTGAAGGCTCTCGACAGTCCAAGGAAAATGACTCAGCGTCACTTCCATCCAGGTCAATGGAGTACTTGTGTATATTGAAGAATGTGTGCAATGTATGGAACGGCTATCTCATCGACACTCTTTTGTAATCGAGTCATATTGTAGCCCGTACGGCAATGAGTCTTGTATCGGAGTCTGTAAAAGATGTTCATTATCAATAAAGATCAAGTTTCCTTTACTTATTGTGTGTATCAATTTGTCTGCATACTCTCTTAGATCTCGTGTCTCGGATTACCTTATGACTAGGCCTTGTGCGATCGCAAATTAGGTTCGTACGGCATCACGCCCGGGGGACGACTATCGATTCGATGGAATCGGGGCGTGACATAATGGTATCAGAGCACGGTTTTACATCCTTGGCCTCCAGTGTCGAGTTCTAGTCTCCAACCGTTGACCTCGTGTCGATGAGAAGAGTTGTTCCATACGCTGAATCCATGACATTTTCTGAAACTAACGAGAGTTGCCTTTCCTTTTTCCCTGCAGTTACGGGAGCTCAGGCGGAAGACGAGACGAGCGCTTCAAGCAGCTCGAGTGCTTCTAGACCCGAGCATTCCGTCAACCCAACGGGAATGACACCTGCCGTAGCCGGACCTTCCGGCGACCCAATGCAACGTATGCTGCAGATGTTTGAAATGCAGCAACGTCAAAACGAGCTCCACCGTCAGCAAGCGGAGGCTCGTCAGACTCAATTTGAAAATCGGTTCGAGGCTCAATTCAAGCTGCAGCAGCAGCAGCTGAATACTCTCCAGCAAATCGTACAGTCGGTCGTGGACAACAACAACAATTCAACGATGACGCCTGCCGTGACCCAGCCTGCGGTTCGATCCAACGAAGCTGAACCAGAGGCGCCCGTGCTCTCACCTGCGGCACCGAAAAGTTCCAACTTCGATGTATCAAAATTCAAAAAGAGCTGCCGTACTTCCTTCAACGGCACAGAAGATCCCTCGGTGGCGATCGACTGGTTGGAGGAGCTGGAAGATAAGTTCGAGCTTCTGGGTGTCGAGGACTCAAAGAAAGTCGCGTGTGCTCAACTTCTACTTTGAATGAACGCGCATGATTGGTGGGCTGTACAGAAGTGGGCTATTCGACGTGAAGACGAGACGACGGCAATTTTCTGGGCTACATTCAAAAGTGCATTTGAAACAGAATATCTTTCAGCAGTCGTGCGACAGAAGAAAGAAAATGAGTTTATGCAATTAAGACAAAGGAATATGACTGTACGACAGTATGCGGCCGAATTCAACAAACTGGCCAAGTTTGCTGGGGACTATCTACCAACCACTGTAAGTCGAGCTCGACGATTCGAAGTGGGCCTACGTTCAACTATCCATGCGCATGTTTCAGTGCCCGAATACAAAACCATGGGCGAGGCACTCAACCATGCCCTCCGTCTGGAGTCTGAGTAGCCTCCTATTACTACCGACGATGTTCACTTTAATAACAAACGGCATAGTAATACGGGAGGCAACAACGCACACAAGCGTAAAAATTGCGACAACGGAGGCGGCAACCAGACGAAGGATCGAGTAGTTTGCACTTTCTGCCACAAGGAGGGGCACTTGATCAGCGAGTGTCGATTGAAGAATGGTACATGCCTCGGGTGCGGCCGAGCCGACCATATCGTACGCGACTGCCCAGAGAAGTCAAACCAGCACCCACGACAACACCATCAGAACCGAGGCCAAATACCTCGGGCTCCCCCGACCGCACAACAAAATGGCCAAGACCGCCGCCCCAATGCTCAGGGCCGCGTCTACGCCATGACTCGCGACGAAGCGCTCGCATCTGATACAGTCGTGACAGCTATACTGCAATTCAATAATAAACCTGCTCGTGTATTGTTTGATTCAGGTGCCACGTATAGTTTTATATCGGCGGACTTTGCCGCCGAGCACAAATTCTCCTTGACACCACTGGACCTCGATCTCTCTGTTAACGTACCGTCGGGCACGCCACTACTTGCAAACTTAGTCTGCGGAGACGGAATCATCTGTATAGGTGGTCAAAAGGTCAGTCTCGATGCGATAGTTCTAAATATTAAGGACTACGATATCATTCTGGGGATGGATTGGCTCGGTCCGTGCAACGCAACCATAGACTGTGCTGAAAAGAAGGTCACATTTCGTATACCTGGAGTGTCTGAATTCTGCTACTCGTGTGGTGAGGCATCGCCGACCTGTATGGTGATCTCCGTAATATCTGCTCGACGGATGCTGCATTTCGGGTACGAAGGCTATCTAGCTTTCGTTCGAGACATGCGACAGGATGGTGCAAATACGGGTCAGACCGACGTTGTGGCAGAATTCCTCGATGTGTTCCCGGACGAGCTGCCCGGCATGCCGCCCGATCGAGAGATTGAGTTCACTATCGATACATTCCCCGACACTCGACCGATCTCGAAAGCCCCGTACAGAATGGCCCCTACAGAGCTTAAAGAACTCAAGGTGCAGTTACAAGAATTGCTCGATAAGGGATTCATCCGACCCAGCGTCTCGTCCTGGGGAGCACCCGTGCTGTTTGTCAAGAAGAAGGATGGCTCTATGCGTCTTTGTATCGACTACCGCGAGCTGAATAAAGCCACCGTCCAGAACAAATACCCCCTGCCCCGCATAGATGATCTGTTTGATCAGCTTCAAGGAGCCACGGTGTTCTCTAAAATTGATCTGTATTCGGGTTACCATCAACTCAAGATCAAGCCGGACGATGTGCCGAAGTCTGCCTTCCGTACTCGATACGGCCATTACGAGTTTCTGGTAATACCGTTCGGCCTAACGAATGCCCCTGCCGCTTTCATGGATTTAATGAATCGAGTGTTCCGACCATTCCTTGACAAGTTCGTAGTAGTCTTTATCGACAATATACTCGTCTACTCGAAGAATAGGCAGCAACACACTGAGCATCTGCGGACCGTGCTTCATACCCTTCGAGAAAATCAACTATACGCGAAGCGAAGCAAATGTGAATTCTGGCTTAGCAGCATCGCATTCCTCGGACACATCATTTCTGCTGAAGGCAATGCTGTCGACCCAAAGAAAGTTGAAGCCGTTGTCGATTAGAAACGGCCAGCGTCCATCGGCGAGATTCGAAGTTTCCTTGACCTAGCGGGATACTACCGACGCTTCGTGAAAGACTTCACGAAGATCGCATCGCCTCTGACTCGCCTCACCCATAAAGGAGTCGTATTTGACTGGTCAGACGACTGCGAAGCTTCATTCCAAGAATTAAAGCAACGGCTCATCTCAGCCCCGATACTCGCACTTTCAGAAGGAACTGAGCGTTTCCAGATATTCAGCGATGCGCCTGGTCAGGGCTTGGGGTGTGTGCTGATGCAGCGGAACAAGGTGATATCTTTTGCTTTCCGACAGCTAAAGCCGCACGAGAGAAATTATCCCACGCACGACCTGGAGTTAGCGGCGATTGTGTTTGCGTTGAAATTGTGGCGTCACTACCTCTATGGCATGGCGTGCACAATCTATACCGATCACAAGAGTCTCAAGTATCTATTTACGCAGAGGGAACTGAACTTGCGGCAGAGGCGCTGGCTTGAACTGATCAAGGATTACGACTTGACTATCGACTATACGCCGGGAAAAGGAAATGTTGTGGCGGACGCCTTGAGTCAGAAGTACATTGCCTCGTTATCCATCGACCCCAGACTGCTACGTGACCTAGAAGAGATGGGTATCGAGCTCCGAGTCAGATTTCGAAATGTGCAGTTGGCAAAGTTGTAGTTAGAGCCGAGCTTGCTTGATAAGATCAAGACCGCTCAGACGGACGATCCATACCTGAAGAAAGTGCGAGAGCTAATCTCGACGGGAAGGACGACCGACTTTGCGGAAGACGAAACCGGCGTGCTTCGATTGAAGGGTAGGCTATGCGTTCCGGACAATTCAGAACTCAGAAAGGAGATCCTGTCGGAGGTGCACTATGCGAAATACACCTTGCATCCCGGTAGCACAAAAATGTACAAGGACCTCCGCATAAACTTCTGGTGCTACGGGATGAAAAGAGATGTGGCACTCATCGTGTCGCAATGCATGGCCTGTCAGCAGGTGAAAGCTGAGCACCAAAGACCGGGCGAGGAGATGCAGAATCTGGCGATTCCAGAATGGAAGTGGCAGCACGTGTGCATGGATTTCATTGTTGGTCTGCCGAAGACGTCGCGGGGAAATGATGCTATCTAGGTCATCGTCGATCGATTAACCAAGTCAACGCATTTTATTGCCATCAAAGTTACTTGGAGCGTTGATCGCCTGGCGCAGATATATCTTGATGAGATAGTACGGCTGCACGGAGTTCCAGTATCCATCGTCTCTGATCGGGATTCACGGTTCATATTACGATTCTGTAGTAGCCTTCAGTCGGTTCTGGGTACCAAGTTACAGTTCAGCTCAACTTACCATCCTCAGACCGACGGCCAAACGGAGTGCGTCAATCAGATTCTCGAAGACATGCTACGGCTCTGCGCAATTGACTTCAAATCAAGCTGGGACAATCATCTACCTCTGGCCGAATTTGCATACAACAACAGCTATCAATCCAGCATTCAAATGGCGCCGTATGAAGCCTTGTACGGACGCAAGTGCCGATCACCCATTTGCTGGGACGAAGTCGGAGAGCGGCAGATTCTCGGACCGGAACTGGTGGAACAGACCGTGCAGAAAATTTGGCTCATTCGGGAAAGACTAAAGACTGAACAGAGTCGTCAAAAAAGCTATGCGGACATTCATCGTCGACCGCTCGAGTTTCTAGAAGGCGATCATGTATTTCTCAAAAGTGTCGCCTATGCGGGGAGTTACTCGGTTCGGCACAAAGGGAAAGTTGAGTCCGAGATTCGTTGGGCCGTTCGAAATACTTGAACGGGTCTCCCCGGTGGCCTATAGAATTGCCTTACCACCGGCGCTTGAAGGTGTACACAATGTCTTCCACGTCTCTCAACTGCGGAAGTACGTGCACGACCCGAGCCACGTGGTAGATTTTGGCCAGCTGGAGCTAAAGTCCGACTTATCCTACGTTGAAGAGCCAGTTCAAATCATAGAACGCAAGGATAAGCTGCTGCGCAATCGAACGATCCCTCTCGTCCGCGTCCTCTGGAGGAACCATTCGGTCGAAGAGTCGACGTGGGAGCTTGAATCGAAAATGAAAGAGAAATTTCCTTCGTTATTCTCGTAGAGGTAGGTTCTATCTTTAAGTTTCGAGGACGAAACTTTTTATTAGTTGGTTATGGTGTAGTGCCCTGTCCCTACATCGTGCCCCGTTTTCGTCCACGGGATGCGCGAGAAAGGAACACTGTCGCTATCGATTCGGTCGGAACCGATAGGTCGGAATCGGCTGAGTCGATCGAACGAAAATGGTTGAATTAAGATCCATTCCACGTTATGGAATGGCTTCTTCGGAACCAAGTCCCATATTCAGCGGGTTGCGCCTCGAGGATTGGCTCTGCGGCTGAGTCGGGAGAGACCTCCCGTTGCTCTGGTTTTCATGCCGCACTTGATTTGGCTTTGGCTTTCATTTTCGTGAATACGCTTTTCGTGAATGTTTTCGATAGGTTTTCGTGACGCATTTTCGAGCTCGCATTCATATCAAAATTCCTTGAAATACACAGTGTTCTAATCAGTTGCTTATGCGATTGCAGGTGATCGCGTAGGCGATGACAGCGCAGCCAACCGGTCGCTCGCTTGAAGCAAGCCTAAGGCGAGTGGCTGACCTCCTTCGCCTCGTCCCTCTACTTCAAAGCTCAATATGTGAAGTAAAATGAATGCTTGTCAAAATAGTATAGAATCAAAGAAATTGTAGCACGATTCTTTACAAAATACTTGTCATCAAACTGCCGGTTTCGGAAAAAGAAAAACACTGCCTTATGCAATCATACTTGGTCTATGTAAAACAATAAATGAATCGATTAATGTTTATCGCAACGATACGGCTAAATGAGTAAATCAACTAAGTTCAAAGGAAAACGGTCATTGGACAACTTGTCGACAAGGTGTAGCTTCCTCGAACGGTTACCTAGGCCAAGGGACCGATTCGACCCGGGAGGAACGAGTGTATAGCAAGCGCCAGCCCTTCATCGGCACGAGTTATGCGGGAACTTTCGCACAGGGCTCGCTATCCGACGCGAAAGGGTCGCCGTCTAACTCAGCTATAGTCCGAGATGGCTTGACATTGCCAGTGGCCTTCACACCCTTCTCACTGCTTAACAGGTGCACGGGACACGGGATGAACATGATAGTTGCTTAATGATATACAATTTCATATGCTTGCCTCAAAATATGTTAACATGCAAATCGAACAGGATGGTTAGAAAGATCATTGAAATAGCTAGCTAACATATTTACGAAACTTCTTGAATCAAATACAGAGCTTGGATTTAATTAGCCATTCGCCAGTACATGTGTTTCGTGCTGATCCTCGCTCTTTGCAGGTCCCGCGAACCAGGAAGGACGTGCCAGCTAGCTCGGCGACGTTCGTGACTTTTGAAGCTTCGGCCGTGCGTCGAAGACTTACTCTACGACTCCACTTTTGAAGGCTCTCGACAGTCCAAGAAAAATGACTCAGTGTCCCTTCCATCCAGGTCAATGGAGTACTTGTGTATATTGAGGGATGTGTGCAATGTATGGAACGGCTATCTCATCGGCACTTTTTTGTAATCGAGTCATGTTGTAGCCCATGCGGCAATGAGTCTTGTATCGGAGTCTGTAAAAGATGTTCATTATCAATAAAGATCAAGTTTCCTTTACTTATTGTGTGTATCAATTTGTCTGCATACTCTCTTAGATCTCGTGTCTCAGATTACCTTATGACTAGGCCTTGTGCGATCGCAAATTAGGTTCGTACGGTATCACGCCCGGGGGACGACTATCGATTCGACGGAATCGGGGCGTGACAACCATTGCTTCCACAGAAACTTAAGCGCTATGTCTGAGACTCTCTACGATATATTCTTTGAATATAAAAGCGCTAAAGAACTCTGGAATGCTTTGGAAGATGAGTATGGTTGTGATGATGCTGGAATTGATAGATTCAATTCCACCACATTCAACCAATATGTCATGGTAGATAACAAACCTATCAATGACCAAATCCATGAGTTCCAAGAACACCTTAGGCATGTTCAAGCCAAGGGAACCTTCTTTTCTACTGAGCACAAAATAGGATGCTTGATAGATAAACTCCCTCCTTCCTGGTCTAAAGTGGCAAAGGACCTACTACATCTACAAGGATCTATTACATACTCTCAAGCTCTACAGAGAATTAGAACAGAAGAGTAATATAGGTCCAAGACCAAAGCTAGGTCAAATGCCACAGCTAAGGTAAACCTTGTAGAAAGCCATGCAAAACCTAGGTCAAATAACCATCTCAAACCCAAAAAAAACTCCTTCAAAAAGAAGCAGAGTTTTCAAACTCCTCACCAAAACCATCCTCACCGAAACCATCACCACCAAAACCCTCAACCTCAAAAACCTAAAAACTTTGGTCAGACTCAGGATCAAAGAAGATTTTGTTTTGTGTGTGGTAGAACCAACCATACAGCCATCAACTGCTTCCAAAGGAAGAAAGAACCTATCCAGAACTCCTTCAAAGGAAAAGGCAAGCCAGAGGCTAACATGATTCTGAATGGGTCTTCCAGGTCCTTCAGGTCAGTAAGCTTTCAACCTGTAGTAAACCTGTCTTTCCATTCTGATGATTGGTGGTTGGATTCTGGAGCTAATATTCACGTTTTATTTGATCGCTCCTATTTTTCAACCTATCAGAAATCAGGTGGAGGAGGCGTGACTCTAGGAGATGGCTCAACGGCACAAATTGTAGGAAGAGGAAGAATAGATCTGAAGATAATATCAGGGAAAATTTTACCTCTCCATGATGTGCTTCATGTGCCGTCTGTTAGAAGAAACCTTGTTAGTGGATCACTCCTTGTAGCCTCAGGATACAAAATTGTAATAGATAAAGTAGTTTTCTCTAAGAATGATTTGTTTGTGGGAAAAGGATTTATGAAAGATGGACTCTTTATTTTAAGTACCATGGAAAAAAATTCAAATCCTCATTTTATTGCAAATGTTGAATCATCAAATACTTGGCATGGTAGACTAGGTCATGTGAACTTAGGATCTATTAAAATGATGATGAACTTAGATCTCATCCCTAAGACTCCTATAGATGATGAACACAAATGTGAGATTTGTGTTCAAGCGAAACATACTAGATTACCTTTCAAATCTGTCTATAGAGATTCTGAACTCCTAGAATTTATCCATAGTGATATTTGTGATTCCAATAGGGTCTTGACCCGAGGCGGTAGAAAATACTTTGTTACTTTCATAGATGATCATTCAAAGTATTGTTACACCTACCTCCTTAAGACCAAAGATGAAGTTCTAGACAGATTCAAGGTCTATAAATCTGAAGCTGAGAACCAGTTGGATAGGAAGATTAATGTAATGTACCGCTCCGCACGGTGCATTACGATGAGTCGTTGACTCGAAGAGTTACGTTGACCCGACGAGGTATCGATGCAAATCGATGCGAGAGTTACGT
The DNA here is from genome assembly GCA_029216955.1 of Iris pallida. Lineage (NCBI taxonomy): Eukaryota > Viridiplantae > Streptophyta > Magnoliopsida > Asparagales > Iridaceae > Iris > Iris pallida. Next base: position 5,419,986 of record JANAVB010000400.1, read on the forward strand.
TGGCCAAAGGTAAGCTTTGAGTCGGTTAGAATCTATGAATTGAATCGATGCAAAGGAAAAGTCTCGTTGAGCGAGTGCTGATTTTAGTTGATCTGGTGTGCAGGCTATGCTTTTACGCTGGACGATAAGAGGTCGGCATTTTGCCTTATACAATGAAGTGTCCGCGAAACTAAATCGTGGCCTTGCAACGGATTGTGGCATGGGCGCGATAGGCCAAATCAACCGAGTAGTTCAAAGGAATGGCTAAGTCCGGGAGTTAGCTATGCGATCGAGTTATGGAAGCGAGACGCTTCAATCGGCGAAACGATAAGGCGTATCGGCTTAAGGTGGGCGGGTTCTTGACTCTCTCTTCCTATTCCTTCACGTCTAATAAAATCTATCAATATATGCGTAAGATGTTATCGAGTTAGCGAGCGTGGCTCGACAACGAAAGGTCCAAGTAGGTGTCGAACACTAAGATAGAACATTAAACAATCGAACAATTGAAGCGACGTGCATCAAGTATACGGGTCACAATAGGGCAATAATGGTAGAACATTGAAAGACGATATTGAGATGTGCATCATGTGCACGGCTCCGAGAACATTGAACACTAGACGTAGAACATTGATTACGGCGCTGAACGTGCCTTCGTGCACGGAAGCTAGGGAATAACTAAGTAACTATGGAATTATGCTATGAGAATAACTTACGAATGGTACGTATTGAATACAAGTACGAGATGTCTAAGCCGTTGGGCGTCGTGCATCAATATGGATGTGTTGGGGCATAACGCCGATGGAGCTCCCCATATGGATGGTGGATTATGTTTATGAGACGCAAATATGCTTATGGTGCGAGACTATATTTATGGAATGGAGGATTGGTTGGTACGATATGATTTGTATGCTATGGTACGTATTGCATGGTCAATGGACTCGGATTGCCCGTTGTCACTTCCTGTTCCCAGAATGCGTATTTTATACATGTACTCCTCGAATGTATTTATTTAATATTTATCATGTATTATCCTGTATTTAAATTTCCTTTAATTCATGTTAATTAATTTTCTGCAATTTTATTTCTGCATTTTATTTCTGCTATTATTTTATTCTCTGCTTTAGTTAGCCTATTGTGGTTCGGCCTAGGTTGGGTTCTCGGGTTGGCTTTGTTGGATCCCCCTACAACCCGGCCCATTAGCTCCCACCTACCACCCCTTCCATATTTAAAGCCACCCTCTCCATTCTCTCTCCTCATTACTCATTCTCACCATTACTCCTCTTCTTTTTCTTCATTACTCTCTCCACCTACCAAACCGTAGGCAAGTACAACTTGCTTCCCATGAGAACCCATGTTTTTGTAGTTCATTTATCTTCCTCGCAAGATCCTAAGAGAGTTTAGAACTTGGCATTTTTTATTTCGAAGTCTTAATTTTTGTAGATCTAGAAATAAGTTATTTTCAGAGTTTGGTGGTTTTGATCTATCAAACTTCTTTGTTTTCAAGTTTTGATGGTTCCATGTTGTAGAGAAGTTTATTCTACTCAATTTTGACCTTTGGAAAGTTGGATTTGGACTTGTTTTGACCAAGTTATGGACTTTTAAAACTTTGGGGTGCAACCATAGAGTTCTTGCTATTTGAAGAAGACAGTGAGCAGTGTATGCTAGCTTTTTAGCTTGCGTCACTGAGCTATGCGCGCTCTTTAGCGCAGTGCAGTATGGAGTCCATACGCTGCCTTTTTAGGTAGCGTGTGTCTTTCATACGCTGCCTTTTAGGTAGCGTGTATCTTTCATACGCTGCCTTTTGGAAGTGTATGACTTGCGTACGCTAGCATGGATAGTAAGGAGTCGTATGGAGTTCATACGCTGCCTTTTGGAAGCGTATGACTTGCGTACGCTAGCATGGATAGTAAGAAGTCGTATGGAGTTCATACGCTGCCTTTTGGAAGCGTATGACTTGCGTACGCTAGCATGGATAGTAAGGAGTTGTATGGAGTTCATACGCTGCCTTTTGGAAGCGTATGACTTGCGTACGCTAGCATGGATAGTAAGGAGTCGTATGGAGTCCATACGCTGCCTTGAAGAGGAGTCGTATGGAGTCCATACGCTAGCTTGACCTGAGCGTAGCATGACCTGAGCGTACGCTGGCTTGAGCGTAGCTTGACCTGAGCGTACGCTGACATGAGCGTAGGCTGACATGAGAGTAGCCTGCTTACCCTGGATCTTCTATAGCCCTGTATATTGATATCTTATTAGATATTTAACGTCCATTTTATATCCTTACGCCTTTTTGCATAAACTTGATATAATCATGATATGTTGATATTTCTGTTAAATATAGATTGTTACGTGGGATGTACCATGTGTCGTGAATTGAGTTATAGATACCCCGATTGACTGAAATTAAACCCTGAGAGTTGTAGACTCGACCCCACTGAATACTAGTTGACTTTCATGCCTTGTCACCATTGATAATGATTGTGACCTTGACTAATAATTGATCATGCGTTCCTAGTTGGAACTAAGAGACTGGCTAGTCGTCTTATTGAATTGAATGAATGAGACACGTTCATATTAATTATGAACTATTGAAATCGACTGGCTAATCCCGAATATTGGCATACAGGCACATGCAGGTTTTCAATTATTTATTTATTTAGTTATTTATTTATCTTACAAAACAGCATGTGTACTTTATGGTCAAGGCATGATTACTCCGTGGTTAGTTTTGATTGTTGTATTACGCTATGTAAGACCTACAACCTGACCGTACTGGTATCATTGTAGAGTTGTGCATATCGTACCCCGTACAAAAGTACTCATTTGAATGACCATGATCCACGGCATGAGATTTCACTCAACGTAGAGACTATTAAGTTAAATAAAATAATGATTGCATGGAGAGAATGGATTTTCGAGTTCTTACATGGCAGTCCCCTTGGGACAAGTAGTACCCGACGGGCCGGCTGGTTCCTACAGATACTGTAAACCTGCCACACGGGCAGGGAACAGTATCTGCTTATATTATTATTGTATATGGTATATTGACGGGCGTCCTGCTAGGACTCGTCTAATTCATGCATGGCACACATGATTAACTGGATAGACTAGCCTTGCTCGCACATAGTAAGAACTGAGGAATCCCTATTGCATAAATTCCAGGATAACTTGGGACTCAAAATAGCAAGCCGTAGGATTTGATTGACCGTTCAAGATGATTTGTTTGTGCACTGTACCTACTCTGTTACCTAACTGGGATGATCAGAATGTCAGGACATGACGGGCCAACTTCTGTCCTTGTTTGGTTGGGAGGTTGGTTCGAAGTATCGTGATGTGATGTGAATCCTAGTGGAAAGCAGAGATCTATTATTATATTTCTCATTACTGGTTTTAGTTCTCATGTCGTGCTTCCTTGTGGTACTTGCTATTAGAGGTCTAACCTCTCTGGTTTTGCATGGCCAGATTTAGAGCCAGTCCCCGAGGATCCAGCTTACTTCTACCTCCAAGATGGTCAACACTAGAGGGATGATCGCAGGAGGACTCGAGTGGGTTTCTTACTTCCCCGCTCGTTTTGTTATCTACTTTATACTTTGTCGTTTGGCACCGACATGTTAGTCGGATTGTCTTGTACTTACTTTTTACATAATTGTAACTAAAGTCAGGCTGCAGCTGATAACAATTGTGTATACTTTTGCTACATCCATCTGGCTATGTTTTGTAAAGCCAGATATCAAGAACATTTTGACAGAGCGTTTGGGACGCCTTACTGCTTTATCTTACATGTTCTCTATTACTGTTTCTTGTTCGAATGATTGAGACAATAGATGTGAAGTGACCATAGCGAGACTTTCATGTAGTATGCACCCCCTCGTCTTTAGACAGCATTGATTGTATTATACGGTATTCATCTACCCGTAATACGTAGCTGGCTGAGTCATTCCCCCGCTCTCCAGTATTCTGGTTCCGGGGCGTGACACCCGTGCACGGGTGCGGCTTCCCTCGGACGGTTACGCCGGGGCACCGGGACCGTTCGGCCTAGGAGGGAATTATGTGTGGTATTTATGGTGCACATCATTCGGATGGATTGCGACCGTCCAATGCTGTGATAAGTTATGATATCCATAAGTTTGGGATCCTTCGGATACTAGGCTAGTAACCCGTATCGAAGTGATCGTAGGCTTACATATAAGAGATGCCAAGTCCATTACGGTACGAAATACCATGACCTTCATATAGATAGGGCCGGTGGGCTAAGATGAGAGTTGGGTGCAGGCGTATGGCCTGCGACCCTTATGTATTGTCTAAGTTTATGGTTGGTTGTTGCGTGAATGATATGATTCTATGTTAAGTTCTAACCCGTGTAGGCTAGGCAATATGGGACGGAGATGTGCACGATCACTATGATTATGTTCAGATTATGCCTAACTGTATCTGCTGCAGGAATACGGTAGTGGACACATTATGATAAAGTTGCTATGCGTAAATATTGCCATGAAACTTATCCTAAGGCTAAATAGAAATATCACAAATTAAGATGCATGTTTCACTAAAGATATTTAGTGTTTGGTTTGGGTACGAGCGGGTCTTAATCAGTACGAAGCGAGGACGAAAGTACTAATCCCCCACTAGTTTATGTGCAGGTTCAGGTATGTTCGGCTCGGAGCGGAGCTTAGCTTGGACGTGCCGAGGCATGGAGTCCTTGGCGTTCAAGTGGAGCTACCGCATAGGCGTTCGGACTTACGACATGGAGATGTTCGGCCGAAGACTACTTGGTAGCTATAAAGAGGCATAATGTATGGAACAATGTAATCCTTTGTGAGCTAGAGAGATCATGAGCGTCGTAGCCAATTGGCATATTATGTTGGATATTCAGAGCCTTGTAACCTTCAGTTCATTATGAATAAAAGAGATTCTTGTTGTATAATCTGTTTTCCTTCCGCTGCTTATGTTATCAAATTGAGATAGTTCTATGTGAACCTGTTATCTTGCCTTGCACGAGCGCAACTCCAGGCTCGTACGGCATCACGCCCCAGCGAGGATGATGATTCGGTTAAAATCCAGCAAGGACGAGTGATTTCTCGGATCGGGGCGTGACAAGTAGGTATCAGAGAGGTTCCATCCTTTGGACCGTGCATGAATCTCTTTGACCCTCAGTTGCTTCGCTATCGAATTCAGTTGACTCTAAGTTGCTTCCGCAACCGCATGGCTCATGGATCTGCTCGACGCTACATTGGATGTTCCATACAATAAGTCTATACTAAGTGAGTACGTCTGCCACAAGTATGTCGTGACTATCGCGCAATCTCCGAGTGCCATCGGAGAGTGTTGGTTGTACGAAGTGCAACGGGTTATGAGATTATGGTTTCCCGAAGTGCAAGAAAGTTGTGAGTTGCTCGTCGCACGAAGTGCAACGAATATGGTGATGTTGGTTGCATGAAGTGCAATGATATATGTGTTGTCGATCGCACGAAATACGAGAACTTATGTGTTGTTGGTCGTACGAAGTGCGAAGAGATATGTGTTGTTGGTTGTACGAAGTACAATGGGTCGATATGTGAGGCGATGCGTGTTATGTGGCTATGCAAGTGGTTATGTGTTGTGGGTTGCACGGAGTGCAGCAAGTCGTGAATCGTTCGTTGCATCGGTGCAACGAGTCGATATGGTATGATGCGTATTGTATGGCTATGCAGATGGATAGCGATATGTTGCACGAGAATGAGTAAAAAGCTTGAGTATCGAGAATGAGTTGTTGCACGAGTTGCAACGAGCGAGATTCAGAAAGATCGCGGATGCGATAGTAACGAATCGAGTTGGTCGCGGAGTCGAGTTGAGTAGACGAACGTTTATGTTGGCCGTATGTCGCGTTGAGCTTTGAATAAGCGAACGTTGCGGGTGTGATCGATATGATCACCATGACACGGTTAGATTGAATGTGTGTCGAACGTGAGCTAACGCTAGAGCTGGGATCGAAAGGATCGCCATACGGGATAGTTGATTGAGAAAGAGATGTCGGACCTATGCGGAATGTGATGTCGAGTAATAACTCGATTTTGAGTGGTATATGCAATACCAATTGTGTGATCGATGCAGTGAGACATTGGATCGGTAACGATAGGCTCGATTTCTGAGTGGTATATGGAATACCACTTAGCGATAGCTATGTTAAGCCGGTTGGTGGCTTATGATAGGTTACATTAAGACGATTATGTTGTTACGATATGTTTGTCCTCAACGGATGAAGTAGTACCGAGACTTGAGTGGGAATGACTTGAGGGAAGTCGATGCAAGTATACTTTGATGAATTGAGTCGAACAATTATGTGCGAAGTCGTACCTATGGATGATACGTCGGACGAGGATTTGTTAAGTATAAGTCGAACGATAGGCCGAGCATAGCGAAGGAATGTTACGTTGAAGAAATGGTTGACCCGGTCGAGTTTACATTGAGTTAGTACGAAGACTTATTCGGAACGAGTTGAGTAGGTACGAAGAAATCGTACAGACGAATTTGAGTTAGCGCGATGAGTCGGTAGCACGATCGGGAAGTGCGAGGTAGGTATATGAAAATAGATACGTGAGTTGGAAATTGTGTCACGATTATGGTGGTTAGTTACAACGGAATGGATCTTGATAAGTGCGAGACTTGATTCGTATTCGAGTTCGGATAATGGCAATGATTGCAACGAGTTTGAGCTTATGAGAAAGGAAGATGTTCAAGTTATACATATCGACGATGGTATTGAGGCGTATCAAAGATGATATACAATAACTCGGGGATACTCTGATCGAATGAACGAAAATTGTGTTGAGCATTGTTGTTGGATGAATAAGATGCAAGTTAAGTTATGGCAACTGGGATGATAACGGTAGGAGTGCTTCGAAAAATTTAAGAGTGGATAGATGTTACTTGGATGAAATCGAAAATGTCTTGATTGCTTCAAAGATAACCACAATGTTGACATTCTTGTCTTGTGCGAGTACAACTCCAGCATCGCACATGCGTCACGTCAAATTAGGACGATCATTCCGCGTGAGCGCTGGTATGGTGATTCATCCAGCGGGGATGATCGAACTTGCAAGCCGTGGCAAATCGGATTTGACTTGTGGTTTGATGCGAAAGTTGTTCGATGATGGTTTGATGAGTAGGAAATGTGTCGGACTATGATTACGAAATAGGTAAAATTGGATTTGAGACGAGTAGATGTCATACGACTAGCAAGGATAGTCGACGGTAATACATAAGTGATTCGAGTAGTTAACGGCGCATCAGTCGCGCGGGGGTGGATAAATTGTGGATTAGTAAATGATGTCGGATTGGGTAAAGTCCCATAGGAATTGTCGGGAAATGATTTGGCTCCGCGATAGGATATAGCATGGTTCGTTGTAACTGTCCCTCGTTGATGATCTTCAATTATCGAGCGTAGTTTTGGGGCAGATGACCCTAGAAGACTTGACCGCCAAATCAAATGAATATTGAAGTCCCATAGGATGACCCTGAAGAAGTCGCATGAGAAATTTTATCGAGGAGGAGGAATGATGTAGTGCATGTTGAGGATAAGTCTAAGCGAGCGAGTATCGTGTTTCAAAAGTTAGCGAGTAGCCTTCGACTAGATCTATATGATGAGAAAGTTTATGATCGATCGAATGAGTGCGTAAATAGACTTGGTTGGACGAGGATCGAATAGATGTTGAGGAACATGCATAGCGTAGTGACGCGGTAAGGCAATTACAAGAATTCTGCAATGCGCGAGAGCAACGAATAGTAGAACGACCCTAAGAGTTGTGTCGTAGATCGATTTGAGTAACGGTTAGGCTATGTGTGTTGAGCGCACCATCGATATTATGAAACGAACGGGTCGGGATTGATTTGAGAATTGAGTAAGGATTTGTACTTGGTCGAGAATAGGAGATGGGCGTATCGTAAGAGACCTTGGGTTAGAAAGATTATTGCCTTTGAGCATCGTAGACTCAAGTTGACCTCTTGTGTCGGGAGAGATTAAGCACGATGTCTGGATAAGTTACCTAGCAGGGGTAGCCCCAGACGCGATGCATAGGCAGTTCGAAAACGTGGGTCGTATTGGGATAGTTGTGTGCGTGACTTAGTACGGATTGTAGGTAAGGGAATTTGAAGCATGTGGACGTAGTCCATGTCGTTAAGGCCAAATGTTATGAATGATTGGATGAAAGACTTGAGTTATGCGAGAGATAGGAAACGGTTGGGCGAATAGGCATTGCGGGGAATTCTTGCGATTGGATGCGCAATGACTTGATGCAATACGAGTGTTAGATGACCGGCGAGAAACTTATGAGATCGAAGTTATGGTTTGAATTAAGTTATGTGCAAGATGTTGGAAGATGATCGCATGTTATGGGATAATGCGTACGAGAAGTAGTATGAGAATAGGCGCTAAGATATGACTAAGTCGAGTACGGAATGATTGGTGTTTGAGGATTTAAGTTGAGCATGTTAGCTTTGTCCCGATATCCTACAACTGAGCTTGGCTGAAGTGCATATATTGGTGGGACGCCTAAAATATGTGTATGATCCAAACTAAGTTGTATGATTCAAACGGTAGTAGCACGAGATCGTGAAACGATCTAGCGAGGCACTTGGATGAAGTTTTGGTTTTGGTTCGAGGACGAACCTGATTTTGAGTGGTATATTATGTAATACCCCGCTCCGCACGGTACATTACGATGAGTTGTTGACTCGAAGAGTTGCGTTGACCCGACGAGGTATCGATGCAAATCGATGTGAGAGTTACGTTGGCCAAAGGTAAGCTTTGAGTCGGTTGGAATCTATGAATCGAATCGATGTAAAGGAAAAGTCCCGTTGAGCGAGTGCTGATTTTAGTTGATATGGTGTGCAGGCTATGCTTTTACGCTGGACGATAAGAGGTCGGCATTTTGCCTTATGCAATAAAGTGTCCGCGAAACCAAATCGTAGCCTTGCAACGGATTGTGGCATGGGCGCGATAGACCAAATCAACCGAGTAGTTCAAAGGAATGGCTAAGTCCGGGAGTTAGCTATGCGATCGAGTTATGGAAGCAAGACGCTTCAATCGGCGAAACGACAAGGCGTATCGGCTTAAGGTGGGCGGGTTCTTGACTCTCTCTCCCTATTCCTTCACGTCTAATAAAATCTATCAATGTATGCGTAAGATGTTATGGAGTTAGGGAGCGTGGCTCGGCAACGAAAGGTCCAAGTAGGTGTCAAACACTAAGATAGAACATTGAACAATCGAACAATTGAAGCGACGTGCATCAAGTGTACGGGTCGCGATAGGGCAATGATGGTAGAACATTGAAAGATGATATTGAGATGTGCATCATGTGCACGGCTCCGAGAACATTAAACACTAGGCGTAGAACATTGATTACGGCGCTGAACGTGCCTTCATGCACGGAAGCTAGGGAATAACTAAGTAACTACGGAATTATGCTATGAGAACAACTTACGAATGGTACGCGTTGAATACAAGTACGAGATGTCTAAGCCGTTGGGCGTCGTGCATCAATATGGATGTGTTGGGGCATAACGCCGACGGAGCTCCCCATATGGATGGTGGATTATGTTTATGAGACGCAAATATGCTTATGGTGTGAGACTATGTTTATGGAACGGAGGATTGGTTGGTACGATATGATTTGTATTCTATGGTGCGTATTGTATGGTCAATGGACTCGGATTGTCCGTGCACGGGTGCGGCTTCCCTCGGACGGTTACGCCGGGGCACCGGGATCGTTCGGTCTAGGAGGGAATTATGTGTGGTATTTATGGTGCACATCATTCGGATGGATTACGACCGTCCAGTGCTATGATAAGCTATGATATCCGTAAGTTTGGGATCCTTCGGATACTGGGCTAGCAACCCGTATTGAAGTGATCGTAGGCTTACACATAAGAGATGTCAAGTCCATTACGGTGCGAAACACCATGAACTTCATATAGATAGGGCCGGTGGGCTGAGATGAGAGTTGGGTGCAGGCGTATGGCCTGCGACCCTTATGCATTGTCTAAGTTTATGGTTGGTTGTTGCGTGAATGATATGATTCTATGTTAAGTTCTAACCCGTGCAGGCTAGGCAATATGGGACGAAGATGTACACGATCACTATGATTATGTTCAGATTATGCCTAACTGTATCTGCTGCAGGAACACGGTAGTGGACACATTATGATAAAGTTGCTATGCATAAACATTGCCATGAAACTGATCCTAAGGCTAAATAGAAAGATCACAAATTAAGATGCATGTTTCACTAAAGATATTTAATGTTTGGTTTGGGTGCGAGCGGGTCTTGATCAGTGCAAAGCGAGGACAAAAGCACTAATCCCCCACTAGTTTATGTGCAGGTTCAGGTATGTTCTGCTCAGGGCAGAGCTTAGCTTGGACGTGCCGAGGCATGGAGTCCTTGGCGTTCAAGAGAAGCTACCGCATAGGCGTTCTGACTTGCAACATAGAGATGTTCGGCCGAAGACTACTTGGTGGCTATAAAGAGGCATAATGTATGGAACAATATAATCCTTTGTGAGCTAGAGAGATCATGAGCGTCGTAGCCAATTGCCATATTATGTTGGGCTATTCAGAGCCTTGTAACCTTCAGTTCATTATGAATAAAAGAGATTCTTGTTGTATACTATGTTTTCCTTCCGCTGCTTATGTTATCAAATTGAGATAGTTCTATGTGAACCTATTATCTTGCCTTGCACGAGCGCAACTCCAGGCTCGTGCGGCATCACGCCCCAGCGAGGACGATGATTCGGGTAAAATCCAGCGAGGACGAGCAATTTCCCGGATCGGGGTGTGACAATTAAGATCCTTAGATCAGATCGTGGTGGAGAGTATACCTCAAATGAAATAACTAACTTCTGTGAAGAGCACAAAATTATTCATGAGGTAACTGCTCCTTATTCACCACAATCCAATGGAGTTGCTGAAAGGAAGAATCGCACTCTTTTAGATATGGTAAATGCCATGCTTCTCAGCTCAGGTGCCCCTGATAATCTTTGGGGAGAAGCCCTTTTGTCAGCCTGTTATATCCTTAATAGGATACCTAGTAAGACAAATGATAAAATCCCATATGAGTTATAGAAAGGTCGGACTCCTAGGATCAACTATCTTAAAGTTTGGGAATGTCTAGATAATGTAGGAATTCCTGAACCCGAAAAGAGGAAGATAGGACCTAAGACTGTAGATGTTGTATTCATAGGTTATGCCCTAGATAGCAATGCCAATAGATTTCTTGTAGCGCATTCTGAAATAAATGAAATCTCTAATAACACAATTATTGAAGCTAGAGATGCAGTTTACTTCGAGAATATTTTTCTCTTTAAGGATAGAACCCCTTCATCTTCCTCTAACCCTTCTCTCATTCCTTCTACTAGTTCTCATGATCCTGTACCCAGTTCTCAACCTGAACAATTCGTAGAACCTAGAAGGAGTAAAAGAGAAAGGATTGAAAAGAATTTAGGAGAAGGATTCTTCATATTTTTGATAGAGGGTGATCCCTCAACTTATGAAGAAGCCATATCCTCTCCTGATGCCCCTTTCTGGAAAGAAGCTATTAACAATGAGTACAACTCCATCATGGAGAACAATACTTGGTTTTTAGCAGACCTTCCTTTAGGCAGCAAATCCATAGGTTGTAAGTGGATCTTTAAGAAGAAACTTAGAGCCGATGGTACCATAGAGAAATATAAGGCTAGATTAGTAGCCAAAGGTTTTACCCAGAAAAAAGGATTATATTACTTTGATACCTATTCTCCTGTTGCTAGGATTTCTTCTATTAGAACCCTCCTAGCCTTAGCTTCCATCTATGACTTGCTGATCCATCAAATGGATGTAAAGACAGCATTTCTAAATGGAGATTTAGATAAAAAAAATATATATGGAGCAACCTAAAGGTTTTATTGCTAAAGGTCAAGAAAACAAGGTTTGTAGATTAGTAAAATCTCTTTATGGCCTAAAGCAAGCTCCCAAGCAATGGCACAACAAATTTGACAAAGTCATTATAGAATTTGATTTTGTGCCAAATGAATATGATAAATGTTTGTATTCCAAAAATACAAATAAAAGTTGTGTTATCTTATGCTTGTATGTTGATGATATCCTTATTTTAGGATCTTCACTGGAATTGATAAATAATACTAAGAATTATTTATCTAACCATTTTGATATGAAAGACCTAGGTGAGGCAAACATGATCCTAGGAATGCAAGTGTCCAAATGCAATAAGGGATATACTCTATCCTTAGCACATTCAATTGAGAAAATGCTAAGAAAGTTTGAGTATTTTGACAAGAAACCTGCCCTTACTCCTTATGATAGTAATGTTGTTCTCAAGAAGAATGAAGGATCTCCTATAAAACAACATAGATATTCACAAATGATTGGGTCCCTCATGTACATAACTAACATGACCAGACCTGATATTGTATTTGCTATTGGAAGACTAAGCAGATACACTAGTAACCCAAACCAATCTCATTGGACTGCATTAGATAGAGTATTTAGATATCTTAAGGGTACTCTAGATTATAAAATTACTAGACACCCTGATATCATAGAAGGTTACTCCGATACAAATTGGGTAACTGATTCACATGATGTGAAATCCACTACTGGATATGTGTTTACCCTAGCAGGAGCTGCAATCTCCTGGGGATCATGTAAACAGACTATCATTGCCAGAAGTACTATGGACTCTGAGATGATAGCTTTAGACACTACCTGTACAGAAGCCGAATGGCTGAGAAATCTTATTATGTATATACCTATTTATGTTCATCCTATTCCTACAATTTCTATAAACTGTGATAATAAATCTGTTATATAACTACTAAAGCATGATTCTGTGAATGCTAAGATGAACAGGCACCTGCAGCTGCGCTTCAAGTCATTAAAGAGCCTATTGGGCAAATATGTGGTTCTTGACTATATAAAGTCAGAAAAGAACCTTGCAGACCACTTGACGAAGGGTCTGTCTAGGACATTGATGCTAGAATCATCGAGGGGATGGGGTTAAGCCCAGAGTATAGTCACCAGCAGTGGCAACCCAACCGAGTCTGACTGGAGATCCCAAGAAGCCGGTTCAATGGGTAGGAACAAGCTGGACAAGGTGACTATTATGGAACACTGACCTGAGATTAAATTCTCTTTAAAATAAAAGCCCATGAGGCTGTACATGTGTACATTCATACCTCATCCCTATGGTGACAGTGTTCCTTGTGTGATATGGATATGATGAGTTTAAACTCTTAATAAGTCCAAGCATGTTATGCAGGGTTGATTCCTATCACCAACCCTTAAGGACTTATCTATATGAGAGGTCGTGAGGGCCGCGACTATAGGACAGGGCGATCCTAGACAACTCTCATGAATGTGTAAAAGTGTGCATGGCCAACCAAACGTGCCACCCGTGTCACGCCCCAGAACCAGAATACTGGAGAGCGGGGGTAGACATAGCCAGCTACGTATATTGAAGTGCAACCCACCTCGCTATACGGTCACGGCTGTCTAGATACATGAGGGTTTAACTACAAGCCAACAGTCTCTTAAGGTCATGAACAAGCCTAGTGTCTTAGTCACAAGCAAGTAAGTAAATGTTACAAGATGTAAGATCACCAAATATACAATAGTAAGGCGTCCCAAACATTACATATTCAGCTGATCATGAAGCTAGTCGTTACAAAATGTGAGGACTAGCAAGAGTTTAGTCATACACGATCAACCCTAGGATCTGTCAATCATGTTACAGTCCGTAGGCAGACAGTAAGTAAAGTATGCAATATGAGCTAACAGCTGCTCACCGGCTAAATACCTCAAAAGAATATTTTTATAATAAAATGGGAGAGCCAAAAATAACCCACTCGTTGCCCTGGTTACGCCTGGTGGTCACCATCGGGCTGGAAGGTCGGTAGATCCTCAGGAGCTGCTCCAAAATCTGGCCATACAAAACCAGCTGGGTCAGACCCCAGAAAGAGCAAGTGCCACAAAGGAAGCTTCACTTAGGAACTAAAACCAGCAATTAGCACAAGAGTATATATAAATAGTAAGAACTGGAATTACAAAAAATCAGGATGATATATGACGAGATAATCATAGAACTATTCAGATAACTAGGTTATAACTCGTAAACCAAACAAGGACCGGAATTGTAACCCTTCATCTGAACGGAACTTGGTTTTCCACTATTTATCGACAAGAAAATATAAGAAATCAGGACATGTAACAATCTGGTGCAGGGATCAAGACAAGACTAGACTGGTTATTCCATCCAATCAATCACGGCCAAGCAATGAGTACGGCTTGATACTTTAACTAACTAGGGTTATCACAGGCCTAGTTACTAACAAGATGCAGCGAGATTATTCCACAGCCACAAGCCCTGCAGACCATCCAGGTTATCCAGGTCGAAATATTAGGGGTTAAATTCAGGTGGGTACATCGTCCAGGAAACGCATGTACCCTTAAGTAGCTTGAAGGGTGCAACACATGATAGTGTGCTGGAAATGTGCCCTACTCGACGGCAGGCTACAGATCCCAGGCGCGCCCAGGTAACGGGATCGCCGGTAGCTGAGAAATCTCTTCATGACTACTGTATTATTTCTATTTATTAGCCTTAGTCCATTTTAGTAGGTACTCCTGACCGTGGTACTCAGGAGTCCCATCCTAGCATGATGCAAGACAAGACTGGTTCATTTGTACAATCATAATCGTCCACGGTGTCCAGATTATTTATACTGGTCCTGTCATGTCATGGAGTCGTCGCAACAGCTTATCAGGATATATCATGTCAGGTTACTTATCAGGAGTGTGCCACGGCGGGCCACTATCGTGTCATATTACTTGTCAGGAGTGCACCACTATGGATCACTGTCGTGTTCATGTTACAAGTGCAGAATAACCTAGTACAAGCATTCCATTAAAGACCCAGGTACAATGAGTGTCACCAGACATGAATTAGAAATAATGACAAAATAATAATAATAAAATAATAAAGACAAGGCACAGAGAGGAGCCATGCGGCTCAGATAAAAGAGTCCATGCGGCTGGATTCAATCAGGGGTACATGTAGTTCAGGACGGTTCGGGGTAGATTGGGTCTTATGCGGCCTGGAAAATATGAACTCATGCAGCTCGGAATAAATAGCCCATGCGGCTCATGGGGGGATCCCGAGTTCACGCGGCGCTCAATAGGTCATGGCACATGCGGATGGCGGGGAAATCGAGCATATGCGGCTCAATCAGTCCGGGTCATGCGGCCCGACCCAAGCTATTGTGCATGCGGCTGAAGGGGAAAAGTTATGCGGTCGAAGGGGCATGCGCTCATGCGGCTAGAAATAGATAGGTCACATGCGGCTCAGGGGGTCCCGCTCTTATGCGGCAGAAGGAGAATGACTTATGCGGCTAGAAGTCATGTCCATACAGCTGAAAGTAGCCTCAGCCTTATGCGGCTGGACGGGATCGGGTCTCTATGAGGCTGCGGAAAGCAAGGCCTCATGCGGCTGGGATGGTCCAGCATATGCGGCTGAAGGGGAGTGACTTATGCGGCTAGAACACTGCCAAAATACAGTAAATTAGCGACGGACAATTAGCGACAAAAATTTTTAGTCGGTGTTAGCGACGGCTTCGTGGCAGCTCGCCGACGGATTACCGACCACACGCCTTTACATTTTTTATTTTAATTTTAGGGGGAGGAAAGGTCGCACATCCGTCGTTAGGGTGTCGGAGATATAGCGACGGAACCGGAGTCGTCGCTACTCAGTCGATTATTTGGCAAAAATTGTGTAGAGAATTGACGGGACATTTTTTTGACTACGTAGCGACGGATGCTCAGTCGGCAAGTATCAAACAGGGCGACTACTGGGCGACGGGTTATTAGCCGTCGCTAGTCCGTCGCTAAATATACGTACCAGACTTTAAATGAAACGGTGGAGGGAACTTTTCGCATTCCTCCCAAATTCACTCTCTCTCCTCTCTCTCTCTCTCGCCGGTGTCGTCTTCGGTGATCGGCGTCGGTGTCGGCGTCGGCGTCGGCGTCCTCTCATCTCTCTCTCCCGAAGGTAACCCCCTCTCTCTCTCTCTCTCTCTCTCGCGGTGTCTTATAGGGGCAGCGGGGGCGGCGGGCTTGGGGCGGGGGCGTCGGAGGCTGGGCGACGGGCTTGGGGCGGGGGCGTCGGGAGCTGGACGGCGCGCTTGGGGCTGGGGCGTCCGGGGCTGGGCGGCTGGCTTGGGTCGGGGGCTGGGCGGTGGGCTTGGGGCGGGAGCGTCGGGGTCTGGGAGGCGGGCTTGGGGCTGGGGCGTCGGGGGCTGGGCGGCTGGCTTGGGTCGGGGGCTGGGCGGTGGGCTTGGGACGGGGGCGTCGGAGGCTGGGCGGCGGGCTTGGGGCTGGGGCGTCGGGGGCTGGGCGGCTGGCTTGGGTCGGGGTCTGGGCGGTGGGCCTGGGGCGGGGGCGTCGGGGGCTGGGCGGCGAGCTTGGGGCTGGGGCGTCGGGGGCTGGACGGCTGGCTTGGGTCGGGGGCTGGGCGGTGGGCTTGGGGCGGGGGCGTCGGGGTCTGGGAGGCGGGCTTGGGGCTGGGGCGTCGGGGGCTGGGCGGCTGGCTTGGGTCGGGGGCTGGGCGATGGGCTTGGGGCGAGGGCGTCGGGGGCTGGGCGGCGGGCTTGGGGCTGGGGAGTCGGGGGCTGGTCGGCTGGCTTGGGTCGGGGGCTGGGCGGTGGGCTTGGGGCGGGGTCGTCGGGGGCTGGACGGCGGGCTTGGGGCGGCGGCGTCGGAGGTTGGGCGGCTGGCTTGGGGCGGGGGCGTCGGGGGTATTTGCAATCGACGCACAGCCATAAGCACTCTTCATATATATATGCAATCGAACTACTGGGCGGCGGGCTTGGGGCGGCGGGCTTTGGTCGGAGGCAGCGGGTGGCTTTGCTTCTCAAATTCATCTGAGTTTATATATTGGCTAAATAATGTGTTATCCATATTGGGTGTTATCCATTAGTTTGGTAGTGTTTGGATTAGTAAATATGAATATGGGGTTTGGATTCATGGTGTATATGTTCACTGTCTCAAGGACAGTGCGAGTTCTATCAGTTGTGTGCTTCTGTATAGATGTATATATCTATACATCTAGCTGTGATATACATATGTGTATGTGACAATCTCAGTTAGCGACGGACTAGTGACCGGTTAGCGACGGATATTTCCAGCTCTATTTGTATTAATCTACGGTACGACATGGTGATCAGGACATAGTCCTTGCAGCCATTCGACTGGCGAGGCAGAAACTATATAGCCGTAGATAAAGTTGACTGTCCTCCGACCCTCATCCCTCGACAATGATGATATGACAACCTATCACTATATCTTATATAGTAGTAGATGATGTCTTAGTATTACATTATGTAAGTTCATCTTGATTCTGTTATATCCTTCAGATACTAGATACGATAAGAACATATACTACACGATATGTATACTGAATATAGATGATTCACACTAATGTATACTAGAATGAATTTTGGGTTGTGTTCTGAGCCATCCGTTCTCACACTTAAAACACATAGGAATTAGTAGTGTGAGAGCGTCGGAGAGAGTGAGAGCGCCGAAGGGGAGAGGAGAGAGAAAGAGAGAAAGAGAGAGAGAGAGTAAAATGGTACGACATGGTGAGGTGAAGTAGTACTGTATTTTGGCTCCAGTTTCAGCTCTATTTGCATTAATCTACGGTACGACATGGTGATCAGGACATAGTCCCTGCAGCCATTCGACTGGCGAGGCAGAAACTATGTAGCCGTAGATAAAGTTGACTGTCCTTCGACCCTCATCCCTCGACAATGATGATACGACAACCTATCACTATATCTTATATAGTAGTAGATGATGTCTTAGTATTACATTATGTGAGTTCATCTTGATTCTGTTACATTCTTCATATACTAGATACGATAAGAACATATACTACACCATATGTAGAGAACATAGATGATTCACACTAATGTATGCTTGAATGAATCTTGGGTTGTGTTCTGAGCCATCCGTTCTCACACTTGGCAAAAAATCGAATTTTTTATACTTTATCGGCTTTCAAAAATGTACTCAAATTACATGATGGTTCCTTTAGTTAGCTTGCTTATGTTATAATTATATTATTTGTGACTATCGATCGTACCATATGGCTCCCATGACCCGAGGAGCGGCACGTCGTTTGAGGAAAACAGTGAATGCTGAGGTGGCTCCTCCTACAGTTAAGGAGAAAGTGGCACCGGTTGCTAGTGAGACCGGGAGTTCTATTCATCCAGCACCGGTAGCTAGTGAGACCGGGAGTTCTCTTCATGCAGTTCTTGCAAGGGACGACATCTCTCCTTACGCCAAAGATCTCGCTTTTTCGAGGTGGTTGCGTGATCGTATCACTGAGCGTTTGCGTGAGCAGCGTGGTTCTCATTAGCTATTAGTACTTATTTGTATTGGACTATTTGTATTGGGTTGTTTTTGTATTAGACTATTTGTATTGGACTACATATATGAATTAGAACTGTGTCAATCTCTGGATTGTATTGGACTACGACATGGTAATCAGGACATAGTCCCTGCAGCCATTCGACTGGCGAGGCAGAAACTATGTATCCGTAGATAAAGTTGACTGTCCTCCGACCCTCATCCCTCGACAATGATGATACGACAACCAACAAGAGAGAATACTCTGAGAGATCCATCTGAGTATGACGTATACTCTGAGAGATCACCTTTACAAGAATGATATCAGTAGTGGGATTGAGTGTTGGAGGAGATATTATGAGAGTATACGTCCTACTCAGATGGGTCTCTCACCGTTAATATTTTTTTTGACGGCATGGTGGATGTGCTCCCTCAACAGATTCTTGCTCCGAGCCAAAACTTTGCCCCGGAGCTCAAGTGGACATCCTTCGTGTAGAGCTCGAGTGAGAGATTCCTGACAGCATGGTGGTCTCCTTTGTCAAAGTATCCGTGCTCATCCCACATTGGTTGTGGGACGAGCACGGATACTTTGACAAAGGAGACCACCATGCTGTTAGAAACCTCTCACTCGAGCTCTACACCAAGGATGTCCACTTGAGCTCCGGGACAAAGTTTTAGCTCGGAGCAAGAATCTGTTGACGGAGCACATCCACCATGCTGTCAGAAAAAAATAGTAACGGTGAGAGACCCATCTGAGTAGGACGTATACTCTGATAATATCTCCTCCAACACTCAATCTCACTACTGATATCATTCTTGTAAAGGTGATCTCTCAGAGTATACGTCATACTCAGATGGATCTCTCAGAGTATCCTCTCCGGTTGGGTTGTGTTCTGAGCCATCCATTCTCACACTTAAAATACATATGAATTAGAACTGTGTTTTGTATTTTCGGCGAACCCAAGGATTTGATTCTGTATTTTGGTTTCTGTATTTTGGCTCCAGCTCCATTTGTATTAATCTACGGTACGACATGGTGATCAGGACATAGTCCCTGCAGCCATTCGACTGGCGAGGCAGAAACTATGTAACCGTAGATAAAGTTGACTGTCCTCCGACCCTCATCCATCGGCAATGATGATACGACAACCTATCACTATATTTTATATAGTAGTAGATGATGTCTTAGTATTACATTATGTGAGTTCATCTTGATTCTGTTACATTCTTCAGATACTAATACGATAAGAACATATACTACACCATATGTACAGAACATAGATGATTCACACTAATGTATGCTAGAATGAATCTTAGATTGTGTTCTGAGCCATCCGTTCTCACACTTGAAGATAAATCGAATTATAACGACGGATATTAGGTTACTCTTCAGGATAATTGATGTCTATTTTATATTAATTTGGTTTGGTCTATATGATTCTTGGATAATTGGTGTGCATTAAATTCGTATGTGCATATTTGGTCTATGTGATTGTTGGATAATTAGTGTGCATTATATATTGGTTTGGTTTATGAATATTTTTGTGAACAGGGAAAGTGCTGACAATTTTTTTTAAAAAAATTCTCAGTTACCGACGGACTAGTGACCGGTTAGCGACGGATATTTTCAGCTCCATTTGCATTAGTCTACGGTACGACATGGTGATCAGGACATAGTCCCTGCAGCCATTCGACTGGCGAGGCAGAAACTATATAGCCGTAGATAAAGTTGACTGTCCTCCGACCCTCATCCCTCGGCAATGATGATACGACAACCTATCACTATATCTTATATAGTAGTAGATGATGTCTTAGTATTACATTATGTGAGTTCATCTTGATTCTGTTACATTCTTCAGATACTAGATACGATAAGAACATATACTACACCATATGTACAGAACATAGATGATTCACACTAATGTATGCTAGAATGAATCTTGGGTTGTGTTCTGAGCCATCCGTTCTGATCAAGCATCTTCCTTCTCCTCTCCTCCACCATGGCTCTGAACCCATCTGCTCCTCCTGACTTTCCTTCTTCTTATTTGACTCTCTCAGCCACATATGATATCCAGCTCAAGTGTAGAGTCGGAGGAGAAGAAGTGGGCAGGAAGAGGAGGGGGAAGCAGCACAGCCGACGGCATGACCCGGAGGAAGTACGGAGGTTTTCTTCAACATACGTAGGAGAACTATAAGGAGATATCTTTTCACAACATATCACCTTGTCAAAGACCCTTAATGTGACAACCATGTTACCGCGGTGTCGGAAGACTAACATG
Source organism: Iris pallida (assembly GCA_029216955.1). NCBI lineage: Eukaryota > Viridiplantae > Streptophyta > Magnoliopsida > Asparagales > Iridaceae > Iris > Iris pallida. Next base: position 5,440,667 of record JANAVB010000400.1, read on the forward strand.
TCATAATTTTTTAAGCCGTGTGTTTTGACATAATCCTCCAAACTCTTTCCTGCTATGTAATAATGCAAGATTACTACATAGAAGGAAAGAGTTGGGAGGATTATGTCAAAACACACGGCTTAAAAACTTATGACATGTTAGTCTTCCGACACCGCGGTAATATGATATTCACATGAAGGGTCTTTGACAAGGTGACATGTTGTGAAAAGATATATCCTTATAGTTCTCCTACGGATGTTGAATAAAACCTCTGTACTTCCTCCGGGTCATGCCGCCGGCTGTGCTGCTTCCTCCTCCTCTTCCTGCCCACTTCTTCTCTCCCGACTCTACACTTGAGCTGGATATCATATGTGGCTGAGAGATTCAAATAAGAAGAAGGGAAGTAGGGAGGAGCAGATGGGTTCAGAGCCATGGTGGAGGAGAGAAGAAGAAAGATGCTTGATCAGAACTTGAGGTGGAAAAGTTGTGACGTTGATAGCGTGAGAGAGGGAGAGGGTGAATGGAGGGAGGGAAGTGGCTGCATGCCTTTGGCTCACTCGGTAATGATGATACGACAACCTATCACTATATCTTATATAGTAGTAGATGATGTCTTAGTATTACATTATGTGAGTTCATCTTGATTCTGTTATATCCTTCAGATACTAGATACGATAAGAACATATACTACACCATATGTACAGAACATAGATGATTCACACTAATGTATGCTAGATTGAATTTTGGGTTGTGTTCTGAGCCATTCGTTCCCATACTTGGCAATTAAGCCATTCGACTGGCGAGGCAGAAACTATGTATCCGTAGATAAAGTTGACTGTCCTCCGACCCTCATCCCTCGGCAATGATGATACGACAACCTATCACTATATCTTATATAGTAGTAGATGATGTCTTAGTATTACATTATGTGAGTTCATCTTGATTCTGTTATATCCTTCAGATACTAGATACGATAAGAACATATACTACACTATATGTATAGAACGTAGATGATTCACACTAATGTATGCTAGAATGAATTTTGGGTTGTGTTCTGAGCCATTCGTTCCCATACTTGGCAATTAAGCATGTAAAATAGAACTGATTATGTTTAGTTTGTCTTACGATACAGATTTTCACATCCAAATTGAAATGGATCGTTACTTCGTTGATCGTACATGGATGTAATAGCGGATCAACCTCCTGGACCATAGGTACTTATAAGTATTGAGCGTATCGGATTAGTATCGATCTATCGTTTTGGTATGGGCCGTATCGGTTGGTATTGGTCTTAGCGAATTGGTATCGTCCTATCCGATATGTATCGGCCGTATAGCTAGGATTCATATTGGCCTTATCGATTTGGTATCGGTCATATCCGATAGGTATCGGCCGTGTTGGATTATTATATACCATTTCGGATTAGTATGGTGGAAGGTTTAGTAACAACTGTACTAGAATTTCTCTCTTCTAGAGCTAGATTACCATTGCAAGAGAGTCACGAGAGCGTAGCTGGCCAGTTACAGAACATACATACTTCCTTTTCAATCTCGTTTTTCCTGATGGAAAAGGAAGCATGTATGTTACTGTAACTGGCCAATCACGATCTGGTGATTCTCTTGCAATGGTATTCTAGCTCGAGAAGAGAGAAATCCAAGTACAGTTGTTACTAAACCTTCCACGATACTAATCCGAAATAGCCTCGACTAATCTAACACGGCCGATACCTATCGGATATGACCGATACCAAATCGATAAGGCCAATATGAATCCTAGCTATTCGGCCGATACATGTACATATCGGATATAGGACGATACCAATTTGTTAAGGCCAATACTAATATGATACGTCATATACCAAACCGATACTAATATGATACACTAGATACTAAGTACATCCGGCCTATACCAGCGGATCCACAAATTACTGCACGATAGGCCCAACGACTCCAGTTACATCCGGTTATTGGTGAGTACATGATTACATTGTAATTCTGTTAGTCTTGTGATACAGATTTTTACTCTCTCATGCTACCAACGTCACAACTTTTCCAGTGCTGCTCCCTCTAATGATGATGAACGCAAAAAACCAACGTCACAACTTTTATGCTAGAATAAATTTCTTTACCCTATATGAAAATTTCTATTTTCAGAAAGATGGCTCCTAGGACTCGTCGAGATGGTGCTGCTAGTCGAGGAAGGGGTCGAGGCAAGAAACCCTTGGAGGTCGACACGGAGGAAGTCCCCGTCGTCAAACAAGAGCCGGTGACTGTTAAGGAGGAGCTTTTACCAAAGGTCGAGGTCAAGGAAGAACCGATGACCATCAGGGAAGAGATTGCTCCCAAGCTTGAAGTTAAGGAGGAGCCACCGTCAGAGAGTAGTAGCATCGGGACCGACCCTCCTGTCCCTACAGAAGACCTCAACCAGATTGAGCCTTCGTATGCAAAGTGGCTGATAGAATGGTACATGCCTCAACGCAACTATGATCCCTGGCTGTGAGGATTCATCGTCTGACTTGCGGTCTTTGTTGAGGCCAAAGTCGATTTTCCTATGTGTTTTGGAATATTTGTGGGAATTTTGGAATATTTGTGGGAATTTTGGAATATTTGTGCTATGATCGAATTATAACGACGGATATTAGGTTACTCTTCAGGATAATTGATGTCTATTTTATATTAATTTGGTTTGATCTATTTGATTCTTGGATAATTGGTGTGCATTAAATTCGTATGTGCATATTTGGTCTATGTGATTCTTGGATAATTGGTGTGCATTATATATTTGGTCTATGTGATTGTTGGATAATTGGTGTGCATTATATATTGGTTTGGTTTATGCATATTTTTACGAACAGGGAAAGCGCTGTAATTTTTTTTCAAAATATTCTCAGTTAGCGACGGACTTGTGACCGTTGCGCGACGGATATTACCAGTTTCCGACTACTTTTCGACGGCAAATCCGTCGCTAACTGGAGATTTGAAAATCTTTCCAGGTAGCGACGGGTGGTCGACGGAATATCCGTCGGCATGGTATATAGTTCGACGGAATAGCGACGACCTTTCCGTCGCCCTTGTTCTGGAAATACCAAGAATTTCTAGAACATGGTCGACGGATAATCCGTCCGTATTCCGTCGACAGGTATCGACGGAATAGCGACGACTATTCCGTCGTCATGGTGCTGGAAATGACAAGCATTTTCAGAACCTGATCGACGGATTTTTCGTCAGCAAACCGTCGCTAATCCGTCCTTTGTTATCGATGGCGGTCGACGGATTAGCGACGGAATGATATACTCTGATACGCTATTACGACGGGTTACCGACGGAACTTTACGTCGCTATTGTCTACACAGTTCAGTACTTAATACTTGAAATGGACGACAGTCCGTCGGAAAGTCGTCGCTAATGCTTCGTATTGTTAAGTTGACAAAACGTCGCTATTCCGTCGCATGACGACTACGTAGCGACGGACAGTTATTAGCGACGAGCTGATTGCCGACGGATTTTTTTGGCCAAAACCCGTCAGTGATCGGTCGCTAATAGAAAGTCCCGTCGGATTGGCGATGGATAGGGCCGTCGCTAAATCGATAAATTTTGGTAGTGGAAGTCATGCGGCAGAAAACTATATGCGGCTGGGACTGTGCTTCTTCTCCAAATTTTCGAGAAGGAGAACACCATGAAGTCATACTTCCAAACTTCACAAAACCTTCATCCAGAGTCCAAATCTGAACTTTCATAGGTCAAATTGGGGTAGAATAAAATTCTCTACAACATGGAACCATCAAAACTTGGAAATAACAATGTTAAATAGATCAAAATCCAAAAAATCCGAAAATACTATAAACTTAGATCTACAAGCAATGAGCCATAGAAATTGAAAATGCCAAGTACTAAAGTGCTTTAGAATGCTGTGAAGAAGAGAATGGAACAATAAAATTGGGGTTCCTCCACGAAGCAAGATGCACTTGCCTAATCTCTCTCTCTCTCACACAGGTTGGTGAGGGGTTAATGGTGGGGAAGAAGGAGAGTAATAAGGAGAGAGAAATGAGAGGGGCTAATAAATGGGGATGGTGGTGGTAGGTAGGGGTTCTCCCCCTGGTCCATATTGAACCAAAAGCAACCCTAAACCAAACCGAGCCAACCCAAACCAAGATGAACCATGGCCAAGCAAAGGGAAATACCCAATAAACTAAGCAAGAAGACATGCAATACAAGATAAAATACGTACACGTATACCAAGATACGTAATACGAACCACAGGTATTACAACTCTACCCACCTTAAAATAATTCTGTCCTCGAAATTTAATTAAGAGGCTAGAGGGACAAGGACAAGCTATACTAATCACAAGCAAGCTATAACTAGGCAATCAATCAAGCAATCAATCATGCAAGCAAGGAATCGAAGGCATGAGACATAAGGAAGACATTATACCTCACGAGTCAAACAAGTCGGGATATCGCGATCGAATATCATCCTCACGCTCCCACGTTGACTCACCCAAGGAGTGATGACCCCAAGCAACTCGGACTAACTTGATAGTCTTGTTCTTGAGTGTCTTCTCTCTTCGGTCCAATATAGACACGGGCCTCTCCTCATACGAAAGGTTGGTACCAACAACCAATTCCGAATAATCCAGGATATGGCTCGGTTCCGGGATGTACTGTCGTAATTGGGATACATGGAACCCATCATGCACCTCGCTTAGCGACGGTAGAAGAGCAAGATGATAGGATACATCTCCTACTCTCTCCAGAATATCGAACGGCCCTATATACCTAGGACTAAGCTTTCCCCGTATGTCGAAACGAATGACGCTACGGTTAGGCAAAATCCTCAGGAATACATGATCGCCGACCGAGAATTCAAGAGGGCGTCGATGAGAATCGGTCCAATGACGCTGGCGATCTTGGGCAACTCGAAGGTGATCCCTGACTCTTCTGATCACTTCAACTGTCTGGACAATCATTTCTGGACCAAGCATCTGTCTCTCTCCCATATCATCCCAGGCTAGCGGAGATCTGCACTTTCTACCATACAGTGCCTCGAACGGTGCCATCTGAATACTGGCCTGGAAGCTGTTGTTGTATGAGAATTCCACCAGGTGCAGGTGATCTTCCTACGAACCACCGAAGTCGAGTGTATAGGAACGCAATATATCTTCAAGAGTCTGGATCGTGCGCTCCGACTGGCCATCTGTCTGCGGGTGATAGGCTGAGCTGAACTGGAGGTGAGTTCCCAAACTCTCTTGCAGGCTACGCCAAAAATACGACGTAAATCTTGAATCTCAGTCCGGGGTGATACTGACTGGCACACCGTGAAGCCTGGCGATCTGCCTGAGATACATCTCTGCTAGCTGAGTCATCGACTGTCCAACTATGAATGGAAGAAAGTGGGCCACCTTCGTGAGCCGGTCAACTATAACCCAAATAGCATCTCGACCAGCTGGGGATCTAGGCAATCCAGTTACAAGTCCATGGTCACGTGCTTCCACTTCCACTCTAGAATCGATAAGGGCTGAAGAAGTCCTGTTGGCCTCTGATGTTCTGCTTTAACCTGTTGGCAAACCAAACACCGAGAGACAAACCAGGCTACCTCCCTTGTAATGCCTGTAGTTCGTATTACGTATCTTGGAATACGTGTACGTATTTTATTTTGTATTGCATATCTCTTGGCTTGGATCGGTTTGTTTTGGGTTGGTTCGGCTAGGCTTGGGTTGCCTTGGTTCATCATGAACCAAGGGTAGAACCCCTACCTACCACCACCATCCCCATTTATTAACCCCTCCTCTTTCTCTCTCTTCATTATTCTTCTTCTTCTCCGTATTTACTTCTACACCTACCAGGAAGGAGAGAGAGAGAGAGAGAGAGAGCTTAGGCAAGTGCAAACTTGCTTTATGATGGATCTCATGTTTTATTGTTCCATCCTCTTCCTTACTAGATTCTAAGCCTCTTTAGAACTGGAAGTTTTCGATTTTGATGGTTATATTTTTGTAGATCTAAGTTTTAAGTTCCTTCTTGTTTAGTTTTCTTGGTTTTGATCTCTAAAACTTGGTTATTTTCGAAAACTAATGGTTCTATGTTGTAGAGAATTCAATTTTATTTAGTTTTGGCTTTTGTTTCGCTTGATTTCGACTCCGGATGAGTAAGTTATGGCCATTACAAGTTTTCGGAACTTTCATGGCTGAACTTGCTGTTTGGGGACGATGAAACCCCATGCGCCGGGAACCCCATGCGCCCGGGAGGCCATGCGTCGTGAAGTCCCGGCAATGCATCCCTTAACTCCGAGCGTGTCATGCGCGTAGGTTCCCTACGCGCATGTATTGAAGAAGCAACATGAGTTTCTCATGCGCCGATTTGTGCAGAAATCTCATGCGCCGATTTGTGCAGAAATCTCATGCGCCGATTTGTGCAGGAATCTTATGCGCCGATTTTTACAGGAATCTCATGCGCCGATTTGTGCAGGAATCTCATGCGCCGATTTGCGCAGGAATCCCATGCGCCGATTTGTACAGGAATCCCATGCGCCGATTTGTGCAGGAATCCCATGCGCCGATTTGTGCAAGAATTCACTGTTTTTGCCTGTTTAAGTTATTTTGTAGCTAGAATCTTGAAAAACTTAAAACATGAAAGTTGTAGATCTTTTCCTTGGCTTCAAGAATATGTTATTAGTTATTTTATACAATCTTTCTCATTCATGATAATGTAAGAATAGAACACGATAGTGGCTCGCTGTGGCGCACTCTTGACAAGTAAACTGACATGACAAGTATGAAATACCTGGACACCGTGGGCGATTGTGTTTGTAATAAACTGCTACTGTCTTGCATCATGTCTAGGATGGGGATCCCTGAGTACCACGGTCAGGGGTACCTACTGAAATTGACTAAGGCTAATTAACTAGAATGATTCAGTAGTCATGAAAAGATTCCCAGCTACAGGCAATCCGGTTATCTGGGCGCACTAACGGATTTGTAGCCTACCGACGAGTAGGGCACATTTCCAGCACACAGTTACGTGTTGCATTCTTCATAACGGATATTCGACCCGGATAACCTGGATGGTCTGCAGGGCTTGTGGCTGTTGGGATAATCTCATTGCATCTTGCTAGTAACTAGGCCTGTGATAACCCTAGTTAGTTAAAAGTATCAAGCCGTACTCTTGATTGGCCGTGATTGATTGGATGAAGTTTATTCCAGCTTAGTCTTATCCTGATCCTGTACAAGATTGTATCAGGACATGATTTCTTGTATCGATAAATGATGGGATACCAAGTTCTGTTCAGATGAAGGGTTACAACCCCGGTCCTTGTTTGGTTTAAGGGTTGTAACTTGGCTATCTGAATAGTTCCATGGTTATCTTATCATATATCGTCCTACTTATTGTGCCCGCCTTAACAATAAAGATCAGGGGTCCAGTTCTGTTCAGGCGAAGGGTTACAACCCTGGTCCTTGTTTGGTTTAAGGATTGTAACCTGGCTCCCGGAGCAGTTTTGTGTCCTCTCTTCGTTTATTGTCTTATTGTAACCCCCTGTCATGCTCGTCATGTTTTACCTTTACTTCAATACCATGATTATTTATACTGGCCTTAACAATAAAGATCAGGGGTCCAGTTCTGTTCAGGCGAAGGGTTACAACCCCGGTCCTTGTTTGGTTTAAGGGTTGTAACCTGGCTTCCGGAGCAGTTCTGTGTCCTCTCTTCGTTTATTGTCTTGTTACCTTATCAATAGTAATTGAGGCGGGTTTCTATTCAGGCGAAGGATTGCAACCCCGGTCCTTGTTTGGTTTAAGGGTTGCAGTCTGGCTACTTGAATGGTTTCTCCGTGTTCAATATATTATTGTTATCTCAGCTATTATCACTATCTTTTAATTACCTTTACTATTTATTTGTGATATGCTGGTTTTAGTTCCTAAGTGAAGCCTCATTTGTGTCACTTGCTCTTTCTGGGGTCTGACCCAGCTGGTTTTGTGTGGCCATATATCGGAGCAGCACCAGAGGATCTACCTACTATCCAGCCAGATGGTGACCACCAGGCGTAACCCTGGCAACGAGTGGGTTTCTTTTTGTCCTCCCACTTTATTGTAAAATTATTCTTTTGAGGCGTTTAGCCGACGAGCACGTGTTAGCTCGATTGCCCTTTATTTACTGTCTGCCTACGGGCTGTAACATGATTGACAGATCCTAGGGTTGATCATGTATGACTGAACTCTTGCTAGTCCTGATATTTTGAAAGACTAGCTTCATGATCATCCAATATGTAATGTATGGGACGCCTTGCTATTATATATTTGGTGCTCTGACATCTTGTAACTACTATTACTTGCTTGTGATTGAGACAATAGGCTTGTTCATGACCATAGAAGACTGCTGGCTTGTAGTTAAACCCTCATGTATCTAGACAACCGTGACCGTATAGCGAGGTGGGTTGCACTTCAATATACGTAGCTGGCTATGTACGCCCCCGCTCTCCAGTATTCTGGTTCTGGGACGTGACATGGTTTTAGTGGTGGCCCATGCAGGTCTTGTAAATCAAGATATATGAGGGTTTACCGAATAGATGTCTCAATCAGTACTCTCCCTTGATCTCTACTCGTATCCTCTTGATCCCTGAAAATATTGACCTGATCACATGCTTGTATCGTTGATCTGTCCTGGTCCTTCCTTATTGTTCCCTATGTCGTCTTCTTCAGCGGCATTGTTCCTGGACCTGCCGATCAGCAAGGAGGAGCACCTCCCGCAGACCAGCAGCAACCTGGAGATCAAGTCCAGCATTCAGGAGTAGCTTCCAGAGTCGTGCCCACCGAAGGAGAACCACCAGTTCAGCCCGTCCAGCCAGCAGAGCATGATGATGGCACTTTGGTGGGTCTAATCAGGACGCTATTAGCTTCCCAGGATCGGCAAGGAGATGCCTTGTACCAGGCGGTGGCAGACGCTTTGACCAGAGAAGGTCATCAGGGTAATAGCGCGGCCAACAGCTTCAAGCGCTTGAACCCTCCCTTCTTCGATGGCAGTGAAGATGCGATCGCTGCAGATGCTTGGCTTCAGGACACAGAGGTGATTCTAGAAGCAGCCAGGACTCCAGAGAATGAGAAGGTGGCCGTAGTGCGCCTGCAGTTACTAGATCTTGCCCGCAGCTGGTGGGCAGCGCAGGCCGATGGATTAGTGGCCCCTATTTCATGGGCAGTATTCAGGAAGAGATTCCAGACCAAGTATTTTGATGCTGTAGCTCGGTATGATCTACAGACGAGGTTCACCAATCTGAAGCAGACGGGCAGGACGGTCGATGGATATGCGGCCGAGTTCTCCAGGCTTAGTCGGTTTGCTCCCACCTTGGTGGCGACCGAGCTCGATAGAGCCCATCGGTTCCAGCAGGGGCTCCACCTAGAGATTTTATTGGCGGTGGAGCAGTTTGAGCATCAGACTTTTGATGCAGTGTTTGTTGGCCCATTCCACGGTCACACCCGATTTCGATAATCAACATATACTTTAGTCAATACACAAAATATAGAAAATGCTGCTAACTATTTCAGGATGCATGAAATCATATTCAACGGACGATATACTGCATAAATCAAAGCGTCAAAGTCATCAAAATCTTCTGAAGACTCTTTTCTACTTTTATTCTGTATTTTATATTTTATTGAGTCTAGGAATTACTTTGTAAAATCAATTATGGTAATACTGGCTTAGGGTTAAAATTGTCCTCCTTTCTAGAATCCTATTTTTACCCTTTCGTATTTTCGGTTACAAATATTTCAAAAACATATTTCGAAAATATTCTTTTCAAATGATTTTACAAATAACCAAAAACCAGTTTGAAAACTGTTTTTACAAAAGATTTTTAAAATATCTCCTGACAGAACTTCCAGCCGAGTTCGGCCCGAGTTCGGTCAGTTTGTATTCAAACTTCAGTTGCCTCCAAATCTGCGAGCAACGTCTATTTTGCGAGATATTTGCACCCGAACTCTGTCCGAGTTCTGCCCGAGTTCGGTTGGTGAAAACACCTATAAATAGAGAAGAACTTTTCACTTCAAATCATCAATTCATTCTTCATCTTCTCTTCTCTACTATTCAAGTGTTTTCTAAACGATCTAAGATTTTCAAATCTCACCTACACATCTCTTAGCCAAAAGCCAGTACTATCAGAGTTGATTTAGAGTCTTTTGGTTACTCAAGAGTTGTAAGAGGTCGTTCAAGTTTTAACAACTTTTCTGTTGTGGAGCTGGTCGTGCGCTCGCCACCAAGCACGGTGTTGTGAAGCCGGTCGTGCGCTTGTCACCAAGCACGGTGTTGTAAGAGATTGCAAGCTCTCAGTTAAAGCTTGTGCCATAGTGGATTAACGTCGAGCAAGAGTACTCGAGACTGGATTAGTCCTCTCAGAGGGATACCAGTATACATCGCTGTGTCACTGAGTTTGATTCTCCTATCTTTATTTACTGTCTCTTACATATCTGCCATAGTTTAATTTTTTAATTGGTGATTATATTTCCGCTGCACACACGCACTCTATTCACCCCCCCTCTAGAGGTGCTCAACGATCCTACAATTGGTATCAGAGCAGGTTATATTCTTATATAACATACCCTAGAGAGTATATATATGGCAGCCGTGAAATCTATATTCAACGGTGAAGGGCAATCCACAAATAGACCTCCCCTATTTGATGGAACAAATTACACTTACTGGAAAATACGTATGACTTTCTTTCTTAAGTCTCTAGATTTTGATCTTTGGTCAATAGTCATTGATGGATATAAGAAACCACCACCTACAGTGGTTGAAGGTATTCTTATGGAAAAGCCGCATGACAAGTACACCGATGCTGAAAAAGCAAAGGCTAGTCTTGATGCTCGAGCCATCAATGCACTATTCTGTGCAATTGACAAAACCGAGTTCAACAGAGTTTCAACCTGCAAGACGTCTCACGAAATTTGGAAACTTCTTGAGGTAACCCATGAAGGGACTTCCCAAGTGAAAGAATCCAAAATTAGTAGACTGACTCAGGAATATGAATCTTTTAAGATGAAACCCGGTGAGTCAATTACACAGATGTTTACTCGTTTCCTTGATATAACTAATCCTCTGCAATCTCTTGGTAAAGATTACAGCAATCACGAGAAGATTAGAAAGGTGCTACGGGCTCTAACAAAGAATTGGAATCCAAAGGCCACAGCAATTATTGAAGGAAACGACCTCACCACAATGTCGTTGGAAACTTTGATGGGCAAGCTCATGACCCATGAACTCGACTTGCAAGACTTTAAAGAAGCAACACCAAAGGAGAAAACAATCGCCTTCAAAGCTCATGCAAGAAAGCCGACATACAACGATTCCGATGAAGAATCCTCAAGTGGTGATGAACAAGCCCTACTTGTGAAGAACTTCAGAAAGTATCTAAAGTTTACAAGCAGAAAGAAGAAAGACGTCCAAGAAAGCAATGAAGATGAAAACATATGCTTTGGATGTAAGAAATCAGGGCACATGAAGAAGGACTGTCCAGCTACCAAGAAGAGCAGTCCATATGACAGATCAAGATCAAGCAGAAAAGCTACAACTGGTCGAAAGTATGCCAACACAAGTATCTGGCATGAAAGCGACGCCAGTGATTCTGAAGAAGAGGATAGACCCTGCGGCAATGCAAATGTCTGTCTTATGGCATTTGACAAGGTATCTTCAAACCCTCTATATGATGAATTTACTTTCGATGAGTTAGAAAATGCCTTTAGCGATTTACTTGAAGAACACAAAAATGTGCTTGACAAGTATAAGCAATCTCGAAAAGAGATTAAGGCATACACAACCGAGTTAGCTAGACTGTCCAATCTTATTCAAGATATTAAAGAGACATCTACTACCGGTAATACGGAAGAGATATCCAAACTCAAAGTAGACTATCATGAGGCTATCCGCACTATTCAAAAGAAAGAAAAAGATTATGGTAAGATGCAAAAACTGTATGACACAGAGAAGAGGATGCACTTAGTAACAGAACAGAGACTCTCAGTTATGACTGCTAAATATGAAGAGTCTATTGCGATTTCTAAAAAGTTAGAAATCAAGTTAGGCAAACAGGAAATGCCTGTGACACAGCCTAATTTTAGTCCTAATGCAAAGCATACACCTAAGAGGACTAAAAACAAGAAAGCACAGAAGAAACACGAGTATCATCATGCTTTCACTTATAGGTTCTCCAAGAAACCAAACAAGCATGTGAACACAGTTTCAACCACATCTGGTTCTAAACTGACTTGCACTTATTGTGGTACATACGGACACATATCACAATATTGTCTTGCAAGAAAGCTTGTTAATAACCATACTTTAGTCTGGAGACCTAAAGCTAATCAGCATGGACCCTTCAGAAAATGGGTACCAAAGGATTCATCTACTTGTTTTGTAGGTGGACCCTCAACCCTCTCATGCTAGAAGCAAATGAATCCTCGATAGCGGATGTTCGCGACACATGACTGGTGATGCATCTTTATTCGCTACGCTATCGATGAAGAAAGAAGGATACGTCTCCTTCGGAAATAACTTGAGAGGTGATATTATAGGTAATGGTACTGTAGGTATTTCTCCTTACCCAATAATAAAGGATGTTTGTCTAGTAACTGAATTGAAACATAACCTATTGAGCATAAGTCATTTGGCAGATAATGGTTATGGTATCAATTTTGTGAAAAATAAATATACCATATATGATATGTCATCTGGTGATCCCGTATATAAAGGGATTAGAGAAGACAATATTTATGTTTTCTTTTTGGAGAATACTAATAATGCAGGAAGGTGCCTAGTAGCCAATCAAGATGAAAGCTGGCTATGGCACATGAGACTAGGACATACAAACATGGATACTATCTCACGTCTGAACACAAAGAAGTTGGTAAAAGGACTCCCAGAAATTCCATTCAAGAGAGACATGGTATGTGCTGACTGTGAAAAGAACAAAGCACATAGGTCTTCTTTTAAATCCATCAACGCTGTAAGTACTTCGAGACCTTTGTAGTTGATTCATATGGATTTATTTGGTCCAAGTAGAGTCGCTAGTCTTGGCGGTAAACTCTATGCTTTTGTCATTGTTGATGATTTCTCTCGTTTTACATGGGTTTATTTTTTATCAAACAAAAGTGATGCTATTTTTGAATTTCAGATATTTTGTAAAAAGGTACAAAAGGAAAAAGGCTTCATGATTACTCGTATCCGAAGTGATCATGGTGGCGAATTCGAAAATTCTGATTTCAAAAAGTTTTGTGATGATAGTGGATATTACCACGAATTTTCTTGTCCTAGAACTCCCCAACAGAATGGTGTTGTGGAGCGGAAGAACCGTACTCTAAGCGAAATGGCTAGAGTCATGCTTAATCAGCATAATCTTCCTAAATATTTTTGGGCAGAAGCTGTTAGTACAGCCTGTCATATTTTAAATAGGGTGTTAATTCGACCTATCTCGAAGAAAACACCATATGAGCTTTGGTTTGGAAGAATTCCAAACATTTCTTATTTTAAAGTTTTTGGTTGTCGCTGTTTCATCCTGAACACCAAGGATAACTTGGGTAAGTTCGACTCCAAAGCAGATGACGGGATATTTCTCGGATATGCTGCTAAGAGTAAGGGATATAGAATTTTTAATAAAAGATCTTTGATTGTTGAAGAAAGTATTAATGTTACCTTTGATGAGTTGAATAGTCATAGATCTAGCGACAGTGATGATAAAGATGCACCTACAAAGACAAAGAAGAGTTCTGTGAAAGATCCTACCCAAGAGGCAAGAACTGATAAAAGTTCCGAAGATGCAGGAACTGAGAAGAGCCTTGTGAAAGGTATGGCCCAAAGATTCGAATCATTGAGATTCAAACCAGATCATCCAGAAACTCTCATAATAGGTGATATATCCAAAGGTGTAAGTACTCGTTCATCTCTTAGAGATTCTGAAGTAGCAGCTAATGTAGCATTTATTTCACAAATAGAACCTAAGAATGTTGATGAGGCTTTTTCTGATGAATTTTGGATTTCTGCCATGCAAGAGGAACTTAATCAATTTGAGAGAAACCAAGTTTGGGAACTCGTTCCTAAACCTATTGGTCAATCGATAATTGGTACCAAATGGGTGTTCCGAAATAAACTTAGTGAAGATGGACAAGTTCTACGCAACAAAGCACGTCTAGTTGCACAAGGTTATAATCAAGAAGAAGGAATTGATTATGATGAGACCTATGCTCCTGTTGCTAGACTAGAAGCCATCCGCATGTTTTGCGCTTTTGCTTGTTTTAATGATTTCAAACTTTTTCAAATGGACGTGAAAAGCGCATTTTTAAATAGTTATTTGAAAGAAGAGGTTTTTGTGAAACAACCCCCTGGTTTTGAAGATTTTTAAAAACCTGATCATGTTTTCAAGCTTAAGAAAGCACTTTATGGACTCAAACAAGCACCTCGTGCTTGGTATGAACGCCTAAGCGCCTTCTTACTTGATAATAGATTTTCAAAAGGCAAGATTGATACTACTTTTTTTATTAAATCCATGAATAATGATATACTTCTAGTGCAAATTTATGTAGATGACATTATCTTTGGTTCTACTAATGAACAACTCTGTCAAAAATTTGCCAAGTGTATGCAGAGTGAATTTGAGATGAGCATGATGGAAGAGCTGAACTTCTTCCTAGGATTGCAAATCAAACAACACTCAAACGGAACATTCATCAACCAAGCCAAGTACACGAAGGACATACTGAAGAAGTACGACTTCGAGAATGTAAAGCCAATTGGGACTCCTATGGCTACATCTACAAAGCTTGATACTGATGAAAGTGGCAAACCTGTTGATCAGCGTAAGTATCGAGGTATGATTGGTAGTTTATTATATTTAACTGCTAGTCGCCCTGATATTATGTTTAGTGTTTGCATATGTGCACGATATCAGGCAAACCCTAAGGAATCACATCTTAGTGCCGTTAAGCATATCTTCCGATACCTTAAAGGAACTTCTACAGTTGGCTTATGGTATCCCAAAACCAAATCCTTTGACCTTATAGGTTACTCGGATGCGGATTTTGCTGGATGCAAAGTGGACCGTAAAAGTACCAGTGGCACATGTCATTTCTTAGGAAAGGCCTTAGTCTCTTGGTTTAGCAAGAAACAAAATTCAGTAGCATTATCAACAACTGAGGCTGAGTATATCGCCGCAGGACGCTGTTGTGCTCAAATTTTGTGGATAAACCAAACCTTAGAGGACTACAATCTGCACTATACAAATGTTCCTATTTATTGTGATAACACTAGTGCAATTAATTTGACTAAGAACCCTATCTGTCATTCACGCACAAAGCACATAGAAGTTAGACATCATTTTTTACGTGATCATCAACAACACGGGGATATTTGCTTAGAATTTATTGATACTGAACATCAACTAGCTGATATTTTCACTAAACCATTGGCTGAAGACCGTTTTAACATCTTGAGGCGTGAGCTCGGCATTCTTGAATTCTCGGATTCTTAAAACATATGGTAATTAAAACTGCATTTATGACTTGACAATTTATTATTTAATAAAAATTATTTTTGGGGACAAACTTACAAAGGGTATGTCTGTCACCACGGCTACGGTCGAAGCGAAGCGGTACTTAAGAGTTCCCCGGTGAACCACCGTTAGCTAGGACAACCCCTATAGTTAACCCGAAAATAATAGCAGTTATTTAATAAACCAGTCAAATGTTACTTTTTACAGTCTTTATTTACCTGACTGCTTTGACTGTCTCGGGAATGCAAGTGGCCGAACTCGGCCCGAACTCTGACCGAGTTCGGACCGAATTCGGACCGAGTTCGGTCGGCGCTGTGATGGTTCCAGAACCGAACAGCCGGCCCTAGCACCTATTTAATTCATCCTTTCTTCCACTTTTTCTCCACACCAAAACGTGGAATACTTCCATCTCCTACTAGAAATCCTTCTTCCTCCTTCTTTGCAAGGAATCGACAAGTTCAAGTGGGCGATCTTCTTCCTCATGGCTCCGAAACGTCAACGAGGAAATTCTTCTCAAGGTGCTTCCTCCTCATCCGACTACACTCCGACAAGTCTCTTTAGTCCAGCCAAACCTAGAGATCCCGAGGAATATGATAGCACTTTGTTTCCCGACAAAGACTTTTCCGATCTCTGGTTTGATTCTTTCTCTCTTCGTCGTATTTGTGCTGGAGCCTTCGTCAATTTTACAACTTTCTTTGAATATGCTCATATTTTTGATCAACTTGGATTCCGCGACTTTTTCGAGGTCCAAGATAGCATTTACGACAATGCAGTCCGTATGTTTTACTGCAATTTGCAAGTAAAACAAAACGGGAATTTCTATTCCTGCATTGCTGGACAGGAATTAGAATTTAGCGCCACCGATATCAGTGAATACTTTCACGTTCCTGATCTTGGTGATGCACTTGTTGACATCCATCATGTTCAATTCCCTGCCGATGTCACTTTAGCTTCCTTTAGGGAATTGATTTGTCACCCTACTCCTCCTCCCAGGAGAATCTTTTCTAGACATCTAAACCAAACTTTTTACGAGCTTCATCGTATGATTTTCTCAGCCCTTCTTCCGAAGAAAGGCTCTACCGATGAAGTTACATTTTTGGAACTTTCTGCTCTTTATCACATTCATTTTGGAATTCCTTTCTCCGTTCCAAAAACTATGATGTCTTGGATGCTCAACTGCAAGAATGCAGGTAGGAACCTAGTCTTTCCTATGCACCTTGCTAGTATATTTCGACGTTTTGAGATTAATCTTGAAACGTGTGCCATTTTTTCTCCACCTGTTGAGTTGACCCGCTCTCGTCGGTTTCCTCAACCTCCTGGTGCTGCTCCTGCTGTCCCAGCTGCTGATGCTGAGGCCCCTCCAGCTGATGCTCATCCTGCTCCGGCCCCTGCCCCAGGACTTGATCAGGCATTCTACCAGCGGTTTGATGATTTCGTTGCCGTTTCCACGCAACGTCATCAGGACTCCGAGTTCCGGCACATTTCTCAGGCCCAGGTGCTGAGAAACAGTATTGCCGATCTCCACTACAGCCTGGTTCAGGATCCAGTCCGTCCACTCACTATCCTTCCACACCCGGCTTTCTCTGGTCCTCGTTTTACTGATGAGGTCACTTTTCAGTATTTCGACCCGACCACTGCTTATTTTCCTCATGATCCTCCCGGTGCGGACGACCCAGCGATGTGATGTGGATTCAGCCATGGGATAGTGGATTTAGTTTTGATTAGTTGATGCAGTTTATGTAGTAGTTTTTTTTATTTCATGTCTAAACTGTTTCAGTTAGACTTTATCAGTTGTACTTTTTGGATTATTAGTGGAACCTCTATGATATTTCAGTTTATTATGACATAGTTCATTTTATTCCAATTGTCTATGCTGTGATTACTTCTTTTTACTTCACTTTGTCTTGTCTATTGTTGGCTTCATGATTTACGGGGGAGCCTATTCATTTTACTACTTGACAAAGGGGGAGAAAAAGAGTATATACCAAACGCAAGAATCCAAAACAAAAATTTTCTCAATTTTCAGGTATTTTTGTTATTTTGTTCTATTTGATATAAATATATTTTGGTATAGACTCAAGTTTGTCAATTATCAAAATATGGGAGATTGTTGGCCCATTCCACGGTCACACCCGATTTCGATAATCAACATATACTTTAGTCAATACACAAAATATAGAAAATACTGCTAACTATTTCAGGATGCATGAAATCATATTCAACGGACGATGTACTGCATAAATCAAAGCGTCAAAGTCATCAAAATCTTCTGAAGACTCTTTTCTACTTTTATTCTGTATTTTACATTTTATTGAGTCTAGGAATTACTTTGTAAAATCAATTATGGTAATACTGGCTTAGGGTTAAAATTGTCCTCCTTTCTAGAATCCTATTTTTACCCTTTCGTATTTTCGGTTACAAATATTTCAAAAACATATTTCAAAAATATTCTTTTCAAATGATTTTACAAATAACCAAAAACCAGTTTGAAAACTGTTTTTACAAAAGATTTTTAAAATATCTCCTGACAGAACTCCCAGCCGAGTTCGGCCCGAGTTCGGTCCGAACTCTGACCGAGTTCGGTCAGTTTGTATTCAAACTTCAGTTGCCTCCAAATCTGCGAGCAACGTCTAGTTTGCGAGATATTTGCACCCGAACTCTGTCCGAGTTCTGACCGAGTTCGGTTGGTGAAAACACCTATAAATAGAGAAGAACTTTTCACTTCAAATCATCAATTCATTCTTCATCTTCTCTTCTTTACTATTCAAGTGTTTTCTAAACGATCTAAGATTTTCAAATCTCACCTACACATCTCTTAGCCAAAAGCCAGTACTATCAGAGTTGATTTAGAGTCTTTTGGTTACTCAAGAGTTGTAAGAGGTCGTTCAAGTTTCAACAACTTTTCTGTTGTGGAGCTGGTCGTGCGCTTGCCACCAAGCACGGTGTTGTGAAGCCGATCGTGCGCTTGTCACCAAGCACGGTGTTGTAAGAGATTGCAAGCTCTCAGTTAAAGCTTGTGCCATAGTGGATTAACATCGAGCAAGAGTACTCGAGACTGGATTAGTCCTCTCAGAGGGATACCAGTATACATCGCTGTGTCACTGAGTTTGATTCTCCTATCTTTATTTACTGTCTCTTACATATCTGCCATAGTTTAATTTTTTAATTGGTGATTATATTTCTGCTGCACATACGCACTCTATTCACCCCCCCTCTAGAGGTGCTCAACGATCCTACAGTGTTGAGAGCAGCCAGGAGGCATGAATATACCTCCCAGAGGATCGTGGATAGGACCGGAGGTCGGAAGCGATCTCGCGGCCAGATGAATCAGTCATCAGCACCAGCCCCGGCAGCCAGGGCTTTGACCATTGGAGCTCCGAGGCGGGCGGCCTTAGTAACGTCGGTTCAACATTCCACCCCGACGCACCCTCAGCAGCAGAAACAGAAGCAGTCTTCCGTAGTGGGATATTCACACTGCGGGAAGCCAGGGCATGTGGTATCAGAATGTCGCAGAGCATAGGGTTTGTGCTTGGTTTGTGGTGCCCCGGACCACAGGGTTGGGAACTGTCCGAACAGGGGGAGTTCATCATCAACTTTTTCTAGTCCTTCAGTTAGAGGACCAGCACCAGTCCAGCAGCAGCAGCAGCTGTAGTACCCATTCCCGAGGCCGTTACCGACGCAGGCCCAGGCATTCCAGCAGCAGAGACCGCAGCAGTATGCCCAAGCCCAAGCCCTGATCCAGAGCAGGCAAAGGAATTTTCAGCAGAGGGGACCCGCACCCAGAGGACATGGTCAAGTGCTGGCTTTGACCATGGGAGAAGAAGGAATTGCTCCAGGTGAGGTAGTGGCAGGTACTATTCTCGTCAACATCTTTCCAGCTTCAGTATTATTTGATTCTGGTGCCTCGCATTCATTTATGTCTGCACGATTTGCGACACGGGTAGGATTGGAGCCCGAGTCATTATCAGTGAGGCTCAATATACTTACTGGTAACGGACTTGTGGGAGTAGATAGAGTATTTTCCTCGTGTCGGATCGTAGTTAGCGGTAGAGAATTCCCCGCTAGATTGATAGAGTTCCCATTGGCCGATTATGATGTGGTCTTAGGGATGGATTGGTTGAGGGACCAGTATGCTAGGATAGACTGCCACATTGGCAGGGTTATTTTTAGCATTCCAGGCGAGCCAGAGTTTTCCTTTTCCCGAGGCGAAGTTGAACCTTCTCCTTCAGTGTTGCGGATGGCAATGGCAGCAGTGCAGTTACCTCGGATAGTCGAAGAGTTTCCGGATGTTTTCCTCGAAGAGCTTCCAGGGATGCCGCCAGAGTGAGAGATCGAGTTTACAATCGACTTGATTCCCGGAACAGCTCCAGTGTCAGAGAGAGTCTACAGGATGGCGCCATCAGAGCTAGAGATATTGTACAAGATGATTGAAGAACTTAGAACCAAGGGATTCATTCGTGCTAGTGGATCACCTTGGGGAGCCCCGATGCTTCTTGTGAAAAAGAAGGATGGTACGTCCAGATTGTGCGTTGATTATCGTACCTTGAACTCGGTGACAATCAAGAACAGATACCCTCTCCCGAGGATAGATGACTTGTTTGATCAACTCAGAGGGGCGTCAGTATTTTTGAAGATCGACTTGCGGTCAGGATACCACCAGATCAGAGTCAGAGAGCAGGACATCCCGAAGACAACTTTTAGATCAAGATATGGGCATTGGGAGTTCCTTGTGATGCCATTTGGAGCAACCAATGTGCCGGCTATATTCATGGACCTCATGAATCGCATCTTCATGCCTTATTTGGATAAGTTCGTGATTGTGTCAAGAGTGAAGCGGAGCATGAGCAGCATCTCCGAGTTGTCCTCCAGATTCTCAGAGAGCACCAGTTATATGCCAAGTTTAGTAAATACGAGTTCTGGCTCGATCGCATTTCGTACTTGGGCCATATCATCACCAGAGGAGGAGTAGAAGTGGATCCCCAGAAGATCGTGGCCATTGAAACATGGCCAGTACCTAGCACAGTGGCAGAAGTCCGTAGTTTTCTTGGATTGGCCGGTTACTACCGGCAATTTGTTTCAGACTTTGCTCGAATTTCTGTGCCATTGACCCAGTTGACCCGCAAGGATGTACAGTTTGCTTGGACAGCAGAATACCAGGATTCTTTTGAGAAGTTGAAGCGAGGCTTGATGACAGCTCCTATTCTCACGTTTCCAGATGGAACTGGAGGATTCTCAGTATATTGTGATGCTTCGGGCAGAGGTTTAGGATGTGTTCTGATGCAGCATGGGAAGGTAATAGCCTATGCGTCGCGACAACTTCGTGATCATGAGAGAAATTATCCAACCCATGACTTGGAGCTGGCAGCAGTAGTGTTTGCACTTAAGTTGTGGAGGCACTACTTGTACGGAGATAGGGTGGAGATCTTCACCGACCACAAGGCCTGAAGTATGTTTTCACCCAGAAGGATCTTAACATGCGTCAGAGGAGATGGCTAGAGCTACTTGTGGATTATGATGTTAACTTGCAGTATCATCCTGGGAAGGCCAACGTCGTTGCGGATGCATTGAGCAGGAGAGCCGAAGTTTATTTCCTAACAGCGCAACCAGAGCTGTTAGCCGATCTTCAGAAGATGGGTATAGAAGTTGTCCTTCCTTCCAGTGTGGCATTGATGGCCAGCATGCAAGTTCAGTCCATTATAGTCGAGAGAATCCGGATGGCGCAGTCAGCAGATTCCAAGCTTCAGCGACTCAGAACAGAGTGTGAGGCAGGACGAAGACCAGAGTTATGTATCCATGAAGACGGTACACTTCGACATGGGAAGCATCTTTGTATACCCAGTGGAGATATCAGACAGGAGATCATGACAGAGGCTCATAGTTCGCAGTATTCCATTCATCCCGGTGGTACGAAGATGTACCGTGATATCCGTCAGCACTTTTGGTGGAATGGCATGAAGAGGGAGATAGCCCGGTTTGTCTCTCGATGTTTAGTCTGCCAACAAGTTAAGGCTGAACATCAGAGACCAGCTGGACTACTTCAACCATTGCCGATTTCTGAGTGAAAATGGGAGCATATAACCATGGATTTTGTGACTGGATTGTCTAGATCCCCGGCTGGCAGAGACGCTATTTGGGTTGTCATAGACAGGCTCTCGAAGGTGGCTCACTTTCTTCCGTTCAGAGTTGGTCAGTCGACGGCTCAGCTAGCAGAGATGTACCTCAGGCAGATCGTCAGGCTTCACGGAGTACCGGTCAGTATCACCTCGGACAGAGATTCCAGATTTACGTCGCACTTTTGGCGTAGCCTGCAAGAGAGTTTGGGAACTCGCCTCCAGTTCAGCTCCGCTTATCATCCGCAGACTGGTGGCCAGTCAGAACGCACGATCCAGACTCTCGAAGATATGTTGAGATCTTGTACACTCGACTTCGGTGGTTCGTGGGAAGATCACCTGCACCTGGTGGAGTTCTCGTACAACAACAGTTTCCAAGCCAGTATCCAGATGGCTCCGTTCGAGGCATTGTATGGCAGGAAGTGCCGATCCCCGCTAGCATGGGATGATGTCGGAGAGAGGCAGATGCTCGGTCCAGAAATGATTGCTCAGACTGTTGAAGTGGTCAGAAGAGTCAGAGATCATCTTCGAGTTGTCCAAGATCGCCAGCGTCATTGGGTCGATTCCCATCGGCGACCCCTTGAATTCTCGGTCGGCGACCATGTATTCCTGAGGATTTTGCCTAACCGTGGTATCATTCGTTTCGGCGTACGGGGAAAGCTTAGTCCTAGGTATATAGGCCCGTTCGATATTCGGGAGCTAGTAGGTGATGTGTCCTATCGTCTTGCTCTTCCGCTGTCGCTAAGAGAGGTGCATGACGTGTTCCATGTATCTCAACTACGACGGTATATCCCGGACCCGAGCCACATCCTGGATCATTCGGAATTGGTTGTTGGTACCAACCTTTCGTATGAGGAGAGGCCCGTGTCTATATTGGACCGGAGAGAGAAGATACTTAAGAATAAGACTATTAGTTTAGTCCA
Source organism: Iris pallida (assembly GCA_029216955.1). NCBI lineage: Eukaryota > Viridiplantae > Streptophyta > Magnoliopsida > Asparagales > Iridaceae > Iris > Iris pallida. Next base: position 5,463,200 of record JANAVB010000400.1, read on the forward strand.
TGTTGCTTGGGGTCATCACTCTTTGGGTGAGTCAACGTGGGAGCGTGAGGATGATATCCGATCGCGATATCCCGACCTGTTTGACTCGTAAGGTATAATGTCTTCCTTATGCCTTATGCTTTCAATTCCTTGCTTGAATAAATGACTGCATGATAGACTGCTTATTATAGCATACGATTATTATAGCTTGTCCTTGCAATTCTAGCCTCTTGATTAAATTCCGAGGATGGAATTCTTTTAAGGTGGGTAGAGTTGTAATGCCTGTAGTTCGTATTACGTATCTTGGAATACGTGTACGTATTTTATTTTGTATTGCATATCTCTTGGCTTGGCTCGGTTTGTTTTGGGTTGGTTCGGCTAGGCTTGGGTTGCCTTGGTTCATCATGAACCAAGGGTAGAACCCCTACCTACCACCACCATCCCCATTTATTAACTCCTCCTCTTTCTCTCTCTTCATTATTCTTCTTCTTCTCCGCATTTACTTCTACACCTACCAGGAAGGAGAGAGAGAGAGAGAGAGAGCTTAGGCAAGTGCAAACTTGCTTCATGATGGATCTTATGTTTTATTGTTCCATCCTCTTCCTTACTAGATTCTAAGCCTCTTTAGAACTGGAAGTTTTCGGTTTTGATGGTTATATTTTTGTAGATCTAAGTTTTAAGTTCCTTCTTGTTTAGTTTTCTTGGTTTTGATCTCTAAAACTTGGTTATTTTCGAAAACTAATGGTTCTATGTTGTAGAGAATTCAATTTCATTCAGTTTTGGCTTTTGTTTCGTTTGATTTCGACTCCGGATGAGTAAGTTATGGCCATTACAAGTTTTCGGAACTTTCATGGCTGAACTTGCTGTTTGGGGACGATGAAACCCCATGCGCCGGGAACCCCATGCGCCCGGGAGGCCATGAGCCGGGAGGCCATGCGCCGTGAAGTCCCGGCAATGCATCCCTTAACTCCGAGCGTGTCATGCGCGTAGGTTCCCTACACGCATGTATTGAAGACGCAACGTGAGTTTCTCATGCGCCGATTTGTGCAGAAATCTCATGCGCCGATTTGTGCAGAAATCTCATGCGCCGATTTGTACAGAAATCTCATGCGCCGATTTGTGCAGGAATCTCATGCGCCAATTTGTGCAGGAATCTCATGCGCCGATTTGTGCAAGAATCCCATGCGCCGATTTGTGCAAGAATCTCATGCGCCGATTTGCGCAGGAATCCCATGCGCCGATTTGTACAGGAATCCCATGCGCCGATTTGTGCAGGAATCCCATGCGCCGATTTGTGCAGGAATTCACTGTTTTTGCCTGTTTAAGTTATTTTGTAGCTAGAATCTTGAAAAACTTAAAACATAAAAGTTGTAGATCTTTTCCTTGGCTTCAAGAATATGTTATTAGTTATTTTATATAATCTTTCTCATTCATGATAATGTAAGAATAGAACACGATAGTGGCTCGCTGTGGCACACTCTTGACAAGTAAACTGACATGACAAGTATGAAATACCTGGACACCGTGGGCGATTGTGTTTGTAATAAACTGGTACTGTCTTGCATCATGTCTAGGATGGAGATCCCTGAGTACCACGGTCAGGGGTACCTACTGGAATTGACTAAGGCTAATTAACTAGAATGATTCAGTAGTCATGAAGAGATTCCCAGCTACAGGCAATCCCGTTATCTGGGCGCACTAACGGATATGTAGCCTACCGACGAGTAGGGCACATTTCCAGCACACAGTTACGTGTTGCATTCTTCATAACGGATATTCGACCCGGATAACCTGGATGGTCTGCAGGGCTTGTGGCTGTTGGGATAATCTCATTGCATCTTGCTAGTAACTAGGCCTGTGATAACCCTAGTTAGTTAAAAGTATCAAGCCGTACTCTTGATTGGCCGTGATTGATTGGATGAAGTTTATTCCAGCTTAATCTTATCCTGATCCTGTACAAGATTGTATCAGGACATGATTTCTTGTATCGATAAATGATGGGATACCAAGTTCTGTTCAGATGAAGGGTTACAACCCCGGTCCTTGTTTGGTTTAAGGGTTGTAACTTGGCTATCTGAATAGTTCCATGGTTATCTTATCATATATCGTCCTGCTTATTGTGCCCGCCTTAACAATAAAGATCAGGGGTCCAGTTCTGTTCAGGCGAAGGGTTACAACCCCGGTCCTTGTTTGGTTTAAGGGTTGTAACCTGGCTCCCGGAGCAGTTCTGTATCCTCTCTTCGTTTATTGTCTTATTGTAACCCCCTGTCATGCTCGTCATGTTTTACCTTTACTTCAATACCATGATTATTTATACTGGCCTTAACAATAAAGATCAGGGGTCCAGTTCTGTTCAGGCGAAGGGTTACAACCCCGGTCCTTGTTTGGTTTAAGGGTTGTAACCTGGCTTCCGGAGCAGTTCTGTGTCCTCTTTTCGTTTATTGTCTTGTTACCTTATCAATAGTAATTGATGCGGGTTTCTATTCAGGCGAAGGATTGCAACCCCGGTCCTTGTTTGGTTTAAGGGTTGCAGTCTGGCTACTTGAATGGTTTCTCCGTGTTCAATATATTATTGTTATCTCAGCTATTATCACTATCTTTTAATTACCTTTACTATTTATTTGTGATATGCTGGTTTTAGTTCCTAAGTGAAGCCTCCTTTGTGTCACTTGCTCTTTCTGGGGTCTGACCCAGCTAGTTTTGTGTGGCCAGATATCGGAACAGCACCAGAGGATCTACCTACTATCCAGCCAGATGGTGACCACCAGGCGTAACCCTGGCAACGAGTGGGTTTCTTTTTGTCCTCCCACTTTATTGTAAAATTATTCTTTTGAGGCGTTTAGCCGACGAGCACGTGTTAGCTCGATTGCCCTTTATTTACTGTCAGCCTACGGGCTGTAACATGATTGACAGATCCTAGGGTTGATCATGTATGACTGAACTCTTGCTAGTCCTGACATTTTGTACGACTAGCTTCATGATCATCCAATATATAATGTATGGGACGCCTTGCTATTATATATTTGGTGCTCTGACATCTTGTAACTACTATTACTTGCTTGTGATTGAGACAATAGGCTTGTTCATGACCATAGAAGACTGTTGGCTTGTAGTTAAACCCTCATGTATCTAGACAGCCGTGACCGTATAGCGAGGTGGGTTGCACTTCAATATACGTAGCTGGCTATGTACGCCCCCGCTCTCCAGTATTCTGGTTCTGGGGCGTGACATCCCTCTTCATGCCATTCCACCAGAAGTGCTGACGAATATCACGGTACATCTTCGTACCACCAGGATGAATGGAATACTGCGAACTGTGAGCCTCAGCCATGATCTCATGTCTGATATCTCCACTCGGTACACAAAGACGGTTGCCATGTCGAAGTGTACCATCTTCATGAATGCATAACTCTGGTCTCCGTCATGCCTCGCACTCTGCTCTGAGTCGCTGAAGCCTAGAATCTGCTGACTGCGCCATCCGAATCCTCTCGACTATAGTGGAATGAACCTGTATGTTGGCCATCAATGCCATAATGGAAGGGAGAACAACTTCTATACCCATCTTCTGAAGATCTGCTAACATCTCTGGTTGTGCTGTTAGGAAATAAACTCCGGCTCTCCTGCTCAATGCATCTGCTACAACGTTGGTCTTCCCAGGATGATACTGCAAGTTGACATCATAATCCACAAGTAGCTCCAGCCATCTTCTCTGACACATATTAAGATCCTTCTGGGTGAAAACATACTTCAGGCTCTTGTTGTCACGACCCGTTACCCAAATTGTTGGGCCGGGCCGAGCCATGTCCAGCCTACGCTTGGTTAAAGTGCAGTAAGCTGTTCTAAGAATAGACAATAAATGATCTAAGCTACTTACTGTTCTAAAATCACATTTAAATGTTCATCACAACACATCATCTATAAGCAAAGGTAATATAAGCACAGACTTAATAATACATAACCAAAGTATCTAACTGGAGACAAAGTCCAGTATCCAAATATAAGTACAGACAAAGTCTAGGTCCCAAAACACAAGAAAGATAACTAAGCAAGGTTCCCTGCTGGGGCCTCTACTGGAGCAAAGGCCAGGTCCTCAAAATCAGTGCCATAATATGTAACACATAGCATTTCATCCTCGAAAAGTGAACCTACAACGTTATCCTGTCAGGACGGGAGCAAGTACAACCTCTACAACTAAAGTACTGAACATATAATGAAAGAGATGTACAACAAAAAATATGGTGTGATAAGTCTATAAAACAGGGAATACTAGAAACATGGCCTCATGTTACAACTGGGGTCACAATATCATAGTAACATATGGAACATGGCATACCTGGAATCATGGTATATCTCATAATCTATCATGGCAAGGATACATATGTCATAAAGACAGATGTATATGTAATATTTAAAACTGTAGCAGATACGTGATCGGTCAATAGATGTACAATGTGCTGGGGCACATAATGAAATGTACTTTCGTACAAGTGTAAAGGCGATAGATGTACATACGTATAATTACAGCTTTGAGAGTAAGGCCTACGGCGCAGTAACATATAAAATAAAACTTTGCTCGGTACTGTAGAGGGGGCATGATCACGTACTCAACTATCAGTTTTCCCATAACCCATATTCTAACATGTGAGAGATACGAGAACAGTAAAAACATGTGAGAGATACTGGGATCGGTATAAAGCACGGTAGGTACTAATAGCAGTAAAACAGGTAAAAGTACTGAGAGCAGTAAAACATGTGAATACTCGGGCAGATATAAGCATAGTGAAACATGTACGGGAAACCAGTAAGAAGCATGTGAAGATATGATAACTGTCCTAAGCATGGTAGGGACTAAATTAATGTAACATGTGAAGATTTAACTTGCTACCTCGGTTAATACATGTTCTAGCATTAAAAGACAGTAAATGAGTTTGTAGATGTACTTGCCTCAAGCAAAGCAAGAATACTAGTACGAAGATATAGATGTCCGGTATCCTGTCAATAATGATATGCAAACTCAGTTCTAAGCTATGTTCAATATTACACTAGTGGTGTGACACGACTCCTAACTGGATACTAGTCAAGTGGGGACCTAGCATAAAAGTCTAATGTGGAGTGCCACTATACATAAACTAACTTTCTAGGATCTTTACACTAGTGCGGGGTGAGTTCCAATACGTCTATAACTCAAAACAACACAAAATATTAAAAGTCGTAATTATTCAATAAATAAAACAAACTGTACACTAAGTTCCAATAATTTTTGAGATAGACAAAAAGCTTAAATATATATAAAATAAAGTACCAAAATGATCCTTGTTAATTATAGAAATTTATACTAATTTTTATGGAATTTATAAACCTTCATAAATATTTATTAAAAATTAGCAAACATAAATATACTGAAAATAAATTCTGTTTTTCCATTTTTATAAAATACCAAAAGTACTTATTAAATGCTGGAAAAATTATAATAAATTATCTAAATTAACATAGTATTTAAATACAATTTTTCTAAGATTTTTACAGCAATTAAAAATATATATATAAATTCAAAACCAGAAAGTAGCAATTTATGGAAAAATAATTAATTATAAATTAAGGATAATACATAATCAAAATCTACAGATGTTGTCGGATGATAAAATAAATATCACCAACGTGTCCAGAACGGTCAAATCAGCTAGGATAGCCTACCCATAAGTCCAATTTGGACACAGGGGTAAAACGATAATTTCGGATCAAAATGATGTCCGCCGTTGGACACACTTTGCACCAAAAAGCGTGTCGGGATAGAAGTCTACAAAACCTAGCAAATTATATGTCCACGAATCCAGAATGATGATACGAACCCAACGGTATATCCGAAATAGGATTCCGATGTGCCGATCTCAAAATGATACGTTGACACGGACACTTGGTATCCGATTTGCACGGAAATACGTGCTGGAGCAAACGTCTTCAAAACTCAGCAAATTATATGTCAACGAGTCCAGAATGATGATACGAACTCAACGGTATATCTGGAATTGGATTCCGATGAGCCGATCTCAAAGTGACCCGTTGACTCGAAAAGTGGGACCCGTTTTGCACCGAAATGCGTGCCAGGGCCCACGTTCTCCAAATCAAGAAAATTTTATATGAAAACATGCCAGAACGACGCCACGAGTCTACTGGTGGTGTCAGAAATTGAATCCGGAGTCCCGGGTTCAAAAATGGAATTTAACAAGTGTAAATTAAAGAATTCGGACGGCCAACTTTGGCGTCGAATTCGACCAATCGAACGTGCTTAAAATGAAACGAAATCTAAAGGAGACAGGAAGATGGTTATACCAGCTGCGCACAGGAACTGGTAGTGCGCCAACCGGAGCTGCGACGGCGAAGTTACGAGCCGACGAAGTCGGCTCCACGAAACTGTCCAAAAATAGTTCAATTTAAAACGTCAACTTGGTGGCCAGTTTTGAGGTATCAAACGACGTAATTAACGGACAAAAATTGAGGGGAGTGAAGAGCTATAAACCGAGATTGCGACGGAGCAAAAAGTTCACTGATCCAACGGTCGGATCTCCCAGAAAACGCGCACGAAGTTGCTGTCCCGGGCGCAAATTCTGACTTCGTTTCCGAGCGCGCGCCGACGGGATTCCGTGCAAAACGCACGAATCGCCTACGTGGCTCGTCGGGGTGGGTGGCGGTGGCCAGGGGGAGGTCGCCTAGGGCTCGCGCACTGGTGGGGGGTCGCGGTGGCAGTGTGCGACGGCGGCGGTGATCGCCGGCGCGCGTGGCTGTGCGCGCGCGCGTGCGGCCACTGCTGCACGCTGCTGCTGCTGTTGGTTGCAGCTGCTGCTGCGGCGGCTTGGTACGGCGGTGCATCACCGGAGCATGGCGGGGGGGCTGTGCGGTGGTGGCGGCGGTTCGGGTGATGTTGGTGGCGGGTTGGTGATGGCAATGGAAGATGATGATGATGATGATGATGGTGGGAATGAGGGTGATGGAAGAATGGAGAAGGAGGAGGATGGGGGCTGTGTCGGGGAGGCTGGTGGCTGAGGGTGGTCGGCGACCATGGGGGGTTCGGCCGAGTGAGAGGAGAGGGAGAGTGTGGGTTTGTGTTTTGTAAGGAGAGTGGGAGAGAGAGATTAGCATGGGTGTGTGTGTATATAAATAGGAAGAGAGAGAGAGAGAGAGAGATGTAGAGAAAATATAAAGAGAGGGAAAAGTAGGTCGGCCAAAGGGGGGGGTGTGTGTGAGCTGGTGTATGGGGATGGTGAGGTGTGTTGGTGTTTGTAAATAATTGAAGAGAGAGAGATGTAGAGAATATATATATATATATATATATATATATATATATATATATATATATATATATATATATATATATATATATATATATATATATATATATATATATATATATATATATAGGATATTTATAAAGTGGAGAGAGAAAAATAGATATTTAAAATAGAAAAATAGGAAAATTATGTGGGGTATTTATGCAGTCATGAGAGTACAACAGGGAGCTTGGGTTCGGGTTCGGTCGAGCCGGGTCGGGTCAAAATCGGACAGGGGACAATAATCGAATTAAATTATGGGTATTTATAATCATGGGTAAATAAATAACATGCGGGGACTCCAATAAATGAGACAAAAGTTTCATGTGGGTAGTAGGCTTCGTATAGGCCACGTCCATACTTTGGGTTGACAGGTTGGATCGATGTCGGGTCCCGAAATTAAATTGGAAAATAAATCAGGTTTTACGGTAGAAAATAAATCGGCCTAAATTGACCCGAAAGTTGTGCGGAGAAAATGAAGCACAAAATGGAGTGTCTGAGTGGGACACGAAGGTCATGGGTGGAGAGCGTCTCGAGTAGATCATTCATGAGAAGTTGGTTCTGGGAAAACGATTGGTCTGGTGCTCCTAAATTAAAAGTCACGGTAACGTGCAAACGAAGATCAAAAATAAAAGTGGGAATAATTATTCAATGATTAATTGGTCTAAGTTGACCCGAAGTTGTGCGATACAAAAAGAGCACAAGGGAACGAATTCAAGTGGGACATGATATATCAAAACGAAGATAATCTTGTCTACTTCAAAACCCATGAAGAGAGTTTACAGAGATTGGCATCCCTAACACTCCAGAAGTCAAAGTCATAAAGAGGTACATTAATGATCAAAATAATTAAATAAATAAAATATTTATCGATAATAATTCATTTAGAAAAATTTAAAACAGCCCTGAAATTCAGGGGGCTTACATCCTACCCACCTTACAAAAATTTCGTCCTCGAAATTAAAAATCATCCAACCGGTCAAACTATAACATGTAGCTGCTCTGGCTACGATACTCAATCTGCTATCCTTGTAATCATCTCTTATGTTTCTCCTACAATCTTTTTGGTTCAGGTTCAACAAAGTCCTTCTATCATAAAATTCGTCATATATCCTTTAGAATCTTCCATACTAACATGGAACATTTATGTATACCCTAAACTATAGGTCATTCTTTGGGTATGTCTATAAGCCTAAAATGCTTAATCATCAACCATATTTTCAACCTCAATTGTAAATACTGGATTTCCTTATCGTATCCTAAGTATCCATATTCTATCAATCCACAGTTCCTTAGCATCATTTATCGTCAATCCTTTCCTACAGTTTCTCCTTGAAATCATACGTTCAATTCTTATCCTTGGCGTAGAGCCTCCTTCTATTTACTCAACAAGTCCTCCGAATATAAATCCTCGATTTCAAAACTCCCGATTTATTAATTACCAAAGTACATATGTCTTTGCCTTGTTCCTTGTCTTTTTAACTGATATCTTCCCGATCTCGTACGCAATATCACATCTCATTCTAACATATTCTATATCAATCCACATATCGGTCTACCCTCTAATCACATGTAATTAGCTATAGATAACCAACCAAAATTCTACAAATGCTAAATCCTCAACTGCTAAGCACAAGATTCTAATCCTTAATTCATAGTCACAACAATATAATATCTCATTTATCCATCTTAGATACCCTATCATCGAGTCATACTATCAATACAATCATTCTTAATGGTTTCCAAGTTTACTACAGTCAGTCACTTCTACTCGTCCTATAAACTTAATCCAACCAATCCCTAGGAAAAGTATTTATCACAAACACATAATACATTTATAGTTATACTTACAGAATCAGTTAACAAGGTTTGGCTATTTCGGTCGTCTATCAAATAGAAGGTTACAAGGCCTAAAACTGGGTCAAACAATCCATAACAGTGTCCAAACAAGTTAAAGGGTCAAGCAAGACAGAAAAGTTTATCGAAATATTTTCAAGAATGGTACGAAGACAACGAGATGTATAATGAGAAGAATTACCAAAGAGGTTAACGAAAAAGAGTTTAGTCAAGTCATAGGAAAGATAGAACACAAAAATAATTATGTCCAAAAGATAACATGAAAGCAATTCTATTGGAGAGTTCTAGAGAACCTGCAATTCTAGTTGTAGATGTAGATAGAACAGAGTTAATCAAGACGAAGAAGAATGATGGTAAGAATTTGTTCTTGCTCAATCGGTCATAACGAAGTGAACCAAGTTGAGATATGATCTGATAACCATACACGTCTTCCTGAAATCATGTTGCCAGAATTCTCGCCACACCAGTAAGCTTAGATACAATAAACGGTAGAGTCATAACTAAGGTATATACCCTATAATCATGTTATCTAGAATCCTCGCCACGCCAACCGGTATGGCTGCGAGAAAATCTAAATTCTATGAATAGGATAGTATATCCGAAATCAGGCTCTATGTTTTTGTCATACCAGCTAATATGGCTGCGATAAATTCTAAACTCCATAAATAAAGTAGACGTTTACCTTATCAGGATATATCATAATTCAATCCACAAAATTTATCACGATGCAAGATCAAAGTTAACAACGAAAATCAGAAATTAAATTCAACAACGAATTTAAAGGAGAGTAAATGGAAACAGGTGAAAACATATTTCTAGGTAAGATTAGAGTGAGATCCTCAGGGGTCATCCCAAGGGTACAAACTTGGTCTAAATTGTAACATACTGAATTTCAAACAAGATACTAAATACAGAAAACGGTCCTATGCTGTGATGAGTTCTCCTATGTTGCAATCCTAGAAATCCTCTAGGTGTTCTAAATGTTATTCCTAGTGTTAACAAGTTGTTCTAGATCCTAATTGCAGGCATGCTTGGTACAATAACGTAACCAAACAACTTAAGTCGAGACCTGCATGGGCCGCCAAAAAAATATGTTACGACCCGTTACCCAAATTATTGGGCCGGATCGAGCCATGTCCAGCCTACGTTTGGTTAAAGCGCAGTAAGCTGTTCTAAGAATAGACAATAAATGATCTAAGCTACTAACAGTTCTAAAATCACATTTAAATGTTCATCACAACACAGCATCTATAAGCGAAGGTAACATAAGCACAGACTTAATAATATATAACCAAAGTATCTAACTGGAGACAAAGTCCAGTATCCAAATATAAGTACAGACAAAGTCTAGGTCCCAAAACACAAGAAAGATAACTAAGCAAGGTTCCCCGCTGGGGCCTCTACTGGAGCAAAGGCCAGGTCCTCAAAATCAGTGCCATAATATGTAACACATAGTATTTCATCCTCGAAAAGTGAACCTACAACGTTATCCTGTCAGGACGGGAGCAAATACAACCTCTACAACTAAAGTACTGAACATATAATGAAAGAGATGTACAACAAGAAACATGGTGTGATAAGTCTATAAAACAGGAAATACTAGAAACATGGCCTCATGTTACAACTGGGGTCCCAATATCATAGTAACACATGGAACATGGCATACCTGGAATCATGGTATATCTCATAATCTATCATGGCAAGGATACATATGTCATAAAGACAGATGTATATGTAATATTTAAAACTGTAGCAGGTACGTGATCGGTCAATAGATGTATAATGTGCTGGGGCACATAATGAAATGTACTTCCGTACAAGTGTAAAGGCGATAGATGTACATACGTACAATTACAGCTTTGAGAGTAAGGCCTACGGCGCAGTAACATATAAAATGAAACTTTGCTCGGTACTGTAGAGGGGGCATGATCACGTACTCAACTATCAGTTTCCCCATAACCCATATTCTAACATGTGAGAGATACGAGAACAGTAAAAACATGTGAGAGATACTGGGATCGGTATAAAGCACAGTAGGTACTAATAGCAGTAAAACAGGTGAAAGTACTGAGAGCAGTAAAACATGTGAATACTCGGGCAGATATAAGCATAGGGAAATATGTACGGGGAACCAGTAAGAAGCATGTAAAGATATGATAACTGTCCTAAGCATGGTAGGGACTAAATTAATGTAACATGTGAAGATTTAACTTGCTACCTCGGTTAATACATGTTCTAGCATTAAAAGACAGTAAATGAGTTTGTAGATGTACTTGTCTCGAGCAAAGCAAGAATACTAGTACGAAGATATAGATGTCCGGTATCCTGTCAATAATGATATACAAACTCAGTTCTAAGCTATGTTCAATATTACACTAGTGGTGTGACACGACTCCTAACTGGATACTAGTCAAGTGGGAACCTAGCATAAAAGTCTAATGTGGAGTGCCACTATACACAAACTAACTTCCTAGGATCTTTACACTAGTGCGGGGTGAGGTCCAATACGTCTATAACTCAAAACAACACAAAATATTAAAAGTCGTAATTATTCAATAAATAAAACAAACTGTACACTAAGTTCCAATAATTTTTGAGATAGACAAAAAGCTTAAATATATATAAAATAAAGTACCAAAATGATCCTTGTTAATTATAGAAATTTATACTATTTTTTTAGGAATTTATAAACCTTCATAAATATTTATTAAAAATTAGCAAACATAAATATACTGAAAATGAATTCTGTTTTCCCATTTTTATAAAATACCAAAAGTACTTATTAAATACTGAAAAAATTATAATAAAATATCTAAATTAACATAGTATTTAAATACAATTTTTCCAAGATTTTTACAGTAATTAAAAAAATATATATAAATTCAAAACCAGAAAGTAACAATTTATGGAAAAATAATTAATTATAAATTAAGGATAATACATAATCAAAATCTACAGATGTTGTCGGATGATAAAATAAATATTACCAACGTGTCCAGAACGGTCAAATCAGCTAGGATAGCCTACCCATAGGTCCAATTTGGACACAAGGGCAAAACGGTAATTTCGGATCAAAATGATGTCCGCCGTTGGACACACTTTGCACCGAAAAGCATGTCGGGATAGAAGTCTACAAAACCTAGCAAATTATATGTCCACAAATTTAGAATGATGATACGAACCCAACGGTATATCCGAAATAGGATTCCGATGTGCCGATCTCAAAATGATACGTTGACACGGACACTTGGTATCCGATTTACACGGAAATGCGTGCCGGAGCAAACGTCTTCAAAACTCAGCAAATTATATGTCAACGAGTCCAGAATGATGATACGAACTCAACGGTATATCCAGAATTGGATTCCGATGAGCCGATCTCAAAGTGACCCGTTGACTTGAAAAGTGGGACCCGTTTTGCACCGAAATGCGTGTCAGGGCCCACGTTCTCCAAATCAAGCAAATTTTATATGAAAATATGCCAGAACGACGCCACGAGTCTACTGGTGGTGTCAGAAATTGAATCCGGAGTCCCGGGTTCAAAAATAGAATTTAACAAGTGCAAATTAAAGAATTCGGACGGCCAACTTTGGCGTCGAATTCGACCAACCGAACGTGCTTAAAATGAAACGAAATCTAAAGGAGACAGGAAGATGGTTATACCAGCTGCGCACAGGAACTGGTAGCGCGCCAACCGGAGCTGCGACTACGAAGTTACGAGCTGACGAAGTCGGCTCCACGAAACTGTCCAAAAACAGTTCAATTTAAAACGTCAACTTGGTGGCCAGTTTTGAGGTATCAAACGACGTAATTAACGGACGAAAATTGAGGGGAGTGAAGATCTATATACCGAGATTGCGACGGAGCAAAAAGTTTGCCGATCCAACGGTCGGATCTCCCAGAAAACGCGTACGAAGTTGCTGTCCCGGGCACGAATTCTGACTTCGTTTCCGAGAGCGCGCCGACGGGATTCCGTGCAAAACGCACGAATCGCCTACGTGGCTCGTCGGGGAGGGTGGCGGTGGCCAGGGGGAGGTCGCATAGGGCTCGCGCACTGGTGGGGGGTCGCGGTGGCGGTGTGCGACGGCGGCGGTGATCGCCGGCGCACATGGCCGTGCGCGCGCGCGTGCGGCCACTGCTGCACGCTGCTGCTGCTGTTGGTTGCAGTTGCTGCTGCGGCGGCTTGGTGCGGCAGCGCACGGCGGCGCGTCGTCGGAGCACGGCGTGGGGGGCTGTGCGGTGGTGGCGGCGGTTCGGGTGTTGTTAGTGGCGGGTTGGTGATGGCAATGGAAGATGATGATGATGATGATGATGGTGGGAATGAGGGTGATGGAAGAATGGAGGAGGAGGATGGGGGCTGTGTCGGGGAGGCTGGTGGCTGAGGGTGGTCGGCGGCCATGGGGGGTTCGACCGAGTGAGAGGAGAGGGAGAGTGTGGGTTTGTGTTTTGTAAGGAGAGTGGGAGAGAGAGATTAGCATGGGTGTGTGTGTATATAAATAGGAAGAGAGAGAGAGAGAGAGATGTAGAGAAAATATAGAGAGAGGGAAAAGTAGGTCGGCCAAAGGAGGGGGGTGAGCTGGTGTATGGGGATGGTGAGGTGTGTTGGTGTTTGTAAATAATTGAAGAGAGAGAGATGTAGATATATATATATATATATAAAAATATATATATATATATATATATATATATATATATATATATATATATATATATATATATATATATATATATATATAGGATATTTATAAAGTGGAGAGAGAAAAATAGATATTTAAAATAGGAAAAATAGGAAAATTATGTGGGGTATTTATGCAGTCATGAGAGTACAACAGGGAGCTTGGGTTCGGGTTCGGTCGAGCCGGGTCGGGTCAAAATCGGACAGGGGGCAATAATCGAATTAAATTATGGGTATTTATAATCATGGGTAAATAAATAACATGCGGGAACTCCAATAAATGAGACACAAGTTTCATGTGGGTAGTAGGCTTCGTATGGGCCATGTCCATACTTTGGGTTGACAGGTTGGATCGATGTCGGGTCCCGAAATTAAATTGGAAAATAAATCAGGTTTTACGGTAGAAAATAAATCGGCCTAAATTGACCCGAAAGTTGTGCGGAGAAAATGAAGCACAAAATGGAGTGTCTGAGTGGGACACGAAGGTCATAGGTGGAGAGCGTCTCGAGTAGATCATTCATGAGAAGTTGGTTCTGGGAAAACGATTGGTCTGGTGCTCCTAAATTAAAAGTCACGGTAACGTGCAAACGAAGATCAAAAATAAAAGTAGGAATAATTATTCAATGATTAATTGGTCTAAGTTGACCCGAAGTTGCGCGATACAAAAAAAGCACAAGGAAACGAATTCAAGTGGGACATGATATATCAAAACGAAGATAATCTTGTCTACTTCAAAACCCATGAAGAGAGTTTACAGAGATTGGCATCCCTGACGCTCCAGAAGTCAAAGTCATAGAAAGGTACATTAATGATCAAAATAATTAAATAAATAAAATATTTATCGATAATAATTCATTTAGAAAAATTTAAAATAGCCCTGAAATTCAGGGGGCTTACACTTGTGGTCGGTAAAAATCTCCACCCTATCTCCATACAAGTAGTGCCTCCACAACTTAAGTGCAAACACTACTGCTGCCAGCTCCAAGTCATGGATTGGATAATTCTTCTCATGATCACGAAGTTGTCGTGACGCATAAGCTATTACCTTACCATTCTGCATCAAAACACATCCCAAACCTCTACCTGAAGTATCACAATACACTGAGAATCCTCCGGTTCCATCTGGAAGTGTGAGAATAGGTGCCGTCATCAAGCCTCGCTTCAGCTTCTCAAAAGAATCTTGGCATTCTGCTGTCCAAGCAAACCGTGCATCCTTGCGGGTCAACTGGGTCAAGGGCGTCGAAATCCGAGCAAAGTCCGAAACAAATCGTCGGTAGTAGCCGGCCAAGCCAAGAAAACTGCGAACTTCTGCAACTGTGCTGGATATTGGCCATGTCTCAATGGCCACGATCTTCTGGAGATCCACTTCCACTCCTCCTCTGGTGATGATATGACCCAAGTATGAAATGCGATCGAGCCATAACTCACATTTAATGAACTTGGCATATAACTGATGCTCTCGGAGAATCTGAAGAACCACTCGAAGATGCTGCTCATGCTCTGCTACACTCTTACTGTAGACCAGGATGTCGTCTAGGAACACAATCACGAACTGGTCTAAATACGGTATGAAGATGCGATTCATGAGGTCCATGAATACAGCCGGCGCATTGGTTGCTCCAAAGGACATCACAAGGAACTCTCAATGCCCATATCTGGATCTAAAAGCTGTCTTCGGGATGTCCTGCTCTCTGACTCTGATCTGATGATATCCTGAGCGCAAGTCAATCTTTGAAAATACTGCTGCCCCCTTGAGTTGATCAAACAAGTCATCTATCCTCGGAAGAGGGTATCTGTTCTTGATTGTCACTTAGTTCAAGGTACGATAATCAACACATAACCTGGATGTACCATCCTTCTTTTTCACAAGAAGCATCGGGGCTCCCCAAGGCGATCCACTTGCACGAATGAATCCCTTGGTCCTAAGTTCTTCAATCATCTTGTACAATATCTCCAACTCTGACGGCGCCATTCTGTAGACTCGCTCTGACACTGGGGCTGTCCCAGAAATCAAGTCAATGGTAAACTCGATCTCCCGCTCCAGCGGCATCCCTGGAAGCTCTTCTGGGAAAACATCTGGGAACTCCTCAACTATCCGAGGTAACTGCACCGCTGCTACTGCCATCTGCAATATTGGAGGAGAAGGTTCAACCTCGCCTCGGGAGAAAGAAAACTCTGGCTCACCTGGAATGCTAAAAACAACCCTGCCAATATGGCAGTCTATTCTAGCATACTGGTTCCTCAACCAATCCATCCCTAAGACCACATCATAATCGGCCATCGGGAACTCAATCAATCTAGCGGGGAATTTTCGACCGCTAACTACGATCCGACACGAGGAAAACACTCTATCTACTCCCACAAGTCCGTTACCAGTAAGTATATTGAGCCTTACTGATAATGACTCAGACTCCAATCCTATCCGTGTCGCGAATCGTGCAGACATAAATGAATGCGATGCCCCAGAATCAAATAAAGCTGAAGCGGGAAAGGAGTTGACAAGAATAGTACCTGCCACTATCTCTCCTGGTGCCAATCATTCCTCTACGGTCATTACCATAGCCTGACCATGCCCTTGGGGTGCTGGTCCCCTCTGCTAAAATCCTCGCTGCCTGTTCTGGATCTGGGCTTGTACGTACTGCTGGGGGTGTTATTGCTGCAATGCCTGGGACTGAGGCGGTAAGGGCCTCTGAGGCTGATACTGCTGCTGCTGGACTGGTGCTGGTCCTCTCACCAAAGAGCTAGAAAGGTTGGACGATGATGAACTACCCCTATTCGGGTAGGATCCAACCTTTTGATCTGCTGCTTCACAAGCAAGGCACAATCCCTGCACCCTGCGACATTCTGCTACCACATGGCCGGGCTTCCCGTAATGAGAACATCCCACCGTGGAAGAGTGCTTCTGCTTCTGCTGCTGGGGTTACGTCGGGGCTGAATGCTGAACCGACGTCACTGAGGCCGCCCACCTCGGAGCTCCAATGGTCAAAGCCCTAACTGCCGGGGCTGGTGCTGATGACTGATTCATCTGACCGTGAGATCTCTTCCGACCTCCGGCCCTATCCACGATCCTCTGGGAGGTATACTCATGCCTCCTAGCTGCCTTCAAGACTGCATCAAAAGTCTGATGCTCAAACTGCTCCACTGCCAATAAAATCTTGAGATGGAGCCCCTGTAGGAACCGCTGGGCTCTATTATACTCGGTTGCCACCAAGGTGGGAGCAAACCGACTGAGCCTAGAAAACTCGGCCGCATATCCGTCGACCGTCCTGCCCATCTGCTTCAGATTGGTAAACCTCGTCTGTAGATCGTACCGAGCTACAGCATCAAAATATTTGGTCTGGAATCTCTCCCTGAATACTGCCCAAGCAATGGGTGTTGCTAATCCCACGGCCTGCGCCGCCCACCAGCTGCGGGCAAGATCTAACAACTGCAGGCGCACTACGGCCACCTTCTCGTTCTCTGGGGTCCTGGCGGCTTCTAGAATCACCTCTGTGTCCTGAAGCTAAGCATCTGCGGCGATAGCATCTTCGCTGCCATCAAAGAATGGAGGGTTCAAGCGCTTGAAGCTGTTGGCCGCACTGTTCCCTGGATGACCACCTCTGGTCAAAGCATCTGTCACTGCCTGGTGCAAGGCATTTCCTCGTCGATCTTGGAAAGCTATCAAGGTCCTGATGAGACCTACCAAAGTGCTATCATCAGGTTCTGCAGGCTGAACTGGTGGCTCTCCTCCAGTAGGCACGACTCTGGAGGCTACTCCCGAATGCTGGGCTTGATCTCCGAGTTGCTGCTGGTCCACGAGTGTCACGACCCGCACCCACTGTGTGGGTACAAGAACGTAACAACGCCCAGCCTACGCCGCAGAGTCGGCGGTAGAACGTTGTTCTAGGTCATGAACTATAACTACATAACATGAATATACTCTCCAAAAGGAGGCCAACACAGAGGTACAACTCAATCACAATCTAAGGTAGAATGTAGCACGATGGAAATAGATAAGAAATCCTCAACTGAGGTACAGCAGAAATAAATAACAAGTCTCAACATCTATAAAATATACAACTCTGAAAATAAAGACAACAGTTTAAACATGAAAAGAAAGGACAGTCTAAGCTATCTACACTATACAAGGTATCATCCTGAGCAGCTGCCTGAACCTCCCCAGGGGTCCAGGTCGCGAGTGTCAACTAGGCAAACTCCAAGTAAGGGTGCAGGGTTCCTCATCATCCTCTGTAAAATTTTCAACAAGTCCAGTCAGGACGGGAACGAGCACAAAACATCTCACGCAGTTCATATCATGTTAGGAAATATAAATCATGCAATAGAGTAAGGTACATAAAATGCTGAAAGAAGAATGTATATGAAAACAGCAGAGATTTAATAATGGGAAATATCTATATATGATAAGTAAGAACTGTAAGCAACATGTGATTTAGAGCACAATATGGTTATGTAAACGGGTTAGGTTATACAATAAAATGGGACTCCTTTGTACGTGGGTGTACAATGGACATATACAATTTCTTATACAATAGGATTGTTCACATAACCAATTCTACTCTCCCTCCCCAATCAATACACAAGGATCCAATTCAGTTACGTTACCTTATACAATGGCTTGTACAATAGCTTGTACAATGGCTCAATGTGATAATGAGAGTACAATATGCACAATGAGTGTACAATGATAAGGGTATTCAATAAATGCAATATGTAAGTGAAACTTACATCACAATATGTATTTAGTGAATACAAGGAGATAACATCTCAGAAGAAGATCATATAGTACCAATCCGTGATAACAACGTGTCAGCATCAAGTACAGTAATCTAGAGCAAGAATGTAAATCCAGACAAGTATGAAACGGTCAGAGAATGTACTCGCCTCGTATCTGAATGTCTGAAGTAAATGTACTGTCCGAGATGAGGTACCTGACTCCTAGTTAGAGCAACACAAGTCAAGATGTATACAGGGGATGATAATAGTAATCTATAATGCATCTGCATGCTGTCTAGGTCAAACTAGACTAAAGTCAACACTTGGTCAACTCTAGTCAACCACACTAGTCAACTAGGTCAAGTCCTAGCCCAACAAGTCTAATAAGTCTTACTAGGCCTAACCAAGCCTAGTCTAGCAAGCACACACCAATCACAAGGCTATACAAGCCAAACACAAGCCACACATCAAGGCACATCATATTCATGCATATTCAACATTATATATATATATAAAAAGAGAGGAAGGAACTAACATGTAAGCTATGTGTGTGTGTGAACATGGATGTGTACATGAAGAGAGAATTCAACACTAGGCCCTATATCTTTGTACCCACATATATACCTATCTATACACACACACACACACACACACACACACACACATATATATATATATATATATATATATATATATATATATATATATATATATATATATATATATATATATATATATAAAAATATACACAATAGGATATGTGCCTAAACACATAGCTATCACACATATAGAAATTCCTTACACTTTACACATATATACACATAGGTTAGACATGCTATATATAGCTATAGGCACACTACATATATAGAAATATGTTCATACATTGTATTTACATAGAGAGATGATAACATGTGATGTGTGTGTGTGAGAATGTCAAACATACCATGTGTGTGTACATTATAAAATGTGTGTGTGTGCTAGAGGGTGAAGTTCATTCTCAGTTTAGTTCCACATTTACATATAAACTAAAGTGAGCTATCCCATAAACTGGTGTAACTAACCACATAAAATGAACCATGTTATCTGAAATCTGCCATTAAGCCAACATCCCATATGCATACAGCTCATGCATTGTCTAATACTGAAATTAACTAACATTTCGAATTAAGGGGTTGAAGGTTAACATTACATTCATAGACATTCCACTATATTGAAAACTGAAATTGGCTTGGCAATAGGAAAAAGAAGGTATATATGCTTACATGGACAGTTCAGTGTTCGAACAACCTAAAATGAACTAACATTCAATCTAAATATCAGCTATGCATTGGTTCTATGTCTACATATGAAATCTGATATTGCATTTACAATATTTATATATTATGCATTTATATCTATCATTACATATATACCTTGCATTTATATCTAGCATTCATTATATACTTTTATGCATGCATTGTATATCATTCTTTCATTCATGCATTTATGCATTGCTTACATATATTACATTAATTGTATTCCTACATGCTTGCATTCAACCATATATATACATTAATGTAAATAGGATATATATCATATATATATATCATTTCATTCATCTAACATATCATGCATTACATACTCTATATTCATTTAATATCCATACTACATAGGCTCATAGGTTACACAAAATGCATATATCGTATAGTCACTCTTTTACTTAAAACCAATACTGTACCAATTGGACATTCACTAAATTCTAGGATTAAAGTATGTTGTAGTACTTCATGTTAGCTTTCCGAAACTTCAAACGGATCGCATTTTCGTGTCCGGAAGCTCCCGAAATCGCGAAAATACCGAAACACGTTCGTCTTTCGTACAGCTGACACTCAAATAATTCTACAGAAAGTTACAGAAAGAATTTGGCTTATTAAAATATATATTTGGAAAGCTAACTTTGATACGGTTCTTTTAAAAAAAACGGAAGATAAATCAGAGTTTTAAGCTAAAAGTTATGATATTTCTAAGTTGCTATTACTACTAAAAACGTGGATAAATATTATGACGAATTTAGGTAGTTTGAGACAAAAGAAATACAAGTATATAACATAATATATCAAGAACTCACTCTCTACACTAATATATATATATGAGACACTATAGAACACATCTCCAATACAAAAATATGAGATTAAACATGTAATAATTCATTCATACATAACAACAACACATAGTGTGTCCAAATTTGGGGTTTTCCCACATGGACACAACCACAACACAAAGGACACTCCTATGACCTCCAAATGGACACGAAATGGACACAAATGGAGATACAACCATGGGGGTCATTCCTATGGGTTCAAAATAGACCTATATGCATGAGAAAATGAAAAGAAGAAGGGATTTATACCTCCCGGTAGATCGAATCGAAGAAAAGCCTTCCCGGAGCGACACCGATACGTAGAGATTCCAAAAGGACACGAACGAGCTCCGAATCCTCCTAAACTTGGGTAGCTTCCTCCTTGGCTAGAATGGAAAAGGAAAGAAGAAGATTTGGTGGCGAAATGGAAGGATTTGGTGGAGAAATTGCTAGGGATTGCTCTCTAGGAATTTGGGGAAGAACAAGAGAGAGAGTGTGGATGAGAATAATGAAATGAACTTGAGCCTATCCTCTCCCAAAGTGGCTGGCCATATGGGGCTATTTGTCCTATTATGGTAAGGTCCAAAATGCCCCCACTAACCTATTCTATTAGTATTAGGAAAGGGCTAATTGGTTGGGGCTAAATTAGTCATTCTAAAGTCTCTAATCACACTAACCTTATCCATAATAATTAGTCTAACCTCTAACTAAAATATTTCTATCATGTGGGCCATGGCTAACTAATGTGTGGGTCCACTAAAGTCAACACTACCTCCGGGTCCCCGTTTCAAGTCGGATTGAGCTGAAATTCGAACCCGACTCAAATAACCCCAAAACAATATCATAAATAATAAATAAATTTCAACCCCAAAATAATATCATAAATAATAAAATAAAATTTTAAAATATTCAAAAATATAAAATGACAAAAATACCCCTGTTCCAGAAAACTGGGGTGACAAATTCCTCGAAATTAAAACCAAACAATAGTAAAATGTCAAAATCACAAGTCATAATTTTAAATAGTTTAAAAATGATCAAAAATCACCAAAAATCATAATATGAAATAATTATCAATAAATAATAATTATAATTATAAAATTTCAAAATTACCCTCATCTGGAAAATTGGGTGTTACAATCCTACCCACCTTATAAAAATTTCGTCCTCGAAATTAAGATGATCGCACCCCCTTCTAGGTCAAACATAGTCAAGGGTCAATCACTAGTCAATTTCTCAACATCCAAGTACTTGGTCATCAACTGGTCAACTTCTTAGGGTTTTACCTATGCTAGCTATCTAGGTGTTGGCAACTAGAATTTAGCAAAAGAGAAACTCTATAATAGACTACCTCTTAACTTCCCAATCCTATCAAGTCACCTATAACTAAATACCTACAAGCTAAGCACATGAATACCAAATACCACATATATATATATGCTCAAGAACAACAACCCATCACATATATCCTAAGTATATCATATATATATATATATATATATATATATATATATATATATATATATATATATATATATATATATATATATATATATATATATATATATATATATATATACATGACTGATCAACCAAGGGTTAAGGCAGACTAAACTTATAAGGGTCTGAAACAATGCTTAGAACTAGGCTAAGGATGAATGGTCTGAATCAAGGGGACATGGTATCTAGTGAAGGGTCTGCACACTGCCTATAAAGGTGATCAACACAAAGGAACTCAACACGAAGAGAACTTAACTAAAATGAAAAACTGAACCAAGTATAGGCTAAACAACATGTTTATAACCCTATACAACAATGGCCTATAGATACCAACTAACCTATATCCCATATGCCAATATCATCTGCAATCTATCTATGCAAATAGACCTCTCGGTCTTAGGTGAAACTACAACTATACTCAAAGGCAGGCTCTGGTCATGGGTGCCTCACTGGAAAAGGTAAGGAAAAGTAGTAATAATCATCAAGGCTGTAAGGCATACTAACATCCTATGTGTAACTGGTTGGTATTATAGATAACAGGAGAATTATCTGCAATGGGTTACTATTCTAACACCAATGCTAACTATCACCTCTAGGGTACAGACACTCTACAAGTCATCATACCATTATGCTATGAAGGAACTACCTATGAATAAGCTCTACAAAACTAAATATCCCTACTCCTAAGTCATTTATAACAATCAAAAGGGTATGATGTTTAAACCTTCTCAAGATACAATCTGTTAATCATATACGTCTGTCCAAAATCATGTTGTCCAGAGGCTTCATCATGCTAGTGAGCAAGGCTACGATAATCACAGAGTCCTTGACTAAGGTACGTACCTCTAGGTTCATGGTATTTAAAATTTTTGCACTGCCGCATGCGACGGCGAAAACCTTAAATTTCCATACCCGAGAATACATCCAAAATCTGACTACATGTCCTCACTATGCCAACTAACACGACTATCGAGGATTCTAGATCCCAGGATTTAGGCGACCTAGCCCATATGATTTTCTCAGAAAAAAAAAACAAACACAACAAAAGAGTAACATGACAAAATTAATCAATCATCAAGGAACAGATGGAATCAGATTTCAAGGTAATTATAAAAGACAATTACGGGAATAGAATTGAGAAGAACGGAACTTGCAGCAAGATCTCCAATGGTCTGTGCATCCTTGACTGTCCTGACGATAGCTCGTCCTGCTAGTTTTCCCTGGTCTGCTGCTGATGCTGCATGAATCACCGATGCTGAGAGAAATCAGAAATGACGGGAGAAAATCTCTGTACAGATAGAGGTGCACCTCCAATGTAGCAGAAACGCCAACCTGAGTCGCACAACAGAAGTTGCGGTCTCGAGGCCCTGATGAACAGGACGAGAGGTGGCCAGCCTCTCGATAGTATCCCCCGAACCGAAGCGATGAGATCGTGTCTTCATAACCATCATGAAAACTGATAAAACAAGAAGCAATTTCTGAGAATGAAGCGAAAAATTCAAAGGAGGACAGTTTATATTCAAGGGAAGTCAATAAGCAACAATTTTTGACAAAAAGGAATCTGATTAAGAGTTTTTTCTAATGTGCTTGAGTACCTCCAAAATATCCTAATCCTACTGCAGGCTGTAGTGATACTCTAGTTCGAATACCACTACATAAACTCGACCTGCATGGGCCACCACTAAAAACGTGTCACTACCCGCACCCACTGTGAGGGTACAAGAACGTAACAACGCCCAGCCTACGCCGTAGAGTCGGCGGTAGAACGCTGTTCTAGGTCATGAACTATAACTACATAACATGAATATACTCTCCAAAAGGAGGCCAACACAGAGGTACAACTCAATCACAATCTAAGGTAGAATGTAGCACGATAGAAATAGATAAGAAATCCTCAACTGAGGTACAGCAGAAATAAATAACAAGTCTCAACATCTATAAAATATACAACTCTGAAAATAAAGACAAAAGTTTAAACATGAAAAGAGAGGACAGTCTAAGCTATCTACACTATACAAGGTATCATCCTGAGCAGCTGCCAGAACCTCCCCAGGGGTCCAGGTCGCGAGTGTCAACTAGGCAAACTCTAAGTAAGGGTGCAGGGTTCCTCATCATCCTCTGTAAAATTTTCAACAGGTCCAGTCAGGACGGGAGCGAGCACAAAATATCTCACGC
Organism: Iris pallida; assembly: GCA_029216955.1. Taxonomy (NCBI): domain Eukaryota; kingdom Viridiplantae; phylum Streptophyta; class Magnoliopsida; order Asparagales; family Iridaceae; genus Iris; species Iris pallida. The sequence goes on from JANAVB010000400.1 coordinate 5,487,543, forward strand.
AGTTCATATCATGTTAGGAAATATAAAGCATGCAATAGAGTAAGGTACATGAAACGCTGAAAGAAGAATGTATATGAAAATAACAGAGATTTGATAATGGAAAATATCTATATATAATAAGTAAGAACTGTAAGCAACATGTGATTTAGAGCACAATATGGTTATGTAAACGGGTTAGGTTATACAATAAAATGGGACTTCTTTGTACGTGGGTGTACAATGGACATATACAATTTCTTATACAATAGGATTGTTCACATAACCAATTCTACTCTCACTCCCCAATCAATACACAAGGATCCAATTCAGTTACGTTACCTTATACAATGGCTTGTACAATGGCTTGTACAATGGCTCAATGTGATAATGAGAGTATAATATGCACAATGAGTGTACAATGATAAGGGTATTCAATAAATACAATATGTAAGTGAAACGTACATCACAATATGTATTTAGTGAATACAAGAAGATAACATCTCAGAAGAAGATCATATAGTACCAATTCGTGATAACAACGTGTCAACATCAAGTACAGTAATCTAGAGCAAGAATGTAAATCCAGACAAGTATGAAACGGTCAGAGAATGTACTCGCCTCGTATCTGAATGTCTGAAGTAAATGTACTGTCCGAGATGAGGTACCTGACTCCTAGTTAGAGCAACACAAGTCAAGATGTATACAGGGGATGATAATAGTAATCTATAATGCATCTGCATGCTGTCAAGGTCAAACTAGACTAAAATCAACACTTGGTCAACTCTAGTCAACCACACTAGTCAACTAGGTCAAGTCCTAGCCCAACAAGTCTAATAAGTCTCACTAGGCCTAACCAAGCCTAGTCTAGCAAGCACACACCAATCACAAGGCTATACAAGCCAAACACAAGCCACACATCAAGGCACATCCTATTCATGCATATTCAACATTATATATATATAAAAAGAGAGGAAGAAACTAACATGTAAGCTATGTGTGTGTGTGAACATGGATGTGTACATGAAGAGAGAATTCAACACTAGGCCCTATATCTTTGTACCCACATATATACCTATCTATATACACACACACACACATAAATATATATATATATATATATATATATATATATATATATATATATATATATATATATATATACACACAATAGGATATGTGCCTAAACACATAGCTATCACACATATAGAAATTCCTTACACTTTACACATATATACACATAGGTTAGACATGCTATATATAGCTATAGGCACACTACATATATAGAAATATGTTCATACATTATATTTACATAGAGAGATGATAACATGTGATGTGTGTGTGTGAGAATGTCAAACATACCATGTGTGTGTACATTATAAAATGTGTGTGTGTGCTAGAGGGTGAAGTTCATTCTCAGTTTAGTTCCACATTTACATATAAACTAAAGTGAGCTATCCCATAAACTGGTGTAACTAACCACATAAAATGAACCATGTTATCTGAAATCTGCCATTAAGCCAACATCCCATATGCATACAGCTCATGCATTGTCTAATACTGAAATTAACTAATATTTCGAATTAAGGGGTTGAAGGTTAACATTACATTCATAGACATTCCACTATATTGAAAACTGAAATTGGCTTGGCAATAGGAAAAGGAAGGTATATATGCTTACATGGACAGTTCATTGTTCGAACAACCTAAAATGAACTAACATTCAATCTAAATATCAGCTATGCATTGGTTCTATGTCTACATATGAAATCTGATATTGCATTTACAATATTTATATATTATGCATTCATATCTATTATTACATATATACCTTGCATTTATATCTAGCATTCATTATATACTTTTATGCATGCATTGTATATCATTCTTTCATTCATGCATTTATGTATTGCTTACATATATTACATTAATTGCATTCCTACATGCTTGCATTCAACCATATATATACATTAATGTAAATAGGATATATATCATATATATATCATTTCATTCATCTAACATATCATGCATTACATACTCTATATTCATTTAATATCCATACTACATAGGCTCATAGGTTACACAAAATGCATATATCGTATAGTCACTCTTTTACTTAAAACCAATACTGTACCAATTGGGCATTCACTAAATTCTAGAATTAAAGTATGTTGTAGTACTTCATGTTAGCTTTCCGAAACTTCAAACGGATCGCATTTTCGTGTCCGAAAGCTCCCGAAATCGCGAAAATACCGAAACACGTTCGTCTTTCGTACAGCTGACACTCAAATAATTTTACAGAAAGTTATAGAAAGAATTTGGCTTATTAAAATATATATTTGGAAAGCTAACTTTGATACGGTTCTTTTAAAAAAAATGGGAGATAAATCGGAATTTTAAGCTAAACGTTATGATATTTCTAAGTTGCTATTACTACTAAAAACGTAGATAAATATTATGACGAATTTAGGTAGTTTGAGACAAAAGAAATACAAGTATATAACATAATATATCAAGAACTCACTCTCTACACTAATATATATATATGAGACACTATAGAACACATCTCCAATACAAAAATATGAGATTAAACATGTAATAATTCATTCATACATAACAACAACACATAGTGTGTCCAAATTTGGGGTTTTCCCACATGGACACAATCACAACACAAAGGACACTCCTATGACCTCCAAATAGACACGAAATGGACACAAATGGAGATACAACCATGGGAGTCATTCCTATGGGTTCAAAATAGACCTATATGCATGAGAAAATGAAAAGAAGAAGGGATTTATACCTCCCGGTAGATCGAATCGAAGAAAAGCCTTCCCGGAGCGACACCGACACGTAGAGATTCCAAAAGGACACGAACGAGCTCCGAATCCTCCCAAACTTGGGTAGCTTCCTTCTTGGCTAGAATGGAGAAGGAAAGAAGAAGATTTGGTGGCGAAATGGAAGGATTTGGTGGAGAAATTGCTAGGGATTGCTCTCTAGGAATTTGGGAAAGAACAAGAGAGAGTGTGGATGAGAATAATGAAATGAACTTGAGCCTATCCTCTCCCAAAGTGGCTGGCCATATGGGGCTAATTGTCCTATTGTGGTAAGGTCCAAAATGCCCCCACTAACCTATTCTATTAGTATTAGGAAAGGGCTAATTGGTTGGGGCTAAATTAGTCATTCTAAAGTCTCTAATCACACTAACCTTATCCATAATAATTAGTCTAACCTCTAACTAAAATATTTCTATCATGTGGGCCATGGCTAACTAATGTGTGGGTCCACTAAAGTCAACACTACCCCCGGATCCCCGTTTCAAGTCGGATTGAGCTGAAATTCGAACCCGACTCAAATAACTCCAAAATAATATCATAAATAGTAAAATAAATTTCAACCCCAAAATAATATCATAAATAATAAAATAAAAATTTAAAATATTCAAAAATATAAAATGACAAAAATACCCCTGTTCCTGAAAACTGGGGGTGACAAATTTCTCGAAATTAAAACCAAACAATAGTAAGATGTCAAAATCACAAGTCATAATTTTAAATAGTTTAAAAATGATTAGAAATCACCAAAAATTATAATATAAAATAATTATCAATAAATAATAGTTATAATTACAAAATTTCAAAATTACCCTCATCTGAAAAATTGGGTGTTGCAACGAGAGGTGCTCCGCCTTGCTGATCGGCAGGGCCAGGTACAATGCCGCTGAAGAAGACGACATAGGGAACAATAATAAAGGACCAGGACAGACCAACGATACAATCATATGATTAGGACAAGAATTTCAGGGATCCAGAGGATACGAACAGAGATCAATGGCGAGTACTGATTGAGACATCTATTCGGTAAACCCTCACATATCTTGATGAACAAGACCTGCATGGGCCACCACATAGAGGAATTGAAAGAGAAGAAGTTTATCCCTGCTAGCGTGTCACCATGAGCAGCACCAGTGGTACTTGTGGAGAAGAAGGATGGGTCATCCAGATTGTGCATCGATTACAGGAAGCTTAACGCGGCAACAGTAAAGAACAAGTACCCACTACCCAGGATCGACGACTTGTTTGACCAATTGAGCAGAGCTAGAGTTTTCTCCAAGATAGATCTTCGTTCAGGGTATCATCAAGTGAGGGTTCGAAAGAAAGACATTCCCAAGACAGCATTCAGGTCGAAGTATAGACATTATGAATTCTTAGTAATGCCATTTGGTTTGACCAATGCTCCAGCTATATTCATGGATTTGATGAACCGTATCTTTATGCCGTATTTAGATCAGTTTGTCGTAGTATTTCTCGACGACATTCTTGTGTACTCTGCTAGTGAAGAAGAGCATGAAGACCACCTCAGGAAAGTGTTGCAGGTTCTAAGAGAGAACCAGTTGTATGCCAAGCTCAGCAAGTGTGAGTTCTGGACGGATCATATTTCGTTTTTAGGTCATATTGTATCAGGAGCTGGAGTAGCAGTGGATCCCAAGAAGGTAGAAGCAGTAGAGAGTTGGCCAGTACCCAAGACCGTAGCTGATGTACGGAGTTTCTTAGGATTGGCAGGATATTACAGAAGGTTTGTATCAGACTTTGCGAGACTTTCAGCACCCATGACCCGCTTGACACGGAAGGATGTGCCATTTGTCTGGTCGGCAGAATGTCAGTCATCGTTTGAGAATTTGAAGCAGAAGTTGATATCAGCGCCTATTCTTACATTGCCAGTGGGACCCGGAGGTTTTACTGTATATTGTGATGCGTCAGGTAAAGGACTTGGATGTGTCCTTATGCAACATGGGAAGGTGATAGCATATGCATCTAGGCAGCTTCGAGACCACGAGAAGAATTACCCAACTCATGATTTGGAGTTGGCGGCAGTAGTATTTGCTTTGAAGCTATGGAGACATTATTTGTATGGTGACCGAGTAGACATGTACACAGACCACAAAAGTCTGAAGTATATCTTTACTCAGACGGAGCTGAACATGAGGCAGAGAAGATAGTTAGAACTAATCAAGGATTATGACGTGGAGCTTCAGTATCATCCAGGTAAGGCTAATGTGGTAGCAGACGCTCTCAGCAGAAGAGGCGGCGCATTTATGTTGACAACGCAGAAGCACATCTTAGAACTTCAGGAGATGGGTATCGAAGTTATACTTCCTAATGATATAGGAATTCTGGCGAGTCTACAAGTTCAATCCGACTTGGTAGGCAGGATCAAGACAGCTCAGGCACAGGACCCAAGGATTCAGAAGCTTAGGGCAGAATGTGAGTCAGGGCTCAGAAAAGAGATGCAAATTCATGAAGATGGTACACTTAGGTTTGGATCTCGTCTATGTGTACCTAGTGGAGATATTAGACAGGAAGTTATGACAGAAGCTCACAGTTCCCAGTATTCTATACATCCTGGAGGGACCAAGATGTACCAAGATATCAAGCAGCACTTCTGGTGGAACGGGATGAAGAGGGAGATAGCTAGGTTTGTTTCCCGTTGCTTGATATGTCAGCAAGTAAAGGCAGAACAGCAGAGGCCAGCTGGATTATTACAACCGCTTCCTATCCCGGAATGGAAGTGGGAACACATCACAATAGACTTTGTGACCGATTTACCGAGATCACCAAGTGGTAAAGATGCTATTTGGGTGATAATAGATCGGCTTACAAAGGTAGCACATTTTCTTCCTTTCAGAGTAGGACAATCTACAGAAAAGTTGGCAGAGTTGTATATGCAACAGATAGTTAAGCAGCATAGAGTCCCTGTCAGTATTGTGTCAGACCGAGATACCCGCTTTACATCACATTTTTGGAAGAGCTTGCATCATAATCTGGGTACCAAGTTAAGGTTTAGCACGGCCTACCATCCGCAGACGGATGGGCAATCAGAAAGAACGATTCAGACTTTGGAAGATATGTTGCGAGCTTGTACTCTAGATTTTTGAGGGTCTTGGGAGAGTCACCTGCACTTGGTCGAATTCTCATACAACAACAGTTATCAAGCCAGTATCCAGATGGCGCCATTTGAAGCACTATATGGTAAGAAGTGTAGGTCGCCACTAGCATGGGATAATATCGGAGAGAGGAAGATGCTAGGCCCAGAAATGATTATCCAGACGGTTGAAGTGATTAAGGGAATTAGAGAGCGACTTCGTGTTGTGCAGGATTGGCATCGTCATTGGGCGGACCAACATCGTAGGCCGCTAGAATTTTCTGTTGGGGACCACGTATTCTTACGGATCTCACCTACCCGTGGGGTCATTAGATTTGGCGTTCGCGGGAAGTTGAGTCCGCGATACGTAGGACCATTCGTTATCCTTGATAGGGTGGGCGATGTTGCTTATCGTTTATCCCTTCCACCTTCGTTACGAGAGGTGCATGACGTATTTCATGTATCTCAGTTACGAAGGTATGTATCGGACCCAAGCCATATCCTCGATCATTCAGAACTGGTTGTTGGTACCAACCTGTCTTACGAGGAGCATCTGGTGTCCATCTTGGACCGAAGAGAGAAGATACTCAAGAACCGAACAATTAGTCTTATCCGGGTTGCTTGGGGTCATCACTCCTTAGGAGAGTCAACGTGGGAACGTGAGGATGATATCCGATCACGGTATCCATATCTGTTTGACTCACAAGGTATATCTTTTTCTGTGTACCTTGATTGTCTTGATTCCTCATGCTTATCACCTTATGGGTAGAATTTCTTAATATCGTAGATTGTTAAGTATAGATATGTTACTTGTTAAGGACATTGTAAAATGATTGCTTGATTGAATTGCTTGTACATAGATTAGTTTAGCCCCGATGTTTCTATCCTGCTTGGATTTGAAATTCCAAGGATGGAATTTTTCTAAGGAGGGTAGAGATGTCACTCTCCGTTCCCAGAATGCGTATTTTATACATGTACTACTCAAATAAATTTATTTAATATTTATCATGTATTATCATGTATTTAAATTCCTTTAAATTTATGCTAATTAATTATCTGCATTTTACTTTCTGCTTTTATTTCTCTGCTTTAGCTAGAACTTTGGGTTCGGCTTGGCTTGGTTTAGTTAATTGGTTCATTATGAACCCAATACCCTTACCTACCAGCACATCACCATTTTAAAGCCCCCAAACTCTTTCTCTCTCTTCATTACTCTCCTTCACCATTACTCTTCTTCTTTCTCATTACTCTCTCCACCTACCAAACCCATAGGCAAGTACATCTTGCTTCTTCATGAGGACCCATTTTTATGGTTCCCTTCCCTTCCCCTTGTGATCCTAAGAGAGTTTAGAACTTGGCATTTTTCGTTTCGAAGTTTTATTTTTAGTAGATCTAGAAACGAGTTATTTTCGGATTTTGGTGGTTTTGATCTATCAAACTTCTTTATTTTCGAGTTTTGATGGTCCCATGTTGTAGAGCATTTCATTCTGCCCCATTTTGACCTATGGAAGTTTGGATTTGGACTCTGGATGGAAGATTCATGGAGCTTGGGAGCCATGGCTTGAAGGGTTCTTCTTCTCGGAAGGATGGAGAAGAAGAACAGTTTATAGTCGAATGGACTTAGCCGCATAAGCTTTATGCAGCAAGTTTTATTCCTGACCGCATAAGTCTTGCTGTGTTACTTGGCCGCATGGCATATGCCGCAGGAACTCAATTCTCCTAGTCGCATGAAGATTTAATCCTAGCCGCATGAGACTTACATTTCTAGCCGCATGAGTTTAACCCAGCCGCATAAGGTCCAGTCCTAACTGAGCCGCATGGGCTTCTGATTCCGGGCCGCATGACCCGATTTATTCTAACCGCATATGCTCACCGCCCTTTTCTGGCCGCATAAGCTCCTAACTGAGCCGCATGCACCTCCTTCATCTTCTGGCCGCATAGGCTCATGACCAGTCTGGCCGCATAAGGCTTTGCATCTTCAGCCGCATGAAGTCTTCTATATTCCAACCGCATGGACCCTCTTCTCTGTGAGCCGCATGAGACCTGTCCCCGCCAGCCGCATGAGCTGCGCTTGTTCCGAGCCGCATGGGCTCTTAGTTTCCCCAACCGCATGGATTCCTTTCCTGACCGCATAAGCCCAAGCCGCATGACTTTCTATAGCCCTGTGTACTAGTATTTTATTATTTATTGCCCATATCTTGTAACCTTTATTATATATTTTAACGTCCATTTTATATCCTTACGCCTTTTGGCATAAACTTGTTATAATCATGATATGTTAATATTTCCGATAAAATATAGATTGTTACGTGGAATGTACCATGTGTCATGAATTGATTTATAGATACCCCGATTGACTGGAATTAAATCCTGAGAGTTGTGGACTCGACCCCACTGAATACTAGTTGACTTTCATGCCTTGTCACCATTGATAATGATTGTGACCTTGATTTATAATTGATCATGCGTTCCTAGTTGGAACTAAGAGACTGGCTAGTCGTCTTTGAATTGAATGAATGAGACACGTTCATATTAATTATGAACTATTGAAATCGATTGGCTAATCCCGAATATTGGCATACAGGCACATGCAGGCTTCAATTCAATTATTATCTATTTTACCAAAGAAGCATGTGTACTTTATGGTCAAGGCATGATTACTCCGTGGTTAGTTTTGATTATTGCATTACGCTATGTAAGACCTACAACCTGACCGCACTGGTATTATTGTAGAGTTGTGCATATCGTACCCCGTACAAGAGTACTCATTCTGAATGACCATGATCCACGCATGGGACTTCGCTAACAGTAGAGACTATTAAGTTAAATAAAATAATGATGGCATGGAGAGAATGGATTTCCGAGTTCTTACTATGGCAGCCCTCTTGGGACTAGTAGTGCCCGACAGGCCGGTTGGTTCCCACAGATGCTGCAAATCTGCCACACGGGCAGGGAAGCAGTATCTGGTTATATTATCTATTGTATATTGTATATTGATGACGGGCGTCCCGCTGGGACTCGTCTAATTCATGATTGGCGCAATTGATTGACTGGATAGACTAGCCTTGCTTGCACATAGTAAGAACTGAGGAATCCCTAATTGCATAATTCCAGGATAACTTGGGACTCACATTAGCAAGCCGTAGTAGTTGATTGGCCGTTCAAGATGATTTGTTTGTGTACTGCACTACTCTGTTACCTAACTGGGATGATCAGAATGTCAGGACATGACGGGCCAACTTCTGTCCTTGTTTGGTTGGGAGGTTGGTTCGAAGTGTCGTGATGTGATGTGAATCCTAGTGGAAAGCAGAGATCTATTATCATTATATTCTTTTACTTACTGGTTTAGTCCTTCATATCGTCCTTCCTTGTGGTACTTGCTATTAGAGGTCTAACCTCTCTGGTTTTGCATGGCCAGATTTAGAGCCAGTCCCCGGGGATCCAGCTTACTTCTACCTCCAAGATGGTCAACACTAGAAGGATGATCGCAGGAGGACTCGAGTGGGTTTCTTACTTCCCCGCCCGTTTTGTTATCTACTTTATACTTTGCCGTTTGGCACCGACATGTTAGTCGGATTATCTTGTACCTATTTTTGCATAATTATAACTAAGTCAGACTGCAGCTGCTAACAATTGTGTATACTTACTACATCATCTGGCTGTATTTTGTAAAGTCAGATATCAAGAACATTTTGACTAAGCGTTTGGGACGCCTTACTGCTTTATCTTATATGTTCTCTATTTTTGTTTCTTGTTTGAATGATTGAGACAATAGATGTGAAGTGACCATAGTGAGACTTTCATGTAGTATGCACCCCCTTGTCTTTAGACAGCATTGATCGTATTATACGGTATTCATCTACCCGTAATACGTAGCTGGCTGAGTCATTCCCCCGCTCTCCAGTATTCTGGTTCTGGGGCGTGACAAGGTTTTAGTGGTGGCCCATGCAGGTTTGATTTCAGACTTGTGGGGTGTTTAATAGGATGTCTCAATCACACATGTTTCCCCTTGATCTCATGATTCGTCAATTCTCAACTCTAGCTTGACATTCCAGTATCCTTTGACTTCATTGATCCTTCATGTCCGGTCGTTTGATTGTTCTCTTGTCCCTTTTCTTAGGGGCACCTCGTCCGCACCTGTCAGAGCTGGACAGCAACAACATGGACAGCAACATGGACAACCTGACCATGTTGGTCAGCAACAAGAGCCGGTACTAACTCAAGAGGCTACCCAAGAAGAAGTGATAGTGGAAGCAGCAGCTGGATCGCAGTATCCAGATCTTCCACCACCACCAACAGTTCCACCTACCCCTGCGGAGATGGACACACCGGCTCTTCTGGAGATCATGAGAGGGATGATGGCCACTCAGCAGCACCAGATGTTAGCCCAGCAGCGCATGCACGCTCAGTTGCAAGAGCAGAACGTACTACTCAACCAAGGGTTGCAGACAGCTTTGGAAAGAGGGACAAGGCCGAATTCTGGAGCATCAACCAGATTTTGCAAGTTCAACCCTCGCCGTTTTGAAGGAACGGAGGATGCTATTTCAGCAGATGCATGGCTTAAGGATATTGAGGCTATTTTGACAGCCGCTAAGGTGCCGACAGAAGAACGTGTGGATCAGGTGAAGTTGTTACTTCAGGATCTCGCACGTGATTGGTGGGAATCAGAGGAGGTAGGCATCAGACGTTCTGTGGCTTGGGACGATTTTACAGCAAGATTCAAGACGAAGTACTATGGAGTTGTGGCGCAGTTTGAGCTACAACAGAAGTTTATCAACCTCAAGCAGGCCGGCAAGACGGTAGATGCTTATGCAGCGGAGTTCTGCAGATTGAGTAGGTTTGCCCCAGAGATGGTAACGATGGAGCGCCAGAGGGCTATGAGGTTTCAGCAAGGGTTTCATCTTGAGCTCTTGCAATTGATAGAGGGGCACAATTACCAGACTTTTGATGAGATATTGACGGCAACCCGAAGGCATGAGATCACCATTCAGAGGATCACAGTTAGGACTGGAGGTCAGAAGAGATCTCACAGTCAGATTGAAGAAGGAGGAGGAGCAGCGCCCCGAACGACAGCACCATCCCTTGGTATTCGCATTCACGATGTGGCAATACGAGGGCCAGCACCACCACCCAGGCAGCAGCAGCAACAGAAGAAGAACCAGCAACCCCCAGCGGGCTGTACTTATTGCGGGAAGATGGGGCACACTAGAGATGTGTGTCGGGCATTGAACGAACTGTGTTTGATATGTGGAAATCCAGATCATCGGGTTACCACATGTCCCATGAATTCAAGGTCAGGAGGACCAGGGCAACAGTTTCCTGCTCTGCCAGCACCAGGGGCAGGGCAGTATCGAGGACCAGCAGTGGCAGTAAGGCCGTTGGCACAGTGTCCATTAGTACCGCAGGCTCAGATGTTTCGGCAGCAGGGACCGCCGATGCAGCAACATCAGCATAGACCACCCCAGCATCATCAAGGAAGGGGCCAGCAACAACATCAGGCTAGGCCGCAGCATGGGAATCAGCAAGGAGGTCGAGGGCAAGCATTCACTCTGTCCTTGGAGGAGGCATTGGCATCGGGGGATATTGTGGCAGGTAACATTCTCGTCGCCTCATATCCCACAGTAGCATTGTTTGATTCGGGAGCATCCCATTCATTTATATCTGCACAATTTGTGACACGGCTAGGAATGGAGTTCGAGGCATTGCCAGGGAGGTTGAATATACTCACTGGCAATGGGCTCGTAGGAGTTAATAGAGTTATTCTAGCGTGTAGTGTTGTAGTTTGCGGGCATTCCTTACCCGCCCAGTTGATAGAATTTCCTGTTGGAAATTTTGACGTTATCTTAGGCATGGACTGGCTGAAAGACAGTCATACGACAATAGATTGTCGTAGTGGGAGTGTATCTTTTGATATTCCAGGCATGAAGAGATTCACCTTAGTCAGATCAGAGGCAACTCAGCAAGGGCAAGGAGTAATAACGGCAATGGAAGAAGTTCAGGTTCCGAAGGTAGTTGAAGAATTTCTAGACGTATTTCCCGAAGAACTTCCCAGTCTGCCACCGGTTAGAGATATTGAGTTCAGTATAGAATTGGCACCTGGGACTAAACCGATATCAGATCGGGTTTACAGAATGGCGGATTCAGAGCAGGCCAAGGTATATCAGCACATAGAGGAATTGAAGGAGAAGAAGTTTATCCCTGCTAGCGTGTCACCATGGGCAGCACCAGTGGTACTTATGGAGAAGAAGGATGGGTCATCCAGATTGTGCATCAATTACAGGAAGCTTAACGCGGCAACAGTAAAGAACAAGTACCCACTACCCAGGATCGACGACTTGTTTGACCAATTGAGCAGAGCTAGAGTTTTTTCCAAGATAGATCTTCGTTCAGGGTATCATCAAGTGAGGGTTCGAAAGGAAGACATTCCCAAGACAGCATTCAGGTCGAAGTATGGACATTATGAATTCTTAGTAATGCCGTTTGGTTTGACCAATGCTCCAGCTATATTCATGGATTTGATGAACCGTATCTTTATGCCGTATTTAGATCAGTTTGTCATAGTATTTCTCGACGACATTCTTGTGTACTCTGCTAGTGAAGAAAAGCATGAAGACCACCTCAGGAAAGTGTTGCAGGTTCTAAGAGAGAACCAGTTGTATGCCAAGCTCAGCAAGTGTGAGTTCTGGACGGATCACATTTCGTTTTTAGGTTATATTGTATCAGGAGCTGGAGTAGCAGTGGATCCCAAGAAGGTAGAAGCAGTAGAGAGTTGGCCAGTACCTAAGACCGTAGATGATGTACGGAGTTTCTTAGGATTGGCAGGATATTACAGAAGGTTTGTATTAGACTTTGCGAGACTTTCAGCACCCATGACCCGCTTGACACGGAAGGATGTGCCATTTGTCTGGTCGGCAGAATGCCAGTCATCGTTTGAGAATTTAAAGCAGAAGTTGATATCAGCGCCTATTCTTACATTGCCAGTGGGACCCGGAGGTTTTACTGTATATTGTGATACGTCAGGTAAAGGACTTGGATGTGTCCTTATGCAACATGGAAAGGTGATAGCATATGCATCTAGGCAGCTTCGAGACCACGAGAAGAATTATCCAACTCATGATTTGGAGTTGGCGGCAGTAGTATTTGCTTTGAAGCTATGGAGACATTATTTGTATGGTGACCGAGTAGACATGTACACAGACCACAAAAGTCTGAAGTACATCTTTACTCAGAAGGAGCTGAACATGAGGCAGAGAAGATGGTTAGAACTAATCAAGGATTATGACGTGGAGCTTCAGTATCATCCAGGTAAGGCTAATGTGGTAGCAGACGCTCTCAGCAGAAGAGGCGGCGCATTTATGTTGACAACGCAGAAGCACATCTTAGAAGACCTTCAGGAGATGGGTATCGAAGTTATACTTCCTAATGATATAGGAATTCTGGCGAGTCTACAAGTTCAATCCGACTTGGTAGGCAGGATCAAGGCAGCTCAGGCACAGGACCCAAGGATTCAGAAGCTTAGGGCAGAATGTGAGTCAGGGCTCAGAAAAAAGATGCAAATTCATGAAGATGGTACACTTAGGTTTGGATCTCGTCTATGTGTACCTAGTGGAGATATTAGACAGGAAGTTATGACAGAAGCTCACAGTTCCCAGTATTCTATACATCCTGGAGGGACCAAGATGTACCAAGATATCAAGCAGCACTTCTGGTGGAACGGGATGAAGAGGGAGATAGCTAGGTTTGTTTCCCGTTGCTTGATATGTCAGTAAGTAAAGGCAGAACAGCAGAGGCCAGCTGGATTATTACAACCGCTTCCTATCCCGGAATGGAAGTGGGAACACATCACAATGGACTTTGTGACCGGTTTACCGAGATCACCAAGTGATAAAGATGCTATTTGGGTAATAGTAGATCGGCTTACAAAGGTAGCACATTTTCTTCCTTTCAGAGTAGGGCAATCTACAGAAAAGTTGGCAGAGTTGTATATACAACAGATAGTTAAGCAGCATGGAGTCCCTGTCAGTATTGTGTCAGACCGAGATACCCGCTTTACATCACATTTCTGGAAGAGCTTGTATCATAATCTGGGTACCAAGTTAAGGTTTAGCACGGCCTACCATCCGCAGACGGATGGGCAATCAGAAAGAACGATTCAGACTTTGGAAGATATGTTGCGAGCTTGCACTCTAGATTTTGGAGGGTCTTGGGAGAGTCACCTGCACTTGGTCGAATTCTCATACAACAACAGTTATCAAGTCAGTATCCAGATGACGCCATTTGAAGCACTATATGGTAAGAAGTGTAGGTCGCCACTAGCATGGGATGATATCGGAGAGAGGAAGATGCTAGGCCCAGAAATGATTATCCAGACGGTTGAAGTGATTAAGGGAATTAGAGAGCGACTTCGTGTTGCGCAGGATCGACATCGTCATTGGGCGGACCAACATCGTAGGCCGCTAGAATTTTCTGTTGGGGACAACGTATTCTTACGGATCTCACCTACCCGTGGGGTCATTAGATTTGGCGTTCGCGGGAAGTTGAGTCCGCGATACGTAGGACCATTCGTTATCCTTGATAGGGTGGGCGATGTTGCTTATCGTTTATCCCTTCCACCTTCGTTACGAGAGGTGCATGACGTGTTTCATGTATCTCAGTTGCGAAGGTATGTATCGGACCCAAGCCATATCCTCGATCATTCAGAACTGGTTGTTGGTACCAACCTGTCTTACGAGGAGCAGCCGGTGTCCATCTTGGACCGAAGAGAGAAGATACTCAAGAACCGAACAATTAGTCTTGTCCGGGTTGCTTGGGGTCATCACTCCTTAGGAGAGTCAACGTGGGAACGTGAGGATGATATCCGATCACGGTATCCACATCTGTTTGACTCACAAGGTATATCTTTTTTTGTGTACCTTGATTGTCTTGATTCCTCATGCTTATCACCTTATGGGTAGAATTGCTTAATATCGTAGATTGTTAAGTATAGATATGTTGCTTGTTAAGGACATTGTAAAATGATTGCTTGATTGAATTGCTTGTACATAGATTAGTTTAGCCCCGATGTTTCTATCCTGCTTGGATTTGAAATTCCGAGGACGGAATTTTTCTAAGGAGGGTAGAGATGTCACTCCCCGTTCCCAGAATGCGTATTTTATACATGTACTACTCAAATGAATTTATTTAATATTTATCATGTATTATCCTGTATTTAAATTCCTTTAAATTCATGCTAATTAATTATCTGCATTTTACTTTCTGCTTTTATTTCTCTGCTT
This sequence comes from Iris pallida, assembly GCA_029216955.1. Classification (NCBI taxonomy): domain Eukaryota; kingdom Viridiplantae; phylum Streptophyta; class Magnoliopsida; order Asparagales; family Iridaceae; genus Iris; species Iris pallida. The sequence continues at coordinate 5,502,719 of JANAVB010000400.1, forward strand.
TAGCTAGAACTTTGGGTTCGGCTTGGCTTGGTTTAGTTAATTGGTTCATCATGAACCCAATACCCCTACCTACTACCACATCACCATTTTAAAGCCCCCAAACTCTTTCTCTCTCTTCATTACTCTCCTTCACCATTACTCTTCTTCTTTCTCATTACTCTCTCCACCTACCAAACCCATAGACAAGTACATCTTGCTTCTTCATGAGGACCCATTTTTATGGTTCCCTTCCCTTCCCCTTGTGATCCTAAGAGAGTTTAGAACTTGGCATTTTTCGTTTCGAAGTTTTATTTTTAGTAGATCTAGAAACGAGTTATTTTCGGATTTTGGGGGTTTTGATCTATCAAACTTCTTTATTTTCGAGTTTTGATGGTCCCATGTTGTAGAGCATTTCATTCTGCCCCATTTTGACCTATGGAAGTTTGGATTTGGACTCTGGATGGAAGATTCATGGAGCTTGGGAGCCATGGCTTGAAGGGTTCTTCTTCTCGGAAGGATGGAGAAGAAGAACAGTTTATAGTCGAATGGACTTAGCCGCATGAGCTTTATGCAGCAAGTTTTATTCCTGACCGCATAAGTCTTGCTGTGTTACTTGGCCGCATGGCATATGCCGCAGGAACTCAATTCTCCTAGCCGCATGAAGATTTAATCCTAGCCGCATGAGACTTACATTTCTAGCCGCATGAGTTTAACCCAGCCGCATAAGGCCCAGTCCTAACTGAGCCGCATGGGCTTCTGATTCCGGGCCGCATGACCCGATTTATTCTAACCGCATATGCTCGCCGCCCTTTTCTGGCCGCATAAGCTCCTAACTGAGCCGCATGCACCTCCTTCATCTTCTGGCCGCATAGGCTCATGACCAGTCTGGCCGCATAAGGCTTTGCATCTTCAGCCGCATGAAGTCTTCTATATTCCAGCCGCATGGATCCTCTTCTCTGTGAGCCGCATGAGACCTGTCTCCGCCAGCCGCATGAGCTGCGCTTGTTCCGAGCCGCATGGGCTCTTAGTTTCCCCAACCGCATGGATTCCTTTCCTGGCCGCATAAGCCCAAGCCGCATGACTTTCTATAGCCCTGTGTACTGGTATTTTGTTATTTATTGCCCATATCTTGTAACCTTTATTATATATTTTAATGTCCATTTTATATCCTTACGCCTTTTGGCATAAACTTGTTATAATCATGATATGTTAATATTTCCGATAAAATATAGATTATTACGTGGGATGTACCATGTGTCGTGAATTGAGTTATAGATACCCCGATTGACTGGAATTAAACCCTGAGAGTTGTGGACTCGACCCCACTGAATACTAGTTGACTTTCATGCCTTGTCACCATTGATAATGATTGTGACCTTGATTTATAATTGATCATGCGTTCCTAGTTGGAACTAAGAGACTGGCTAGTCGTCTTTGAATTGAATGAATGAGACACGTTCATATTAATTATGAACTATTGAAATCGACTGGCTAATCCCGAATATTGGCATACAGGCACATGTAGGCTTCAATTCAATTATTATCTATTTTACCAAAGAAGCATGTGTACTTTATGGTCAAGGCATGATTACTCCGTGGTTAGTTTTGATTGTTGCATTATGCTATGTAAGACCTACAACCTGACCGCACTGGTATCATTGTAGAGTTGTGCATATCGTATCCCGTACAAAAGTACTCATTTGAATGACCATGATCCACGGCATGGGATTTCGCTTAACGTAGAGACTATTAAATTAAATAAAATAATGATGGCATGGAGAGAATGGATTCCCGAGTTCTTACATGGCAGCCCCCTTGGGACGAGTAGTACCCGACGGGCCGGCTGGTTCCCACAGATACTGTAAATCTGCCACACGGGCAGAGAACAGTATCTGCTTTTATTATTATTGTATATTGTATATCGACGGGCGTCCTGCTAGGACTCGTCTAATTCAAGCATGGCGCACATGATTGACTGGATAGACTAGCCTTGCTCGCACATAGTAAGAACTGAGGAATCCCTAATTGCATCATTCCAGGATAACTTGGGACTCACATTAGCAAGCCGTAGTAGTTGATTGGCCGTTCAAGATGATTTGTTTGTGTACTGCACTACTCTGTTACCTAACTGGGATGATCAGAATGTCAGGACATGACGGGCCAACTTCTGTCCTTGTTTGGTTGGGAGGTTGGTTCGAAGTGTCGTGATGTGATGTGAATCCTAGTGGAAAGCAGAGATCTATTATCATTATATTCTTTTACTTACTGGTTTAGTCCTTCATATCGTCCTTCCTTGTGGTACTTGCTATTAGAGGTCTAACCTCTCTGGTTTTGCATGGCCAGATTTAGAGCCAGTCCCCGGGGATAGGGGTGAGCATTCGGTTTATTCGGTTCAAACCGAACCGAATAAGCAAAAACCGAATTGGACCGAAACCGAATAAGCAAAACCGAAACCGAACCGAATTGGTCAATAACCGAACCGAACCGAACCGAATTAAATCGGTTCGGTTTTCGGTTTATTCGGTTTTTGGGATTTTTTATGTATTTTTTTTGTTAATATATGTAATAACTAAATATACCAAGATATATTCAGTACATACCTATAACATACACCTATATATATTTAGTATATACCTATAATTAACACACACACACACACACACACACACACACACACACATATATAAGCTAAATTTTCTTATTCGGTTTTCGGTTTTGGACCGAAACCGAATTCCAAAACCGAAACCGAAACCGAATAAGAAAATTTAGTATTTTCAAAACCGAAACCGAACCGAATTTTTTTAAAACCGAACCGAATTCCTTATTCGGTTCGGTTCGGTTCGGTTTTCGGTCCAAAACCGAATAATGCTCACCCCTACCCGGGGATCCAGCTTACTTCTACCTCCAAGATGGTCAACACTAGAAGGATGATCGCAGGAGGACTCGAGTAGGTTTTTTACTTCCCCGCCCGTTTTGTTATCTACTTTATACTTTGCTGTTTGGCACCGACATGTTAGTCGGATTGTCTTGTACCTATTTTTGCATAATTGTAACTAAGTCAGACTGCAGCTGCTAACAATTGTGTATACTTACTACATCATCTGGCTGTATTTTGTAAAGTCAGATATCAAGAACATTTTGACTAAGCGTTTGGGACGCCTTACTGCTTTATCTTATATGTTCTCTATTTTTGTTTCTTGTTTGAATGATTGAGACAATAGATGTGAAGTGACCATAGTGAGACTTTCATGTAGTATGCACCCCCTTGTCTTTAGACAGCATTAATCGTATTATACGGTATTCATCTACCCGTAATACGTAGCTGGCTGAGTCATTCCCCCGCTCTCCAGTATTCTGGTTCTGGGGCGTGACAGGTGGTCACCATCGGGCTGGAAGGTCGGTAGATCCTCAGGAGCTGCTCCGAAATCTGGCCATACAAAACCAGCTGGGTCAGACCCCAGAAAGAGCAAGTGCCACAAAGAAAGCTTCACTTAGGAACTAAAACCAACAATTAGCACAAGAGTATATATAAATAGTAAGAACTAAAATTACAAAAAATCAGGATGATATACGACGAGATAACCATAGAACTATTCAGATAACCAGGTTACAACTCGTAAACCAAACAAGGACCGGGGTTGTAACCCTTCATCTGAACGGAACTTGATTTTCCACCATTTATCAGTAAGATAATATAAGAAATCAGAACATGTAACAATCTGGTGCAGGGATCAAGACAAGACTAGACTGGTTATTCCATCCAATCAATCACGGCCAAGCAATGAGTACGGCTTGATACTTTAACTAACTAGGGTTATCACAGACCTAGTTACTAACAAGATGCAGCGAGATTATTCCACAGCCACAAGCCCTGCAGACCATCCAGGTTACCTAGGTCGAAATATTAGGGGTTGAATTCAGGTGGGTACATCGTCCAGAAAATGCATGTACCCTTAAGTAGCTTGAAGGGTGCAACACATGACAGTGTGCTGGAAATGTGCCCTACTCGACGGCAGGCTACAGATCCCAGGCGCGCCCAGGTAACGGGATCGCCTGTAGCTGGAAAATCTCTTCATGACTACTGTATTATTTCTAGTTATTAGCCTTAGTCCATTTCAGTAGGTACTCCTGACCGTGGTACTCAGGAGTCTCATCCTAGCATGATGCAAGACAAGACTGGTTCATTTGTACAATCACAATCGTCCACGGTGTCCAGGTTATTTATACTGGTCCTGTCATGTCATAGAGCCGTCGCAACAGCTTATCAGGATATATCATGTCAGGTTACTTATCAGGAGTGCGCCACGGCGGGCCACTATCATGTCATGTTACTTGTCAGGAGTGCACCACTACGGGTCACTGTCGTGTTCATGTTACAAGTGCAGAATAACCTAGTACAAGCATTCCATTAAAGACCCAGGTACACTGAATGTCACCAGACATGAATTAGCAATAATAACAAAATAATAATAATAAAATAACAAAGGTAAGGCACAGAGAGGAGCCATGTGACTCAGATAAAAGAGTCCATGCGGCTGGATTCAATCAGGGGTACATGCAGTTCAGGGCGGTTCGGGGTAGATTGGGTCTTATGCGGCCTGGAAAATATGAACCCATGCGGCTCGAAATAAATAGCCCATGCGGCTCATGGGGGGATCCCAAGTTCATGCAGCTCAATAGGTCATGGCACATGCGGCTGGCGGGAAAATCGAGCATATGCGGCTCAATCAGTCCGGGTCATACGGCCCGACCCAAGCAATTGCGCATGCGGCTGAAGGGGGAAAAGTTATACGATCGGAGGGGCATGCGCTCATGCGGCTAGAAATAGATAGGTCACATGCGGCTCAGGGGGTCCCGCTCTTATGCGGCAGAAGGAGAATGACTTATGCGGCTAGAAGTCATGTCCATGCGGCTGAAAGTAGCCTCAGCCTTATGCGGCTGGACGGGATCGGGTCTCTATACGACAGCGGAAAGCAAGGCCTCATGCGGCTGGGATGGTCCAGCATATGCGGCTGAAGGGGAATGACTTATGCGGCTAGAAGTCATACGGCAGGAAACTATATCCGGCTGGGACTGTGCTTCTTCTCCAAATTTCCGAGAAGGAGAACACCATGAAGTCATGCTTCCAAACTTCACAAAACCTTCATCCATAGTCCAAATCTGAACTTCCATAGGTCAAATTGGGGTAGAATGAAATTCTCTACAACATGGAACCATCAAAACTTGGAAATAACAATGTTAAATAGATCAAAACCCAAAAAATCTAAAAATACTATAAACTTAGATCTACAAGCAATGAGTCATGGAAATTGAAAATGCCAAGTACTAAAGTGCTTTAGAATACTGTGAAAAAGAGAATGGAACAATAAAATTGGGGTTCCTCCACGAAGCAAGATGCACTTGCCTAAGCTCTCTCTCTCTCTCTCTCACAGGTTGGTGAGGGGTTAATGGTGGGGAAGAAGGAGAGTAATGAGGAGAGAGAAAGGAGAGAGGCTAATAAATGGGGATGGTGGTGGTAGGTAGGGGTTCTCCCCTTGGTCCATATTGAACCAAAAGCAACCCTAAACTGAATCGAGCCAACCCAAACCAAGATGAACCATGGCCAAGCAAAGGGAAATACCCAATAAACCAAGCAATGAGACATGCAATACAAGATAAAATACGTACACGTATACCAAGATACGTAATACGAACCACAGACATTACAACCCGATAGACCTAAGTACCTCTAGCGTACTATGTGTGCTATAGTCTGAATCTGGTTCAATAAGACTGATTCAAGGCGTAGTCCATCAAGCTCTTCTTCAGATAAAGACAATAGTCACTACGTGAGATTCAAGGCTGTAGTCCATCTCATTTATGTATAGTATACAACTGTCCATAAATTCTCTTACTCTTATCTTATTCTCCTTCTTTATATTATCTTGGAACTTGAGCTTTTTTTTTGGGGGGGGGGATTGTTAGCTGTAGCTTTGTTTGCAAAAGCTCAATAGTCCTACAGCGGCTAAATGTATAGCCTTCACTGTGCATATATTCCTTTTCTCCTCTTTGCTTCTTTGAAGATTAGTGTGGGAGCCCCATGGGCCACACGCGCGCGCTGCCGCCGCTGCCCGGCCCAGCTCAGCTCAGTTCGGTTCGGTTCGATTCGGCGCGCGTAACGGGTGCGGGTACGTGCCCACATCTGCGGATGCCGAATGCCGATTCGATTTTCTCTTCGGGTTCGGGCTGAGACCCCAAAACCTTTTTTGCTCCTCTTTACAATTTTCTGAACGTTACCATTCTTTAATTTTTGTAACGTTTGATACAATTAATATTGTCCAGGTTCATTGAACCTCATGTTACATATTTCTTTTATTGTGTAACGTTTGTAACGTTTTTTTATTATCCTTTATTTTTCTGTCCGTTGGAGAGTACCAAACATCCTATATATTGAGATCCTTCTCATTCTTTCTTCCCTACAGGAAATTTTTTTTTCAAACCTCTCTAAAAAATTCCTCTTCCGAAACTATACTGTTCTTCGTTGTTGCTCTGGGCAGAGCTAAGTCGGGGTCACTCTCTCGACGTCGTGTGCGACAACGAGATTCCGGTGGAGCGAAAATTTTACCACTAGGAGCGTTCGAATACGGTCTGCACATAGACCCGAGCTAACTCTTAGGACAATGCTGTTAGTCCCGGGGCTTGATCAAAGATGGTAGACTCGATGTCGAGATCAGAGGTTCAACAAACGTTCACCTTCTGATTATTCTCGAGATCCAAGAAGAACACTATAATATAAATCTGATTACAAAAGCAACAATAATCAGAAAGTAAATCTCACGTTCTTCCTCGCAATCGCAGTTGCTGACGGACAGAACTGAGTTCAGAAAATAAATCTCACGTTCTTCCTTGCAATCGCAGTTGCAGACGGACAGAACTGAGTTACAACTCAGATGGAGGAGAAGAAAGAAGAAAGAAGAAAGAAGAAGAGGAAAGGTTCTTGTTGGGGTGATTAAGATCACCGTTGCTCAAAGCAAGATTCGCCCCACCACGATCTGCTTCCAGGAACCAGCAAATTCGCGAAGAACTTCTGGAACGCTCGTAAGTCAAAATTTGAGACTTGAACGGACTTCCTGGACTTTACAGACTCCCTTAACTCTCTTCTTGGTGCATCTTTCAAAGGAGGTCATGGGGCTCTATTTATAGAGTGGAGTTGAGACTTCACCTCTTCTCCTATCCGATGTGGGACTAAAATACCAATACTCAAAAATAGAGTTTGATATTTTAGATCATCCAACATTCAGCATAGAAGTGTGCCAGTCCACGCCTACCCCCCGAACACTCCCGTGCATGCACGAGACATCCTGGAGTCCGTGTTCGAGTCCGAGTCCGCACAACAAAAATCAACTTGCATCCTTGTTGGATTTAATCCTTTTTTCTTCTAGGAAAATACTCCCACATGGCACAAACTTGTGCCCCACTACACCTCATGTGCACACCTCAACACAAGCAATGCATTATATTGAGATACTCACCATTTGGTGTAGCCGATGTGGGACTATCTTTTCTAGTCCAAAGGCAAAAACACCAACAAATGCTACGTGCACGACTTCCTCGGAGGCCGATAATTTTAATTTAATTTACTTTCTTGCATATTTTAATCTGAAGTTTTTTTTTTTGAAGAAAATTCCAACAATAAGATGGAGAATTTATACAAGTTTCTATATGTGAAAATCCTTATAGAAAACTATATCCCACATAATGAAACTTTGGGGATAAAAATAGTTGTTGAGAGAATTTTTTTTCTAAAACAAAGTTTCTACCATATAAACATGGGAGATAAAAAAACTCCATTGGAAATGACCTAAAACAGAAGAAAATGGACGTGAATGAAGACTTAGACCATCTCCAATGGTGATTTCTAAAATTGAGTTCTTATCCTACTTGGTATTGTACTTTAAGAAGATTTCTATCCTAGTTGGAAGAGTTTCTACATAGAAATTGTATATACAAAAAAATGTTCTCCAATGATTCTCCATTTCTATCCTATGTGTCACATAGTAAAAGGACTAATTTAATGGTGTGGGGCCCAACAATAATTGTCATGAGAGACAAGAGAATTTCTATGAGAGTTTCTACATGTAGAAACCCTCCTAGAGAGTTTCCATCCTACATCATTGCCACATAGGATAGAAATGGTGATAGAAATCACCATTGGGAGAACTTTTTTCTAAAATGGATTTCTTCCATAGAAATTGGGAAGATAGGGAGTTTCCATCCTACATCATTGCCACATAGGATAGAAATGGTGATAGAAATCACCATTGGGAGAACTTTTTTCTAAAATGAATTTCTTCCATAGAAATTGGGAAGATAGAAACCCCCATTGGAGATGGTCTTAGTATGTTATAAAACTTTCTATAATACTTGGTATTGTACTATAAGAAAAATTATATCCTAGTTTGTAGTGTTTCTACCTAGTAATTGTTAAAAAAAAAAAACTTTTCAATACTTCTCAATTTATATCATGTGTCAAAAAAATATTATTATTTTAATAATTCAGTTTGCAAGTAGGGTTGAATACTAATTTTGAAATTTTTTTGAGTTTCTATATGGAGAAATTCTTATAAAAATTCTCATACTAATACGATGAGAATTGGAATAGAAACACTACCCTAAGAAATTTTTTTTTTCTAAAAACAAGTTTCTACCATAAAATAATAGGGGAAAGAGAAACCAATCGGGCCTAAATAATGATACTCTTTTCCTTTGAAGATCAATGTTTCGCCAATCACATATAAAAGAATCCAAAAATGGAAACACAGGGGTATAACCGTAATTGTTGCCCAAACTACAAAGGACTGCTTCCTCCTCGACGGCTGGACCCCGACTTCCCTGCAATTTCCATGCGTACGAAACTCTCTCTCCTCTCCGGTCGCCTACAATCCAATCTCGGTCTCGGAGGAGTAAAAGTTCCTAAAAGCCACTTTTTGAGGTTCTATATTTGTCTTCCACTGACAGTCCATCGAGATTAATAGATGTGAGAAAAAAAAATCCATAGAAAAATATCTTCATTTTTTTTTCCTCTCTCTCTCTAGGTCCAAGAATTTATCGAGGAAATCGGAAATGGCGCCTCCACCGATACTGTCGCTGGCCCTTCCGTCGGACACCGGACGCGTCCTCAGCATCCAATCTCACACCGTCCAGGTATATATAATTTTTGTCCCGGATCTATTTTTACGGATACGACACGACACAGAAAGGACACGGCGACACGGACACGGCGCATATTTCTGGTGTGTCCTAGTTTACTTTGGATGTGTGTGCCTACGTGGCGTATCCGATACATGTCTGACACGACCGGCATATGTTTCCGAAGTGTCGATGATTGCTAGGAGACGATTAGCGGAGCAAACCACCGATGATAAATAAGCACAGGGAATGGACAGCTCTCCTGGGTGGGTTCGACGCATGTTATCATCTTGAAGTATACACTGTTGTGGAGTCTAGTTTGCTCGTGACTTTGGTGTTTGATGCCCTATCCCTATACATTAGAAGTCTGAACCCTTACCAAGTCTTGCTCATTATCTCCGTTCATCAAATCCAGTTACATTGTTGTCCTGACGTCGTCTCCACTGACTCGTCACACTGCTGGGTTCGCCCCTTCGTCAAATGATACAATGGTCCTACGTACCATAGTGTTAGTCGAACACATCCCCTGTTGTGACGTGGAACTCTACCGAATCGTCACCCCCGGGTGATTTGGTCCACTGTTGATTCATCATTCTTTCGGCCCCTCGAGAATAACACCAAAGGAAGGCCAACGTTGCAGTTCCTGACACCTCAACGGTGCCAGATTCGCACGCTATTGCCTGCTTGGCGCCAGCAATTGATGCTATGCGGAGGCGCAGCAGCACTTGTGGCATCCACCAAACCTACACCTTGGCCTCCAAATCAATGCTGAGTGACCTGGTCGAGGGCGGGTGGCGGATCTGATCATGCTGGAGCATGTTGCAGATTTGGAAGTCGATGGAGCTATGATCGTGCGGATCTGATCGCTGGTTGCTGAAATGTGTCGCAGATCCGGTCACGGGCGGAGCTGTCGATCAGGCATATGAGGTACTGAAAGGTTGGAAAGAGGGGAGGGGGGTTTGGTGAGTCGTCCGAGATCCTTTCGATGACCTATGTTGTGTTGAAGGGATATCTATATGATCCGATCAATTGCGTAAGGCCCGCGATAGCAGCGGAATTAGGGAAAGTATACAGAAAAGACAGTTCTTTTCTATTATATTAGTATTAGTTAGTGACCCCGGCTCGGTGAGTCCTTTCGTACGTGATGAACTGTTGGCACCAGTCCTACATTTTTTCTCTGTGGACCGAGGAGAAAGGGCTCAGCGGGAAGAGGGTTGTACCATGAGAGAAGCAAGGAGGTCAACTGCTTCAAATATACAACATGGATTTTGGCAATGCAATGCAGTTGGACCCTCATGTCGATCTGAATGAATCAGTCTTTCCACAGAGGTAAATCTTTGCGATAGCCTGCGACTAAGATAATCGTTTGCACCTTATAAAGTGGTGTCTATCTGAGCTTCTTGACTGGGTAGGAAGAAGAAAGGAGTTGGGTTGGTTACGAGGATTGTTCCTAAAGCTCAAGGAGCAATGTTCTGAATCAATTGGATGAATTTGTTGTTGTCGTGTGGTGATATTGTAATTTTTGGTGCTTAGTTTGATCGTTTATTCTATATGTTATGAAAAATGGGTCCTCATTGTCTTGTTTTTTGTTGACTATTTGTCCATTTGTCAGGTTTTTTGAGTAAAATAGGGTTGCTTTAAATATATTCTTTGAACATAGCAGTTTTGGAAATTATTAAGGTAGTTTTCAAAATTATGTTTCCCAAAACACGTTTTCTACATTCTAAAAACATGACTTCGTGTCAAATGAAAGTGAAGTCATTTTTGATAACACAAACGTATCTAATAAAATTGTTGTTTTCATAACATAACACCATGTTAAGGTTTGCTTCTCAAGAATCCGATTTAATATGGCCATAGCTGATAGCTTCATATTTTTCATACTAAAAGATTGAAAGAAGATGTATTAATCCAAAACTTGGAGTGGCGATGGTAGGACAAATATGCATGTAGGTTATATAAGGAAATATTCATAATGCAAGGTTGCATATGTAATATGTCCAAAACATAAGGAAGTAGGTATACACAACTCTACCAAGGATTAGCTCATGATAAGCATAGTGCATAATCAAAGCTGAAAGAACTTAAATTCGATCATATATAGATTGGAACAAACAGCCACTAACATGTGCAAGTTTTTATTTTTATTTTTATGGATCTCTTGGTTCTTTTGCTCTATCTTACATTTTAATGCATGTCATGTTTTGCTTAGGGATATGTTGGCAACAAATCAGCTGTCTTTCCACTTCAACTTCTTGGCTATGATGTGGATCCAATCAACTCGGTGCAGTTCTCTAATCATACAGGCAAGATGCTTTATATAACTTGCTACCAACAGTCTCAGAAAAGAGAGACCTACTATACGGTGCGAATTTATCTGCTGCTCTGCACAAGTACCTGGCTGAACAGGCGATTCATGATCTAATAAAGTAGTGTTATGCAGGCTATCCGACGTTTAGAGGACAAGTTTTGGACGGTCAGCAGCTGTGGGATCTCATTGAAGGTCTAGAAGCAAATGATTTGTTATACTACACACATTTGTTAACAGGTAAGATATTAGGTATGCTGGTGCCTTTCGACTTCTGTTAAGGTAGATACATTATGATTTACTATTTGGGTTATCTTTCTTTCTGTAGAATGCAAGTTGGCACAAAAAAGTGAGTCATAGAAATGGTGGAGTTATCACTACATTAAGACATTGTTTTATGTAGGAATACACCCTAGAAAGGTCTGGTTTGGATGTTACCTGAAAAGAAAAGGGGTCTATGTGGAATTTAAGTATTAGCTGAGATAATTTTCGAAGGTTTATCATAAGATAGTAGAGAATAGATGTTTCTAAAATAAAGTTTGATTTTTAAGGCATCCGATAATGATGATAGTCAAGGGTGTGTAAGGAATTGATTTAATAGTCATTGTGAAAGTATTAAATTAAGTCATTGTTGTTTCAGTATGAGGAATGGAGAACTAATGCCATTGGAGTGCATAATATGTAAATGAGAAGTAATCCGTTTGTTGTTTCAATATGCTGGAATGGAGAAGTAATGCAATTAGGTTCACCATCTGTAGGGATGAAAGCAGAGTTGACCAGTGACAGATTATCGGATAAATTGCATTTTTTTCCCTTCTGCTGATTTAGATAAGAGGCACTATCTGCTTGTTAATTTTCATTTCTTGGAGACGGTTATTACCTTTTTAGCCATGTTCATATTGCTTGGTCATTTTCAGCGAACCAAGATCTAGAATCATTTACCATCAACAACTGCTGCCAGAAATGCCGATCTTGCCCTGCGTCCGGACGTGTGCAAATGTTACTTCTTTCAAATTATTATTCACCGGTGAACTTGTGACATGCATTCTTGTTGATATTGGTTCATTGAAAATTGATCTTATGACACAAAAGCTTTAGATAGAGTGGACGTAGTATTATATGCCATCCATTTCATGAGTTTCCTGCCTATATTTGTTTATCAATTAGATTTTTATACATAATCCATGTAATAATAACTAATTATATATTTTTCTATCTTGAGTCTCTTCATCCAAGTCTCATGTCATTTCTTATCTTGTTTTTGTCTTTCTAATGTCAATTGGTGTCATCTTATTTTTATATATTTGCAGGTTACATTGGTTCAGTTACATTCTTAAATACTGTATTACAAGTTGTAGACAAACTACGCTCAGTTAATCCAGCACTCATTTATGGTTAGTATACTTTATAACATAAGCATTTCTATAGTTATTAGGCAACTTGATTCTCTCCCGAGTATTAGCATCCACCAATGTTCTTGGCTTGTTTCACATAATAGGATACTTTTAGTCTCCACCCTGCATGTTTAAAGTTCTGTTAATATGGAACTTCTGATTCGCTAAGCTTAATAGTTGTTTGACTGGCAAGAAATGTATAGTGAGGTTAATCATTCATTTACGTTTATAGCATGTTGATTTGTTCTGTCATCGCTAATTATAGCATAAATACAGCTGTTATTGTTTGTAGATTCACATGCGTGCTCGTGAGGTGGAGAGACTATCTTCAAAATATTTTTGTTCATGATTAATTGTTATGATGCTTATATGTAGATTTAAACTTTGACTACCGAAAATACCCACTTGTATATCCTAGTTGTATAATTATAAAATTTATAATGAATATAGAAATCTTTTGTTGTTGGTATTTTCTAATAGGCCAGTCCAGCTTCCATTTTTGATGCTTATGAACCTCTTGATTTAACCCCTGTCAGAACTCTATTTTCATTTACACACGGCTATCATGAAGAACGGTGTTTTCCAGTTTGAAAACCTATACCCCTTCAAATTTTTAACTATATTAAATCATTAAGCTGCAGCAGCTATCTGTTTCAACATGCTATCAACCGTTTTCATATGCCAACACAGTCTTCCTCACTCATAATTACTTGAATTTTCTTACCGAGCTGGCTTTAGAATAAGTGATCAGTTAGAGTTGAAGTTATTGTACATGCTCAAATTATCTCTTGTAGTAAATTCAAGAATAGGTTTTAAGGGAAGAGCGAAAAAGTATATTATGGATGTAAAGAACACCAAGTTGAATTTTTTGGGGCATATGCAGTGCCTCCTTATGCAGTTCGGATTATTAGGACATTTAGCTTGGTTAGTTATGTGAAACGTGTCTCCCTGTTCACACAAAACAACACTGTGAAAGTCTGTTACTGAATACTGATCTCTTTATTACATCTACGTCTATCATAATTCACTATTGAGTTCAAGCATGAACTATGGTTCTGTGTTATTATAAAGAAATTATTTACAGCATAGTAGCACGATTTCTAACCAACAATCACTTTGCCTAGTAAGATTTATTGGGACTTGAGGGTAAGAACATCTCTGGTTGAACAGGAACAAAGGTGTTATATCCCTGTATAAGCCAGTTGGTTATGGAAATTGCACTAAGTTATCAATCAATGCATCAACATGCTGTCTGCCAGTGTATAGACAATCAAAGAAACTCTCAATGTTCGCTACCACAAAATCCTATGTATAAGTTCGAACGAGCTAACGAGATCTTGAACTCTCTCAACAATAAGAAACTATATCCACTCTCAATGTGTAATTCACAACCGATCCATTGTTTTAATAAAGCCAACAAACCAATCAAGTAAGAAAATGACTGAAAACCATGTCTTTAATAGTAGTGGAGCATGGAGTACTCAACTTGGTTACGGGCTTCAACAACAGCTGCATCCCGTTGACATGGTCATATCAAACTTATTTGTCCTCATGCTCGGGTTTGGGCATGTCACCGCCAACTCCACCGCTAAGCACCACATCGCATGCCTAACTTGTGCCTCGTATTTGACAGGAATTAGGATACACTGCAGATGCAAAAACATGCATTATCTGCTTCCAAATTTTGATAACGGTCAGGTAGACCTTGATCCCATGAGTTATAGGCTGTGAAGACAGAAAGCTTCCTTTGAAGTTGGCATTAATGTGTAGCAGGTATTAGTGTGGAAAGACCTCTAATCCCCAGCATAAATCACGGGGTGATTTTCCTCCTTTTATACTTGGTGTTGGGACAGCAGGGAGGAATAAAAAATGTGAGAGAAGGGTAGGTTATAAGTGGCACTTCTCCGTGCATGACATGTGTCCATAGTTTTATGTAGGCTCGACTACGATCTGCGTGCCATGCACGACATCAGGAAGTGCGTCTGGAACAGTGACGCATATGAAAAATATTTCTCTATGATTGTTATGATTCTCTATAATAGTTACTAAATGAACAATAATTTCTATGAACATCTTTATAAAAACACTCATTTGGAAGAAACATGTTACCTAACTTATTAAGAATATCAATGTTTATTATCAGGAGTGAGAATAAGAAAGGTTTAGGAGATTCCAAAGTGGAATGGGAAGAGAGGATGATGTGAGAGATCCAGAGAGGTAGTGAAAGGTGTCAAATTAATTAGCAAATAAGACAACGAGTTAAGCAATTATATTCAATTGATGGCTGTGTATCTATTTAATACTTATAGATAGTTAAAAAGTCAACTAACGGTTGATTTAGTTAAAGAAAGTCATTAAATGGTTGGCCCTTTATGGAAAGGGATATGGAAAATTGTGAGATAATTAAGAATAACAACAATATCTTCTTGCGAATGTAGCATCTTTATTGGGATTCTAATTCACTTCTTTTCTTTTTTATTTTGTATTCCCATATAGTTTTTGTTTGAGAACGGCAATCTTTGATTGTGCTTCCAGGATTTGATCCCATGATTTCCCCTCCCTTATCAATAACCTATGTCCTCAACTACTTGGTTGTCAACCTTTGGTGTAGCCCATATAGTTAGCTATGTTGTATTAAGCGTGAGGCGAGGCGAGGCGACGAGGCTGTCGCCTCGCTTAATGGCGCTTAAGCGGCGCCTAAGCGGCGCCTAAGCGGCGCTTAGCTAGCGCCTCACCTTTTTTTTTGCTCCTACATGTAAAATACTCTATATAGTATATATACATAAATTTCAATATTTTTTCGTACAATCCTACTAGTATATGCATGAATAACAATACCAATTATCAATCAAACAATATAAATACTAGAATCAAAATGCAAACTACAAGCCACACATACATACTACTAGTCATCAAAATACCATCAAACATAAAAGTTGTCTTTAAAGCTCCTACTTAAAATTTTTCAACTATCCAACTATATAAATAACAAAAGATTCGGTTTAGTTTATCAAAAAAGATTTAAAAAAATTCAAAAAAAAAATTTCAATTTTTTTTTTCAAAAATCGTTAAGCGAGGCGCCTAAGGCGAGGCGAGGCGCTACTAAGCGACGCCTAAGCGCGCTTAAGCGCTGATCGTTTTTCTGGGGCGAAAATTCATTAAGCGAGGCGCCCTAATTCTAAATCTCGCTTAAGCGGCGCTTAAGCGCCGCTTAAGCGCGCTTTTCACAACATAATTAGTTAGGAAAGGAAAAAAAGACAATCGACTACGAGGTGCATATGTAAGAGGATTAAACAAACAAGAGGTTCGTGACACCTGGACATCATAATTCATATCTATGTAACAGCAAAGAACTTCAGATCAATGTGTTCAGAATTAGTATAGTTTACCCCTCTTATTTATTAGTTATACCCTCATTAAATAGGAAGATAAGTGAACGACTTTGGAAAAGAAGTAATAAAACGACTATGAAGAACAAGGGTTACACAACCTATTTATAGGAATAGAACACCAACGGAACAACAACAAACCCTTTGTTCAATTTTTTTGGGGCTGGCTATGTGAATCTTCTTCATTCATTAAACTTGGGCCATATCCTCTGCAATTTAAACAAAAACTCTACCCAAGTTCATTTATGCCTACCTCCAAATCTTGTAGATCCTTAACTAATATTATGTTGTTCCTAATCTTTGCATATTTTTGGTTTACATTGCACATGTTCAAATCATCATAGAGGATTTTCTCTCATCATATCCTAAATGGCCCTTAGCAAAGCTAAATGAAGAAAAGGATTCAAACAACCGACTCCAAAATTTTGGGATAAAAGCTTTGCTGTTGTTGTATATTCCTAAACGTTGCCACTTCCAACTTCCTCGATTGCATTTATTTCTTTATGTATTTCTACTCATACATCTAAGCATTTCATTTTAGCTACAGTCCTTTTATGGACATATTTTTAATTGGCATATTCCGATCCATAAGCATGTCTGGTCTTGTGGCTGTCTTATATAATTGCCATACTCCAACCACAAAGCACTCTGTTACAGCCATCATGTTTTAATTCTATAAACAACATTCTTCTCATCTTTCCACTAAGACAAACGATTGATTCTAAACATTGAAAACTCACTCCTAGGTATCTATTTTCCATCGACATGGCCTTCTCCCTGGTTTTCTTTTGACTTTTGGTTGAAGTTACATTCCAAGTACCTTCTTTTTCTCCTACTATTTTTAGAAGTCTTAGATTTCAGTCTCCCTCCATGATTCTACTTTGGAAGCTAATCCTTTTTTAGTGTCAACTAGATCAACATTATCAACAAACATGATACACCATGGAACCTATTCTTAATATGACTAGAAAGTGACTAGCATACGGAGGCAAGGACTTAAATGTTGATCCTTGATGTGAGCCAACGTGACGGAAAATGTTGCTGTATCCCCTTCTACTGTCTATACGGTAGTCGTAAGTCCATCGTGCATATCCTTCATAAGTCAATATAGCTACTACACTTGTTTCTTCTCCAAAAGCCACCACATTAGCTCCCTAGTATCTTAAGTTTTTTTCCAAGTAAATAAAACTATATGTAGATCCCTCTTCTTCTCTCTAAACTTTTCAATTAGAACCATATAAAATTTATAATAAGTACTATATATATAAGGTTTAGGGGTAAAGTGCATATAAACCCTCCTTAGATTTGCCTCGTTAGCAAAATAATACTCGTTAGAAAACTTAAGTAGTTTATCCCACCTTAGATTGCCCACGTGAGCAAGAAAGCCCCTACAGTCTATTAGCCGTTAGAAATGGCTGTTAATGACTTTAAAAAAATAAAAAAAACTACCTAAAATACCCCTCCCCTTCCCTACCAGCACCCTCCTCCCCCCTCCGCCGTCCAGCCCCCCGACCCGCTCCCCACTCCTCCCTCCGCCGGCCAGCCCCCCGACCCCACCCCCCCCCCCCCCCCTCCTCCTCTCTCCGCCGGCCAGCCCCCTACCCGCCCCCACCACCGGGGAGAGAGGGGGGGAGAGAGAGTGGGGGAGGGGTAAAATCGTCTTTTTAGACGTATTTTAACGTCTGTTAACGGCATGGGTGCAAACCGAGCAAATCTGTTAACGGCAGGGGTTTTTTCAAACTATGAGTCTTTAATTGTATTTTTCGCACATCTAAGGAGGGTTTAAATGCACTTTACCCTAAGGTTTAGCAAGGTTTTTTTAGTTCCTGAACTCTGCTGATATTTCGCTTGCATTATATGTTCACTCTGACTTCATGATGGTTGTTGCATGAAACTTTGAAGCTATGATGTGATTCTATGAAGTTACTTGTTTGCGAATGTAACCTTTGTATTGTTTATTATTTCCTATCTAGTCTGTGATCCAGTAATGGGCGATGAAGGAAAGCTTTATGTTCCATTGGAGCTGGTGTCTGTATACCGGGAAAAGGTAGCCTTCAGCACTTGACTTTTATTTCACCGATGCAAACCTTTTATGATATCCTATAAATAGCAGTGCATTCTTTAATTTTTTCAATAAATAGATAAATTATTACTCCTTCCATTATAAGAGCGACAATATATATTTTAAAAAAAAAATTGCCATCAGAACACCTGCAGTTGCGCACACCTTTGCAGGCCGGATTTCATCCCATATCATTTGAATGGCTCCAACTGACCTTGCCACCAGTCAGTTGCACTCATAAATTCTTCGGTATTTAATATTTCTACTTGTTAGTTATTTCTGGTATTGTAAAGAGGGTCAGAACAGGGTAAATACATTGGTTTAGTATCTTCACAACAAATAAGCCTTTATAGCAAATATTTTAGGCACTTTTTCTCTGATCAAATATTTTTTCTATGGCATGATATCATCAGTTTGCATTGTGCAGAATACACACTGATACTGTAGATTTTTAGTTATTGAATTTCTTCCTTTTCCGGTTACACTTCCACTTTTCCTAAATCTTCTCAGAATTTTTTTTGCTTGCTAGAGAGGATTCCCTTGACCTTGAGCCTTCAGAAGATGGATGTGATATAGAGTAAAATGAAGCACAACTTGTAACTTTAGTAGCCAAACAGACATCAGTTAACCTGTAGCTCAAGCGAGGAGGTTGAAGGAACTAATGATGTAGAGGGTTCAAAGAATTCATATATGATGAACAACACAAAGGATGAACTAGCTAACATCGTGTACTTTGATAATAGTGTCTGTCATGATTCTATATGTAGCATGTGATTCCAAATAATATCTTCTTTTCGTTAGGTTTGTCTATTAGCTGAAATGTTTAGGATCATTTTTGTTTTTTATTATTGGAGCGTTAGATTGATTCACTTATAGTTTGGTGATTGTTTGTGATCTCAAGACTAAGGGAATGACAGATGAATCCCAGATTCATCTGACAACATGGAATGAGTTGACTATTCCTAGCAGAATTAGGGCTGCAAGGCCATTTTACTTGTGGTCTAGCATAAGGTAATAATGACTAACAGAACTATGGTAAGAAACATGTGAGGACAGTTTAAGCTATTTTAACTCTGTGGGCAAACTGCGCCCTTATCTCAAATCTTGACCCTGTGCACTTTGCTGGTCAAGTTGAAGCTAGACATGCAAATGTAGCTTGATAATCCTTATACTGAACCCACTACCCATACTACGGTTACTCTATTTAAGTTTCAATATTTTTAATCAGTATATCACCCTTGACTTTCAAAGGACTAAACTAACATTATGATATGCCCTTCAAGGTTTGAGGCTATTGTCATTGTCTTACAGTACAAAATACACATTTGACAATTTCCCGTTGGCTGAACGTGCACCATTTTAGCGACAATCCAGATTGTGATATAGTTTGAGTGAAATCCTCATCTCAAACTCAATCAGAAATCACATGCTTCCTGATGATAATGTCTCTTTTATCTGATAACAGGTTTCATTCATGACAAAATTGTTGAAATATGCAGTGTTCTAAAAATCGGCCTAGGCGCTAGGCGGCCGCCCGCCGCACCGAAAACACCCTAGGCGGCCCCTAGGCGGCCCTTAGGCGGCCAATTTTTTTAAAAAATTCAAAAAAAAAAAAATTGAAACAAAATTATATACTTACCTGTCGCCGTCGCCGCCGCCGTCGTCGTCGTCGTAGTCGTAGTCGCCGGTGGTGGCGGCTGCTTCTGCTGCTGGTGGTGGTGGCTGCTGCTGCTTCTTCTGTTGGTGGTGGTGGTGGTGGTGGTGGGAGGAGAGGAGGGGAGGGGAGGAGGAGGAGGAGGGGAGGAGGAGAGGAGGGGAGAGGGGAGCGGAGGGGAGGGGAGAGGCGGAGTGGCTGCTGTCTCTCTCCTCTCCTCCCCCTATATATATAAATTTGTTTCCAAATAAAAAAAAAACTGAAAAAAAAATATTTTGAACATTTCTAGGATTTGAACCCAAAACTTCACCGACATTATTTGAACTTAGGCATTGCTATGCTAGCCATAACAACTCATAAGACTTTGTGTCTTTATGTTACATATATGTTATATATAGACATATATATACATGAAAAAAAAAACGGCGCCCTAGGCGCTAGTCGGCCCTCCGGCGCACCGACTCCGCCTAGCGATTTTTACAACATTGGAAATATGATAATGGTGCAATTTTTCAACATGATCCATTAAGTAGGTGAGCAAGTTGTGGAATTTCGCTGACATACCTGGATGTCCTAACTTTCTGCTGTTCCTTCATACACAGACAGACACTTTCCCAGTCCCCATTATGCACACACAAAGACTCCGCGCAACCACCCAATCTCACTCAGACAACCACCCAACACACGGGAAGAGGGGCAACTAGACTAAGGGTATCACTAATGTGCTGGTAAGTGACACGAGGTAATATAGGAACGGGCAAGACAGTTACCCGTTGGTCAGGGCAAGTGATCCTCTTTGCCTGTAACAATCGTGTTGCAGGTTGGATTGCCATTTCACTTGTGAACTCAGTGAATAGTTCATTGGATTTGTATGTAATTTTGCTTGAAAATATTAATCTGAACTGCATGCAAACTTATAATTATGTTGGTGGATGAACTTTTGTATTGTTCTGCATATTTATAATATAGGTTTACTCTCCAGGTTGTTCCAGTGGCTTCTATGCTGACCCCTAACCAATTTGAGGTTGAGCATCTGACAGGATTGAGGTACTTCAACATGTGATATATTAGTTCTGTGTATGTTTTTATTGAGTTATTTGTATTTAACCACCACCCCCCCCCCCCCCCCCCCCCCACCACCTCTCCTCTCCCCAATTTACTATTCATATCCCCCCCCTCCCCCCCCCCCCCCCCCCCCCCCAGACACACACACACAATTATTTAGTACTAAATGGGCCGGGGGGGGGGGGGGGATGGGGAAGGAGCAAAGCAGAGTTATGAATAGTAAATTGTGGTTTTTTTTTTTTTTTGGGGGGGGGGGGGGGGGGTGGTTGTAAATACAAATAACTCTTTTTTAATTAAACCTATATACCTGCCAAATACTTATTTATATATTACATAACGAGAAGGAAAAAAATCAATAGAAGAACCAGAACTTCACATCATAGCTGAAAAATGTACTCACTTGATAGAGCATTATTATGTTAGCGTATTGCACTTTAAGCTTCTATCATGGTTTTCTAAGGGCTAACACTTTACCACATTATGTTCACAAAAAGTTTCATTGTCGTGAAGGGTATTGTTCTTTGCTGGTTCATTAGTTTACTTCGGCTCAGTTTCTTTGTGTTCGTTATGATTGTATATAATGCTAGTCTTCAGAAGGTGGAAGACAAGCTATAAAAACCATTTCCATACAGTGGCATCTAACTAATTATGAAATATTGATTTCTTTTTGTCCTCCTTTGGAAGCATAGTAATATTAGAAATATATTTGATTGATATTTTGACAACTTGAGACTTTTTGGTGGAATGCTATAAGAATAGGTGTGAAAGAAAATTTAGCAAGAGGAAGTGGGAGCCAAACAAATTTCAGATTCCATTGCAATGGTCTCAGCTAACAGTACAGTTCCTCAACTTATTATAACTTGGTTTAATTTCTGTTCGGGTTGCAAAATTTGACCATCCAGGATGTCACCATCCAGTCAGATTTAATATTACACGTGACGGAAGGTTCGCGGTATCGGAATCGGTATCGGACCCTTCCTATGAGTATCGGGATCGGATTATCAGATTTTTGGTATTAGAAAAAAATAATTATTAATAAGTTATTAAAATTTTAGAAAAGATATTTTATACATTTAGGCATAATCTTAAGTATTTTGTGTTGTTCTTAGTAGTTTTGAAATGGAATGAAATAGTAGTCACCTTTGCTGGTTAGTCTTTTTCGTTCAATTTTCTTTGCCGAATTGACTAGAAAAGAGATACTCAATGTCGGTATCAGATTGGGACATGCCAAATTGTATCATTATTGGCCGTATCGTATCGGTATTGAATGATACCGCAAACTATGACATGACCTTTATTTGTTTCTTACATGTAAAATATACTTAAACCTACGCTGGGTCTTATCAATAGATCAGTCCATTTGCCATTAAGGTCCGTTAGATTTGAACTAATCAATGGGGCTCCAAATCACCATTAATTGGGGAAGGACTCCATGTGCAAGGGGGATTAGGCTGGTGCTCCAAGAGGTCTACACATCGTCTTTAGTAGGATTTTTATTCTTCTTCTACATAATCAAAACCAACTGTTCCTATTAGTGGATATTAGCTTTCCAATAAGTGAAAAAAAAGGATGTGACACATCTACAAAAAATGTGTCCTAGTGCAAAAAACAAGGCAAGGAGAACTGGTCAAAGAACCACCAAAGTTTCTAAGATTGATGGACTGGAACTGAAACTGACTTTTTTGTAGCAAAACCTTTCTTTAAATGTTTGTGGATTTTAGGTTTATGTGCAGATGATATCTGCACTAATAGCAGCTGTTTATCATCTATAATTGACATCTAGGTGAACTTTACTTCTGCAAGCAAAGTTGATGATTCTTTATTTGAACTATATGTGACTGCATCTACTATGTTGATTTTCAAATGCATTATCTACCTAGTAGATCCTTTGCTTTCAAGATAGTGGCTATTCATGTAATATTCTGTTTTATTTTGTAGTAGTCAAGAATGTAAGCTTCTTATTTACTGTCCGACAATAGATTTATTCTAAACTATCCACCCACAATCTTTTCTTTCCTGCATATTCTAAAAAAATAGGATTTCTTTGGAGAAAGATGGACTGGAAGCTTGTAATATTCTTCATGCTGCTGGGCCTGCAAAGGTTAGTGATGTTCATAAATAGCTTCATATTCAGTGATGCTTGAGAACTGCTCGGGTCCTGGATGGAAATAGTTCTACCTGACTAGGTAAAATAAAACTATTGCGGAATTTGAGTTTATTTACCCATTTTGATTAGCAGATGGCAGATTGTTACTGTTTGTCCTAATGAACTAATAAAGGTTTTCACAGAACTTCATTTTCAGAAGATGTCTCGTTAGGAAAACAACCAAGATTATTCACAACTCATTAGCATTGCATCATAGTGACTAATCTTCTAGTGTCATCTCCTTATGAATATTGGAGAGAGTAGAAGTTTTGAACAATCAATTCACATGGAGTGATGGAGGGGGGTGTTAGTCAAAATGGATTATGGAAGCCAAGGTTCGCAGTATCGATATCGGAATCATTATTGGACCATACCTAAGAGTATCGGATTGGCAGTATCGGCAATATCGATGGTTTCGGATCGGAGTGTTGGATTTTTTGGTATCAGAAAGCAAATAATTATTAATAAATTATTAACATTTTAGAAAATATATTTTATACATTTAGGCATAAATTTAAGTATTTCTAGTGTTATTTCTTAGTAGTTTTGAAATTGAATGAATAGTAGTCACCCTTGCCGATTGATTTACATGCAATAGATAAGTTTTCTTCTTTTACAATCTTATTATGCTTTTACACCCTTGTTGATGGGTCTTTTTCATTCAATTTTCTTTGCCGAATTGAGGGTATCGGTTGGTATCGGCCGGGACATGCAAAACCGTATCGGTATCGGCTGATATTGCAAACTATGATAGAAACACGTTTTGGTTGTGATTAAGAATCGCAATCACCACGATTTCAGACAAACTACAATGATTTCATAATCATCGTGATTGTAATTATGATTCTTGACAATGATTTCATAAGAAAATCACATGCAATCTTATGTATATGATACAATTCATTTAACTTTTTAATTCATATGATACTTTTAGATTTAGAATAAGTTTTTATTGTTAAAATTCGTTAATTTTTTCTCTCATGTATGATTTCCAATGTGGGTTATGTTCATTTGAAACAACACAAAAGAACACCAAATTCCATATGTATTCGACCAATGAGTGAAGATTCATTTTAAGCAAGAAAACCATAAACAAATCTTCATTCCAGTCCTGAATGTTAGCTTCTTACGGCATTATAAGCAAAGTAACAACAAAAATAAAGCCTCTATCACAAGTCTAAAAAACAAACTCGTGAATCCTTCATTTTGTAGATGATTTCTTTTATATATTATATGCTCGTGGCATCCTTTTGATTTTCATTTTTCTAACTAGCATAGACTTTGAAATCTACTCATGCTCCAGGTGGTGATAACTAGCTTGCGTATGGAGGACAACCTTCTTCTCATTGGAAGCCATCAGAAAGTAAAGGTATTGCCATACATGTTATAGTTACTATTTCTCACAGTGCGTGAGGTTAATCACACTGGACAGGATTACCTCACTATTAAAAGGACAAGTCCAGTCTGTGTTATGTGTTGGAACTGTTCTCCGAACTACTAAAGCTATGCGCATCACCATACCATTATGCTTTTCCACTATAATTAAAGTATACTCATCTTGATGATATATCTTGTTTATAAGATTGTAGATGATTTTACTTGCTCAAAATAATTAATTATGACATAATTTTCCGTTTTAAAAATAATTGGTGTCCATGTGTGCATGATGTATAAAAGAACTCTACCTCACTGATTCGTGTTGGGGGTATTCATCTCTGTTATTTATGGTTGTCTAAGAGTTTCCTATAAATAACATTTGTATAACTTACAATTATTGTAGATAGTTAAGTCATAATTTCACCAAGATCCAAGCAAACATTAGTTCCATGAGACCGTATTTGTGTTTGCTTTGTTCTGCATATTTTACTCTCCAGTATTGTATTAGTATATGGTCATGATAGCCTTTGGTTGAAAATCCTGTTCCGGTGTATGTACCACTTCCCTAAATTATACTCTCATCTTTTACTGAGCCATAAGAGAGAACTTAAAGGTGGCTTCAATTGAGACAAGATGAAAGAAAACCGTCTTAGGTGGCTTGGACATGTGCAACATAGATCTATAAATTCTCCCGTATGGAGGAGTGATAAGATACTAGTTAAAGGAGTTGCTAGGACGAGGTAGGCCTAAGCGAACATGGATTGAGGTTTTAAAGAAGGATATGTTTTTTTTTGTTAGCGTTAAAGAGGACATGACCTTTAATAGAGCTGAATGGAATGAAAAAAAAAACCCAAACAGCTGTACCCTTTGGACAAAAAGGCTTTGTTGTTGTTGTTTTTCATGAGCCATAGGATGATAGGCAGTGTTTTAAAAAGCTCTAGGTGAGCTGTATCGTCTCATCGCATGGGAGCGTCTAGGCTCACCTAGCCTTGTGTAGAGAAGAAAAGTGTCATATGAGTAACTTCACAAATTTTCTTTTCATAACATATTTTGTCACTTTCGTAGCTCATGTTAAGTTATCCAAATATGTTATATCCCTAAAAACTTATCAAACTTGAGTTTTTTAGACATGAAACTAAAAAAGAGTAAAAAAAATAGTACTAAATTACCAATAGAAAACAACAAAGTAACTTAATAAGATCATAAAATAGTTTACACAACATTAACTGTAAAGACAATAACATCAGATATAAGTCATTATGATGGAATACAAATTGTTCAAATAGAAAAAAAAACAAACATAAGATAATCAACGAGTCAACATTCCACATTCCACGTTCTCCTTTTTTTATGTCTATTTAGTTTGTAACTTATAGTGTTAAACTTAAAAAATGATCCTTAAAACTTAAGCCTGTAACTTTAAAAACCAATAAAACCATGCCCAAAAAACTTACAAAGAAACCCAAACAAAGCCTCAAAAAAATTGCATAAAACACCCAACACATAGACGTGCGCATAGGCTCGCCTAATTATCCATTCGCCTAATCTCGCCTTTGGCATATTTCTTGCCTAGGCGTCTTCTAGAGAAGATATCTTGCATGCCTTTGGATTAGCCGGTGAAACATCGCCTCTTGCCTTTTGTGCGCCTAGGTGCGCCTGTTCGGCACCTTTAACAACACTGATGATAGGATATGATAATAAACATTAAGGAATCTGAACTTCCCACCAATGGTGTATTAACATTATCATGCATGATATCCTATTATTATGCTAGCATTTGGAGATAACAATGCTGCGTAGCATGTGCAGACTAATTCATCTTCATGGTTAGCATCCCCTTTTCAAAGATGTACAATTGTTATACTATTTAATAGATTCTAGCATTGCCAATATAACTTGGGAAGGTTACCATTCAAAAAGTTGACAGGTTGATACAATTTCCAATGACATGTACGTTTCCATCTTATCAAGGTGAATGGACAATGTTTATTAAGTAGTACTTGTTGACCTTCTAGGTTCATGCATGTCTGAAGTGTAGGAAAATGCAAACTGTATGGAGATAGGTTATCATCTTTATGAAGGAGAAGTTCATGATTTTCTGACCGGTTCTCATTTTGTTGATACCACTTTGTAATAGTCCTTTCAAGAGGATTTGTATGTTATTGTTCAATTGGGGCCCCTCAGTGCATATTATCTGTAAATAATTTCTCTTTTTTCTGTGCAAAATGTCAACTTGGTGTTAACCCTCTCGAGTTTTTAGACAAATTCAGAGAAGACTTGAGAAAGGGCAGGTTGTGGTAGTCTTGTCATAAAGTCTATATAATCCTGTTGACGGTTATATTGACCATGTAATTTAAGCCCGTGCAACCACATAATTACTGTTGTTAGTTCTACAAATTTGGTGATGAGTCCAAAAGAACGCATTATAAATTGGCTACTGAAATCTGGCTAATTTACAATAAAATAACCTGAAGTTTGACCTTCGTTGACTTAACTACCTTCCAACTTTGCTTTTTTATCTAATTGACCCCTTGAACTGTGTAGTAGTTATAACTTTCATACCTTCAGTTAACCCCCATATAAAACCATTTCATCTGGTCAATGTATGCTCTTTTATGAACTTTTTTACCCTCATCTTCAATCTCCCACCCATTTGCATAACCTAACCAACTCTAAACCTAACCCTAGATGCACATTCCTCCTTCCCCATGCGAGTTCCCCACACCATCTCTCTGTATAAATGGAAGGGGAATAAACTTTTTGGTGATTTTTTGTTTAGAGGTCAACTTTTTTAGCTAATTTGAAATGGGTTCTTTTTTTTTTTTTTTTGCTTTACATTCATGAATTAAAAATGAGTTCTTTTCAAAATACAATTGTAAATATCTTACATCTTGGAGAAAAAGCATCTTATCCGCATTTTGTTCCCGGCATCAGGGTATTGACATAGTTATAACTTGAATAACATCGGAAAAAGGTCTTTTCTGCAATTCCATTATTGGCATCATGGTATTGAATAAATAAGTAAGGTTGAAGGGGGGCAATTTGATAAAAACAAAGTTCAGATTATTTAAGTGGGCAAAGGCCAAATTTCATGGTATTTAGTGTAAATTAGCCTAAAGATCTGCATGGATCTATGTATGGATGAAGCTAGGGCAATTTTTTGGAAACAAGCTAATACATATTTCACTTTTTAACAAATTTTATAAAAAAATGATAAGCAATAGGATAATACTAAAGAGAAAGTGTTTTATAACATTAAAGTTGATGAACCTAGTGGTTAAGTTTTTAGTTTGGGGAGAAAATGTCTCTGTTTCAGATAACTTTAGTGTTTGTTTTACCATTTATTTATTGAGAAACTTTTCGTATTAGTTTAACTTCATAGTTTCTATTTTGTTTTTATCTTTTCTACTTCATTTATTATGATTGTTGTCAATGGTTTTGTTTTATTTTACCTACACACACACACACACACACACACATACCCCACCACCACCCCAATGAGTCTTTTCCTGTTCCACCCCTGGATCTATGAGCACATTGTATATTATAACCATATGAGCCAAAGGATCTCTTTTCTGCATTCATGTGAAACTTGTGGTATTGAATGTAAACTTTATGGAGTAGTCTTTGGAATAAGTCAGATCAGAAATAACTACATTGTGCGCGACACTAGAGCTTCGCTGTAATATGAACTGAAAGACGGATGCCATGCTGATACTTTGCTTCATGTCATCACTAGATCACACAACATATACGGTGCATTCACATATAGATGTTAGCATAAAGTACAGACAGTGCACAATAGTTTTTTTTGCTGATCAAAGTTTCTCTCAATAGGATGCCAAGCTGTGCAAAGTCGATCATATGAAGACATGTTCATCTACAAGTTGCGAGTAGCTGAGAGGGTGAGGGTTAGGGTCAGGTTGGGATGGGTGGTGGTTGTAGAGGTTTAGAATCATGGCTACGGAGATGGGTTTCCTATGTGGACTACAGTTTCGTAGTGGTGATGGAGGCTGTGATTAGGAAGGTTTGTGGAAATGGAGGCAAAGAGCTAGGTCCAAGGACCATGTTCCAACAACTTGTTGAGGTTTGCAAAAGGCTCAACTCAATGGATTTATTTCATTAGGCGGAGTTAGTACAAATTTGAAGGAGAGGTCGAGACCCCAAATTGGTGGCTATAGCCAATATGGGGGGACTAAACAAGAGACTAATAAGACAGAAAGAGGAATACAACATATTCTCCTTACAATGAAGAAGCTTTTATATGGATATTAAGAAACAATTTGGAGAAAACAGTCTTTACCTCAGACAATTACCTTGGCCCTAATAGGTGTGATACGGCTAGAAACTATTTTTAATTGATTATCTTCTGTATCTAGTGCATAAGTTATCTTTCTTTCAATAAAGATGTACATTCCATGTTTTTTTTGACAGTAAACAGTTGGAATGAATTCCCCCCGCATTCCATTAATAATAAATCAACAAAAACAAGAACCCAGTACAAACCTCCCGAAAAACAAATAACAACCACAAGACACTCAAACCAAATAAAAAACCCGGAATGATCTGTCGGCTAGACATAAACTTGCCGAAGCTAGAATCCAACTTTTTTGTTGATACGAGTTCGAGACTAATCTCTACATCTCGAGTCTCCTAGTCTTCCATGCGACCTTCGAAAGTCGAATACCCTTCAATAATCTATCAAGGCCACAACGTGAAATTGTCACTTGATATTGACACATCCAATTATCAAGCATACATTGTGTCTAAGCCTATTACCAAATTGGCACTCCTTAAATCTCATTTTACTGTTTGCATAGGTCACCTGCCAATGTATAGCATCTCAATTCCCGAATATAGTCTCTGTCTATATCCTTTAGCCAATACGAACAACCTTATCCCTTTCCCTGTGTGTTCGATCCCTTTAAAACCTTGATTCGAATACAATGTGTCTGTTACTTGCCAGCCCAACACACACTGACACCCCTTCCCATCACATGTTTAGCCATGTACCTTGACACTCCATGTTTTATTAAGCTTTGTTTTATCATAAATTATCTTTCAGGTCTGCCAATCATTTCAAATCATAACTTATTACTCACTGTATTTTCCTCATAGTGAACATTGCTTTCTGTTACATAGTGTGAAGTGTTAGTGTTGATTATCCGTGAGTCCTTTTTGGAAACTGTTGTACTCACTATATACATGCTTCTTGCAGGGTGAACCTCCTGAACAATTTAAGATAGTGATACCCAAGATTCCTGCATATTTCACGGTATGTACCATAAAAACTGGTATATAGTTATTATGTTAGTCTTGTAATCATATCCACAACTATCCTTTTTAAAATGTATAATGCAGAAATTGAACTTCCCTATTAATGAACTCAATTTCCTAAAAGTAAGGATAGGTCACACTGTTAAGCGATTGCTAGTAAAACTTGCCTTTATTGTATTCATCTGTTGTAAATGACAAGTGTTGTGTTTTACGATTCCTCATAATTGTCAAAGGAATCTCTGTGGACATGCTGATTGTAACAAGCTTTGACAATCTCAAAGATGCACCATCTGAGGTTGGAATTTGGGCAATGAGATTCTGAGAAATGGAAAATGAGTGCAGCTTAAATTAGAATGCTGGACATGTGGCGATATAGTTAACGTAGGTTATGAAATGAGGGATCTGTGGGACGTTAGAGGTGGCTTCAATTGTGGATAAGATGTGGGTAATTGGCTGAGATGGTTTGGAAATGTGCAACGAAGACCAATAGATGCACCATTTTGGATGGGTGATCATAGTTGAAGCTGTTCCTAGACGATGGTTGGGCCAAAGAAACATGTATTGAAGCAGTAGAAGAGAACTGTTGTTACTGATGTTACAAATAGATGGCCCTCAAATAATCTGAATGGAAGAAACTCTTGTATCCAGACCCGATAATTTGTGACTTTTTTGTTGTTTTACTTTGCCTGACATGGGAAGAATTTGAACAGTTATGCGCCTAGTGTTACTAGAAGAAGTTGCAGGTCTGTACGTAATATTAAAGATAATTAGCACTTCAGTTTCGCAAAGAAAAATTTCTGGTCTATGAACTTATTCTGGTTCCAATGGAGGTAATAGTGAAGGTTTCTTGGTGTTCTTGATTTATCTATATGCACTTAAGAATGGCTTTATGTATAATGTTTATAGCCTATGAGAGAATATGCTCCTTTTTCTGTAGTAGTTTTGGCTGATCTTCTATTGTAGCTTTTTAGAGTGTGTTTGAAATTGGTCATATTCTCTGTTATGGATATTATTTGACTAAAGCAGATACTAGAGACCCAAAGTGGGTACCCTACTGCCCTCTTGGTATCTCCGTCAAGGATTATAGATCCTGCTACGAAACCATGTCTAGTTTCATGATTCCATGCCCTGATACCATGTAAAAGTCCGTGTAGATGCACTGAAGCCTATGTTGCACAGATATGGGATGCCATTGTCCGTATCCGGCACATATTGGACAAGGTAGTTCCTTGACACTCATATCAGATATGGCTCATCCATGTCTAGTCTCAAAATAGACCCACAACATAACTTAAATCTGGCATTTTTGTTATCTTGACAAACATAATTAAGATATTAGAAAGTGAAATTTCTTCGGAGTGAATCTTTTTTAGAACTGTCTGGAATCTAGTTACTTTCCAAAATATGCTTAAATATACATATTATTAAGATCTAATATATATATATATAGATATTTTTCATGTTTATATATAACCGTATCCATGTCTTATCCGTTTCCTAAAAATTTATAAGACCATATCGAAAACCATATCGAAAACTGTGTCTGTATCTATGCAACCTGTGTCCGTATCTATTTCGGGGTTGAGACTTGAAAGCTGGCTTCACGCAGTGGTATGTTTTTTTAACGTCTATCTAAAATGCCTGCTAGAGGAGATTTGGAGCTTGGTTGCTCTGCACTTTAATGACCTTTAATACCATGTAGAGGTTCAAAAAGCAATAGCTAAGGAATGGTGGAAACCCTAGTTTGGTGGAGAAATAACATATGAGGAATAACCAAAATGAGAGTTTATCTTAATTATATTTATTCAGGAATACAAATATGAAAAATACTATAATAAATCAAGAAGAAAAAGTATAGACTCATAGACTCAATATAGAAAATAAGGAAAGTTAGACTATTGACTCAATTTGTAAATATAGACGAGATCTTTGTCTATGTCGATAAGACCACAAATAACCTACTAATCCTAAAATAGACCTAAAATATAATGTTTCTTTTACACTACAATGAAACTACCAGTGAAAATTAGGTTCAACATATTGTTTTATAAGGTATGGATATTAAAGCAGATAATTCAAATTTAATATGTAAAATGTAAAATTGTGGATCTTGGTTGTATCCACATTTTAATGGATGGATGTGTTACAAATATCCATCTTTTTAAAAAACAATGTATAAGGACTTGATTATTCAAAATTTTCATACATTTCACTTCCCACACATTCCTTCCCGCCTTCAGGACATTCTCTACTCCCTCCAAAGAATCTTCTCTACCTTCTTCAGCCACACATCCCAACTCCAACTTCTTCGGCCAAACCTCCTTGCGCACCCCTTAAATCAAGAGTTCAGTGATATAGGCAGCACTTGGCTCTTCCTTGTGAGATCCTCCAGGTTCCAACATAAAGTTGATGCCTTCCAACCTCCATCATAAAGTTGACGCCCTATATTGTGTTAGAATTCTTTGTGTAATTACATCTTATTGTAATAGGAATTCTTTATTACACACAAGTTAAAAATGTTTCTTAAAGAAAGTTGTACTTTTCTTTTCATCCGAAAACACCTGTTCATGATGTATGCATTTTGTATGTTGGTTAGATTATACCCATGTAAATAGACATTTATCACCGGTTTGGTGACCATTCTATTACTTCTTGTTTATTTTTCTACTTTAAATCATACAATGTAGTACATGTTACCATTTTATTTACTTTTGTTTCTTTCTTTTCCCTACTCTAGTACACATAATGTGATATACCTTACCATGTTCTTACTGTTGATTTCTGTTTTCAGTCCACATGGTTGTGACCATTCTGTTACTTCTCATTTTTCCTCTTACTGCATTGAATCCAAATGAGATTTAGAGTTATCAAGTGCAATGATGTATGCTAGTAAGGCACTTATTGCAAGAACTTGCTATACATCTGTGCACCACTGTACCTGTGCCTGATGCATGAGAACATCCGACATCTTAACTTGATCTTTGCTTTTTTCTTATATATTTGGAGAGTTCTTGCAGGGAACAGGAGATCTATTGACTTCATTGTTATTAGGGTGGAGTAATGTAAGTTTTTCTAGATCTTTCTTTTTTGCTTTAGTTAGTTTGGGTTAATTAGACTTTATCTTTATTAAAATGATGCAAGCATTTATGTATTTCCAGAAATATCCAGACAACCTTGAGAGAGCAGCAGAGCTTGCAGTATCAAGCTTGCAGGTAGTTTTATTTGATTTTTTTTTTTTTTCTGTAAACCTTTCTCAGCGCTTTGTGTGGTTATTGTAGTCCATTTATTATTTGTATTAGTATTATTTTTGTCAAACACTGCTATAGTCATCCTTGTTAAATAAGGAGAAACATTAGATATTTTAGTCTATGTTTACTCTAGCTTTATATAGTCTCCAGTCTCCACACTTTTATACCCCCTCCTTACAAGGTAAGGACAAATAATGAGTCACGATTTGCAAGTTTCTTGCAAAAATAAACCTTGCAGAAAAAATGTTGAATTAATTGCAAAATTAAACCTTGCATGAAAAGGCAACCAAATTACAGTATAGCTTGTGCATAAATCTAAGTTTTTTTAACTATTTTTCTTGATAATATGGGAGTAATCCTATTATATTTGGATATCCTCCTTTATACTATTAATATCCACTCCGAAAGAAAATTACTATAATAGAAATGCCTGGAATAAATGTGGATAAGTTACAAAGATCTTTCATGTGCCACTCGTTTACCTAGCATACTTGATGAAACTATGGTGTCTCTCTCCCTTTCTCCCCGGCAGCTGGTTGAGGCCCATGAGGGGTGGAACCACGAGAATCCTGACTATTTATTTAGTCTTGATAGTATTTAGGTTCAGATAAATCATGTTCAACTGTATAATATTACTTTAGTGAATTTTTTCATTCAGAATTTTGTCAATAGTTAGGTTTGTTGCTTGCTTCCTGGAAAATGAGGGTTTCAATGCAGAAACAGCCTCTCCATATATATGGGGGTAAAGCTGCGTACATCTTGACCCTCCCTATATCCTGAATAAGCAGGAGGCATGTGGCACTTGGACACCCCTTTTTATTTTGTCGATAGTAAGGCCTTGAATTATTTTGGTGAAGCACCATACTCCGTGCGACCATTGCTTTGAAATAAATTTGCGTAGAATTCAGTAGATACAAAGTCGACAAGTTTCAATTGAATAAACCTCATGATATTGATATATGGATCAATTATAGGACGACTAAACCTATGGGTATTCTAACTACATAATTAATATTTAGTGCCCTTTATTTCACTCCATACAGTGATATCAGATTGCTAGCAATATATAAGTATAGAACCTATGTAATTCTGGATTCTTGGAAGATAATGGATAAGCTATGCATCCTTGATTGTCTCAAAGGACCTTGAATCTTCGTAAAATTTGGGCATTTGTAATCTTCATGGATTATTGTGGAAACTATGTAGTCACCACAAAGTCGCACAATCAAAGAAAAATAAAAGAGATGTCATCAGGGAAATTGCAACTAAGTTTTATCAGAAGCTCCAAGCAAGTGTACCATACTTCCATACTTCACATGATCCTCTAAATCATTCGTTAAGTCCATCAGATCTTAAACTATCTTCGAAGCTTCTATCTTTTATGATTGTGTATTTCAAATGAGGATTAGGGAGTTCTTTTCAGCTTGGGTATCTTTGGCTCAGGTGCTAGTTTCGGGACAGTTCCTAACCGATGCTTCTGGATTGGTTGTTGGTTGCATCAGGTAGCCATTGGATTGAATGCCTCCTTGGAGACATCGGTTAGTAGGCCAATTGAACATAAAGGCTGCATGCCACTGCCCTGAGAGTAACAAATTGGTCTTCCTCTAGTTGTGGCATCATTGGGTCTCGGACACTAGCTTCGGGGCATACTTGCTGAATACTGCTTCTGGTATTGCCGTTTGCAGCATCTACTAGCTGTGGATTGGATACCATCCTTGGAGAAATCATGTAGTAGGTGTAATGTTGTACTAACCTAGTGTGTTACCCTTTGGCTTTGAATTGCTTATCTTCAAGGTCTGTTGATGCCTTGATGGCTGCAGAACATGTTTTCGTTTTCTCAAATTGTCACTTGATCCCTTATAGGACCACAGTTTGATGGTTTCTGAGTTCAGACTTCATAAAATGAAGGGTTAAATTCATAGTTTTGGGGCACATAGGTAGAGCATCTTATTGGTCATGGTCTAAATGTTTAACCCATTTGCGCCAATGCTAATTGATTTGTTAACATTTGGCACCATAGATGTGATAAGTTGTTATTAGAAACAATCAATTTTTGCCCATTGGTTAAGAAATCTTAAACTTGTTCTCAGAATCTGTGATTTGAATTGCCTGAAACAGGTATCATAGATGGTCCATTATGTAGTTATTGGATGTATCGAGTATTATATTGGATCTTTCCAGTAGGTAGAATCTCTGCTTAACTCAATATTATTTATATTCCCCTGAGGCCCAGATTAGCTGATATAGAAATTTACAGCTGAGTGCCTTTTACAAGTGAAAAATCAAATTTATGCATGTCATATTACATGCTAAATTCTCAGTTTCTTAGGTTGGTCGATCTTGGTTGTCATTGCCATATTTCTATTGTCTAAATTTTGGAACCACTTTTGAAAATTTTGATTTACTGATGTCTGCTTCTCCCTTTGATGCGTACAGGCTCTCCTACAGAGAACAGTGACGGACTATGAAAGAGCAGGGTTTGATCCACAATCAAGTACTCTAGAGATTCGGTTAATTCAGAGCCAAGAGGACATCCTGAACCCAAATATCAAATTTAAGGCGGAAAAATATACCACTGTTTAGTGTCATCCATTCAATCTCTGTGTGTACATCATTATATAAGTTAGTAATTGCACAATAAACAGTCCTGTCGCCTCTCATGCTCAATAAAGATTCAGGTACTTGTATCAGCTACCGAGAAAGTAAGACTCTTGATAATGTATTGAAGTTCGAATGACGTCTTTAATGGATTGCCATTTCGAATTACTTGGTTGCTTTCCAACAGTCCAGTGTATTCTGTTTAAGCTTATGTGCCCTCCGGATCAACGATGACACCTACAACATCAGAATCTGGCTAGTGTTTCAACTCTGTGCATCAATGGCGTGCACTACTTGGAGTAGCCGTAGTTGCTTCCATCCAGATCAACTACGGCTACTTGAAGTAAAGTCTTTCCTTTCCTGTTTTTGGGTTTGCGGAATTAGGACATTGGGAAAGGAATCATTTCCTGTGTTTTCGATGCCAAAAGGAATGAGTAGGAAAGGAAATTGATTACCAAGGAAAATAGGGGAGTAACACTCATCCTGTCATCCGAGGATTCATTTTCCCCTTGTAAGGATTCACTCCCTCTCCCAATTTCTTTAACTTTTTCAAACACTTGCTGAAAATGAAATTGATTGGAATGGTAATTCTTCACAGGAGAGAAAAGAGCAAAGAATCGATTTCCTTTCCTTTCTGCGAACCAAATGATGCATATTTTGCATCCAGAGTCCGTGTATTAAACAAAAGGAGTACGACTTCCTTTTCACGTTGCATTGGCCTTAGGCCATCTGTGTCCAACGTTATTGCAAAGTCCCAGTACAAATTGTTCCTATTTCTGTACAAGAAGTTTAAATATTGTCTGAAGAAAGACTTTAAGCAAATCAAATACCAACAACTTTCTTATTCATTCATCCATCACTCGCATACACTTGAATCAATATGAAGATTTTGATCAGTCAATAATCCAATAAAAAAGTTGCATATTTCGCACCAATACTATTTGCTCTACACTGTACTACTGTATAATGTCAAAATCATACTATATACTTTTGTAACGTTTTACCAATAAAAAACAACTTAATGGCTGTTCTGTATTCATCATTCTTCCTCTTATGCTATAATTTTCAGTGGCCTCATCATCACATTGTCTTCGTGATCCAGTATCTGCATCTCAATAGAAACTATTTCAGAAATGTACCTAAATACAAGGTGAATTATGTGTTGAGTCGGACGATTTTAGTTACGAATTAGCCTTGTAACATATTGTAGCATTTTGTGCCTGTTGCATTGTGGTTAATGTCTTATATTTTCACTATCAGTGCTGGCACAAATGTGAGATAAACAGGGAGGGTTGCATTAGATACAGGGTCGGCCCAGGGCTGCCAGGGCGACCGCCCAGGACCCCGTGAAATATGGAGGCCCAAAAAAATTAATTTAAATATATATATTAATAATCTTGTATCTAAACTAGAATTAGTAAGTAACATGATCTTTTTTTATAACAAAACAATTGTGGTGTAGTGGTTAGTATGTTAAACTTGCACACTAGAGGTTGTAGGTTCAATTCTTGGTAAATTTTAATTTTAATTTTAATTTTAAATTTTTTATATATTATATATGGGTCCCATTTTAAAAATTTGTCTATATGTTGGGAATCTAGCTCACTAGAGTCAATTAGAGGCTGGATTAGAGTTTGGAGGATCGTGGATGCGTCGACGAAGAACGCACAAAGACGTTGCCAGTTACAGAATACTGACGGACTTCCAATCTGGACAACGGAATTTTGACGGAATTTGATTTAATTGTTTGTGATGGTCTTCAAAGGCTCGGATTTCATTGTTTTTTCGGATTTTCTAACTAACTACTATAATTTTTTGGCCTATTTAAAGGAGGCGAAAGTGAGATTCATTTGTGTGCCCATAACGAGATTCAAGGAGGATCCACCGTCTGAACAAAGTACACGAAGGCCGTCTCGATGGCGTAAATTTGGACGAGGTTTAAGAGATTATCCATCATATTTTAACATAAAGATGGTGAATGAAGACGAACTTCAAGTCCTACCGCTATTGAGTTTTCTGTTATACAATTGGGAGACATTTGTGGTATCGGTGAGTAACTCCGCTCCAGGGGGAGTTGTTATAATGGAGTTGGTCAAAGCAGCATGTTGAACAAAGAGATCCGACGTAAGCAACAAGGATCATCGCAAAAGTCCGCTCTAGTTGCTTAGTTGCTTCAGACAGGAAAAGGGAGGCCCAAGTCACAGTCAAGAACATTGGAGGATCTCGGGAACTTGCAAACGTGGATTGCAAGGACAACTGTGATCACTGTGGTGAGAGGGGCCATTACAAGCGGGACTACAAGAAGCTCATAGATGAGAGGGTCAGAGGCAAGGTGGACGATTAGGAGATCTCTCGGCTGTGGGATATCTCATCATCGTGGCGATCAGCGGTAGAACTTTGTGGCACGTATCATGATTGGTTCTTGGACACGAGGGCGTCTTACCATGCCACTGTATGAAGGAGGATCTTTACAGCGTACCGGAGCGGCATATCCGGACGTATGAAGATGGTAAACAAGGGAACAATGGTAGGGGTTGCTCTACAGATCCAATTTTGGAATGGGAGGGATGCCTGAACTCAAAGGAGCAACATGGAATTCAGTCTTTCGAAGCCAGAAAGGAGATCCATGGGTGCAACCAACTGAAGATATAGTGGGTACATTTTCATTTCACAGTTCGCGGGAGTGTACATGAGCTTGAATCTCGCAAGAACCACACCGTCCACTAGCTAGACGCAACCAAGAATAGAAAATCTCGTCAGAATGGGAGCACGTTCCAGTGAAATACGAAAGTTGGAGACAGGCAGCCGAGACTCATGGTGGGGCTGATGGTCATGGATTTATGTCTTGGCCGAGTCAATGATCTGGGAAGATCCCAGTGATTCGGGAGATGTTTCGCCTGGCAATGAACGTGGACACATTGATCGAGCAGCTAGAGACGACAAGACGATGTAGAGCAACCCGAGAGATGTGAGGTCGATGATAACAGAGAGCAAAAACTCTTCCGTGGACGACATGTATGGAGTCCGATTGAGCAAGCCATGGTGGCCAATACTCTCTCGTTAGACTGGAGGGGGAGTTTGTTGGGAATTCAGGTTTGGAGCAAAGGACACAATGTACTGATAATTCGAGGTCGGAAATGCTTACATGGCAGTGATAGACGTATCCCGGCTCCGCCTTTGCGTCGAACGGGTAGGCATGTCCCGTCTTGAGCATCGAGAACCGCACCAGTATCCGTGTCACGTATCCGGGCATCATCTTGAAGACGTTCTTCCACCCCTTCTCGTACTTCGGCACCGGAACCCTCTTCCCCGTAGCGTGCCGATCCAGGCGGCAAGCGACCGCGTCGTTCGTCTTCGTCATGCAGTCCTTGAACCCGTCGGGGTCCTCCAGCTCCCGCTGCTCCAGCACGACGAACAGCCCCAGGTGCACGTGCAGCGGGTGGTTGTCCTCCGTCAGGTTGATCACGTTCCAGATCTCGCTGCTCCCCTCCCTGGGGGTCTCCGTGACGGGCTCGTCGAACGTCTTGTTGTTCAGGAGCAGGTGCGTCGGCTCCCCCGTCTCGCTCTCGAACTCGTACATCGCAACGTATCGGCTCTTGACCGCCCGGTGCGCTGCAGGCGGAGGCTGCGCCATCAGCCTCTTCGGAATTCTCGACGGGTCCGTCGTCTCGTCCTTTCGAATCACGAACTTCATTACTTTACCTGACATTGAAAAAAAAAAAAACGGGCATTATATCAGTTCGTATCGGAGACACTGCTGTGTCCCTACCGTGTCGTGTCGTGTTTGTACCTTCAATCATCCGAATAAAACTCGTATTATATGCGAATTTTTCCGTATCTTTCAAAAACGTATAATACTTACATATTTTTGACATATTCAAATCAGTATGTAAATTTTACACATGCGAAGTTTTAAACGTGTTGGGTATAAATTAATGAAAAATTTGACATAAAATACGTGGGAGAAACCTGTTTAATTAACCAAATTTGACAACATATTTAAGAATGTGAAGTTTCTAACATCAATATTTTTATTTCTAGAATATTTGTCCGAATTTTGAGACGTATTTTACTTTCACTTAGCCGATTTATATTCGTACTTTTGCCGTCCCGAATTTTTTCGGTTTACCGAATTGTTAACAAGGTGTTTGTATGATCTTTTACCATTGAATTCGTCGGTTGGATCGCCGGTCGGGTAAGGGTAAGGCGCGTCGTTGGCGAGGACGGCGGAGTCCGTCGTCGACCTCGAGAAGTCGACGACGACATCGGCGATCTCCGACGGGGCGAGGAGGAAGTTGGACGACGTGACGGGCCGGCGCAAGTAGTTGCTGTCGGACCCGACGTGGACGAATGGCAAGCCGTTGGACAGGGAGAAGCGGTAGAAGCGGGCGTTGCTGGCGTTGATGATGCGGAACCGGTACCTCCTGCGTGCGACGCGGAGGCTGGGCCAGGCCTTCCCGTTGACGACGATGGCGTCGCCGAAGTACTCCGGCTGCCACTGGGGGTGGATGGAGGGGTTGTTGCCGGTGGAGTTGAGGAAGAGGGAACCGTCGGTCCTGAAGGAGCGGTCGAAGACGACGAGGTGGCGGTCGAAGCGGGGGCCGGAGGGGAGGTTGAGGGGACCCTCTAGGCGAGGGCTGCGGATGACGTACGAGCCGAGGAGGCCGGCGAGGAGGTTCACCCGGGTCAGACCCATGGCATGGTCATGGTACCTGTTAAAAATTCGGTCAAATATTCGGTAGACGAAAATATTGAGGTTAGAAACTTCACGTACTTAAACAGATTTCTCTTCTTTCAGTTTGAAACTTCAAATGCTTAAATTTGCATACTAAATCAAATCTTTCAAGAATATGTAAGTACTATACGTTTCTGAAAGATATAAACAAAATTCGCATATAATACGAGTTTTATTCGGATGAATTCGCATATAATACGAGTTTTATTCGGATGGTGGCTAACAAAGATCCTGAAAATAATAATTTTCTGTCTTCATGTACTGTCAAACCTTAATTCATTATTTATTTTTCCACTAATGCTCATAAGTGAACTTTTTCAACAAAGTAGGCTTACTGATTTAATGTACAGAAAGGAAGAACACTAAAAAAGAGTATCATACCTTTTAAAATAAAAAAATATCATGACAATCTTCTCATGCACTTTGACAATAATAAAAGCATCATTATTGCTTCTTGACAAGAATGGCATCATGATCGGAATATAATGTACTAATCCTACTGTTTAGACTGAAGTTAACTTGTTACCAAATACCTATTATAACATTAAAGGATATTTTAGTAAATGTTTTTATTGAAAATATAGAAATTAGCATATATTTTCACTTTTTAAAATTTTGTGTAAATGCCTCCATTACTTTATATAGAACAAATAACATTTTAATAAATACTCCACTATTTAATCAAAATTTTGACTAATTTACAAAGGAACCAGAATATTTGTTAGTTTTTAGAAAATTGAAAATATATGCTAGTTTCTATATTTTGAATGGAAGTATTTGCTAAAATATTCCTACATTAACAACCACTGCACTTGCGGCTCAAGATGCCACAATTTACGTTGCAATCTTTATTAGTGCAATGTCAGTGCAGTGCTAATCCACGTTCAGAATTCACTCGAGTCTGTAACTAGTTTAATTTAAGATGGCAAATATTAAGGACACCACGGAATTTACTAGGGGATGACACAAATGTTTTAAAAAATTAATACTCAAAATATCTTTCAAAATTTATTAGGGGCCAACACAAACTATATAAATTCTGTAAAAAAAAAAAAGTGTCTTCCTTTCTCTTCCAAAATTCCTAAATCTTAATCCATGTTTTTTTTTTCCCAGAGATTCTTAGTAGTTTGTCTCATTTGGGACTTCCTTTCTCTTCCTTTCTCTTCCAAACTATATAAATTCTGTAAAAAAAATATCATGACAATCTTCTCATGCACTTTGACAATAATAAAAGCATCATTGTTGCTTTTTGACAACGATGGCATCATGATCGGAATATAGTGTACTAATCCTACTGCTTAGCCTGAAGTTAACTTGTTACCAAATACCTATTATAACATTAAAGGATATTTTAGTAAATGTTTCTATTAAAAACGTATAGAAACTAACATATACTCTCTTTTTTTCTTTTTTTTTTAACTAGTCGATACCTCCATTGCTTTATATAGAACAAATAATATTTTAAGATATACCCCCACTATGTAATCAAAATTTTGACTTATTTACAAAGGAATATGAATATTTGTTATTTTTTAAAATGTGAAGATATATACTAGTTTTTATATTTTGAATGAGAACATTTGCTAAAATATTCCTAACATTAACAATCACTGCACTTGCAGCTCAAGATGCCACAATTCAATCTTTATTAGTGCAATGTCAGTGCAGTGCTAATCCAGGTTCAGAATTCACTCGAGTCTGTAACTAGTTTCTTCATTTCAGTTTTAAGAGGTTAATTTAATATGGCAAATATTAAAGACATCACGGAATTTACTAGGGGATGACACAAATGTTTTAAAAAATTAATACTCAAAATATCTTTCAAAATTTATTAGGGGACAACACAAACTATATAAATTATATAAAAAAATTGTCTTCCTTTCTCTTCCAAAATTCCTAAATCTTAATCCATGTTTTTTTTTCCAGAGTTTCTTAGTAGTTTGTCTCATCTGGGACTTTCTTTTTGAAGTTTCGAACTCCCTTAATGGAGTTTAGAAACATCTAAGTCGAAACAAGTTCCGTTCGGAATGACGAATGACTGCCAAAATTTTGAGAATCCTGAACATCACATGAACTTTGACAGTCCTATGTTGTCCCCAAGTGAGAATGTGTATAAATCTGAATTTCAAAATTCCTAAAATTGGGTTCAAAATTTCATAAAAACATTCATTGACAAATCATAAAACTAAAATTAGGCCTATAAGAGAAAATGAAGGAACATTCAAGTTTTAATATGTGTTGTCCCTATCAAATTTTTGATAGCTTATAACAAAAAATCGACTTAAATATTTTTTTTCCAATCTTGTATTGTCCATAGTAAACTTCGTAGTGCCCTTAACATTTACTTTTTAATATGTTGCACGAAATGACAAACTATAGGTAAAGAACTAGAAAAGAGTGTTGATATGGTTTGTACCATAGATTTCCGGGGTCCTGGATGTTTGGGTAGTAAGAAGTGGGACCGAGAAAAGACGGTCCGGTCGACCGAAACGAGGAGGTGAACCACGCGGCAGAGTGGCCGTCGCTTGCCGGCGGGTGGATGCCGCCGTGGAGGTGGACGACCGTGGGGACTCCCCCGAGCTTCGGGGTGGCGGTGGGGATGGTGGGATCGGACGGGAGGATGTGCTCGGAAGGCAGGTGGTTCTCCCATGTCACGGAGGTAGGGACCCCGTGGACGGCCTCGATGGTTGGACCGGGGACGGTGGCGGTCTCGTTGGAAGTGCCGAAGGCGAAGACCGTCGTCGGAGGAAGGTCTCTGTGGAATTTCTGCAACAAAGTAGCAAAATATACATAGGTATATATGAAGACACATGCTAATGCACTTCAGCAAGTTCAAAATATTTTCTGACTACAAACAGCAATTAGCTCATGATGCGAGCATCCACACTAGATACACTTCAAACATATATTTTAAATTATTAAAAATTATATAAATTTTTATTTTTATAGTGTCTCCTTGATATTGGCATATAATTGTACAATTCAAACTGATACTCCAAATTAACCTCCTCCTCCCTCTTTTCCTCTTTATTTTTTTAATATTTGGTAAGATTTTTTTCCTCCCACTTTTTTTTCTTTATTTTTCTTCCTATTTGGTAATATTTGTGAGCCTAGAAATTAATGTAGAGGAGCTACGACATGCTCCAAATCTGAAGTGTCTCTTAGCTTCCTATCAATTTTTAAGTATGAACAAGTGTTCATTGCAACATTCAAGTACTACAAAATTTGACTAAATTCAAAATGTAGTACTTGAAATCTTTTCCACTGTGTATGCTCCGACTCTACGGAATATTAAGATTATGGTTATATTAGAAAACTAAAAATGAGACCAAT
The DNA here is from genome assembly GCA_029216955.1 of Iris pallida. Taxonomy (NCBI): domain Eukaryota; kingdom Viridiplantae; phylum Streptophyta; class Magnoliopsida; order Asparagales; family Iridaceae; genus Iris; species Iris pallida. The sequence goes on from JANAVB010000400.1 coordinate 5,546,452, forward strand.
TTTAAGTAAATCGAAATATTTATATAGGAAAAGAATTTTGCTTAATTTGCATAGGAATTTGAAAATTTTGCATACATGGAGATAAGGTACCACCGGAGAATAGATTGTGCCTCCCCAAAAAAGAGGGTAGGGCGCCAACTCCGTTGACACCCTCTATCGTACAATCATTAGTGTCATAGTGTATATTGGAAATGCTAAGTTTACTACTGAATATTTACAACTTCTTACAAACCACACCCCTACCCCCTGATAACATGATCCCATCCGGTCCCACTCGGTCCCCCTCTTCCCCAATCAATGAATGTCACATAGACGATTGTAAAGTTTCTAAACAAAATTGGTTGTAAGTATAGCATTACTCTAGTGTATATATGCACAGCTATATGCATGCATATCATAGTGTCCTAGATATAGTAGACGGGGAACAACCGTGGAGATAGAACACGAAGCAAGTGTGAAATTGGCAATTTTTTTTTGATGTGGAAGACCTAACCTCTTTGCTATGAAAGGAGATGCATGCATTATGGCACGCATACATGTATTCATGAACATTCATAAAATAATGCGTCAATAGTAATTGCATGGATGCATTCATAAACGATGGATTGATCGATAGTAAGAAGAAGAAAAATTATCCATGGGATGCCACTGGAGTTGGCGTCCCACGTCCTATAATTCATGGGGGACAACAACTGCAATGAAATTCCCATAGAATGTGCTAATATTAATAGCGTCCTATGCAATTCTCAGTTAGGGGGCGTCTTTAGAGATTATGTTTTCTGCAGTGCGTCATCTCTAGTGACGTCTCATCCTCCTATATACAACATTTTCAAATTTGTCAAATTGAGCAAAATTGCTCCTCCTATACATGAAATTTTCTGTCAAGTAAAAGAAGTTAAATATCTGACCAAATTTATTTTGGATAAAAGGGGGTTACACTACATTATTTGTGAACATGAACCTTTTTCTTCTTTCTAACAACATCAGTAGCTATGACATCAAAGTCTCGTACAATGTTAGTGCTGTGCACAGTGCATCAAAGCCGCAATGATCCTCTCCTCTTGATTTGAATATAAGCTCAAATTACATTTTCTTATCTTGCAAATTTTTTTCCTCGCATTAGTGGGATCCAAATGGAGTAGGTGTACTCTCATTATCACTACTCAATGAGACATTAAAATATCAAAGTACTTTGTGGATATTTTCATGAAAGAGATTTAGATATCATGTTTGATTTGCGGAATCAGGATCTTAAAAAAAATTATTCATTTCATGTATTTAGATGTCAAAGTAAATAAAGTAAAAAATTCATTTTCAAAGAAGACAAAAAAAATAGTTTTTTTGACCCATCCTAGGATTCACTTCCACACCCCACACCTCAATGATTCATTTTTCTTCCAATTCCTCTGACTTTTATAAACACCAAAAAAATAATATGGAAATAATATTTTTTAACAGAAAATAAAACAACAAAGAATTGATTTTTTTAAAAGTTATTTTCCCAATCCAGATAGCTCAAAAAGAATATAAAATCTTGACATTTGGTTGTAGATCCAAATTATGAACGTATCGAAAGTTGTTTCCATATCATGTTAAAATTTCTGCTACTATTAATTTAAATTAATAATTTGGGGTCTCTTCAACAAGCGGATTGTTTGGTTCTCCAGTTATCTGTGATTCCTATGAACTATATTAATTAATTTATTGCATTTTCTTTAGACGTTCTAGTTTCCAAAGTATGTGACTAGGAATGGACTACAAGGAGCCATCGGTAACTCAGTCAAATCCTCTATTTATTTATTTATTTATTTATTTATTGCATTTTGTTAGAAAGGATCAACTTAGACTACGAAATTGACATGTGGAGAATTTAGCATATGTCCCTCTCCATTGGTTTCACCAACGAAGATTGGAAAACCAAAAAGTCCTTTCTGCACAAATTCATGACCAAATCCCAATGTAGTAAAATAATATAAATCAATGTTCTAAAAATCGGATCGAAAATTTCGACCCAGATAATACACTAGGTCAGATCAAAAACGGTTCAACCACTAAATTAACCTAAGTAGTACAAGTTCAATTCCTTCTGAACATTGATTTTTGCAAAAATATTTATTTACAATCGACTTTGAAAAATAGTGGATTAATACTGATCCGATCCGAAAAAGCTATCAGTTCACGGTTTATTCAGCGGTACAGTCCGGTTTTTAAAACAGTGATATAAATAACTTTCGTGAGTATATGGGTGATACAAGTTAATCCCAAATTTAATATACTTAATTTGTTGACCATGCGCCTACCGGTATAATTACGGTCTAGTCTTGCAACCAAACTATACATTTCTAAAAATGTAGAAATTTGAATTGTGAGTCCACAAAATTTAATTAGAATCCAATTCTTATTCCACTTACTATAAATTCATTCGTTTCTTCACAATAGAGTCAGTCATGTACAGTGGCGATTTTTCTTATAAAAAATTTAAAAATTTAGATATTATCATATCCAAAAATACAATCTAATTTCTCCAAATTGTAATGAAAAATGCTATTTGACCAGCCATTGGCCCAGCGTGTTAACATGGGCCCACCCCGGGCCGGAGCCAATACCGACGCGCCGCGTGACCATGGAACGGTCAAAATAGCACAGCTCCGAATTATAATTCGTCCCTCGAAAAATATATCTTAGTCAAGTTCCGCCCACCACTGGTCATGTATGTCCCATGGATTTGCATGTATGCATCCTATCAATGGATGCAGAACTTGACTAAAATTTTTGGAGGAACAAAATATATTTTTAGAGGGACAAATTATATTTTGAAAGTTATTTTTTTGGGGGTTAAATAGGTATCTTGCTTATAATTCAAATTAGAAATAATAATAATTGAAGTCCCCATAATATAAGGGAGTATACACCTAGCTCCGAACCAATAACAATGCGACACGTGTGTGTGAATTCAAATATCATCCTACGCAAAAGATAACCCCTAGAAAATTTTGCAAATCCATCCACACATTAAATTAAACTTTTTTTTTTTTTCAAAAAAAAGAAAAAGAAAAGGTCCGGTGTAGTAGTAGTAGTAAGCACTAACCCACTTCTTCTGGTACATGCCGATGGTGACGTGTGCGGCGGCCGGAGCTCCGTCTTTGTTGAGACGGAAGCCGTACACCTTGGGCATGTCGGGAAGTTCGTCCACGAACATCTCCAGCTTTGCGGGGCTTATGAGGAGATCGCCATTGCCATCGTCGTCGGCAGCCGCGAGAAGAGAGAAGACTAGGAGGAGTATAGGTAAGAGAAAGAGGAGTAGCTTTATCATCATCGAGAGAAGAAGAAGAAGAAGAAGAAGAAGAAGAAGAGAGGAGAATGAGAAATATAGGATAGGAGGAATATATAAAGAGAGAAGGACAAAGGTGGTGGGGGTTTATTGTCTTGTGACTTGTGAGTAGAGCTGTCAAGACGGCCGGCATGACGGATCGGTCCGTAATCCACCATAATCCACTATTTGGCTGTACAGGACGGGCAAATCCACCATTTTGGCCGCGGACTAGGCGGGCCGGTCCGTTCAATTTTTTCAATTTTAAATTATTGTTTAGTTTCTTAAAAGGACAAAAAAAAAATCATATATATAATATTTTCTACTCACTCTCATATGCATCAAATTACAAGTAAAATACAAGAAATATTATAATAGTAGATATTTCTTTAAAACACCTTCATTTATGTAAATAAATGAGCAAATTTAATATTTTATACGTCATTACTTGCATTAAATGAGAATTTTTATCATTTATAATACATATCTCATATATGTGTTAAATAAAAAATTTAAAATTTTTATAAAAAATAGATGGCGGACCAACCCACTTGGCCCGCGGGCTAGCACACCGCGGGGCGGACTACTAGCGGGCCAGCCCACCTAGGTCCGCCTGTTTGGCGGGCTCCTAAATGCTCGGCCCAACCCACCTTTTTGGCGGACGGGACGGACTGGCCCAACGGACTTAGCCCATTTTGACAGATCTACTTGTGAGTACCAATAATATCATGTTTATTTGCTTTAAACATCTTCACTTTTTCTATATTTACACAATTTTATCTTCTTTCTATTTTGAAATCACTATTTTTTTTATGATGATAACATAAAAGTACCCAAAAAAAATATATGTTTCTTTATGTTCGTCACATATGTGACCATCCGTTGTCCCTCCCTACGTGCCTCCCTATTGGCTTCAGCATCCCCCTTCAATAGAGGGACGACACGTGAGTGCGAAAATTGTACGGTCACGAAAAGGAATGGTCCAAATAGCATTGTCTTTACTGAAATTAACTTGTGTTGTCCCATTTGAATGCCATTTTCTTTTTCTCAATTTTTGTACCCACAAACTTGTATTATTAGATGTGCTAATCCACATTAGTTGCAATTACCAACTGAAAAAAAAAGTGAACAAAAAGACATATATAGTGAACAAAAAGACGTATACGTGAAAAAAAAAAAACTTGGATAATTTGGACGATACTTCTAAATTTTAACTACTTTGGATGATAATAGCCAGCTGAAATCAATAATTGATTGAATCAAGAATGGTGAATCTAATTGCGACTCATGTGTGTTTGGCTTGTCTAATAGGCATAAACCCGAAAAAATTAATCTTTGAAATTCGTGCAAAATTCATCGTTTTGATCTAATTATTTGAATTGTTATTTCGAATCCATGCTTCTGAGTTAAATGACTATTCCATCCAAATTCTTATATGCCCTAAAATTTAAATAATAATGACATAGGTACTAGTTCTAGGTTTTGTGATTAATTTTATGTTTTGTCTGGTTGGCAAAATCATAGGATTGAGAAAGAAAAACCATTCTTTTTTTCTATATTTGAATGTCAAAAAATATATAAAAAAGAAAAGAAAAAAGATTCCAATAGGAAAAAAAAAAAAAAAAATCAGTATGTCAATTCCTGGCCGTCCTTCACCCACGAAACACTGAATTTGTATCAACATTATTGTCTGTCATTTTCAGCTTTATAAATTGGAATATTCAAAGGAAAAAAAAGAAGATTTTCAGTATTATTGTCCACACCAGACATTGGAGATAACTTGTGGATTGTGTGAGGACGACTTTGATTAGTATGCCGAGGAAGACCTCAACATTGCTCAGTCAATTTGTCCTCTCTTCTCTTCACTGCTCGAATAGTCGCTTTCTAATCTCGAGTGTGTAATGAAGGACTTTAAATGAGTAATAGATTTTTCTGAAGGGAGGCCTAAATCTCTGACTCACGTACACACGATGATCACGAAATTTGCCATGTTCATACTTACATTTTTCTTCCCGTATGTCCAGACGAACATAATCTATTATACTATATAATAAGAAAACTTTGTGATAAAATTTTTGAATTCTTAAAATATTTTTTAGTATTTATAAACATAATGTTATTACATCAACTTGCATGTTATGTTTACGAGTCAAATCAATAAAGTTTGCATGCAAGTTTTCTTTTTTCATACAACTCTTCATGTTCCAATAGTAATAAATTTTTCAGTCCATACCATTTTTCAGGTTATTATTTTCAATAGAAAATTTTTAAAAAAAATTGTACTTCGAATCTCTTGACATTGTAAAAAGAAAGCACACACACATGAATAGCCACCTAAAAAAGACGACAAGTGATCTTATAATATTCTAATTAAAATACGTGCAAAGCACTGTTTGAGAATGAGTTTTGAATGCTGTACCCATGTTTCTATGTCTATGATTAAAAACTAGGGAAGAAAACGAAGAGCTTTATATTTCCATTGGAGTGGAAAAGCTATTCTCAAGTTCCCTTTTAAATAGTTTTTATTTTTCTAGAAATATTGTTTGAATATTTTGTTTGAAACGATAATACACTTCTTTTACTTTCAAAATTTAACTTTTATCCCAAACATTTGAATTTAGATAATAGTGGCATCAAATTAATAAAAGAATATTTATAGTAAACTAAATAAATTAATATTTTTATCCATGTGTGAACCAAACATGCGAATAAAAATATAAAAAAAATTTCCCATAAATTTTTTTAAAAATAGATTACTCGAAATAGAAAAACTTCATCCAAACCGCCAAACTGGTCCTTAATGTGAGTGTTTAATGGTTTGGATCAATGGACCGAGTCAAACCCGGACTGGCCCACCGCCATCCGAGCCCGCAAGTCATTTGTTCGTAATTCTCAGTCGTGTTTGTGTGCGCCTCTAGCGTGCCACCACTGCCATGGCACATATACCAGGCACAACCATGTCGCCTCTAGGCATGTTGGGAGCTTTAGTAAGAGCATCATCAGTGAAGCTCATCCCAAATTCTAGATTCTATATTAAGAATGTAGGAATCTATTTTGTAAAAATAATAAGATTCAATTAGAGTCTCAGTCCTATCCTAGTCATGACATGAGCTATACTTTGGACTTCAGAAATTATACATTCATAATGTAGGAACTCATTTTATAGTAAGGCTTAATTTGAAGTTCCGATTTCTAAATTCTACATTTTTTATATTATTTTTTGAAAAATAAAGAAGGATGACACATGGGTCAATATCCATTCATCTCGTTTGAGGTTCAAGATTTATTTATTTTTATTAGAGAAATTTTGACTTACCTCCCACTTGATTTATCCTAATTCAAGGTGCACCCCACAGTTTTGCAAAAATGTACAGTACCTCCCACTTTAGACGGTTTTCGTCAAAAAAAATGGACCCAAATACATTTGTCTTCTTCTTCTTCTTTCCTCTCACCCTCTGACCCCCCTCCCCCGTGGCCAACGCTCCCGCTTCCCCCCCCCCCCTCCCCGCCTCCGCTCCCCCCTCCCCTCCCCCGCCTCCGCCTCCGCTCCCCCCCCCCTCCCCGCTTCCGGCGGCAGCAGCGGCAACAGCAGTGGTGACGGCAACAGCAGTAGCGGCGGCTGAGGCGGGGAGGGGCGGTGGCCGCGGCGGAAGCAATGGAGGCGAGGGGGGGGGGGGGGGAGGGTGAGAGGAAAGAGGAAAGAAGGCAGGGGCATTTTTGGTCCAAATTTTTTTTTTTTACGGATTTCGTCCAAAGTGGGAGGTACTGTACATTTTTGTAAAACTGTGGGATGCACTTTGAATTAGGGTAAATCAAGTGGAAGGTAAGTCAAAAATTCTCTTTTTATTATTCTTTTATATACCCAACCCATTCTACATTAAATTTTTATTACAAATTTGGACCTCAAGATGCATTTTTTAGCTCAATCTACTATTGATGCTCTAAGAAGAGACTCGTATGAGAAGTTAAGGAATATGTTAAGGACATTATAAAAGTTATTAAATACATTGTTGGCAGTTTTGTATATATTTAGGACTGACATTTTTTTTTTATACAATTTTTCTATTTTAAGACTGTCAAAATATCGTACGAGGGTTTCTATCTATGACTCTAGTCTATAAAAAAAGAAATAATTTGAGTGGCACCCCACTTGATTGGTCGATTTATGCAGTGCACCCCACATTGTTTGCATATTGTATAAGTAATCCCACTTTGGACGAAAAACGTCCAAAACTAACAGGAGTGGAGTTGAACCCAATTTATGTGACCTAAATACCCTCAAAGAAAAAGATAGTCTTCAAATTGTAAAGTCAATATGTGCTTTAACATTGAAGTCGTGTTTTAAGGGGCAATAGAGAAAGCATGGGTGCTCCAATATATACACTGAAAAAGGTATATCAAATATGCACTGACATGACATGTACATACAGAACTATACAAGGATATGCAAAAAAGCCTTGTCTTGGCATCTTTTATACCATGACCGTGTCCGTGCCCATGCAACACAGAATAAGCATGGCTTGGCTGATGCAAGAGTTGTTCTCATTAAGCTTGCAGATAGACTGCATAATATGATGACACTAGAATCTTTGCCCATGGTCAAGCAACAGAGGTTTGCCAAGGAAACACTTGAGATCTTTGCTCCCCTGGCTAACCGATTGGATATTTATAGCTGGAAGGAACAACTGGAAAAATCTGTGTTTCAAATTTCTCTATCCAGAGCAACACAAATTGCTCTCCTCCAAACTTCTTGGATGCTTTGATGAAGCAATGATCGCATCGGCCATCGTGAAACTAGAGCATGCTCTCAAGGTTGGAGGTGTTTCTTATCATGTTATATCGGGGAGGCACAAGAGTTTGTACAGCATCTACTCCAAGATGGTCAAGTATGTAACTCCCATTCTGTCTCATACATGTTACATATTATACTTTTTAACAATACAACTTTTGGGTTAATAGGCAACAATGACTTAGGTGTAATGTATCTGGTTTGTGAGGTTTATTTTTGTGTGGACTTTAATAGCACAATAAATGTGTGAATAACTATAGGTTAGTATAAAATTACTTAGAATAGAGCACAAGAAAAATACTAAGAATTCTCAAAATGAAATTTTACGATCGGTTATATGTAAAGTTTGGAGTTTGTTACCTGGATAACATACGATAGACATGCTACAAACACCACCTCATATGTAAAAGAGTCTTATGTGTACTTGTAGTATTTGTCCACACTGTTAGACTAACTAGTGGTTCTTCCTAAATAGTAAAAAATACAGTATCTATTATAAAACTGAATATTTAGCAGTGGCAAAAGAGTTTGCTAAAAGAATATTTACCAAATAGGTGTACACAAATATTAGAGCGATACAAGCAGATGATTTCGATCTTTATCTACGCTTATTACTTGAATGTGTGCTTATATCATGGTTAAATTTGAATAGTTCATTTGTTGTTTGTGAGTAGGTTAATAATTTTGAAGGATGAAATTGTCTGGATTGTAGTTTGAATCTTGCTATGTTAAATCTCTCGATAATTGATTTAAAAGTTGAAACATCATATTAGAGTTAGTACCGTGACCATGATCGTACCATGCATGTGAAAGACATGTTTATTTCCAAATCTAAATAGGATGGTCCTAAAGAAATACCTATTCTAATGTTTTGCAACTTATATGCAGGAAGAACCTAACCATGGATGAGATTCATGACATTCATGGCTTGCGCTTGATTGTGCAGAACAAAGAAGATTGTTACACAGCACTGAACATTGTTCATCAGCTATGGCCCAAAGTTCTGGGAAGACTTAAAGATTATATAACCCATCCTAAAGTTAATGGGTATGTAAATGAGTTGGACTTTGTTATACAAGTGCAATTTAATCTTTCTTTAGGATTTAACTGATTTACTTTAATAGGTATCAATCTCTAAACGGTCATTATGAGTGATGACACAATTTCGTTGGAAGTTCAGATCCAAACACTAGAAATGCACTTACAGGCTGAATTTGGATTTGCTGCCCATTAGAGATACAAGGAAGGCGACTGTCAGCACTCCTCCTTTGTCCTCTAAATGGTGGAATGGGCAAGATGGGTCGTTACGTGGCAGTGTGAAACCAATCGTGGCGGTGGAAGGAGGAGGTGACTCGATGTTCTCTCTTGTACTAGTGTCACGACCCGATCCCAACTAATTGGGTCGAACCGGATCATGCCCAGCCTGCACCGTTGTTGAGACGGCGGCAGTAAGCTGTTCAGTAGCAGGTAACCATACAACAATACTATATTTGTCACAACTTAAAATTCGAAAATTTAAAACTTTATTAAACTTTTACAATGGAATGAAAGATACAACTTAAACCATTTTCTACATACATCAAGAAGAAAAGAAAACTCTAGGCAAACAGCTCATCAGTCTCGAAATCCTCGTCTTGGGATCGCGGAACAAAGCCTCATCAGTGATACCTAAAATGTTGGGTCTCCAGTCAGGAGGGAGCAAAATACAATTCATGCTAATTTAACAATTGAAATAATAATAGAATTATGCACTTTTAAACAGTTTTGAAAATCAACTAAGCAGTTACAGTTTTAAAACAGTTACAGTTTCTGTGATGTGAATAGGCAATGAATATGACCGGCTTGGGTTGTACAGTTGTATCATATTGATACGATATGGCTTATCCCCGTGTGTATGAGAGGTAAGCTAACACAGTCAGTATACAGTTTTGGATGTGGTCATACTCATTACACTACTCCCCCAGTCCCCAATAGTTACAGTAGTTACAGTCAGTGCTCTCAGAGAGAGTTCCGTGTTGCATCGTGGTTTAAACTTGCATTAAAACGATTACTAAATAATTGTAAACTAACACAAAATGTACTTGCCTTTGTTATTGTGACTGGATCGAGAGTCTGTACCGGGGAACTAGGTCAAACACTTCCTCGAAATCCTACATTTGAGATTCCAGACTTAGAAACAATATTCAACCCATATCTAGATGTGCTAGTTACAATCTCTAGTTTTTGTCCTAATCAATTTTAATTCTTTTAATTAACAAACACAGAAAATACGATTATTTGGTGCGTTGATTTAATACGAGGGAAAAATGATCATTTTAACTTTGAATTTGGAAAACATCGTCGCTGCCAGATTATTTTAGAAAAATTCGGTATTTTCTATAAATATAAATATAAATATAAAACTAATTTTCTTATTTTAGTGAGAAAACTCGTAATTTTTAATTATTAATAAACTTGTCAATTTTAGGTGAGAAATATTAATTAATTTTTTTATACGAAGATACTTTTTAATCATTTTAATCGTTAAATAATAAAACACGAAAAGCCAGAAAATGACAGAAAAACCTAAGCTATTACAGTTACAGACCAACCAGCTGGGCTTATGCCCATTACAATTTATTTACATAAATTAAAATAAGATAAGACTGACGTTAGTCCTAAACTGAAAATATTAAATAAATGTAAACAGAAATAAATAATAAAATAATGATAAGTCATAAGTCTCAGATATGGTCCGATCCTCATTTTGGCTAATTGCCTCAACGTCCGGGCGGGGCCGGTATCGTTTGCACTTAGCCGGGTCCATTGACCGATACGGTCGTCACCCCAAAATTAAATATCGAATAAATTCCGAAAATCATTTTAAATTCATTTTTAAATTAATTCAGGATTTACGGAAAAATCGGGCAGCATCTCCTCTGTTTTTGGTCAACCCAAAAACTGGAAAATGGCGCCGATAATTTCCTGCAAGTCCCAAACCAGGAAAAATCCCGCATTTATATATATAAAATATCCACAACCAATCCACAGCATAATCGGGACGACCCGAAATAATTTCGGAAGTCCGATTCCAAATCCACAAATCACAGAACGTTCCCGAAAAATTCCGGAAAACTAAAACATACCAAAAATCAATTCCCGAAATATTCCGGAAATCCAAAACAATCCATAGGACCTTTCCGAAAGTCCCGGAAAATTACGACGTCGCTAAAAACCGAATTCCCAAAGGGAATCGGGGACCATTTCATCATCGACAAAATAATAAAATAGGGGGACATGGGGATTATACCTCGGATTGCTCGGCTAGAGCTCTCAGATGAATAATAGAAAGAAAAATAAGCTCCGAATCAGTGACGTATTCCCGAAACATTGCTGAAATAGCAACGTCGACGAAGAACGTCGAAGAACGCCGAAGCTAGGGCACGGCCAGAACACGCGAGGGAAAGCTCGCCAAAGGAAACTGACCAGGGGCGCTGCGACGAAGAACGGACGCGGCCAGGGGCGAATCCGCGGGTTCTGACCCGGATCGGCAGGGAGCGCCGAAGGGGCTCGGCGGAGAACGCCGGAAGCACGGGGGTGCTCGGCCAAAGGGCAGCGGCTAGGTCGGCCGGGAATCGCCGGACTCGGCCGCGCAAGGGGCGGCGCTGTCGAGGGAGACGGGCGGTCGTCGGCCTCGGGGAGAGAGCACTGGCGTGGGGGACAGCGGGCCAGGGACGCGCGAGGGTGGCCGCGGCTAGGGCGCGCGAGGGGACGGCCACGGGGATCGCCGCGACAGGGGCTGTCGGCGGGGCGCGCTGGACGGCGGGGAGCGCCGGCGGGGGACGGTTGACGCGGTCGGGGTGAGGGTTTGGGGGTGTGGGAGTTGGTGAGGGGAAGGGGAAGAGAGAGCTTTACTCTCTGTGAAGAAGGAGAGAGTAAGTTATGGGTTTTAATGTTCTCTGTGAGTTGGTGAAGATGTGGGAAAATGAGTTTAGCTTTGTTCTGTGGGAAAAAGAAAGTAAGAGTTTAAGAAGAAGAAAGAGGAGGCTTCTCCTGTACGTGGGATATGGAGATGTGGTGAGGAGTAGAGGAGTTTTGTTCTGGAGTAGTGGTGGTGGTGGGTTGTTTGAGTGAGAATATAAAGGGAGAGTGTTGATTGGGAGTTACAAGGAGAAGAGAAAAAGCCGTGGTGTTGGTGGGATAGGAGTAATAAAGAGGAGTGATGAGTGTTTGAAGAAAGGAGTTATAAGGAGGAGTGGAGTTGAGGAGTTGTGGCTGTAAGTATTCGTGGGGGAGAAACTTAAGGAGAGAGGGAAAGTTGAGGGGATGTGTGTGGTCCTGAGCCATTTGAGGGGAGAGTAAAATAGGTTTTTGACTTAGAACGTGTGTGTGTGTGTTTTGAGAGGTGCTGGTCCTACGGGACCAGCTAGTATTTTTTTATTTTTTTATAAGTAAACCAAGTCAAAAATTCAGATTTGGAAAGAATGCAAAGATATGGGTTTGGGATCAGGCCTGGGTCTGGGTTCGGACTCGGGTCTGGGTCTGAACTCAAAAACCATGTTATTAATTATTATTTTTTCGAAATCCTTTGCACTCAAAAATATTTAATAATAATAATAATAATAATAATAATAATAATTTGGAAATACTAATTATAACACTATTATTAATTAATAACAAAAGATATGGGTTTCACAATCTTCCCTCCTTAGAAAATTTCGTCCTCGAAATTAAAGGCAGGGTAGGAGAATCAAACAGCTACGGGTACTACGCCCGTAACTCAGGTTCAACTATAAGAATTTTCAAGGCAGTCGTGGATGAGACAGTTTAGGGACAAATTTTATTTATGATATCATCCATGCAGAAAAATACAAAAGCGAACCAAAGTACACGAGGTTGATCAGACCATCATGCACCGGTTCTGATTAGACAATATATTAGTGGGTGCACCCAATAAAATACTGTCATGATCAAGCTTGAAAAAAAGATAGCTTGCAAAACTAGGCTAACTTCGTCAGCATCAGTCAAGTTTAGAACGAAAAGATAAGAAATAGGAGTTTATGTGATGGCTCAAAATCTGATCTTCTGCTCACCTCTGACTACGCTTGCAACTGGTTTCTCTGGCTCTGAAAGGTTGAGTCCAATCTTCAGCTCTGAATTATCCAATATGGGACTCGGATCCGGAATGTAGCGTCTGAGCTGTGATACGTAGAAGACGTTGCACACTCTCAAGATCAGCTGGTAGAGCTAACCGGTACGCTACTTCCAACTCGTCTTAAAACTTCAAATGGCCTGATGTACCTGGCTCAACTTTCCTACTCTGCTAAAACTGATCGTTCCTCTGGTAGGAGAAAATTTTCACAAAAGACGCTATCTCCTTCTTCAAACTCCACTGATTGTCGATGCTAACTTGGTAGTTGTTGTAAGGAAACTCTACCAATTTTAAATGATCTTCTCCAAGACCCTCCAATTTCCAAAACACAAGATCTAACATATCTTCAAGCGTCTGGATTATCTTCTTTGATTGTCCGCCGGTTTGTACTCCATAAATCCGGTAGGGGTGCCTCTCGTACAATGCTGCCAACTTCTCGGTGAATAAACTAACTTTGAAGGGAATAAAGTGTGCTGACTTAGTCAGTCGGTCCACTATAATCCAATTGGTGCCCTTCCCTCCTTGGGAACAAGGCAATCCTTACTCAAAGTTCATTGTTATATGCTTCTACTTCCACTCCGAATTGTCCAGCGGCTGCAACAAACTTGTTGTTCTCTTGCTAAATTCCTCATGTTGACAAATTCACATCTAATCCCATACCTGGAATTGTCCTTCTTCATTCCATAGCACCAATCAATAGAGGCATATTCCGATACATCTTATTAGCTCCTGAATATATGGAATACTGCGACTGGTGCATTTCTTTCGTCAACTCGTTCCTCCGTTTGTCAGCCGATACGTAAAGTCTCGTACCATTCTTCAGAGTTCCACTGCTGATCAATTTAGAAACCCTCAAAGTGTCTCGTTTTGAAACTACGTCCTCTTGATTTTGTCCATCAGCCTCGAACTTCATCAATACTGAATCAGCATCCAGCTCCGTCCTTCTATCTCCAGGTAGTATAACCTCCAGTCCAAGCTTCTCGACGTCTTCTAGTAGGTGCTGGTCCTTGGTTAAGAACATCGCCACTGGATATCGACTAAGTGTATCAGCGATCACATTAGCCTTACCCGGGTGGTATAGTGGGTCGATGTTGAAATCCTTCATCAGCTTCAGCCATCTTCTTTGTCTAACATTCAGCTCTTTCTGAGTGGAGACATATTTCAGACTTTTGTAGTCCGTATATATTTTCACTCCCTTTCCATAAAAATCATGCTTCCATAGCTTCAAAGTAAAGATAATTGCAGCAAATTCCAAATTAGGTGTGGGATAATTCTTCTCATGAGTCTGTAGTTGCCTAGATGTGTAAGCAATTACTTTTCCATGTTGTTGAAGAACGCAACCCAGTCCTTTACCTGAGGCATCACTGTAGATTGAGAAACCACCAGTTCCTGCGGGTAGCGCAAGGATTGGTGTAGTGGTAAGTCTCTTCTTCAGCTCCTTAATGTCGCCTGGCAATCTTTCGTCCAGATGAACTCTTCATTCTTCCAAGTGAGCTTCGTCATCGGCTCAGCAATCTTGGCGAAATCCTTCACGAACTTCTGATAGTAGCCAGCCAAGTTCAAGAAAGTTCCGAATTGAACTTGGGGTATACCCTTTTCAACAACAGCTATCTTCCATCGAAATTTCTTCTCTTGACAACATGGCCAAAAAAAAAATCCACCTTGTCAAAGAAAATCCACGTTCAGATAACTTACCATAAAACTTCTTTTTCTTCAAAGTTTCCAGAACTTTCCTCAAATGTTCTTCATGCTCTTCTTCAGTCTTCGAATATATCAGAATGTTATCTATGGAGAAGATAAACTGATTCAAATACTCATGAAAAAATTATGTTCATGAGATTCATGAACACAGCAGGAGCATTTGTCAGTCCAACTTCGTGACCAAAGAAAACTACCCATACTTGGTGTTTGAACGTCGTCTTGGAAATGTCCTCCTTCCTGACTTCGATTTGATGGTAGTCAGATCTTAAGTCAAACTTCGAAACACCCTAACTCCACACAAACAGATCAAACAGATCCTCGATACGGGCAGAGGGTACTTGTTCTTTAGTGTCTGGTAATCGATGCACATCCGTTGTTCCATCCTGAATAATTCCTAGAGCCTTCATTGATCTGGTCCTTCATCTTCTTGGCCTCCTTCGGGTTGACTCTGTAACATCCTTTAGAAATAGGGAAAGAGCCAGGGACTAGGTCAATGGTGAATCCTATGTCTAGGTCTGGGATAATCCGGGAAGACTATCAGGAAAAATATCTACCATAAAGGTGTAACTAAAAATTTATTCATGTGGAGAATTACAGCAAAAACTCTTATGATTGATCTAAGGTCACCCTGTGACAACAATAGACAATGCTATTCAGCAGTCCTAGGTATTAATCCTCATGGCTCTGGCTCTTGCATGAGCAGTCTCCAACTGCTTCCTCTTCTATGAACCTCGAGTCTGCATCATGCCTTATAGTAGAAGGCAGGGTCTGCTGGATAGGAAGAGAGTCCCTAGGTTGTGGCCTAACAGGTGTTGCTGGGATAGGTATTCTGGTATGATGGAAAGATAAGGGGCAATCCTTTACCCGATGTTCAGCAGATCCACATGCCAAACATTGTCCCAATCTCTTGCGGCAACTAACGGCCTGATGACCAGGCCTCTTGCAGTAGTCACAAGCCAATAACCTCCTACGACAAGACTGCCGGAAAGTAGAGTACTTGATGGGACCCAAATATCTTCTAGATTCAGGGGTTTCTCTCCTAGGACGAGGTTCTGCTCCAACTTGGTTTAAGATAGCTAAGGCTACATCATTGACGTTCTTCATGTCTTCTCTCGTGATATTCATCTGTTCCTGCTGGGCTTCATCTTGAGCTTTCTGGAACTCCAGAATTTCTTGAAATGGGACAACCATTTGGGAGGTGTTTGCTGGTACTGGTGGAGCAATAGGAATGGGTACTCCACCAAGGAAATGCAAGTTTGAGAAGAGGTAGGAATCGCCAGTGTAGTGAAAACTTCACTGGATGCATTATGAGGACGGTCAATCAGCCGCGAGGGAAAAGACCCTGGACTTGGTTGAAGAGATGGGGTATGATCCGGAGATGACACCTCATCGCCAGCATGATTGGTCTTGTCAATGGTCATTCTATGGAAGGTTTAGGATGCAAACATAAGCAAGGTATCCTACCAGTCTATAATCAAACCAAAAATATTTATTTATAATATATTTCGGTCCTATGTTGTGACAAATTGATGTTCTAGTGTTCTAATTGTTTCTAAATATGTTTCCCAAAGTTGTTGTTCTGACCTGCATGGGCCACCACTAAAAACATGTCACGACCCGATCCCAACTAATTGGGTCGAACCGGATCATGCCAAGCCTGCACCGTTGTTGAGACGGCGGCAGTAAGCTGTTCAGTAGCAGGTAACCATACAACAATACTATATTTGTCACAACTCAAAATTCGGAAATTTAAAACTTTATTAAACTTTTACAATGGAATGAAAGATACAACTTAAACCATTTTCTACATACATCAAGAAGAAAAGAAAACTCTAGGCAAACAGCTCATCAGTCTCGAAATCCTCGTCTTGGGATCGCGGAACAAAGCCTCATCAGTGATACCTAAAATGTTGGGTCTCTAGTCAGGAGGGAGCAAAGTACAATTCATGCTAATTTAACAATTGAAATAATAATAGAATTATGCACTTTTAAACAGTTTTGAAAATCAACTAAGCAGTTACAGTTTTAAAACAGTTACAGTTTCTGTGATGTGAATAGGCAATGAATATGACCGACTTGGGTTGTACAGTTGTATCATATTGATACGATATGGCTTATCCCCGTGTGTATGAGGGGTAAGCTAACACAGTCAGTATACAGTTTTGGATGTGGTCATACTCATTACACTACTCCCCCAGTCCCCAATAGTTACAGTAGTTACAGTCAGTGCTCTCAGAGAGAGTTCCGTGTTGCATCGTGGTTTAAACTTGCATTAAAACGATTACTAAATAATTGTAAACTAACACAAAATGTACTTGCCTTTGTTATTGTGACTGGATCGAGAGTCTGTACCGGGGAACTAGGTCAAACACTTCCTCGAAATTCTACATTTGAGATTCCAGACTTAGAAACAATATTCAACCCATATCTAGATGTGCTAGTTACAATCTCTAGTTTTTGTCCTAATCAATTTTAATTCTTTTAATTAACAAACACAGAAAACACGATTATTTGGTGCGTTGATTTAATACGAGGGAAAAATGATCATTTTAACTTTGAATTTGGAAAACATCGTCGCTGCCAGATTATTTTAGAAAAACTCGGTATTTTCTATAAATATAAATATAAAACTAATTTTCTTATTTTAGTGAGAAAACTCGTAATTTTTAATTATTAATAAATTTGTCAATTTTGGGTGAGAAATATTAATTAATTTTTTTATACGAAGATACTTTTTAATCATTTTAATCGTTAAATAATAAAACACGAAAAGCCAGAAAATGACAGAAAAACCTAAGCTATTACAGTTACAGACCAGCCAGCTGGGCTTATGCCCATTACAATTTATTTACATAAATTGAAATAAGATAATTAGACTGAGGTTAGTCCTAAACTGAAAATATTAAATAAATGTAAACAGAAATAAATAATAAAATAATGATAAGTCATAAGTCTCAGATATGGTCCGATCCTCATTTTGGCTAATTGCCTCAACGTCCGGGCGGGGCCGGTATCGTTTGCACTTAGCCGGGTCCATTGACCGATACGGTCGTCACCCCCAAAATCAAATATCGAATAAATTCCGAAAATCATTTTAAATTCATTTTTAAATTAATTCAGGATTTACGGAAAAATCGGGCATCATCTCCTCTGTTTTTGGTCAACCCAAAAACTGGAAAATGGCGCCGATAATTTCCTGCAAGTCCCAAACCAGGGAAAAACCCGCATATATATATATATATATATATATATATATATATATATATATATATATATATATAATATCCACAACCAATCCACAGCATAATCGGGACGACCCGAAATAATTTCGGAAGTCCGATTCCAAATCCACAAATCACAGAACGTTCCCGAAAAATTCCGGAAAACTAAAACATACCAAAAATCAATTCCCGAAATATTCCGGAAATCCAAAACAATCCATAGGACCTTTCCGAAAGTCCCGAAAAATTACGACGTCGCTAAAAACCGAATTCCTAAAGGGAATCGGGGACCATTTCATCATCGACAAAATAATAAAATAGCGGGACAGGGGGATTATACCTCGGATTGCTCGGCTAGAGCTCTCAGATGAATAATAGAAAGAAAAATAAGCTCCGAATTAGCGACGTATTTCCGAAACATTGCTGAAATAGCAACGTCGACGAAGAACGTCGAAGAACGCCTAAGCTAGGGCACGGCCAGAACACGCGAGGGAAAGCTCGCCAAAGGAAACTGACCAGGGGCGCTGCGACGAAGAACGGACGCGGCCAGGGGCGAATCCGCGGGTTCTGACCCGGATCGGCAGGGAGCGCAGAAGGGGCTCGGCGGAGAACGCCGGAAGCACGGGGGTGCTCGGCCAAAGGGCAGCGGCTATGTCGGCCGGGAATCGCCGGACTCGGCCGCGCAAGGGGCGTTGCTGTCGAGGGAGACGGGTGGTCGTCGGCCTCGGGGAGAGAGTACTGGCGTGGGGGACAGCGGGCCAGGGGCGCGCGAGGGTGGCCGCGGCTAGGGCGCGCGAGGGGACGGCCACGGGGATCGCCGCGACAGGGGCTGTCGGCAGGGCGCGCTGGACGACGGGGAGCGCCGGCGGGGGACGGTTGACGCGGTCGGGGTGAGGGTTTGGGGGTGTGGGAGTTGGTGAGGGGAAGGGGAAGAGAGAGCTTTACTCTCTGTGAAGAAGGAGAGAGTAAGTTATGGGTTTTAATGTTCTCTGTGAGTTGGTGAAGATGTGGAAAAAGGAGTTTAGCTTTGTTCTGTGGGAAAAAGAAAGAAAGAGTTTAAGAAGAAAAAAGAGGAGGCTTCTCCTGTACGTGGGATATGGAGATGTGGTGAGGAGTAGAGGAGTTTTGTTCTGGAGTAGTGGTGGTGGTGGGTTGTTTGAGTGAGAATATAAAGGGAGAGTGGTGATTGGGAGTTACAAGGAGAAGAGAAAAAGCCGTGGTGTTGGTGGGATGGGAGTAATAAAGAGGAGTGATGAGTGTTTGAAGAAAGGAGTTATAAGGAGGAGTGGAGTTGAGGAGTTGTGGCTGTATGTATTCGTGGGGGAGAAACGTAAGGAGAGAGGGGAAGTTGAGGGGATGTGTGTGGTCCTGAGCCATTTGAGGGGAGAGTAAAATAGGTTTTTGACTTAGAACGTGTGTGTGTGTTTTGAGAGGTGCTGTTCCTACGGGACCAGCTAGTATTTTTTTTTTTTATTATAAGTAAACCAAGTCAAAAATTCAGATTTGGAAAGAATGAAAAGATATGGGTTTGGGCTCAGGCCTGGGTCTGGGTTCGGACTCGGGTCTGGGTCTGAACTCAAAAACCATGTTATTAATTATTATTTTTTCGAAATCCTTTGCACTCAAAAATATTTAATAATAATAATAATAATAATAATAATAATAATAATAATTTGGAAATACTAATTATAACACTATTATTAATTAATAACAAAAGATATGGGTTTCACAACTAGCAGCACCATGAGAGTGCAAATTATGTAGGCACTAATTCCTTGCTTTTGAGGGGTATTTAGGTCACATTAATTGGGTTCATCTCCACTCCTGTTAGTTTTGGACGTTTTTCGTTCAAAGTGGGATTACTTATACAATATGCAAACAATGTGGGGTGCACTACATAAATCGACCAATTAAGTGGGGTGCCACTCAAAATTTTTCTAAAAAAAAAAGGACTATATGTGTACAGTTCTTAATAAAGTTCTATGTCAATATGGCACCCATAATATTTTTCTATAATTGAGTTTTTTTAATGAATAAATATAGTTGTCATAGAAGTTTTCTTAAAATATGTATAGGACATATGAAAATAAGTCCCATAATATTTTTTTATAGCTGCTTTTCTATACGAATAAATATAATCGTCGTATAGAAATCGTATTAAAATGACACATATAATATAAATCTATACTACTATATAATGTCAAAAGTTAGACTTGGTCGTGAAAGTTTTATTTCCAAAAATACTCCTACTTATATTTACTAATTAAAAAGATTATTTAAAGTTAATAGGGATAATTAGGTATTTGTGAAATGTGTCTTTTAGTCTTTCTAAATAGTCTTACATGCATGTGTAAATCTATATTACTATATAATGCCAAAAGTTAGGCTTCACCGTATAAGTTTTCTTTCCAAAAATATTCCTACTTATATTTACTAATTAAAAAGATTACTTAAAGTTAATAGGTGTAACTAGGTATTTGTGAAAGGTGTCTTTTTGGTCTTTCTAAATAGTCTTACATGCATGTGTAAAATAATATAATAATGATAATGTAATAATAAATTTAGAATTTTAATATTGATGACTTTTAGTCTTTCTAATAATAATATATTATAATTATTTGCTCTTTACAAGTCGTGTAAAAAACGTGCATCACATATACTAATAATTATATAAGCTAAATGTTGAAGACATTTTCTACTTAGAGGTAGAAATAGAAACCTTCTTAAATGAGGGCTTGACATATAATAATAGAGAGCAAGAAAATATGGACAACCATCAGAAAATGCACGAAGTCTTTTCTTTCTCTAAATAGATACACGATATGGACAAGTCAGATTCCGAGACCTTAGGTTTGTCAATTCTCGGATTCATTTTTCAAAAAAAAAATACTGTAGCGATAAGAAGTTTAAAAACAAGATAGTTTTTGCAATACATGTCTAATTTCGCCAATCTGTCTGGCAGAAATAAGATGTTCTTTGGATTTTTTTTTTTAGTCTTTTGGGTTTGGTTTACTTGGGTAGTTGATTTGTTTTGGTTTAGTTAATTTCGTTTGATGGGATTGGACTTGATATTGAAAATTTGTAGTTTTATTTTGTTTTGGTTTAAGTTAGTTTTTGTTTTATTTTTATTAGAAGAGTTGTAATTTTCTCAGGCAAGTTGTAATGTTTGTAGACACTGATATAAATGAATATAATTTTACTAAATAAAGACATTTCATCTCAAACTAGGGTTAGGGTAATAGTTAAGGTTATGGTTAGTGTTATATAGGTTGGCCTAGGCACTAGGTAGGGTTTTCAATGGATACTTATCGGTACGGATAGGACAATATTATTCGTATTCGTATCCGATTTTTTTTTTTTTTTTTGTAATATCCGAATCCGATCCGATATCCGAACGGATATCTCTTTTGACTATGGCTGAAAATCGAACGAACGAGCTAGAACAAAGAGTATTCAAGTTTGTTTTGGCTTAACTATCGAACGAGTTTGGTTCGAGCCGAGATTAAGGTCGAGCTGTAAAATGGTGTTTGAACTCGGTTTGATTAGAGACTCGAACGAATCGAGCTCAAGCCAAAGTCCTATTGAACATGTTTTATAGACTATCGCACTGTTTCTCTCAAATTTTAAAGACTTTTTATTGAATTACTTATGCTCTTACATCATAAATTTACCATCAGATAAAGAACAAAAAAAGAGTAAAATTTATAAAATAAAATGTATTTCTATCTATTAAAAAAAGGCATAACATATACTAGAAAAAGTCATAATATGAGAAACCGAACAAGCTCGAGCCTGTTTGTGAACAAGATCGAATTGAACAACTTATGGTCAAACTCGGTATCGATTAGTCCACGAACGAGCTTAAATCGAGCTTGAATCGAGTCGAACACGAGCCGAATGCAAACGGTTTGAATCGTTTTTACAGCCCTACTTTTGACACTTGTAGCACCCAGTTTCTAAAATGAAGGTAATTTTGAAATTTTGTAATTATAATTATTTAATAATGATATTTAAACCATATTATGATTTTTGGTGATTTTTTAAGTTAATTTAAAACTATTTAAAACCACGACTTGTGATTTGATGTTTTGCTAGTGCAACCTTAGAGATTACTTAAACTAGAGACTAACCATGATCATATGAGCCTAGTCATAGGTTTAGAACATCAAGTTAGGACTTTTTAGCCTAAGGGGTATTTTGGTAATTTACTAGGAATTATTGAAATTATTGGATCTATGTGAATTATTATTATTTAATTATTGTCATGAGAGTCCCTAACCTAGTTTACCATAATCTAGAGGTTAGCCACTAATCTAGAGACTAGAGGATGGATATTACATATTAGTCAAGGTAGAAAAATATCTAGGATATTTACATATTAGATGTTTTCCTTAAAAACCTCAAAAGATCTATTACTTTGGCATGAAAGTCCATACCTTCACCATGAAGGAAGGCAAGAGGACACCCCCTTGCCATGACCAGCCAAGGGCACCCCCTAGCATGCCCCTTTCCTATATAACCCCATCTATTCATTCCCATACCAATTTACATATTTCAAAACCTAGAAAAATTCCTATTTCCTTAAACCTTCATATCTTCCTCAAAATAGATCCAAACTCATCCTAGTCTTTTGCATTGGGTTCCTACAACCTAGAGGGTGCTAAGGGAGGCTAGCAAGCTGGACACATAGCTGTGGACACCAACAAGTGAAGAGGACACACACACCCCCTTCCATTGAAATCTTGAGTTTTCACTTAATAGGTAAATACCTATAAACCTAGTTAATATTGTGTTTTCTCTTCATGGTTGCATGCATCTAGGTACCATGGACCTATAGGCCAAGTTTGGTAGGATATGGATTTGGTTTGGTGTCCGTATCGGACACGTATCTATGTTTTAATTCTAGTGTTTGGTGAAATGCCACTTAGGAATAAAAGTTAATGTTTTATAAAACAAATTACATTTTTGGGTAGCCCTAGACTTGTAGGTTACAACCCTAGTTGACTGAGCACGATATTGTGTCGTGTCCGTGTCCAAATTGGACACGAACACGCTGTGCATAGCAGTACACTGTGTCCTGCTCACACGTATCTCGTACACACTGCACACATCACTTGGACACGTAAAAATTGGTGTGGACACGGGAGCAGTGTCTGCGCACACTTCCCCAAAATTTTATGACACCTCGTGTCGTATCGAGGACACGAGGACACGTGCACTGGTCATGCACTGACAGTGCACACACGCACAGAGCCGACTTCGCGCGCGTCGTGTCGTGCGGACATGACACTTGGACACCTCGTGTTTGCACGAGTGTGTAGCCCAACATGTGGGCTACACGTGGGCATGACCACGAGATCCCACGTGGCTCGTGTCGTGTCCACGAGACGCGAGAACCACTGCACGATGCGGCGCAGAACAGTGTGTATCAGTCGAGTTTTTTCGACTGATACGGTGTTCGTGCCGTGTCCTAAGGGCACGTGGACACTGTGCAGGCTACCCTAACCCTAGACTAACCCTAGGCGAACCTAGGGACACGATCACGAGACACGAGGACACGCGTGTCGTGTCCTAGAGCTAGGTGCACGCGTGCACGACGCGGTGACAATTCACTGTGTCAGTGTTTACCTGAATTAGTTTTGTGAGTGTTTGACACATCGTGTCGTGTCGTGGTGTCGTGCCAGGCACCCTAGAAACTAGAGAACACCTAGAGCTAGAGTTACCAACCATTAGATTAGGGTATTAGCTTGATTTTTGGGTTTGATTTGGGTTTTTCTCCAAAACCAGTTAACTGAACAGTATTCCTGTGTTTTCCAGTTTTTAAAATCCAATTTCTAATCGATTTTGATTGATATATATATATATGCGTATTTACGTATATATACACTATATATGTATGTATATATGTATATGAGTGTGTGGGTATATGTGTATGTGTATGTGAGTGTATATATGTGTATATATAGGTATGTATAGGGGTGTGTATATATATATGTAATGTGTGTGTGTTTGTGCCTCTCTTCTCAGGTTTCTGAGAACAGAACCCCCCCTCTCACTGTTACACGCACACACCACTACCCCTTCCCATGACCCCCTCACACACACACATGATCACCCTTCACCCTTGTTCCCTCTCATTCACTCTCTCTCTATATATATGTCTATATGTAATATTATATATATAATGTTATATGTATATATGTATGTATATTGTATAGATATATGTATAGATATAGATATCTATATATATCCACTAAGTACCCTAGGAATTCTAGCCTATGGCCTATGGCCAATGAGTTAGGATAGACCATTAGGCCTACTAGACCTAGGTTGACCAAAATGTTGACCATAGTTGACCAAAGTCAACTATAGGTCAGACCTTGACCTAATTAACCTAGAAGGACTTAGAAGGACTTAATGACTAAGGTTTGACTAAACCCTAGATTATTAACTAATTGGTTAGGTTTGACCTATATGTGAGTGCCCTAAGTATATAAGGGTATTTGTGTGACTTGGGTTATATGGATAGTTACATGTCAATTAAGATATGTATGGGGTTAAGTGAGATACTTAGAGTTGAGTCATGACTTGAGATTGGAATATGGGATTAGCTTGAATATAGGATTAAGGTTGGTAATATATATATATATATATATATATATATATATATATATATATATATATATATATATATATATATATGTATTTATATGTGGTATACTTGTATAGGTATTGGTTATACCTTAACCTTGTGGTGTAGTACCTTAGATGGTCTAGATTGACCTAGCTTGACCATATTGACTAGTAATTGACTAGTCTGACCATTGTTAACTAAACCCTAGATAACTTGACTAGTTTGACTAGAATGTTGACCAAAAGTTAACTTTAACCTAGATTTGACTAACCTTGACTTGTTTGACCTAGTGTGACTTGGTTTGACTTCCTGTGACCTAATATGACTTAAGTTTGACCTAGTTTGACTTTTTAAGTTGACCAGAGTTGACCAAGAGTTGACTTTTGACCAGATTAACCTAGAATTATGTAGTATGCATTGTATACTCTATTTTTACCATTGTGGATATATTGTGACCTGTTTTACTCTAAATAGGACTCTGTGACACCAGTTCGGACATCTATTCATATCAGTCATACAGGATGACAGGCGAGTACATTCTCTGATCATTTCATACTTGTTAGGACTTATATTCTTGCTCTAGATTACTTTACATGATGCTGTCACGTCATTATCACGGATTGGTACTATATGGATCTTGTCATGTGATGTTATCTCCCTCGGGGTGTATTAGATACAGTTGTCATGTGCTTTTCACAAACATCTTGTATTTTATGTACACCGCTTTCATGTATACTCTTGTGCAATCTTGTACTCTCATGATCACGTGAGCAAACATGATAAAAATCTCTTATACAAGGTAACGTAACTTGACTGGATCGTTGTGTACTAATTGGGGAGGGTGAGTAGGAAATGGTTATGTGATCAAAATTCCATCTTGTGAAATCTTGTGAAATCATGTATATGTCCATGGTACACTCACGTATGATGGAGTTACCCTTGCATTGTCCTAACCCGTTTATATAACCATCTCATGCTCTAAATCACAGGTTACCTACAGTTCTTACTTATCATATATATATTTCCAGTTATCAAATCTCTCTCGTCTTTATATATATATTTCTTTACAGTCCATGTATCTTAATCTTTGCATGCTTTACATTTCCCAACATGATATGAACTGTGTGAGATGTATTGTGCTCGTTCCTGTCCTGACTGGACCTATTGAAAATATTACAGATGATGATGGTGACTGTCCTACCTTCTATGGGACACATGAGGGTGACCTTCAGGAGCCTGAGGAGCATCTAGCTCAGTAGAGGGTGCCTAGTCTAGTCTAGTATTTATAGTTTTTAGTTTGTATCGGATTGTTCCGATTGTTAGTTGTGACTTAGTTATATTTCAGGTCTTGTACTTATTTGTGCTGGACATCTACTTTGTGTGGTTTGATAACTCTATTTATATTCAGTTTCTTCCTTTTATCTGATTCCATATCATGCTCTATCTTTCCTAGACTTGTGTTTGAGATATAGAGTTGAGATGTTATGTTATACCTCCGTACGGAGATGACAGGTTTATATATCTTGTTGTTAGATGTTAGATGTTATAGATGACCTATACAGCATTCTACCGCCGACACTGCGGCGTAGGCTGGACGTACCCACGTTCTCGTGCCCCTAATCAGGGTGCGGGTCGTGACAACACTTCGAATTGGTATCCGTCTAGTTTAACGAATATTGGATACTATCCGATCCGATTAGCTAAAAAAATTGAATGTTATTATTCGAATATCCGAAATATTAAAAATTTAGTTATTATTTGAATATCCGAATTGCTCTATTTGAGTCACTTCATCTTCTGTTGAAAATTTCAAAAATGCTATATATATATATATATATATATATATATATATATATATATATATATATATATATATATATATATATATATATATATATATATATATATATATATATATATATATTTGAGCCCTTTCATTTTTTGTTGTAAATTGTAATTAATAGAGGTAAAAAATTAATAAATGAATTGATTTATGTAAAAGACAGTTGGGAATAAAATCCTTTAATCTTCTATAGTTGTAGTGCCCCGTCCCGCAAAGTCAATCGGAGGAATCGAAACGCCGACGGCGTTCGGCCTTAGCCTTGCAACGGCTTGCTCGGAGACATCGCTCAGGTGGGGTAGTTTCGGTGAACTCTCCTCATCTTTCCCTTCACATAATAAATCGTGTTTTCAACTTGCACAAGTTAGGCTTGATAAATAAAAGCTACGCATCCACATAGCTAAGGGAATAATCCCGACGGGTCAAATGAGTTAGAACATGGAAAACGTCCCACGGTCGGCTTAGAGTTGGTGCACGGTGTGCTTTGAAAATGACACTCGGTCCTTTGTCCCGTGGCTTGGGAGAAGGAAAGTTGGTCTTCGGTGCGAAAGCTGAGAGTTAGCCTAAGTCATAGGCGTCGCCCGCACAAGTGCTTGCTAAAGCATGCACGGTCCTGTCCCGCAAGGCTTGGCATAGCCTTTGCTCGTCCCTTGGGTTAAGTTGTAGGCTTGAGTGAGTTAGGCAAATGTTATGCCGGTCGACCTAAGTTATTCTACGTGCTGTCCCGCTCATTCTGCGGTTGTCAAGATAAGTAGTCCCACGATCCTAAGGCCCGTCATATGGAGTATGACTTGGGCGACAGCGTTGCGTCGAACACGAGTCGATTTTAGAGGCACGAGCCACGGTTGGTTCAGTGGAAAGTTAGCCACGGTCGGTCGATACTCAAGAAAACATGTTATGTTCAAGTTAAGTTGGAAGGCTATGCAGTAGCCGTTCCCTGAGTTCAAAGAATGTTAAGTCTAAGCGATGGTTAGTCGCCGAGAGAAAATATGTCGGGACTGTGGTTCAGTCGCCGAGGCAACCCTGGTTTGGGGCTCTGCAAAAGAAGTGTGAAAAGAGGAAAGAGTAAAGCAAAGGAACTAAGTGATGATGATGAGACCATGCATTACGTTAAGTCTAGAAGTTAGCGTAGGCGCGTGGTCATGGACAACTTGTCGACAAGGGATGGTTTCTTCGAGCGGACACCCTGGGCCATGGGACCGTTTCGGCCTAGGAAGAAACAAGTTATAGCTGAGCTGGGTAATAGGCAATTGGTATGTCGGGGACTTGCATCGGGGATCGCCACCTGCGGTGCAAGGGTCCCGAATGCCAGGCTATGTCCAAGATGGCTAGTTAATGCCAGTGACCTTTCATATAGATGTGTCGGCACGGGCGGCAATCCGCGTGCGTGCCTTTGGATTGAGTTGAGTTAAAAGTGTATGAAATTAGTGAACACAATGTCTGGGCCTAAGATTTGGCTACAGCGAGAAGGCGGCGTGCTTCGGCACTAGATGTGGCGTCGAGTGATAAGTTGATGGCATAGAGTTGCATGTGTTAGGCTTGAGTATGTTGCGAGTTAAGTCAAAAAGGGCCGTAGGGCATGTTGTGTGGAGTTACGTTGAGTTATGAGGCACGGCCGCGTTGTCACAACACAAGTATAGGCGAGACTAAGCAAGGAGGCACTGCCTCGGTGATATATTAAAGCACGGATCGAGTTATGGCACGACCGAGTCGTTATGTCCCAGAGTTTGGCACGAAAGATAAGTATAAGTCGGTGCGTCGACAATGCAAGCACGAGAAAGGTCTAGAGGCAAGGAAATGGAGTCCTTCATGTAGCTGCGTCTCTGATTATGGCCGTAAGGCAACACGACTTGATAGGTTACGTTGTTGGCACAAGAAGTGGTCTAGAGATAAAGTATGAGTTAACGTTGACATTGCAAGCACGGGATGGTTCTGATACACAAGTTGCGCTAAGGCGCCGGTCCTAAACTGATCCTAGGCAAGAATAGAAAGACAATCGAAAGAGGGTTTATGTTACACAAAGTAAATGAAACGTGTAGGTTTTGTATGGGTGGGCGAGAAGCTCACTCCACCAGTACAGTGGTACTGACACCCACACAGTGTTTCATGTGCAGGCACAGGTAGAAGCTCGTGGCGCGGAGCTCGCTTGGATGCGTCGAGGCACGGAGTTCCTTGGCGAGTCGAAGCGTGCGGTCGCGTGATCTGAAGACTTATACAGGACGTAATGTATGGACATCGCCTTCCGAAGCTTCCGCTGGAATCAAGTATTGTATCGAGAGATGAGAGAGAGCAGAGTGACTTGTAAAATGAGAGAAAAGTGAGACTTGAGAGACTTGTAATTGGCCTTGCGCCCACAATGTAATCCTTGAATTCAATATCAATAAAAGAGCTTTCTTTGAAATACTTGTGTTCATGTGTTCTTCTTTAATTCCGCTGCTATAAATCAATGTCTCTGCACGGGACTTCTGTGCGACGACCCCGTCGCAGCCGCTGTAATCGGCCGTTATGGAACCCGCCTTGCACGAGCGCAATCTAGGCTCGTGCGGCATCACGCCTTAGCGAGGACGATCGCTCCTACGGGAGCGGGGCGTGACATAGTGGTATCAGAGCACGGCTTTACGTCCTTGGACCGTCGATTGAATTCTTTAACTTCGATGTTTCCGCAAAACTCTGTTGCTTCCGCAAGTTGTTATTGTTGGTGCGCTCTCTCTCGAATGTCCCTCGGCATGTCCATACAATAAGTCTAAATATTTTCGAAAGCTCGTACAAGTACTCGGTTGAACGGGATCGATAGGGCCTTTGTGCCGAATGTTGCAAACTTGACTCGATAGAAAATGTGTGTTAATGTTAGCAAGTCGCACGTGTGCCCGAATAGTCCTACGTTGACCTTAGCAAGTTGCGTGCATGCCTAATTGGTCCAACGTCGACCCTAGCAATTGAGCGTGCAAACTCGGGATATAGTCCGCACAGGATGGCTATGCATACGGCCTTTTGGCTAAGTTGTGTTTCGCGTCGCGCACCTTGACCCTTGGTGCAAATGAGTCGCGAGCGATATCAAGTATCGTTCGGTCGGGAATGGAGATGCACTTAGAGTGTCTATCGATAGGAACGCTATCGGACTAACGCTTAGGCGTACACGTAAGATTGATTTGGATTTTGAGGAAATAGTACGAACGACTTAGTGCGTCGTTGCGACGCGAGCGACTACGCTAGCGATTCGTCGAACGAATCCGAAGGATGTCTTAGCGAATGATGCGAATGTGATTGAGGACTAGATTGTATGGCTTGAATCCGAGTGGTGTATGTGATAGGTTCGGAGAAGAATAAGAATGAGTGTCGACGACTAGTCGAGTGGCTCGAATCCGAGTGGTGTATGGATTTTCTTGGAAATGATTCGAGCGAAGATTGAGGATTAGAAATTATAACGAGTACGTCGGCGAGGCGATGCGATCGCGCAAAGCCTTAGAATGCGTCACGCTTAGTTGGTCGTGACTTCGAATACCCCGAACGAGCATCTCGTTCGAACAACTTGTGAATGAGCAACGCGAGTTAGAAAATGATTCGGAATGATGGATGAAATTGAATGGTCTTGATTGAGGAAACTTAGAGGATCGCGCGTGCGATACCGGATTGATGCAAATAAAAAATGTGACTTGAGTTTTGAACAACGATCTTGAAACGAACTTGAGGAATTACGATCGGACTTGATCTTGAATATCGAGGAAATTATAGGATATCCAGTCCGAACAATAACATCGGTCGCACGACTCGAAATTGGTTGCAAAGGAAGATCGTCAGGTTACGCATATCGTCGATGGTATTGAGGCGTATCAAAGATCGATATGCGATAACTCGGGGGTACTCTGACTCGACGAATAACGGTCGTGCAAATGTCATTGTTCCGTTGGACGCTATACTTGAAATATTAAAAATGTGTCGAGGAAAGGATAGACTTGGCTCGAGGACTTTCTAAGTTGAACGAATGACGATCGAACTATCGAACTTGGCTTGGATGAAAACTGGAATGTTTGGATTTGCTTCGTCGATAACCACAATGTTGACGTTCTTGTCTTATGCGAGCGCTACTCCAGCCTCGCACATGCGTCACGCCGATTAGGGCGATCACTCTGCGTGAGCGCGGGTATGGTGATTCATACAGCGGGAGTGGTCGAACTTGCACGGTGCGACAATTGTGCTTCGACTTGTGGTTTGACGCGAAGATAGACTCGAGATTGAATTAGTGTGCTTGTCGATTGAACTTAAGGATTGAGTAGGTCCAATCCGCGTATCGAGAATGAATGAGTCTAAACTCAAACAAGAGTTACGCCCCGATGAGAATGGTTATTCTGCGGGAGCGTTGCATGGTGATTCATGAACCACCGCGGATAATCGGACTCGCGTGAGATTGGGGTGCAACGTTTTGTCGAGCTAGATGACCTCATGAACGAATACATGAATTGGCTAGAATTGGTGATTGAATGGATTTGAATTCTGCGCAACGAACGCGTGCCGTAATACGAATTAGGTGATCGTGCTTGATGTTTAGAAATTTGAGTGACGCGAGCTTGGGTAGAAGACCCCATATGATCGACTCTGGTTTGACCCTAGGATTGGGGTCAGTGTTGGCATTATTGTTGGGGAACTATGATTCCAATCCTGACATTGACTTAGCCTCGAAAAGAAATGGCCTAGCGGTTAGGCGAGACACCCTGTTTCATGAGTTATCAATCGAAGGATTGATCTTGAGGATTGGCATGGATGGATAACGTGAATTATGAATGTAGGAAACCCTGCTCACGAGATTCGGCTGACATGCATATATTTCAGGGACGCCTGGGTATGTGCACGATGCGACTCGAGTGAGAATGACAAATTTTCTATCATGCGGCTTGGCTGAATGCATGTATTTTAGGGACGCTTGGAATGCGTGCACGATCCAGCCAAGTGATGCGGCGAGTTCAAGCAAGGCTTGAAATATGGGAATGTGTCGAGACCTTGAAATCGCGTTAAAGGAAAAGATTGATACTAGTGCGAGCGTGGCTCGGAATCGAAGGAACGCGTAGGCGAAATGTGTACGATTTAGTCTTGGCCATAGAAATGGTAGGATGACTTGCCTTCAGGAAAGTCTCGAGGACGAGACTTGTTCTGAGTGGTGTATGATGTAGTGCCCCGTCCCGCAAAGTCAATCGGAGGAATCGAAACGCCGACGGCGTTCGGCCTTAGCCTTGCAACGGCTTGCTCGGAGACATCGCTCAGGTGGGGTAGTTTCGGTGAACTCTCCTCATCTTTCCCTTCACATAATAAATCGTGTTTTCAACTTGCACAAGTTAGGCTTGATAAATAAAAGCTACGCATCCACATAGCTAAGGGAATAATCCCGACGGGTCAAATGAGTTAGAACATGGAAAACGTCCCACGGTCGGCTTAGAGTTGGTGCACGGTGTGCTTTGAAAATGACACTCGGTCCTTTGTCCCGTGGCTTGGGAGAAGGAAAGTTGGTCTTCGGTGCGAAAGCTGAGAGTTAGCCTAAGTCATAGGCGTCGCCCGCACAAGTGCTTGCTAAAGCATGCACGGTCCTGTCCCGCAAGGCTTGGCATAGCCTTTGCTCGTCCCTTGGGTTAAGTTGTAGGCTTGAGTGAGTTAGGCAAATGTTATGCCGGTCGACCTAAGTTATTCTACGTGCTGTCCCGCTCATTCTGCGGTTGTCAAGATAAGTAGTCCCACGATCCTAAGGCCCGTCATATGGAGTATGACTTGGGCGACAGCGTTGCGTCGAACACGAGTCGATTTTAGAGGCACGAGCCACGGTTGGTTCAGTGGAAAGTTAGCCACGGTCGGTCGATACTCAAGAAAACATGTTATGTTCAAGTTAAGTTGGAAGGCTATGCAGTAGCCGTTCCCTGAGTTCAAAGAATGTTAAGTCTAAGCGATGGTTAGTCGCCGAGAGAAAATATGTCGGGACTGTGGTTCAGTCGCCGAGGCAACCCTGGTTTGGGGCTCTGCAAAAGAAGTGTGAAAAGAGGAAAGAGTAAAGCAAAGGAACTAAGTGATGATGATGAGACCATGCATTACGTTAAGTCTAGAAGTTAGCGTAGGCGCGTGGTCATGGACAACTTGTCGACAAGGGATGGTTTCTTCGAGCGGACACCCTGGGCCATGGGACCGTTTCGGCCTAGGAAGAAACAAGTTATAGCTGAGCTGGGTAATAGGCAATTGGTATGTCGGGGACTTGCATCGGGGATCGCCACCTGCGGTGCAAGGGTCCCGAATGCCAGGCTATGTCCAAGATGGCTAGTTAATGCCAGTGACCTTTCATATAGATGTGTCGGCACGGGCGGCAATCCGCGTGCGTGCCTTTGGATTGAGTTGAGTTAAAAGTGTATGAAATTAGTGAACACAATGTCTGGGCCTAAGATTTGGCTACAGCGAGAAGGCGGCGTGCTTCGGCACTAGATGTGGCGTCGAGTGATAAGTTGATGGCATAGAGTTGCATGTGTTAGGCTTGAGTATGTTGCGAGTTAAGTCAAAAAGGGCCGTAGGGCATGTTGTGTGGAGTTACGTTGAGTTATGAGGCACGGCCGCGTTGTCACAACACAAGTATAGGCGAGACTAAGCAAGGAGGCACTGCCTCGGTGATATATTAAAGCACGGATCGAGTTATGGCACGACCGAGTCGTTATGTCCCAGAGTTTGGCACGAAAGATAAGTATAAGTCGGTGCGTCGACAATGCAAGCACGAGAAAGGTCTAGAGGCAAGGAAATGGAGTCCTTCATGTAGCTGCGTCTCTGATTATGGCCGTAAGGCAACACGACTTGATAGGTTACGTTGTTGGCACAAGAAGTGGTCTAGAGATAAAGTATGAGTTAACGTTGACATTGCAAGCACGGGATGGTTCTGATACACAAGTTGCGCTAAGGCGCCGGTCCTAAACTGATCCTAGGCAAGAATAGAAAGACAATCGAAAGAGGGTTTATGTTACACAAAGTAAATGAAACGTGTAGGTTTTGTATGGGTGGGCGAGAAGCTCACTCCACCAGTACAGTGGTACTGACACCCACACAGTGTTTCATGTGCAGGCACAGGTAGAAGCTCGTGGCGCGGAGCTCGCTTGGATGCGTCGAGGCACGGAGTTCCTTGGCGAGTCGAAGCGTGCGGTCGCGTGATCTGAAGACTTATACAGGACGTAATGTATGGACATCGCCTTCCGAAGCTTCCGCTGGAATCAAGTATTGTATCGAGAGATGAGAGAGAGCAGAGTGACTTGTAAAATGAGAGAAAAGTGAGACTTGAGAGACTTGTAATTGGCCTTGCGCCCACAATGTAATCCTTGAATTCAATATCAATAAAAGAGCTTTCTTTGAAATACTTGTGTTCATGTGTTCTTCTTTAATTCCGCTGCTATAAATCAATGTCTCTGCACGGGACTTCTGTGCGACGACCCCGTCGCAGCCGCTGTAATCGGCCGTTATGGAACCCGCCTTGCACGAGCGCAATCTAGGCTCGTGCGGCATCACGCCTTAGCGAGGACGATCGCTCCTACGGGAGCGGGGCGTGACAATAGTAATTATATATATATTACATATACATTACACTATAATATATATAAAATTTTAGATATCCGAATCTGTTATCCGAAATTTGCAATTTAAAGGCAGATTGGATATTAACGAATTCAAATACCTTAATATCCGAATTCGTATCAAAAAAAAAAATTATATCCGAAAAAGTATATGGGTGAAATTTTAAAATTAGCTCCCATACATTATGTTATAAATATTTAACAAAATGAACTAAAAGTAAATATAATAAATTATATATTGTTTCCATTAGAAAATAGACCTCTAGTGTAAGAGTATAACATAATAACTGCTACACCATAATTATTTTGCTTTAAAATTGGCACATGGTATATACTAGTTATATTTTTTTTATATGTTCATGTTGGTGCCCTTTCAATCTTTGGGCCCTGGGCTGTCGTCTTGCTTGCCCTGGACTAAGGCCGCCCCTGAAGTTTAGGGTTGGAGTTAGGATTATGGTTAGGGTTATGGTTATGGTTTAGGGTATTGGTATTGGGTTTAGGGTTATAGATATTGTTAGTGCTAGGGTTTGACATCTTAGATATTTTTCCAAATCTAATCTCAAATTGTTATTAGAAATATAATTTGAAATACATGTATCTTAGTGATAAATTTGAAATTGTATCTTAGATATTTTTAAAATCTAACTTCAAATTTTTATTAAAAATTATATCTTAAAGATTAAATTTGGCAAGATGAAATATTTTAAATAACATAGCCTACTATTTGGTATATCTTTCTTATATAGAAAATATTTAGAAAAACTACTTTCAAATTGTTATTAGAAATCTAATTTGAAATATATGTATATTAAAGATAAATTTGAGATTGTATCTTAGATATTTTAAATATAATTTTAAATTATATGTTAGAGATAAAGTCTGGAAATATGAAATATGTTTAAATAACATAAATTACTGTTTGAGTGATACCTTTGGTATGTAAAAAATATTTAAATAATCTAATTTCAATTTGTTATTATATATTTATTTTGTAAGAGATGGATCTTCTAGATAAATTTAAAATTGTATCTTGTATATTTTTATAAATTAATTTCAAATTTTTATTAGAAATTATATCTTAGAGACAAAGATTGCCAAGATTTTTTTTTAATAACATAAATTACTATTTGGATGATATATTTGGTATGTAGAAAATATTTAGATATACAAATTAATTTGTATATTATCTAATAATATATGTTAATTAGTATATTAACTAATATGGATAGTAATAAAATATATTAGTTAATATATAAATTTATATATTAAATAATAGATCTTATTATTATCTATATTAGTATAGATAATAACAAATTAACTAAGATTATACCAAACTAAAAGAAAGAAATTGGTTTAATATAAGATTATTTATGGTTATTTTATGCTCTAATATAACATTCATAATTTGTGTTTAGTTCTTCAAATTGAACAGAAGATAATTTAGGTATTGTCCTGAGGATAACCGTTAGATTTCGTTCATGTCTCTTTATTCAAAATTTGAATTTGGACGATATGTAAACCTAAACACAGCTATGAAATATTATACGGCCCATACTCGGCCCACGAGGCCGAATCCTAGGGTTTTTAGTATAAAGTCTCAAGATCTTCTAGGCTAGTTATAAAGGGTAAATTATAAGGGCACATCCTTTTTTACTCGGGGCTAGCCAGGATTAGGGCTAGCCAGGCTTTGAGGAACTTTTACTCGGGCTGGCCAAAGTTTTCATTCAGGGGGCTGTCCAAACCCCACAGCCCCCCCCCAAACTCGAAAATCACTCTCATTTCAAAAATTTCCTCTCTCTCTTCACAAACCCTATTTTCCCTCCTCCTCTGCTTCTTCTTCTTCTCCACGATTTCCCACTCCTCTCTCTCCATTTGTTTTACGCAATTGTCAGGGTTAGGGTTTCGATCCTCATCTCCACCATTTCCTTTGTCTTTACCATTTTCCAACGATCTCTTCTACGATGGGACGCAAACGTTGTCACGACCCGCACCCACCGTGAGGGTACGAGTACGTAACAGCGCCCAGCCTACGCTGCAGTGTCGGCGGTAGAACGCTGTTCTAGGTCATGAACTATAACTAACATAATATGAATACTCTCCATAAGGAGGCCAACACAGAGGTATAACTCAATCACAATCTATAGATAGAAAATGGCACGATAAAATAGATAAGGAAATCCTCAACTGAGGTACAACAGAAATGAAATACAAGTCTCAACATCCCTACAATATACAACTCTGAAACAATGACAACAGCTAAACATGAAAAGAAATAGTCTAAGCTATCTACACTATACAAGGTATCATCCTGAGCAGCTGCCTGAACCTCCCCAGGGGTCCAGGTCGCGAGTGTCATCTAGGCAAGCTCCAAGTAAGGGGGTGCAGGGTTCCTCATCATCCTCTGTAAAAAATTTAATAGGTCCAGTCAGGACGGGAGCGAGCACAAAACATCTCACACAGTTCATATCATGTTAGGAAATATAAAGCATGCAATAGAGTAAGGTACATGAAACGCTGAAAGAAAGATGTATATGAAAAACAGTAGAGATTTGATAACAGGAAATATCTAAATATGATAAGTAAGAACTGTAAGCCTACTGTGATTTAGAGTACAATATGGTTATGTAAACGGTCTAGAAAAATACAATGGTAACTCCATTGTACGTGGGTGTACAATAGACATATACAATAGTTATACAATCTTTTACAATAGGATTTGATTACATAACCAATTCTACTCCCCCTCCCCAATCAATACACAAGGATCCACTCTAGTTACGTTATCTTGCACAATAGTGTACAATGTTATACAATGGATGTATAATATTATACAATAGATGTACAATGTTATACAATAGTTGTACAATGTTATACAATAGTGTACAATGGTCTATCCCTAGGACTCATGTGATACTGAGAGTATAATATGCACAAGGAGTATACAAGGATATAGGTATTCAATAAATACAATATAGAAGTGAAACGCACATCACAATATGTATCTAGTGAATACAAGGGGATAACATTCCAAAAGGAGATCCAAATAGTACCAATCCGTGATAACAATCGTGTCAGCATCAAGTACAGTAATCTAGAGCAAGAATGTAAATCCAGGCAAGTATGAAACGGTCAGAGAATGTACTCGCCTCGTATCTGAATGTCTGAAGTAAATGTACTGTCCGAGATGAGATACCTGACTCCTAGTTAGAGCAACACAAGTCAAGATGTATACAGGAGATGATAATGTAATCTACAATACATCTGCATGCTGTCTAGGTCAAACTAGGCTAAAGTCGACACTTGGTCAACTCTAGTCAACCACACTAGTCAAACTAGGTCAAGTCCTAGCCCAACAAGTCTAACAAGTCTCACTAGGCCTAACCAAGCCTAGGCTAGCAATCAAATACAAGCACAAGCCAAGCCAATCACATACAACATATATATGGAGAGATAAGGTGTGAGTGAACATGTAAGAAAGGTCAAGTGCGACATGCATCAATGTGAACTAGTGTCATAGTGATAGTGTCAACATAGTGTCATAGCAATGTGTAGAGACATAGTGTAAGGGTACATGAAGTGAGTATAGGATTGTTAACATAGAACATTGCATCACCTTTCATTCAACTTGCATTTTACCTTCATTCATTCATGCATTCCTACTATACATCTATACATTCATTATTACATGCCTACATATATTACGTGGGGTACATTACATAGATTATATTACTTTACATTGATACATGCCTACATATATTCATACATTTATGCATACATTAATATATATACATATATGCCTTCATATATGTATACATACATATCCTACTCATCAACATACATCATTCATACATACCAATACATGTATTCATAAAGAGGGAAGGAGAATGCAAGGAAAAAGAACAGGGGGACATAAACAGGGTGTACAATGCATATAACACATCATGCATTATTTAAAACAGTGCAATGACCAATCCCTATTCATTCTCAGGTTTTTACACAAATAGGGAAAAATTCTCAGATTTGTGTGCACATGAGAGTGTGTGTAGCTCTCAGTTACATGTGTAGATTAGGGTGTGTGTGGGTTCAGTCAATGTATATGTGTGTGTGTACTTGGTGTGTAATAGGAAATAGGAATGAGGCTTGCACAGGTGTGACAGGTTTTTGGGGCAAGTTTGGATTGGAATGTGGGGGTGCAAGGGACTAATTTGAGGCTGAAAATAGGACTGGATGGAGTGGTTTGGGCTGTCCAAAGTGGGGTGTACACAGGCTGGTTTAGGACTGCCATTTCAGCTGGATTGGGACAGGTAAGGGACTGTTTAGGACAGCTTGTATAGCTGGTTGTAGGGACTGGTTTAGGACAACATCATGCTGGTTTAGGGGACTGTATTGGACTGGTTTAGAGGCATGTGTGTGTGTGTGTGTGAGGAAGTAACATAGGCTAGGAGGTAATAATGTGAGTGTGATGGTGATATCAGGAAAACAGTGAACTATAGAATGAAAAGAAGTGGAAAGGATATCAAATGGAAAAATTCTGAGAATAAAGATACCAAAACTCATGTGTGAATGTCCAACTGAGAACACAAACTGACGAACCCAAAACTGAATACAAGAACCCAATCTCAGTTATAACCAATGCAATGCATTCAGTTTCATTTAAAACCCCATTTCAGCTTTCAGTCTCAAGATTCAAACAGTGTGAATAACATTGAATATAAACTCAGATTTTGCAATTGTGTGTGTGTGTACACATGTGACTGGGAAACATGGTTCAGATTTCAATAATGTGTGTGTAGAGAGTGTGCCTACATTGTTAATCTCAGATTTTGGAAATACTGTAGAGGGGGTTAGGTTCTCAGGAATACACATATTCTAACTCAGGTTAAAAGTTCATTAGGAACTCAGTTAAGTTACATCAATTCAGTTTACTGTTTATCAATCTAAACTCATTTCAGTATTCAAACTCCCAGAATGAAATCTCATATATATATTAAACCTAGAAATCAATATGTACACTGGTAACCACTTCACAAGCATCATGAATTAATATCAAAAGAAAACTGAAGAATAAGGGACTGAAACCCCAACTGTCAAAACTGAACCTAGTCTTAGGGCCAAAACATCAATCAAAACCTATCAATCTACCAAGAAAAGGTTGGTAACCAAGTCCCACGTATATACAGAAACTAATCAATAGGTTAACATTTGAATTTGACAATTAATCTTGAATTAAACAGTGGATTAACAGAGGTGAAGCCTCTGATACTAGTCCGTGTCAGAGATTAGGAAAAAATGTGAATTGATGAATCAAAACATGTTAATATTACAAA
Source organism: Iris pallida (assembly GCA_029216955.1). Taxonomy (NCBI): domain Eukaryota; kingdom Viridiplantae; phylum Streptophyta; class Magnoliopsida; order Asparagales; family Iridaceae; genus Iris; species Iris pallida. The sequence continues at coordinate 5,585,985 of JANAVB010000400.1, forward strand.
TAAAAGGCTGATAATTAAACCCCCACATGTGCTCGTATCCCCATAGTCATTTTGTGTCACCCCATGCCGGATACGGCGTATCCAACCATCATGTACCATTCTCGTGCACACACAGACACGCTGTCTCGTGCACATGTGCACTCGTATCTAGGACACGATACACAACACGACACAACACGTGGGTGTGTACCTAGGTTCGCCTAGGATAGGTCTAAGTGTATAAGGTCCTGATACGTGTCCATTACGTGTCTAGGTAGGACACAAACGCTGTGTCGGAGGGTCCCTGGCCGACTGTGCACGACAGTGTAAAACATGTGCGGGCAAGATTTCTTCCTAACCACTAAATAAAACCCCACAAAATTTTAGGGGCTACCTGTCAGTCATCTAGGGAAGGCTCACACCAAATTTCGTGTCACGAAGTGTCGTGTACAGAGAGAACTCGGACACGGGCAGCAGGGCACCCGACCGAGCCCCCGTGCTGCGTGTCCAGCACCAAAACTGACACGAAAACTGACACAAACACAAATCAGTCTTCACAAACATTGCTACACATACCTAGATCTAGAGATCCATGAAATTAGAATTCAAAAATACGAAAATAAAATCCTCACAGACATTTCATCAAACACATGCACCCTAACACTGATTCGTGTCCGATACGGACACGAAATGGACACGACTCAACACGAAACCAATACCTACATCTAGGGGACACCTAGGGCTTCCTATCCATGCAAAGAAAACAAAATTTGATGGTGGAAATAGGAATTTACCTATAGGTGTTGTTCCTTCAAGAAAGCTTCAAAATGGGGGATCCTTCTTGCTAGCCCCAAAGCTCCAAATTGTCCCAAATTTGAGAATAACCTCCATGAACAGTAGGGGAATGAAATTTAGGTTACTATGGAAGAAGTCTCAATAAAAATGGATCATTAATGAATAAACTATGAAGCAATTTCAAAGGAAACAAACCTTGTTCTTAGAATGATGGAAAGAGTGAAAAGAGGCACAAGTTTCAAGAGGGATTTTATAGGGATAGGTGCCCTATGTGGCTGGCCATCAATGCTAGGTTTAGGGTTTTGGGGAATCAATCTAAGGGCTCTCATTCCATCTAGTATATTCAATGGTCAAAAATCTAGGTTTCCCTCTTTAATTAAGTTGCAACCTAGTTTATTCTAACTAGCCATGACTTAACCAACTAACCAATACTAACCAAGGCTAACTAAGACTAGCTATGTCTAATCTAGGTTAGGTCCAATCTAGGTTAGGGCTAATGACAATCACATGGCAATCAATTAAATAATATTAAATCACACCATTCAAAATAATATATATTAAATTCCAAATAATTATAATAAATTCAAAGAAATTCAAGATAACCAAAATACCCTCAAGCTAAATGTACTAAACAAAATCTCTACCCACATGGTTAAGCTCTAGGGCAGACAGTCTCTACGGCTTCACTAGCTGCACACCAAAATCACAAGTCATGATATTTAAATAGTTTTAAAAATGATTAAAAATTACCAAAAATCATATTATTATTTAAGTATCATAATTAAATAAATTAAACACAAAATTTTAAAATTACCCTCATTTGGAAAACTGGGTGTTACAAACGTTCCTCTCAATCAAGGTAAAAAACCTAATACTTATAGTTGTCAATTCCCCCCCCCCCCCAAAATCCTATTAATTTAGTTCGAACAACCCCAGTTAGTTCCTCTCGAGTCGACGATGACTGCCCATATTTCTGGCAGTCCTATGTACTGTTAGGACTGCCAGAAAGAGAGGCAGTCCAGTTGTACAGCAAGTATTACATTGGACTGCCACACTTTGAGGCAGTCCTTTATGCATAAAGGATTGCCACTAAGTGCGACAGTCCTTGTAATACTTGCTGTACAACTGGACTGCCTCTCTTTCTGGCAGTTCTATGTACTGTTAGGACTGCCATAAAGAGAGGCAGTCCACTTGTAAAGCAAGTATAAGACAGGGCTGCCGCACTTTGTGGCAGTCCTTTATGCATAAGGGACTGCCACAAAGTGCGGCAGTCCTGTGTTATACTTGCTGTACAACTGGACTGCCTCTCCTTATGGCAGTCCTAACAGTACATAGGATTGCCAGAAAGAGCGGCAGTCCTGAATTGGGAGTCTTGTTTGTTGTTTGCTAAGTATTAATCGATTGATATGAAATATTCGTAGTTACGACCCGACTCCGAAGACGAAGGACGTTGACGTCGGGGGTGAAAGAAAACGTCCTACTGCATCGAAGCGGAAGGCAAGTGAAGCTGAGCGGGTTCGCGAAAAACCAATAACGATAAGTGAACCGGCGGCACCCTCTCAGACTGCACCACGTCGAACCAAACACGTTGCAAGTAAATCGAAGCAACGGAAGACTCGTCCTGATTCTCCCTCCTCCGATGATGATTTGGCCATTGTTCATAGAGGGGAGGACGATGGTTCCGGACCTTCTCACGCGAAGGTCGCGAATGATAGAGCTGATCCGGAAGTGAGGCCAATCGGTTGCTCACTATTGACGTCCCTGCCTAACCACATATCTTACCAAATTTGGAAGGATCCGGCAAGTTTATTACCTTAGATATTTATATTTCTTTTGTAAAATAGTAGTTATATTTTCTATTTTATATTTTCTTTATATTGTTTTATTTTCAGACAACCTCGCGTATCTTGCGGGTCATTAACCACGCTAAGATGTGCAGTACATGGAATTTTGACAATTTGAAAGAAGGTATGAAGGCCAAAATCATCCCCACTGGGTTGCAGCATATTGCGAAACACTCGTATAAGATCTTGGATCACGCACTGATCTCTGTGTTTGTGGAGCGGTGGCATCCCAAAACAAACAGTTTCTATTTCTCTTCCGGGGAGTTGACGATCACCCTCAACGACGTCCACCACATTTTGGGACTTAGAGTTGATGGTGGTCCAATGCTGATGAATTATAATACGGGCGACTTTGAGATGTATGACGAGATGGTGGAATTGGTCGCCAATGCACTCGGTATTGAGGCAGAGAATTTTGTTAGTCTATCCGAGTTTAAGAAGTTGTACGGCGTTCCTTTGAGTTTTCTTAGGAATGCACACATTGATGAAGATGACGATGAAGACGATGAATATGACAATGAGGACGACGCCAACGACGATGTAGTGGCCCGGGCATACATGTATTTCATCTTGGGAGCCGTCTGCAATCCGGACAAGTCCGGAACCTCGATTCACGCCAAATATGTTAACAATTTTATGAACTTAGGCACTGTGGATCAAATATCATTTGGAAGCGATATACTAGCTTATCTCTACCGCGAACTTGGCGCTGCATCTAGAGTCGGTTCGAAGTCTATAGCTGGTTGTCAAACTCTGCTCCATGTGAGTCAAGTAAATCGTACTTTGTTTCTAGTTTAAATAAAATTAGGTCGATTAATATGTGTGTCATCTACATTTCATGTACAGGCATGGATATACGAACATTTTCTGACGCTAAAGAGAGCTACTCTTAACAAAGACTATGATGAGCAGCTACCTAGGATGTGCAAGTGGAATCCAATTAAGATGGATAGCAGACATCCACATACTTTAGCTTCTCTGCGTATCGCACTTGAAGATATGAACGAAAAGGAGGTGAGACAATGCTAACTTAAATTTACATTTACTTAGGATTTCATTATAGTGTAAAATAGTAACTTCTTTGGTCTTGATTACATATACTATGATGTAGATTATTTGGCATCCATATAAGGATCTTCGAAATAGTTCTCGTCCGTTGCAAGGAGTTTCACTATTTTAAGGTCTGATATCCTGTCAAGAAATTAAGGAGCCTCATATGCCAGACAGAGTGCTTCGTCAGTTTGGCTACGTGCAAACTATACCGGGCACTTTGAATTTGAGGACTTCTTCAAAAGGGAACAAAGCATCAACCTATGTCCCGCCGGACTACCGTTGGGGCTCTTACTTCTTCACTGAGTGGCAACGTCATGTAGTTGGTAAAACTTTACGACGTCCGGTGGAGCAGATGTGTGATTGTACTGATGAATATATGAATTATTATGTAGAGGCCGGACAAGGTATGATGTTGAATCCAGATACGCGAGGGAATGAAGTGCCGGTAGCTGCTCCTCTACCAAACAGGGCAGGCCTGCTTGACGCAATGCAAAAGATGGCAAGTAGTATTTTTCGAATTAATGTTTACCAGTATAGTAACCTGGCTAATTTGGACCCTTAATTTTTCCTTCAGGCTTCGAAAGTAAGAAACTTGGGGAAAAGTCTACTGCTGTGCAAGGGAGAGAACTACGTCGACGTGGCTAACCAGATGCAGAACATCACATCGGACTATCCGTTTATCGAACAAGAGCGACGGACTAAGATGCGTCATGAGAAAAAATGACGTATTTTACTTGTTTGAACAATTTGTGTGCCGCTTTTGTTGAACTATGTTTCGAATACTTGTTGACGTCTTGGTTGTAATATGTTTTGAAGACTTAATGTCGAACTCCGGTATCATTTTGTTGTATTATGCTTTCTTTGTTATTGGTTTTGAATACTTCATGTCGAACTCCCGTATCATTTTGTTGTAACATGCTTTTGTTGTAATAGGTTTTGAATACGTGATACTCAACTGTAAATGTGATACTCAAATGTCCCTGGCAGTCCTCCATTCACGATGGACTGCCAGTGTTGTGGGCAGTCCTAGTAAATGTGATACTCAACTGTAAATGTGATACTCAAATGTCATACCAAAATAAACTTCCTTCTTCTTTACAAAATAATGTAAAATAGTGTATCTGAGTAGGACGGAAGGATATAAACATGTTCTATCGGACCAAATATTTACATTTCTTTTGAAAACCACATTCTTCGGTATATACATAAATGTTTATCCTTGTTTCTAGTTACAAAATGTGACAGAACTATCGGTGTAGGACGGAAGAAATGTTTATCCTTCTTCCAAGTTACAAAATGTGACAAAACTATCAGTGATGCTCCCCACTATCAGTCAATCAATACATCGTAGTGGTCTTTCGGCATTGGTTTAGGTTGCACGTAGTTTGTTTTCTCCTTGTAGGCATTGATTGCATCGGCGTACAGCGTCGTCCAAGCGATCGATTCTTCCGGAGCATGTTTATACCAGACTGGATCGGGGTGGGGGGGAATAGGACTGTGCCCGATAAACCACGGGATGACGAAGTGATTATAATCAAGTCCAATGGCATGTAGAGTGCACATAGTGTAGTCTGCCGGAGGAGCGGTCATTGGGAAGAAAGTGTTGTTACTTCTCTTCGACAGAACGATAAGTGGGATCTTGTACCTGTAGGCGAATACAAATGCAGTATAAGTATTTATCAAACTTTTCACGTTAGTAAGAATGTGTAGGTATATTGTACCTGTTAGCGAATAGGTATGCATCAGAAGGAATATCCATGTAATGTTCCTCTCCAGTAGTCTGATCGGTGCACGGAATGCTTGTCAATAATTCTCCAACTGTATCTGGGCTTACTAATTTGTTGTAGAAGGGAAGATGAGACTCCAACTCCTCGTACAGCTCTGCTCTAACCTGCCTCCATCCGTCTTTAACGGAGTACCCTAGATGTCTTGCAAGGGCGTGGTACCCACAATGTCCATCTTTAGGCACATCTTCAATAGACCAAATGTACTCCCGTATTGCAGGATTAAATATATGAATGTACATGTCGAATGTGACACCAACGCTTGTTTTCTGTTTCTTCCGTTGAATAGGAAGCTTGTCACTCCTCTTTGGAGAAACGAACCTTTCCATACTTTTTTCAATATGCTCAAATAATGATAGTTCTCTTCTAGTAGACTCGAGCTTCTTCTTCTGTGTTCTTGTAAGTTTTCTTGGTGGTCTACCCTTCGGGACAACGACAAAAGATGGCTCATGCACATCACTGCTTGCCGGGTGGGCAAGTTCTTGAATTTTACGTTTAATAGACTTCCTCTCAGGTTCTAGGGCAGCACACCATCTTGCATGAAGAAGTTTAACTTCTGGCAAGGAAAAGAAATCGTCGGGACTCTCCACCATAGACATAACTGACAATTGTCTCCAACGTTGGTCAACGACCACTACTGGAATAGGTCTGCCTTGACGTCGATATTCGTTGATCTCATGAGCACAAGGAAGGCCGAGAGAATGTCGATGTGTACAACCACAGGCTTCGGTATCAACACCAACTGAATTTGCCCGAGCAATCTCTTCAAATATAAACCCCAAAGCATAGTGAGACGATACATGGATTAAATCAGTCAGAAGCTTCTCTTTTCTATGTTCGTGCTTTACAATATTCAGGCTCTGCTGAAATGAAGCCTTGATCTCGTTCACCTTCGAGTTGGTCATTAGATTAATCGACTGCCAAACTGACACAAAACCGTCGACCGATGAACGTATATATTTCTTCAGTTTTGAGTGTGAACCTTCGGTACGGTTTGTAGTGGTCGTGCCGTAATGCTTCACCTTATTCGTCCATGCTAAGACGAAATCTTCTTTAAATGGATCAACCCATGTGTCTTTGATATAAGATATACATGGCTTGTTGCTACTTTCCCACTTCTCTTTGAACTCCAACCACGCTTTATCAAAAGCGTGTACAGTACTTGCTCGCCAAACAAGGCCCCAATCGTCGTAGAATTCTGTGAAGCGGTCAATATCAAGTTTGTCGTCTACTTTTTCAAACCGGCTCTTGCATTGTGCTTGAATATTTCAATTAATATGCCATGTACATAGTAGTCTACGAGCATGAGGAAATACGATATCTATAGCATTCATCAATACATATTCTCGATCGGTGACAAAAACAGACGGCTCTTTATGTCCAGTGTAAAGTATCTTCAATTTGTTCAATGCCCATGTATAGTCATCTACTGTTTCATTCTTCAAGAAACAAAATGCAACTGAAAATGATTTACCCGTTGACGTGAAGCCGATAATGTGGAAGAGTGGCATCTTGAATTTGTTAGTCTTGTACGTGCAATCAGCCACCAAGACATCGGCAAAGGACCGTGCCAAATGCGTACACTCCGGATGCGCCCAAAACATAGAGGTAATTTCATTGGACGGCGGATGTCTTCTATGGTACTCCATATAGTGATTGTCGGCAAGTAACTTCATAACTTGTTGCATCGCCATTCTTTCTCTTAGGGTATTTATCCTCGATCTCGAGAGTAGTGGTGGCCCATGCAGGTCGAGAGTCGCATTAGTGCAATATCGTGGTAGTACAGCGACCTAGTTGTACTGCTGCGAGCCTGCGACAGGACTGAGAGATAGGCTTTACCGGAGAGGCACTCAATCACAGTTAGGAAAATTCTGCTTTAAATCATGCCATTTACATATCGTACTGATTTGCCTTCTTTGAAATAAACTGTCCTCCTTTGATATATCGATTCCTGCTCAGTATTGACTTCCTTGTTCGATCTGTCTTCAGGATGGTGGAGACACGATCACATCGCTCTGGTGCAGCAGTTGCTGTAGAGGGGACTGCTACCTCTCAGCCAGATCAGCAGGGTCAGGAGGTTGCAGCTCCTGCCACCTCTACCCATATTGAGACTTCAGCAGCAGCAGCAGGGGGTGTGCCTCCATCAGCTCGGGGGCAGGACCCAGTCATCCCAGAGATACAGTTCCAGCAGCCGCCGCCTACAGGATACGTGGATGCGGCACAGATGTTCGCTTACTTCCAGAAGTTTATGGACCGGCAGCAGGCCCGACAGGACAGGAGCATGGAGTTGGCCCTTACGACGGTCGCAGCTCGACTAATGATCCAGCAGCCGAGGACACCGGGGATAGAGCAGTTCCAGAAGATGAGCCCCAGAGACTTCCTAGGGACAGAAGGGATTTTATATACTGACGAGTGTGTTTTCCATAAATAAATTCACTTTATTTATTGTGTTTCTGGGGAAATTACAACTGTGGGAATCCGATCTAGAAGACGATCGCTTTATCCCTTTGACTATGCGAAGAAGAAAAGCTCTCAAAATTTTGACAGTAATTTAGATAACTATGTATCTGTATAATGAATGAGAAAAGAACTCTATTTATAGAGCCAAAAATAATAACTGAAAAGATAACTGTCTTCACAGCCTTTGCCTAGTTAAAATCACGCAGGATTTAACATACGCAAGGCTGTGAGCAGTTACTGGACGTGGCCTGTAACTGTTGGACACATGGCAATAGTGCATGAGTCGTGTGTAAGTTACAGGACACGCAGGCGAGAGATCAGTGGCATGGCTGCCACGTACTCCAAGTTGATGAAATTCACGCAGATTTGCTGAAGACAAAATCCACGCAAACTCAATGTAGAAAGCTTCAAAATCCACGCAAACTTGGGGCAGGAAGCTTCAGGATCCACGCAGACTTGGTGCAAAGAGCTTCAAAATCCACGCAGACTTGAGGAAGAAAACTTCAGAATCCACGCAAACTTGAGACGAAGAGCTCAAAATACACGCAGACTCGAGGAAGAAAACTTCAGAATCCACGAAAACATGAGATGAAGATCTCACAAATACACGCAGACTTGAGATAGGACTGCCAGTTGTCTTGATTTAGCGTGCCTCGACTGATACAAAATCTCTGACGAGATTGCTTTTGTCAGTCGCATTAAATGACAATAAGGCCTTTTGGTACGCCATTTTGACAAAGGCTGAGTCTTGCTGAAGAAGATTTCGAAAATCACGCAATAGGCGGCTGTGATTTCTCGAGTTTTGTGCATACGTGGCATATGAAGAGACATTCTTCGACTGTCGTACCGTCAGTCATAATTACCTTCTGACAAATGATGAGCTGTCTTCAGCGTGACTTGCAAATATTTGTCTTGATCAACTGAGCGTGACAATTAGGTTTGTTCTGATCAACTCAGCGTGACAATCATTTTTGAGGCCTACAAAACCCCCTTCAAAGTTTTCGAAAAATGATAAATTATTTCGAAATACTTTGAAAACAGAGATGATAAAATGAATTAAGTCACGCTGAGATGACATTAAATTTCTCGGAATTCGAAAAGACTTCAAAGTTCTTTGAGAACATTCAAATGAACCTATTAAATGTCATGATGACTCTTCGTTCTCCGAAACTAATTGCATCCAATTTATTATGGAATATGAACCGCCGGCAAGTTCTGTATATATAAACAAGGAGAAGAATCATTTTCAACTTCATCTCACGTCAACATGACATCAAAGGAAGAAGTTGAAGAAGAAGCACGCAAGTTGGGCTTTTGTGCCCATGGTGACCCCATTTTTGAGGGTGAAGAGCCGAAGTCTCCTGTCTTCGAGCTCAAAGACGATTCTACGCGACTGGCCAAGAATTTCTTGAGCTACTTTGGCCTGGATGGTTCATCTTCTTCTGATGGGCGTAGCCTCGCAGAGCAGCGTGAAATACTGAAGGCACTGTTGAGCCGCGTGGGAGTCAAGAGCGTAGAAGAACTAGGCAACAAGCTCAGTCGCTCTGGAAAATAGAGCGTGACTTTTTATGCTTTTGTTGCACTTTTTGTTTTGTCTTTTGTAAGGCCATCAGTGTCTGTCTTAAGAAATGAAGTACAACTTTTGTGTTTGATCTGCGTGCATTTAATGAAGAATGTTTATTAACACTCTTTGACTGTTTCCAACGTTGCACTGTCTTCCAAGGCACACGTGGCACTTATTTCATGGTTCACGAACGCAATTCATGCAGATCTTTTCCAAGAATAGACTTGAGCTTTACCCTTTAAATAGATAACTGAGTTTCAAAGAGACTCATTGTCAGCCCCAGTTTTTCAAAATTTTTGTTAATTAGTGATAATTGGTCATTAATGATTATTTTAGTATTAAAATATTTTATAATAATTATTAGGAATTTTTCCTGTATTTTTAAATGATTTTTAAATAGATTTTTAAAGTCAAAATATTAATTTGCAATTATTTTAAATTATTTTTAATAAGTTTGCAATTATTAGAATTGTTTTTAATGCAATTTGTAATTATTGTTTTGTTCTGTGCAAATTAAATTTGCACAGAATATGAGCGGGATCCTTTCTGCAAATGATAATTTGCACTAAGCATGTTTTGGACTTAGTTGCAATTACCTAACTCCTAGGGGGTTTCCTGCTAAATTACCATCTCCCCCCCCCCACCGCCTTCCCCTAACCCTAACCCTAATCCGGCCATAACCCTAACCCTAACCACCGCCCACCGCCTCATCTCCCCTATAAAAAGACCCCCCTCGTCGACCTTGAACTCCCCACAACCGCCTCGACCACTCTCCCCTCGTCCCAACGCCGCTGCCACCCCCTTCTTCCCCAACACTTCTCGCCGAAAACCTAGCTCCGGCAATAGCCAGCCCCGCCTCTACGCTGACCATCACGGCCAACCACCACCACCATCACGACCGTCTCGACAAGGCGAACCCAGCGCCACCCCAGCGCCACTGCCACGACACCCCCAGCCGACGATCGCCCGTTCGAAACTCCATTCAAACGTCGGACACGTACGTGTCTCTCCTCCCCTGTGTCGTTTTGTATCTCGTTTACACATATTTTGTTCGCCCGGATACGACGAACCCAGCCCCGAGCTTGGACACGGCCAAGTCCATTCGTGCGTGTCATAAACAACTCGGACACAAGACTCCTGTGTCCCTAACTGTCAGGACACAGGGCCGGTTTATTATTTTTTTATATATGTTAATCTAACCTAACCTAAATAAATCTAAAACTATAATCCTACCCCTAACACACAGAGCGGGCTGACCCCCTGGCCAGCCCGCACAGTTTAAACCCCCCCCCCCGTCTGCCCGGGTTCGAGCCCCCCCCTGTGTTTCTTTTTTTTGTTTTCTTTTTCTTTTTGTTTTATATATATGTTTATATATATATGTATATATATGTATATATATTAATATATATATTAGTATATACTGTATTTTGACAGTATTATATATATAAATGCTTGTATATTTTCATGTGTATATATACATTAATATATACACTTTAATATTTAAGTATTTTCTTATATATATATATATGTATATTTGTATATATATATATGTATACATTAAAATATTTCCTTATATATATATATATATATATATATATATATATATGTTTGCATATATATATATTTACACTTTGTAAATTAAGTATTTTCCTTGCCTATATATATATATGTATGTATCTTTTAACATATGTACATATATATATTCTTTATGTAAATATCTATATATTTATAGGTAAATATAAATATTGTAGATATACATTTTGTATATGTGTTTTACTTTACTTAGTGTAAATTATCTTTATAAAATAAGTTGTCATACTTTTATAACTACTATGTATAATTTTGCCTTATTAAAATAATAATATTTATTTTGTATTATTACCAAATTGTATTTTAATGTATTTAATTAACTTCAACCATTTGGTGTCCAAACCTAGCATGGATTTTTGGGCCCAAATGTGTTTTCACACATTTTAGACTTGTACAAGTCATATTGGACTTGATACATGGTCTTGAGTCATGTATTTGGACTATGGTTCATATATGTACATTGACAAAATTAAGTAAAGTATTAATTATTAAATCAATAATTATGACTAAGTCACGACTTGTGATTTTTGTGTATTTCTAGTATTTGGATTGCTAACCAACCTTAATATAAAAGACACATATGTTAGTTTAGATACCAAATTACTTCACCTTGAACCCCTAGGCTAAGTTCACCTAGCCAATGTCCAATTTGGCCTTCTCACATCACTAGTGTATTTATATTGTCTTGTAACTTAGAATCTGAGTATATATATGTTTTCAGTGCCAGGACACTCTACATCTTAGCTTTATTGTCATTGTATTGCTTTGCTCCAGGCAAGTACATCTACAAACTCATTTACTGTCTTTTAATGTAAAGTACATGTGACAACCTTGTAAATTACCATCAATCCAGTTGCAAGTCTTTTGTTAAATGGTACATGTTAAAACACTGTTATGTGATAAAAGAATGTTAATCAACCCATGTGAATGCTGATCCTTGGAGTAGCAAGTCAAATCATAACATGTTTCATACTATTGCCAGTTCCCACCATGCTTTACACTATTTCCCGTATCTTTTACATGATGATTACTGGGTTATGAGAGAGTTGATAGTATAGTTACTGGACTCGTGGAATGTACTCACTTACATTGCAGTATGCTAATTGTGTGGTTTCTGGACTTGTGGAATGTACATACGTACATTGCAGTAAACTGAGAATGTAGTTTCTGGACTTGTGGAATGTACTTACGTACATTGCAGTAAACTAACAATGTAGTTTCTGGACTTGTGGAATGTACATACGTACATTGCAGTAAACTAGCATAGCACCTATTAACCGATCTCATACCGGCTCCAGTTTTAATACATAATGTACATATGCCACAATTAACAAGAGTGTCTTAAAATGATAAATCAAGATATACCATGATTTCCCGCTTTATATGATTTACCCTGATTCCAGTATATCTACTTTTCAGTCTTATCATACCATGTTCCTGTTGTACATCTCTTACGTTATACATTCAGTACTTTAGAAGTAGAGGTTGTACTTGCTCCCGTCCTGACAGGATAACGTTGTAGGTATTTTGACCGAGGAAGAAATGCTTTGTGACCCGTACTATGGAGCTCCAGTTGAGGATATTCCAGCAGGGAATCCAGCTTAGCTGCTTAGTTTGACTTAGTGTTGGGTTATTATTACAGACGCTGTTTTGTACCTCTAAACTGGACCTTGTCTCCAGTCTTACATTTTGGTTTGTATTATTATCAAACTTAGTGGTTTTTCATCTATATAGGAGCTGTGTTGTGATCATTCTTAAACTATCTTAATTATTAGCACATTTATCATTATTACCTGACTGTCTAGAACAGCTTACTGCGCTTTACCTTAAGCGTAGGCTGGACATGGCTCGGCCCGGCCCAACAATTTGGGTAACGGGTCGTGACATGTTTTTTTGGTGGCCCACGCAGGTCCTGACTAAAGTTGTTTGGTTACGTTGCTGTACCAAGCACGCCTGCGAAAAATTAAGGATAACAAGATAACACTAGGAACAACATCTAGAACACCTAGAGGATTTCTAGGATTGCAACATAGGAAAACTCATCACGGCGTAGGACCGGTAGTGTAACTAAATTGTTTGCTTATGACTGCTTGCTTTATTCTTATAATTCCTTTGTCTTTTTTTAGATGGACCCTACACACTCTCCCGATTCCGCCACCTCAGGTGACGGTACACCTCGATCACCTCCCCCTACTACCCGGATAGGCCCATTAGATTTTGCACCACCACCTCCTACCCCTCACCAGCAGACCCAGATGCCTCCACCCCCACCTCCTATCATACCTCCCCAGACTATTATTTCCCTTGACGGAACCCAGTTACTGGCTTTGATCCAGGGGCTCCTAAACAACCAGCATACCCCGGTCCCGCAACCCATAGAGCATCAACCGAGGCTAGGGAATGTCAAGAGTTTTATGAACCTAAATTCGAAGGAGTTTCTTGGGACGGAAGGCATAGTTGTAGCTGATGACTGGTTAGATTCCGTAGAGAGGAAGCTCATAGGGGCTAGATTACCTGACGACCTTTGGGTCGAGGCAGCGGGATTTCTGTTAGCAGACCTAGCAGGGATCTGGTTCAAAAATGAGACGATGTTCATTGGCGGCAGAGGAAATTGGGAGCAATTCAAGATCCAGTTCAAGAGGAAGTTCTTCTCCACCACCGCTAGAGTTGCCATGGGATTGCAATTCCAGAACCTGCAACAGGGGAGCCGTACAGTCGATGAGTACGCAGGTGAGTTTAGCAGACTCAGTCGTTTTGCCCCGAGCTTAGTAGCCGACCCAGAGGAGATGGCTCGCAGATTCTGCCATGGTCTTGTCCCGGACATTAGCATCTTACTAGTGGCCAACGGGATCATAGACTACTACCAGCTACTGGAGAGAGCCCGAGGTATCGAGGAGCGTCTTTTGTCTTGCAAGAGGCCAGCTACCACACATCATGACGGGCCGTCCAAGCGCCAGACTTTCCAGCAGAGGACGACTACCCAGCACCAGCAGGCCTATTCTCCACCAACTCATCCTCAGCATCAGTTATCATTTGCCCGAGATCCGGGGCAACAGCAGCAGAAGTGGGTCTCTTGTGCCTTCTGCAAAAAGCCAGGGCACGATATCTCCATCTGTAGGAAGAAATTGAGCCAGTGTCTTGCTTGCGGGTCTTCCACCCATATGATTCGGGAGTGCCCGAAGGCGAAGCCATTTACTAGAGGACCTTCAGGGAGAGCATACCCTTTAGCCATCCAGGCAGCAGTACCAGTGCAGGGCCCAGAGGCAGAGCCAGAATACTTGACAGACAGTGCCACAGGTTGGATTTATTTGCATATGACTGTTTGATTCTAGTGCCTTATTAAGTAACCTGTCATTAGACTTTTACCAAACCATCATTTAGTAGCTGCACTCATAAGACAAGCCATTGACCAGTAGACCTGTTTCATAGACGTTCCATCATTAGGAGATAGCCTTAGTCATCGCTGTAATTATCTTAAAACGTTAGTTGCCTCGCATGTCTTCAGTTCTTGTAAATTTCGAGGACAAAATTTTTCAAGGAGGGAAGATTTGTCAGCCCCAGTTTTTCAAAATTTTTGTTAATTAGTGATAATTGGTCATTAATGATTATTTTAGTATTAAAATATTTTATAATAATTATTAGGAATTTTTCCTGTATTTTTAAATGATTTTTAAATAGATTTTTAAAGTCAAAATATTAATTTGCAATTATTTTAAATTATTTTTAATAAGTTTGCAATTATTAGAATTGTTTTTAATGCAATTTATAATTATTGTTTTGTTCTGTGCAAATTAAATTTGCACAGAATATGAGCGGGATCCTTTCTGCAAATGATAATTTGCACTAAGCATGTTTTGGACTTAGTTGCAATTACCTAACTCCTAGGGGGTTTCCTGCTAAATTACCATCTCCCCCCCCCACCGCCTTCCCCTAACCCTAACCCTAATCCGGCCATAACCCTAACCCTAACCACCGCCCACCGCCTCATCTCCCCTATAAAAAGACCCCCCTCGTCGACCTTGAACTCCCCACAACCGCCTCGACCACTCTCCCCTCGTCCCAACGCCGCTGCCACCCCCTTCTTCCCCAACACTTCTCGCCGGAAACCTAGCTCCGGCAATAGCCAGCCCCGCCTCTACGCTGACCATCACGGCCAACCACCACCACCATCACGACCGTCTCGACAAGGCGAACCCAGCGCCACCCCAACGCCACTGCCACGACACCCCCAGCCGACGATCGCCCGTTCGAAACTCCATTCAAACGTCGGACACGTACGTGTCTCTCCTCCCCTGTGTCGTTTTGTATCTCGTTTACACATATTTTGTTCGCCCGGACACGACGAACCCAGCCCCGAGCTTGGACACGGCCAAGTCCATTCGTGCGTGTCATAAACAACTCGGACACAAGACTCCTGTGTCCCTAACTGTCAGGACACAGGGCCGGTTTATTATTTTTTTTATATATGTTAATCTAACCTAACCTAAATAAATCTAAAACTAATCCTACCCCTAACACACAGAGCGGGCTGACCCCCTGGCCAGCCCGCACAGTTTAAACCCCCCCCCCCCCCCGTCTGCCCGGGTTCGAGCCCCCCCTGTGTTTCTTTTTTTTGTTTTCTTTTTCTTTTTGTTTTATATATATGTTTATATATATATGTATATATATGTATATATATTAATATATATATTAGTATATACTGTATTTTGACAGTATTATATATATAAATGCTTGTATATTTTCATGTGTATATATACATTAATATATACACTTTAATATTTAAGTATTTTCTTATATATATATATATATGTATATTTGTATATATATATATATGTATACATTAAAATATTTCCTTATATATATATATATATATATGTTTGCATATATATATATTTACACTTTGTAAATTAAGTATTTTCCTTGCCTATATATATATATGTATGTATCTTTTAACATATGTATATATATATTCTTTATGTAAATATCTATATATTTATAGGTAAATATAAATATTGTAGATATACATTTTGTATATGTGTTTTACTTTACTTAGTGTAAATTATCTTTATAAAATAAGTTGTCATACTTTTATAACTACTATGTATAATTTTGCCTTATTAAAATAATAATATTTATTTTGTATTATTACCAAATTGTATTTTAATGTATTTAATTAACTTCAACCATTTGGTGTCCAAACCTAGCATGGGTTTTTGGGCCCAAATGTGTTTTCACACATTTTAGACTTGTACAAGTCATATTGGACTTGATACATGGTCTTGAGTCATGTATTTGGACTATGGTTCATATATGTACATTGACAAAATTAAGTAAAGTATTAATTATTAAATCAATAATTATGACTAAGTCACGACTTGTGATTTTTGTGTATTTCTAGTATTTGGATTGCTAACCAACCTTAATATAAAAGACACATATGTTAGTTTAGATACCAAATCACTTCACCTTGAACCCCTAGGCTAAGTTCACCTAGCCAATGTCCAATTTGGCCTTCTCACATCACTAGTGTATTTATATTGTCTTGTAACTTAGAATCTGAGTATATATATGTTTTCAGTGCCAGGACACTCTACATCTTAGCTTTATTGTCATTGCATTGCTTTGCTCCAGGCAAGTACATCTACAAACTCATTTACTGTCTTTTAATGTAAAGTACATGTGACAACCTTGTAAATTACCATCAATCCAGTTGCAAGTCTTTTGTTAAATGGTACATGTTAAAACACTGTTATGTGATAAAAGAATGTTAATCAACCCATGTGAATGCTGATCCTTGGAGTAGCAAGTCAAATCATAACATGTTTCATACTATTGCCAGTTCCCACCATGCTTTACACTATTTCCCGTATCTTTTACATGATGATTACTGGGTTATGAGAGAGTTGATAGTATAGTTACTGGACTCGTGGAATGTACTCACTTACATTGCAGTATGCTAATTGTGTGGTTTCTGGACTTGTGGAATGTACATACGTACATTGCAGTAAACTGAGAATGTAGTTTCTGGACTTGTGGAATGTACTTACGTACATTGCAGTAAACTAACAATGTAGTTTCTGGACTTGTGGAATGTACATACGTACATTGCAGTAAACTAGCATAGCACCTATTAACCGATCTCATACCGGCTCCAGTTTTAATACATAATGTACATATGCCACAATTAACAAGAGTGTCTTAAAATGATAAATCAAGATATACCATGATTTCCCGCTTTATATGATTTACCCTGATTCCAGTATATCTACTTTTCAGTCTTATCATACCATGTTCCTGTTGTACATCTCTTACGTTATACATTCAGTACTTTAGAAGTAGAGGTTGTACTTGCTCCCGTCCTGACAGGATAACGTTGTAGGTATTTTGACCGAGGAAGAAATGCTTTGTGACCCGTACTATGGAGCTCCAGTTGAGGATATTCCAGCAGGGAATCCAGCTTAGCTGCTTAGTTTGACTTAGTGTTGGGTTATTATTACAGACGCTGTTTTGTACCTCTAAACTGGACCTTGTCTCCAGTCTTACATTTTGGTTTGTATTATTATCAAACTTAGTGGTTTTTCATCTATATAGGAGCTGTGTTGTGATCATTCTTAAACTATCTTAATTATTAGCACATTTATCATTATTACCTGACTGTCTAGAACAGCTTACTGCGCTTTACCTTAAGCGTAGGCTGGACATGGCTCGGCCCGGCCCAACAATTTGGGTAACGGGTCGTGACACTCATCTCCCATTCTTCTTCTTCTTCTCTGAGAATGAAATTTTCAGGAGATTTCACTCTCAAACAGGAAAGCAATGTTCAATCTTTGTGCGCTGTATCAAACATGAGTTTGTTAATCCTTAGCACCCAACTTGAAGGTAAGTCAGCGTAGTGCTTTTTAAGATAGGCTTTTCCTTTCTTTTTGTCTCTGACTAAAAACACGCCTGTTTCTGTTTGACTTGCTATTGTTGAAGATGGCTTTTGTCTCTGATTGAACAATACACGATGAATGATTTCTGTTGATCTAATACAGAAACTTGGCGAAGAATTTTCTTCAGAACTGGCATTGGGGATGTGGATGCTGTGGAGAATATCCTGCTGACATCTACATCAGGGAGCTCATACGCTTTTGACGCGTAAATCAGACAACTCAGAACTCTTCGTGGGATAGAAGGGTCTTCCTCAGATGGTAGGAAGAGCCTTTATATACGAGAGTTAGATGGTGGAGTCAACTCTACCTCGAGAAATCGGGTAGTAGAGTTCCTATCAAGGCAGAACTAGGAATTGTATCCCAATAAGGAATACATTCTTATCTTCCTTGAGGGGTTACCCCCCATCCACCAATTGTATTGGCAGCACCACGACTTCGGGCTGCCATACTCTTTGGTTCTCCTCTTGTCTGAGAGAGAAGACCAGAGTTTGATTCCTGATGATCTGGTCGTGACTGAGGCCCAGACAATCAGGAATTGCCACAAACAACGAACCTGACGGAGAAGGTCCGACGGAGAAGATCCAAAGAAGAAGATAGATCTCTATTAGGTTATTGTTGTGGTGCAGAATGAAAATCCAAAGATTTGTAATAGATTTCCATTATGATTTGTAAGAAAGTCTAAGAAAATGTAATAGACTTTTTGGGGTAAAATGAGAATGATAATTCTTCTATGCTTAATAACTTGTATTTGTGGATAAATTGTGGACATGATAGATAATGAAATCTCCTTTTCTGGTTTAGAGTACTCGATACTATCAGAGGTAATGTAGACGTGATAATATGTAGGAACTCAAAAGAAAATAGATTGTTTTCTATTCAGAGGTCAAAGATGGAAAATGATAAATGAGTAAATAGATTCATCATTTATTCAGAGGTTATGAAAACATGATAAATAACGAATCCCCACTTTTGAAATAAATTGATAGAAGATAGTGGATAGATGAATTATCAAGTGATAACGAACAAGTGAACTGTCGGATGAATGTAATAAGTGAACGGACGAACCATCAAGTATTAATGAACGAGCGAACCGTCAGATGAATGTGTCGCTTCGTTATTTGAGAAATTACTGCCTATAAATATAGCAGAAATTTGATAGGAACGAACACTTCCACTCTCCAACATAAAAAAATGTCGTTTGGAGAAGCATCCAAAAAGGCTGAGATCGCCCCCAGGGTTGAGAAGGACACTGAAGAACGTCCTGCTGACCCAGTTCAGCCTAAAAAGGCAGAAGCGGGTGAAGGTTCGTCTGCCCCCAAGCCACCAAGGGACATTCTGGATTTCTTGCTTGAACCAGGAAGGACCGAAGAAGAAGAAGCCATGAGGATGGCCGCCTGTAAGTTCCTCGTGGGTTCCAGCAAGGAGGTGCTCGGCTCTTTTGCTGATTATATTTGTGAGAAGGACGGCAGTGGCCCACGTCCAAAAGTCGAGAAAGATAATAGTGATCTTCCTTAATATCATGTATTGTCATTCATGATGAACTTGTCTGATGATTACAAGCATTTACATCTATGCATAATACTTTTTAAGGAATTTGCCATTGATAGGCATCAAAACTTTTCGACCATCCAATTCTGAAAGTTGATAAGCTCCATTTGAGAAAACTCTGCTCACGATATATGGACCTTCCCACTTTGCATCAAATTTGCCCTTGCTCATATGAGTCATAGTCATAGGACGTCTGACTGTTAGAACTAGTTCTCCTTTTTGATACGCTCGAACTCTGACTTTCTTGTTAAAAGCTCTGGAAATCCTAGCTTGATAGAATTCAATATTCTGTTGAGCAGATAATCGCTTTTCATCCAAAGCTTCTAGTTCCTGAAGTCGGAGACGATCATTATTTTCAGTGGTAAGTTCATTAGCGATTGCTATCCTTAAAGAAGGAATTTGAATCTCTAATGGAAGAACAGCTTCGCAACCATACACCAAAGAAAAGGGTGTACATTTGGTAGCGTTACGAACTGTAGTGCGGTAAGCCCACAGACATTCACCAAGTTTCTCACTCCAATTCCGTTTGTTAGTGGAGACAAACTTCTTTAAGAGTTTGAATGATGGTCTTGTTGAAAGCTTCTGCTAATCCGTTAGCTGCCGGATTATATGCAGTTGAGGCCACATTATTGATCCGATGATCGTCACAGAATCGAGTAAATTTCTGGCTGATGAACTGTGGTTCATTATCATGAATAATGCGTCGAGGAACACCAAATCTGTAGATGACGTGGTGTTTGATAAAACTGATGACATTGGATGTCTTAACTTCAGATAAAGGAATAGCTTCAGCCCATTTAGAGAAATAATCGATTATTGCTAGAATAAACCGATGACCTTTTGATGTCGGCGGATTGATCGGACCAATAATGTCTATGCCCCAAGCTTCGAAGGGCCATGATGCTACTGTCGGATGTAGAAATTCAGAGGGTTGATGAATAAAATCCGCATGGATTTGACAAGCTTTACACCTTCTTGCATATTCGATGGCGTCAGATACCATAGTGGGCCAATAATAACCCATACGTCGAATACGGTCTTGAAGTTTTGGTCCTGGCTGATGCGCTCCACAAATTCCATCATGTGCTTCACGAATAATTTGTTGAGCCTCGTCACCAGCAACACACCGAAGGAGTAAACCATCATAAGCTCGACGATATAAAGTTTTTGTAGTATGATTATAATAGAATCTGAGTGATCGTCGTCTGATAGATGCTGCCTCATTCGGATCATCTGGAAGAATATCATACAATACGAAATCTAAGAAAGGAAGTCTCCAATCTTTATCCGTATTTTGATCCTCAGCTGAATTACTGAAGATGAATTCTATACTGGAATCGGATGAGGAGGAAAATGATTTACGGCTAAATCCAAATCCTCTTGTTGTGTTGACATCATGAGATGTTGATTCCTTAGTGTCAACTGGAAGTCCCAGAGTTAGATTGTTTTCGAGATGGAATAATTCTCGATTGTAAACAACAATCACCTGTTGACGTCTAATCGGAATAGCTAATACTGCCGCAAGATTAGCAAGAGCATCAGCTTCTGTGTTACATGCTCACCTAACATGTTCAATGAAGAATTCTTCAAATGAAGAAGCCATAGATATAGCCGATCTATGATAAGGAACCAGATCTTGATGACGAACTTCATAAGTACCCCTTATCTGATTGACAATGAGTTTAGAGTCTCCATATGCTTCCAAATGTTGAATATTCAGATGTTTTGCGAGTTGAAGACCAATAAGCAATGCATTGTACTCAGCTACATTGTTTGAACATGGTTGATCGAGAGAATAAGCTCTTTGAATAGCGAGACCTTCTGGTGACACAAGAACAATTCCAACTCCAGCAACAATATCACCATTAGGACCTATTCTTGAAGCTCCATCAAAGAATAAACGCCAAGTGGAATTTTCTTCATCAATTTGATTTGAATCCAAGACTTCATCGGAGATTTTATCATAGAGTTTTGAATTTTCTGGGATAGAATGAGCAGCCAGAAAATCAGCTAAAGCTTGCCCTTTGACTGATTTCTGAGGGATGTAATGCATGTCATACTGAGCCAATAAGATTCCCCAGTTAGCCAACCTAGAATTCAAAACACTGGGTTTCTTCATCATAATCCGTATATGATTGATCTTGGAGATGACGTGAATGGTCTGATCCATGATATAATGTCGTGTCTTTTGGACAGCGAACATCAAGGCTAGACATTCTTTCTCGACCGGTGAATATCGAGGTTCAGCTCCGGTCATAGTCCGACTGAGATAGTAAATGGCTTGTTCATGACCATTTTTATTCTTTTGAGCGAGCAATGCACCCAAGGAATGACTCATTGCTCGAGTATATAGGAGGAAGGGAATTCCTGAGACAGGAGGTACCAATACTGGAGGGCTCATCAGATATTGTTTTATATCATCGAATGCTTTCTGACATTCATCATTCCATACAAAAGAAACACCTTTCTTCATAAGCTTATTGAATGGTCTGCAGCGTCCTGATAAATTAGAGATGAATCGCCTGATATAAGCGATCCTTCCTTGAAATCCTCGTAGCTCTTTTAAGGTGCGTGGAGGACGCATCTCTTGAATGGCTTTGATCTTCTCGGGATCCACGTGTATACCTTTAGCGGTAATGACGAAGCCGAGAAATTTGCCACTAGAGACGCCTAAGAAGAACTTAGTAGGGTTCATCTTTAATTGATGCTTACGCATTAGATCAAAAATAGTCTTCAAATCTTGGATGTGGTCTTCCTTTTGTCGACTTTTGACTGCAATATCATCAACATAACATTCGACTGTTTTCCGTAAATGTTCACGGAATATAGTGCTCATAGCTCGTTGATAAGTTGCTCCTGCATTCTTGAGACCGAACGGCATAACTGTATAACAGTATATACCGATTGGCGTTCTGAAAGAAGTGTGCTTCTCATCATCTGGAAACATTTTAATCTGATTGTACCCAGAATACCCGTCCATGAATGACATCCGTTCAAATCCACAGGTATTATCGATCATGACATCAGTGATCGGTAGAGGAAATTCATCTTTAGGACATGCCGCATTGAGATCGTGGAAGTCTATGCATACTCTGATCTTGCCAGTCTTTTTAAGAACATGGACTATATTAGCTACCCAATCGGGATGTTGTTCTTCTCTAATAAACCCAGAGGCCAGGAGTTTATTGACTTCAGCTTCAATTGCATCCATAATGTCTGGACGAAATCGCCGCTGTTGTTGTTTGACCGGTTTAGCATTTTGCATGATATTGAGCTTGTGAGTTGCAATTTGCGGATCAAGTCCCGACATATCTTCATAACTCCAAGCGAAGACGTCGATATAGTCACGAACAAGTTTAATCTTGTCTTGTCTATCTGTTTCTGAAAGACTTTCACTGATGAATATTGGTTTAGGGGATCCCTCTTCACCAATATCTATTTGAACAAGTTTATCTTCCGTCGGAGGTTCTCTTTGCTCAAATCGAAATTCCCATTGATTATCCAATCTTTGGGCCCATTGTTCTGATTCAGGTGAGATTTCAAATTCGTCTTCATCTTCATCATCTTCTTTAGAACCGTCAATGGAGACCATATTGGAAGACAGAATATTGCAGTAGAAATCACCGATACTCGTATCGGAATCCCAAGAGGTAGTACTAGAAGAATCAGATCTCTTATCTTCATCAGATTCGGGATCTTCATGGACAATATTAATAAAAGGAGTAGGAGCAATATAACCCAGTCCAGATTTCGTCCTCCCATATTTCAGAGGTGGGATTCGAACAGGCATTTTTCTACCTCTTCCATTACTAAGGCCATTCCTGAAGTCATAGCCCATGTTTTTAATGATGTCTTTAGATTGCTGACTATAACGACGTAATTGTAATCTTCCAGTATCATCGTTCTTGTCATCATCTTCTAAACCAGAAGGATTCTGGGGCCCTTTGTAAAAGAATATTGGAAGTTCTCCCGGTTTTCTACTAGGAACCAGAAAGTAAGAAGATTGTACTGATTCTAAGGATACATCTGTATGAAAAGTCTGTACAACTCCTATGGTTATTGTGCTCAAGTTATTTAACGAATGTAAATAACTATGAACATAATTACACACATCAACATACTGCAAAGATGGAGACTTTTTATTGACTTTAAAAGCAGCAATATTTACATTGGGAGAAGGTTGAGCCTTAGAAATCTTAGCCAAATCAATGACTAAAGGGGGAGAAGAAGAACGAGAAGAAGTTTTGTTTCGATTAAGATCGATAACAAATGGCTCAGAAGAGGTGAGCTCCCTTGAAGCTTGAGATGGAAGATTAGTCCGCCCTCCAACTGGGATTAGCATAGTATCATGTTTCATATATGAGGATACAGGAGCTGTAGTACGCCCACTGACAGGAATGATCAGTGTATCTTGAGCAGATAATTGCGGTGATGGAGAGATACGTCCGCTTACTGGAATAATGAAGGGGCCTTCTCCGGAGGATTTAGGAGACAATTGCTAAGAAGTTCGACCTTTAACAGGGATTGTTAAGGTCTCACTTTGTGAATCCTCCTGTTCCATGGCTTGTATCAGCTTTGTGTACTCTTCTTTATACATCCGGGCATCATTGAAATAAGCTTCAACTCCGCGGAAAGGATTTATATCAGCAACCTCTTTTTGTACATTTCCACTGCTATCAATGTATTTGAAACATTGATGAAGAGTAGAGGGCACCACATTATTTTCATGAAGGAAGGGCCTCCCCAGAAGAAGATTATAGGATCCCACGATCTCGATCACATAGAAAGTGACTTTGGATCTGAAATCACCTATCTGAAGCTTCAGATGAATCTTTTCCAAAGGCTCGCTTCGGCTTTGATTAAATCCCAAGATAGTAGTAACCGTCTTGGAGAGTTTGTGAAGAGGGATTTTAAGTTTATCCAACAGACTTTTCGGCATTATGCTTATAGCAGACCCTGGATCAATAAGAATACGATCTATCTTCATCGTATCAATATAACCAGTGTAGTAGAGAGGCCGATCATGTAGATTACTCTCCAGAAGCATGTCATCTTGTGTAAAGGTGATATTTGGGATAATCTCCAATACACTGTTGCAATGTAAGCAAGTAGCAGGTTCTGTGTCTGGCTTCTTTAATTGTGCAAGACAAGATTCGGCCTGTAAGAGTGCTTCACTTAACGTCTCTCGAGTCTCTTTGGAAAGACGTAGAAGTTCAAAGAGGGACATTCTAGCTGGAGTATTAGCAAGTTGAGCTAAAATGTCAAAGCTGTAAGGCTTCTGAAGCCCAAGAGGAGGAGACTTCTTGATCGGTTTATCAAACCGAGCTTGTTGCTTGCCTTTCTTAATAGCTGTGGGCTTGGAAGGAGTAGGTACCCCCGGTGTGATCGAAGGAGCAGGTGTAGTGGATGACTCCTCTTCAAGAGGAACATTAGCAGCATCTTTATCAGCAGGAGAGACATCAGGGGTATCCTCAGGATTCTTAGAATAATCCTTCAGATAAGGTTTCCCTGTTCGAGTAGCACCAGCAAGTGCTTCTTCCTTGTCCTTTGGCTCTATGTCAGAGGTAGATCCGAGAGAGGTCATATGACATGACTTAATCTTTCCAACCTTTTTAGACTTTCGAGAAGTAGTCTTTTGAGGAAGAGAAGATTTAAAATCTGCCACTAGATCAGGATGAATCCACATTTTTTCTCCAGTTTCAATGGTGATTGGCACTAATCCTTCAGATTGTGGAGGAGGAATATTCACTATTTCAAGAGTTGCCTTGGGAATAGGAACAATCCCATCTTCAAGAAGTTGAGGAGGGAAATCTCCAAATTGCATAGAGACGACATTAGAAGTGACAGTCTTCTCTTTTGGAGTAAGAGAGATAGCTCCAGATCTGATCATTTCCTGGATCTTTCCTTTCAGTACATAACATGTACGAAGTGTGTGACCCAACATTCTGTGGTATGGACAGTATTTGGGATGATCTGTCTTACCAGCTTCATCAGGTTTCTTGATTTCAGGTAACTGTATTTTATTACCTTTCAGCAGACATTCAAAGATACCTTGAACATCATCGTCATCAAAAGAATATTCTTCTTTAGGACGAGGTGCTCTTGGTTGTTGATTTGTAGAGGTAGGAGAAGCTTGAACAGTCGATGCATCTTTGCTATGAAGGTTAACTTCAAGAGTTTCCTTCCCTTTGCGGGTATTGGATTTAGCATTATTGTTGGCATTCTGACATGTTTCTTTAGGGGACATTTGCACTCCTAAACCTTTGAAGGTTTCAGCACTAGTTTCTGCGGCCTTGGCACTTACTATAAAGGAAGGCCAATCTTGAAATTGAGTAGATCCTGTCCACATGCTAATGATTGGTAGCAGATTTGATTTACATGTATCAATGGTGACAGCATCAGGAGTTCCAAGAGGCATCTTCAGAGCTTCTCTTCGAAACCGTTCAATGAAATCCTCTGTAGTTTCATTGTTCTTTTGCTTGATTCTAATAAGAGCAGACATAGTCATGTCATTGGGCCCTTCATAGAATCGTTCAAGAAACATTTGTTTGAAACCAGCAAATGAGGTAATGCACCCATCAGGGAGACTTCTATACCAGTCATAAGCTGTTCCCTTGAGGCATCCAACAAACACCCGAGTAAGGAGGGCGTCACTTGGTTGTAACTGATCAGTCATCACTTCAAAATGATTGATAAACTGACTTGGAGAAGTGGTCCCATCATAGAATGAGATAGTAGGAGGTTTGTACTTAGGAGGATTAGATACTTGCTTCCATTTTATCGGGTAAGGTTGTTTGATACCTATCCTTTGCAAACCATCTTTCTGTTTAAATGCCTCAAATTGAGTTCTAAGGTTCTTCAATTCTTCAGTAACAACTCCGGAAGATTGTGAGGTTGAAACTTGCTGAGTATAATTAGGAAGAGGGACTGCAGCATATGTACTACCCCCAGCTCCAGACTGACTAGGAACATTAGATTGTACCCCCGGAATAGTAGAGGGTTCCAGAGTTGGATCAACAGGAGTATCTAGTACCACTGGTGGTACTGTCTGTTGGACTTGCTGAGTTTGGTGCTGAGTTTGCATAAGAGTATGCATAGAATTCAATGTGTCTGCCATAGCTCGCAACTGTTGTTCCAAAGAAGAAATCCTCTGTTCATGAGCTTCGGGGCTAGTCGAAGGTTCATGATTGCCATCTACCATGTAAGTGGTAATCATTCGAGGAATGGACGATGAAACTGTTTGTTCTGAATCATCGCTATGAGAATCAAAATCTTTCCCGGGAGTGTTTACAGGAGTCAATGCTGGAAAGTTGGACTCCCCAAGGAAATCCTCTGTAATCTCTGGATTAGCACTTGGATGAGAGGAAGAAGAGACCCTGGCTAAAGCTCCAGTCCTGGATCGAGTGCCGAGGTAAACACCATCTTCAGAATCTGATATAGCATCAGACCGCATGCTACCCTCAATATTTCTAGAGGTCATATTGACAGAAGCAAACAAAGGTTCATCTTCATCAGGGATAGATTCATACTGAATCCGATTGAAGACAGATTATCGTTTATTTTGACATCTGCATTGCATTGTGACTCTCGGCTGGAAGTCACATTCATGATCAACATGGTTCTGAGCCATTGATTGGCATCTGCACTGAATTATGACTCTTGGATAAAATTTACATTCAGCATGATCCATAGAATTGTTCCTTCTCTTCTGTTGAAGATGCTCTCGTAAATCTTTTTGGTTCTTGGGCCTTGATGGCTCTTGATTGTATAGAGAGTGATTAATATGAGCCACATAGTTTCTAGCATACTCTGCATATGGATCTTTTATATCCAATTGATGTGATTTCTTAACATCAGAAGTATTTCCCAAACGGGTTTGATTCAATTTGGCTCTTAGATCAATTGGAGGTAATATATTGGTTTTAGAAACTTGGAGCTTTCCTTCCAATGATCTAGATATCTGCAGAGAAGGAAGAATAAAACCACCCCCTTGACTAGGAGTTGGTAATAGACCCTCTTTTCTAGACACATTCTGTGCCAAATTTGAAGAAGTCATAGGAGAAAACACTAAGGAGCGTTTCTTCTTAGACTTATTCAGATTTTGAGACATAAAATGTCCAGAAGGAAGAGTAGTCAAAAGACCATCTCG
Source organism: Iris pallida (assembly GCA_029216955.1). NCBI lineage: Eukaryota > Viridiplantae > Streptophyta > Magnoliopsida > Asparagales > Iridaceae > Iris > Iris pallida. The sequence goes on from JANAVB010000400.1 coordinate 5,613,683, forward strand.
TTTTCTTTGACTAACAAAATTGTCAGTCAAAGCTGTTCCTGAAGTAAAAACTTCAGGAGCAGAAGAAATAACTAAAGAGTTATTCCTTTTCGAAGGGACATTGTGAGCCATTTGTGGAGAAGTTCTAGCAAGACCACCCCCAGAACTTGGTAAAGAAGAAGAAGTAGCTAAAGAACTACTCTTCTCAGATGAAATACACGCTGAAACAGGTTTGGCTAAGGAGCCAGTACTGTCAGCGTGACTTTTGATTTTGGAAATACACGCAGGAACAGATTTGGCTAAGGAGCCAATACTGTCTGCGTGACTTTTGAATGTGGGATTACACACTGGAACAGATTTGGCTAAGGAGCCAGTACTGTCTGTGTGATTTTTAACTTTGGAAACACACACTGGAACAGACTTGGCTAAGGAGCCAGTACTGTCAGCGTGATTTCTGAACGTGAGATTGCACGCTGGAACAGATTTGGCTAAGGAGCCAGTACTGTCAGCGTGACTTTTGAATGTGGGATTGCACGCTGGAACAGATTTGGCTAAAGAGCCAGTACTGTCAGCGTGACTTTTGGCTACTGTCTTCTTCGAGCACACAAGAGTATGCGTGCTTGCAGTAAAGTCTTTGCCAGTGTTAGGAGTAGACACTGTGGCAGAGACTTTACTGTTGACTGCCAAGAGATTCTTAGGGACATAGACAGAGCATCCCTTCGACTTGGCAGTGGTGATGGAGGCTGGAGTGGGTTTGCCACCCTTAGCCCGCCGCATTTCTTCGTAGGCGAGTTGATCGAACTTGATCGTCATCACCTTCTTCGTCGAGCCGACTGACGAAGCGTCGCATTGAGTTGTTGCCATCTCAGAAGAGGAGATGGTTTTCCCCAGCAGAGTCGCCAATTTGTTTTCCATAAATAAATTCACTTTATTTATTGTATTTCTGGGGAAATTACAACTGTGGGAATCCGATCTAGAAGACGATCGCTTTATCCCTTTGACTATGCGAAGAAGAAAAGCTCTCAAAATTTTGACAGTAATTTAGATAACTATGTATCTGTACAATGAATGAGAAAAGAACTCTATTTATAGAGCCAAAAATAATAACTGAAAAGATAACTGTCTTCACAGCCTTTGCCTAGTTAAAATCACGCAGGATTTAACATACGCAAGGCTGTGAGCAGTTACTGGACGTGGCCTGTAACTGTTGGACACATGGCAATAGTGCATGAGTCGTGTGCAAGTTACAGGACACGCAGGCGAGAGATCAGTGGCATGGCTGCCACGTACTCCAAGTTGATGAAATTCACGCAGATTTGTTGAAGACGAAATCCACACAAACTCAATGTAGAAAGCTTCAAAATCCACGCAAACTTGGGGCAAGAAGCTTCAGGATCCACGCAGACTTGGTGCAAAGAGCTTCAAAATCCACGCAGACTTGAGGAAGAAAACTTCAGAATCCACGCAAACTTGAGACGAAGAGCTCAAAATACACGCAGACTCGAGGAAGAAAACTTCAGAATCCACGCAAACATGAGATGAAGATCTCACAAATACACGCAGACTTGAGATAGTACTGCCAGTTGTCTTGATTTAGCATGTCTCGACTGATACAAAATCTCTGACGATGATTGCTTTTGTCAGTCGCATTAAATGACAATAAGGCCTTTTGGTACGCCATTTTGACAAAGGCTGAGTCTTGCTGAAGAAGATTTCGAAAATCACGCAATAGGCGGCTGTGATTTCTCGAGTTCTGTGCATACGTGGCATATGAAGAGACATTCTTCGACTGTCGTGTCGTCAGTCATAATTACCTTCTGACAAATGATGAGCTGTCTTCAGCGTGACTTGCAAATATTTGTCTTGATCAACTGAGCGTGACAATTAGGTTTGTTCTGATCAACTCAGCGTGACAATCATTTTTGAGGCCTATAGAGTGGATCGAGCATATAGAGAAGATCTTTCGCCTGGCCCGGATACCGACAGATCTCCAGATAGAGGCAGCAGCTAGCCGGATGCGAGATCTTGCTCGCACCTGGTATCAGTCAGACCCCAGGGTGGGGGTAGCTGGACAGACTTGGGAGGAGTTCAAGGGCTTCTTCAAGAAGAAGTTCTTTCCAGATTCAGCGCTCAGAGCCTTGGAGTCGCAGTTCGAGAGCCTAGTTCAGGGGAGCCTGTCAGTGGAGGAGTACGCTGGGGAGTTCGGTCGCCTCAGCAGATTCATAGAGGGCTTGAGTGAGGCGGCGAAGGCCCAGAGGTTCCGGAAGGGTCTGGTCAAGGAAGTCAAGTCCTTGACCAAGGGCAACAGGGATGCCACTTTCGAGGAGATTCTGACGGAAGCTTTATTGGCTGAGGATGATCTTGAGCTGAGGCTCAAGAGGGGACGGGACGCTCACGGTACCAGCAGCAGCGGAGGCCAGGCCAAGAGGCCTCATGTGCAGTTTCAGCAGACGCAAACACCAGTGGGAGTTCAGCAGGTACAACATCAGTATCGGGGTCAGGACCCGAAGGCGATCAGTTGTTCCTACTGCAAGAAGCCGGGACACATCTGGGAGCAGTACAGGAAGAGGTTGAAGGTTTGCTATTTCTGTGGGTCAGCTGCCCACTAGAAGAGAGATTGTCCCATTGCACCTCCTTTTGAGGGGGCTAGGCCACATGTAGCTCAGCACTAGAGGGGTGGAGCTTTTGCGATGGCAGCCGAGGAGACTGACGTCGCAGGTGATGGATTAGCAGGTTTGACCTTCTTGTTCTTCCTCCCCACTTTCATGTGTGATTTCCCTTAGTACCTGCCAGGATATTGCTAGATAGTGTAGCTACCCTGCTCGAGACTGTGGAATCATGACCAGTAGGATTGTATTGCTTCGACTTGATTGATTGGGGGTTTGACTTAGGAAAGGTGCGATCATCTTAATTTCGAGGACAAAATTTTTCTAAGGTGGGTAGGATTGTAACACCCAGTTTTCCAGATGAGGGTATTTTTGAAATTTTGTAATTATAATTATTATTTATTGATATTTATTTCATATAGTGATTTTTGGTGATTTTTAATTATTTTTTAAACTATTTAAAAACTGGTTTAAGTCATGACTTGTGATTTTGATGTGCTGCTAGTAAAACCCTAGTGACTGCATGACCTAGAGCCTAACCATGTCATTAGAATGATTTAATTATCATTTTAGTCTAGGGATAATTTGGTTATTTTGACTTACTTGAATTATTTGGTGATTTATTTAATTGGTGAATTCTAGGTTGACTTGACTTGTTGAGACCTAGTGAACTAGCCTAGAAGCTAACCCTAGCCATGGTGACCCTAGTCTAACTTAGGTTAACCTACTTTTAGTCATTAGAAACTAATTGTAGAATGAGGGGATTAGGTTTAGTGAATTTAAGTCATGGTTTATGGTTTCATGAAATGACTTATGGCTTAATGATTTATTTGATCATGACTTGGCCCATGGCCCATAACTAGAAGCCCTAACCCTAACCAAACCCTAAATGACCAGCCATAGGGATCCTCACCCTATATAAACACTTATTCTCTAGGGCTTGCCTCTTCTTTCATTCATTTCAACATTGGAAAAGAAAGGTAATTGTCCCTCTTCCAAAAATCCCCATAAATCCATTTTAATTCCTTTTTTATTCTAGTTTCTTGCATTAGAACCTAATTTCCTCCTATTTTCTGAATGTGGAATTTAATCCCAGCTTTGGGACAATTTGGAGCTTTTGGCATCAAGAGGAAGAATCCTTCATTTGGAACTTTTCCAAGCTTTTTGCACATATAGGTAAAACCCTCTAAATTGATTTAAATTTCAATTTTCTTTGCATGTAGGGCTAGATCTAGGAGTCCCCTAGGTGTCCTCGAAATTTGGGTGGATTTCGTGTCCGTTTGGTGTCCGTATCGGACACGTGTCGTAGTGTAGTGTAGGTGTTTGTTGAAATGCCTCTAAGGATTTTATTTTCGATTTTTTGTAAAACTAATTATATGAATTTGTTGCTCTATATATGTATATTAATTTTGGTGAAGACTGATGTGAATTTCGTGTCGTTTTTGTGTCGAAATTGGGTGCGGACACGCTGCACGACACGCGTGTGCGCTGTCCTGCTACCCGTGTCCTATTTCTCACTGGACACAGCGTTTCGACACGCGAAACTTGGCGTGGAGGTTGGGGCAGTGACTAAGAAGACACTCCCCAAGTTTTATGACACCTCGTTTCGTGTCGGACACGAAAACGAGGCCGCACGGGTTTTACACTGAACTGCCTGCGCGTGAAAACGCATGCTAATACGCACGTTTAACCACGACACAGGGACACGTTGACACGGGGCAGACAATTGAGCATGTTTCCCTATCCTAGGCGAACCTAGGGACACGTCCACGTGGCACAAAGTGACACGAGTCGTGTCCACGAGTCGACTGCATCGCAGCACGATGCAGTCTGTGCACACGAAGTGTCTGTGCGTGTTTCATGACTTGGACACGCCGTGTCCAGTCGTGGAGACACGTGGGAACTTGTGTGGACCTTGGACACGTGTACGACTCTGTACTAAACTATTTTTGTATGTATTTCATTGTATTTTCGAAATTGGAATTGAGGTTTCACATTCTCTGATACTCGGTTTTACTGAGTGCATATTTTCAAATCCTAATTCATTCAAATTCCTTTAAAATGTAAATTTATATGTATATAAGTATGTTGATGTTGGTTTCATGACTGGGTGATTGGGGGAAAGGCTAGGGTACTGATTTGGGTTGGTGTAATGGGTTTTCGAATTTGAATGGGGATTAACTGTCATAACCGATACTTCCCTGTTATTGAAATCCTGATTTTAAACTCTGTATTTTTACTGATTTTTGAGTTTATTAGCCTTTTTTAAATTCACTACATGTTTGTTAGACTACTTGAGTGCATTAGCATGTTAGTTAGGATTCATTAAGGAATGAATGTATAAATGTTAGAATGTGATTCCTGAGATAACTCAGGTACTTGATTCACTGTTAAATATTGATTCACTGTTAAATATTTGATTCACTGTTAGATATTTGATTCACTGTTTAAATGTTTGAATGAGATTCATGGGAATGCTAGTGTCGAGCACTGAGTCCTGGGTTCGATTGCACCTACACATTTTTTCCTAAACTAACAGTCACACACACACAAACTGGACTGACACTATTTTTTCCTCACACTGTTTTGTTATATCACTCACACACCCACAGTTTTCACTAGGATACATTCACCATGATTCCTGTCATCTACATTCACACACACACAGGTTTTTCCCTCACACATACACACACAGGCCCTTACCAACTCCCTATCTTGCATTCACACATTACACTGTCTTTGAACACACATCTACCCAACACTTTCATGTCATAAAACCGAGAGGTTAATCTGGGACAATATGCACTAATTTCACACTGAGACACATGACCACACATGGTCTTAACTGTTACACACCATGCACACACACACAGTGAACTGAATTGGGTTGGCAGTACACACAATGCTCACATGCTCACATTCACTCTTGGTCACATTGGCATTGGCTTGGCTTTTGGCATTGGCTTGTATTGCAGCAGTGGCTTAGCAGCAGCTGCAGTTGCCTTGGTTTGCACTGCATTGGCAGCAGCAAGCAGTGGCTTAGAAGCAGCTGCAGTGGCCATGCTTGGCATGGCACTTGCAATGCAGAGTAGTGATTTAGCTTGGGCCATAGGCCCTTTGATTTATGAAGTTTGGAGTTCAGTAGAGGGTCCTAAGGGTTCAGTTTTTCCTAAGTTAATATAGGTATTGTCTATATATATTAGGAAGGGAGAGGCCTTAGACTAAGCGTGAGGGTATTTGTGTGTGTTTAAGTGTTTGGCAGTGGGTGTCATGTATGAGATATGTGGGATGTTGGCTTAGTATTCAGTTAGTGAGTGAGTCCATTTCTATTATGGCCTTGTATCAAGGAAAGGGTATGGCCATTTGGGTTTGGCCATTGGGTTGTCACTTGACCATAGACCTATGGGTAACTTGGAGTGTTGTAGGTGGCAAGCGCTAGTATCTAAGGTTGGTTTGGTATATGTGAATTAGGATTAGTGATGAGTTGGCCTTAGGCCATTGTTAGCCTTGATGTGAAACCTTGGTTCACATCCTAAGTTTGAGAGGAGTTTAGAAAGGGGTATGCATAATAATATATATAAATATAGGGTTAAGGTATTACCTATCTATGGAGGTGATAACTTATCTAAGATTAAGGGTTACCTATTAGCTAATGAGACAATGCATGTATGAATGTAGGTAAATGAGCATGGATCCATGTATGCATAAGAAATGTAGTGTAGGCTGTGAATGTAAATATATATATTATACAAGGATGATTGTTTATGGCTTATATATATAGATATGCAATAATAGTGGTAAGGTATATATATATATATATATATATATATATATATATATATATGTATATATGTATGTGTTGTATCACATACTTTGGTTTTAAGAATAACTTAGATTGTTGGCCTAATCTAGAGTAATGGCTTAGGTTGACTAGTTCAGACCAATTGAATCATATTGACCCCATTTACCTTGTTGACTAGTCTAAGATTGACCTAGAGTTACCTTAGCAAATTGTTAACCCTAGATATTGACTTGATAGACTAGAAGCTTGATCCAGAGTTGACCAAGTTTGACTTGGACCTAGTTTGACCTAGATAGTTGACCAAGATTGACTTAGAGTTGACTTTGACCTAGATTTGACTTAGAAACATGTAGATTGCATCATAGACTTCATTTGTCTTATTTTAAGTATATTATAACCTGTACTGTTCTATTTAGGACACTGTGACTCCGGTGCAGACATCTGACATTACACTACTCTTTTCAGAGTATCAGGCGAGTACATTCTCTAATAGTTCTCTCATTTACTTGTCAATTAATGTACTTCAGTTCTAGTTAGTTGTATGCGATTCTTTGTTACAACACGTGTGGATATTTCTGGATTCATGTATACGACACACATTTATTTTCTGGCCTCTATTACTGGTATCATCATTTCCGGCTTCTATTACTGGAATCACCTGCTGGAATCATTTACTGGAATCATTTACTGGTATCTTCATATTATTGGCTGGACTCATCTTGAATCATTGTGTCGTAATTCTGGATTCACTTGCTGGAAGGGAAAATACTAGAGTAAGACATGTAGACATACCTCATTTCTGGAATCACCCTTTTGCTGGAATCATACTGGAATGATAGCCATCTCACACCCGGCCAGGTGTGTGATGTGCCGGATTACCTATAGTCGTTTACATGTCGATCTCGGTATTTTAAAACACACTGCTAGAGTATAGGCTGGACTCACCCTGGAATCATTGATCACTATAACTGGAATCGTCCCTTACTGGATTCATCTTGTATGAGATTCATCCTGTACTGGACTTACATTGGAGTTACACTTGCCTACATTGTTGTCTGGACTTTATATTATATTACCCTGGTTCAGCTAGTTCTATTTTTACAGTCTTCATTGCTATGATTCTTCTCTTGTTTAGTTATTTTCTTTCCTTGCACTTTATCTGTCTTTCTTACCATCACCTGAAAATAAACTGCCATTTTCATCAATACAACTGTCTATAACTGCTTTATAGTTCTCTGTCATTTACTTGGGTTTTCTAGATGAGATGTGCTCGTTCCTGTCCTGACTGGACCTGTTGTAAATTTTACAGATGATTGCCCTGAGGACACATGCCCTACATGTTACAGACCAGGAGATGGCTTAGCTACCTATGGCCCCGACACTCAGGAGTGATCGGGAGTTTAGCTAGTCTGTCTTGTTTCAGTTTTCCTGTTTAGAACTGGAGTTGTATATAGAGATTTGAGACTTGAGATGTATTTGAGATTGTTTGAGTTTGTTGTTATTTTATCAGTAGTTTTGTTGTCTTCAATTTCTTAGTTATATTTCTGTGATATCTTATCGTGCTTAGACTGTGATTGAGTTACACCATATCTTATACTTCTCCTCCGTTCAGAGTTGATCATGATGAGTACATTATATACTGCATGAGTTGATGGTTAGTTAGAGACTTAGAACATCGTTCTACCGCCGACACTGCGGCGTAGGCTGGGCGCTGTTACGTACTCGTACCCTCACAGTGGGTGCGGGTCGTGACAAGAGTGCATTGTAGATTGTCCTCATTGTTGACTTGTTCTGTTCATTCTTCTGGCGCACCGCGGAATAAATTTGCTTCGGGCCGACTCCGGAGCAGGACAATTCTTCAACTAACTTCTTCTCCTGTTCGTTCAACCTTCCGGCATAGGGATGACCGGTAAGTGTCTCCGCCACCGCATGATTGTGCATCCCATTTCTGACATCAACTGTCCACTTTCCATCATTTCTTGAGACAAGCACAATCTTGAAAGGACAACCGCACTTTCTGGACCCTACGGCCTTCTCCGGGACTTTTTTTCGGGCACATTCTTCTTTCCTTCGATGAAGCCTAAATGTCCCACCTCTTTCGCATCCAAGATCAGCAGTTTTACGACACGACGGGCCTCGTAATGACCTTGAAATGACAAGGACTGTGTTTACTTGCCTTCCAACTTGTCTGCACCATTCTAATGCTTCTTCATAAGATTCAAATGCGACATCCGTTGAGAATATATTACTCAAGTCAACGGAAATAGGAGGTGGTGGGCCCTACATTTAATTTCAAAAAAAATTGCCAATCACAATTACAACCAAAATTACAATATCAACAACTTCAAGACTGTCAAGAAAAATTGCCCTTCCTTCAGGACTGTACAACAGGACTGCCAAACATTCTGGCAGTCCATCGTGTTTTATAGACTGCCAGAAAGTCTGGCAGTCCTGTTTTACACTAGTTCTTAACAAAGACTGCCAATTTTTGTGGCAGTCCTTCGTGTTTAAAGGACTGCCAGCAAGTCTGGCAGTCCTACTTAACACTAGTTCTACACATTGACTGCTGAGTTTTGTGGCAGTCATACGTGTTTTATGGACTGCCGAATTTTCTGGCAGTCCAAATGTACAGTATTTCTACATATAGACTGCCGCATAATCTGGCAGTCCTCGTTACTTCTTGGACTGCCATGTTTTGCGGCAGTCATATTTTACACTAGTTGTACAAATAGACTGCCGCGTAATATGACAGTCCTTTCTGTTCTATGGACTGCCAGAAAGTCTGGCAGTCCTCTTGTACAGTCGAATGCGTAGTAGTCGGTCGGAAATTTACCGAGAGTTCTTCGGGTGTTTTGTCGTGTTGTTCGGAAGATCCGGGTTCCTCGATTGATAGACGTGATGATTCACTTTCTTCCATAATTTCTACATTGGGACAAAATATAAGATTACCTAAAAAAAACTCAGAAATTTTGTCGTTTAGCGGACGTCATCGTACCGAATATTCTAGGAATCTTCCTTGGAGAATCTTCTAGGGTTTGGAGAAATGTGGGGTTGAAATAAGTGTGGGGACCAGACCTAGGGTTTGGAGAAGAAAGAGGGAGAGAGAATGGTGAGTGAGGAAGAAAAGGAAAAAAAATAAGAGTTAACTTTTATACCTACAACTTGGATAGCCCTGAGTAATTTTTTCAGTGGCAAACTTGTAAATAATGGAAAACAGTCACTTGGGCAGCCCCGAGTAAAAAAGGCTGTGCCCTTATAATTAGCCTTATAAAGGCACTTCACATTTTTTATCAGGGCTATCCCATTTTAAACTTTGTATTATTTACAAGTTTGCCATTAAAAAAATTAATTAGGGCTATCCCACTCTTTGGTATAAAAGTCAATTTTTTTTTTCTATTCTTTTCCTCTTCTTCCTCAACCCATCCAAGAAGAAGAAGAAGAAGAAGAAGAAGAAGAAGAAAAGGAAGAACAACAACAACAACAAAAATGTTAAATCCTAATATTGTGGAAACCCTAATATTGTTATCCCTAATTTTTTTCTCATTTCCAATTTCGATGGCACCTAAAGGCTCCTCATAATGTACAAACCCAAATATGGGAGGAAACCCAATATTGTTGTTCAACTAGTGCAAACAAGGACTGCCCAATTTTCTGGAAGTCCAACAAACTGAATGGACTGCCAGAAAACTGGACAGTCCTAAGTCACAGCATGTGAAACAAAGGACTGCCCATTTTTCTGGCAGTCCTTACTGTATGTAGGACTGTCCAATTTTCTGGCAGTCCTGAATACAGTAAGGACTGCCAGAAAAATGGGCAGTCCTTTGTTTCACATGTTGTGACTTAGGACTGCCCAGTTTTTTGCCAGTCCTGAATACAGTAAGGACTGCCAGAAAAATGGGCAGTCCTTTGTTTCACATGTTGTGACTTAGGACTGCCCAGTTTTCTGGCAGTCCATTCAGTTTGTAGGACTGCCAGAAAATTGGGCAGTCCTGGTCGACGCACAGTTTTCTCGTTCGTGCATACTTGTGTTTAATTTAAATGGGTAATTTTTCACTCCGAATGTAGTTTAATTCAAATGGGCTACAGACAATTGAAATAAACAATATAATGGATGCTTGAATTTTTCAATTTAATTTTTAGGATTTTGGAAACAAATAGATAAAGAATTTTGGTGCCATCGATCTTCTTGAGAGAAAATTTGGAAGAGAAGAGGAATAAGAAGAAGAAGAGAGGAGTTAGGGTTTAGGAAGAGAGAGAAAAAATTTTGCAAATGAGAGAAAATTTTTGGATTTAGGAGAATTTTACTTTGGGACAACCCAAAATCAAAAAAATGGACTGTCCTGAATAAAACACAAAAAAATCTGGGCGGACTAGCCCCTGATCAAAAAGGGCAGTGCCTTTATCATTAGCATCTTCTAGATGTTAGAATCCTAGGGTTTATTTTCTTCCCTCAATTCCGCAGCCATCGACCCTCCTCGGAACCGCTGATAGGTTTGTAAATGTATATATTTTAAATTCTACAATTTTTTTTTCTTTTATATTATTTTTATCATAAACTCTATTTTGTTTTTTGCACTCTGTTATCATTACAAAATTGTTAGATCTGAAAAAAAAAAAAGAAAAGAAAAAAACTCCGAATTGATTTAGTTTGTAGTTTTTCTTACAGCAAAAGCTTAGATCTCATTCTATACGGTTGGTTTAGTAGCAAAACAAATTTGGTTTCCTTAAATAGGAAAAACGGACGCTCATAAAATCGGTGGTAGGTGCGCGTCGGACACATATTGGACACGGCAAAGACGTCTTCTGAAGTATATACGCTAGGGACACCCCCAGAATACGGTTCCGCGTGACCGGTGTCCGTGCCATCGTTTCCTTCGCCGTGTCGGGCTCGTGTCCTGGACGCGGCACCGCAGATATTGCGACGGTTTTGCCGTGCCCTAGTGTGCTTCGAAGAGTCACATTGACACGGACACACAACAGATTTTGGATGGTCTATGCTAGCTAATATTTTTTTGTTATTTTTGTCAGACATCTTGTTCACTTGGTATATAATATTCTGCAGTAATGGGTGACTATGATAACCTAGGAGCATCTTAGAATTTCCTCTATATAGATATTATTTTGAGCTAAATAAGATTCACAATTAGTTTAATCTCTATAGTTTTGGCAGTTTAATCTCTATAGATATTATTTTGTCCTGTGGTATGGAACACTAGTATGAATGTCCCACTGGACGTAGGTAGATGCTTTGGATTAGGAAACTAGTGGAAGATTGAAGGTCCCAAGTTTAGTAATTTTTTGATTGGCCTTGCCTAATTATTAGCTAATCAGCATCCATTTATTATTCCTAGTAATTTCTTTTGGGAGGTCTCTCTCTCTATTCTGGCTTTTCTTGTCTATAATTTGCTATTCCTGCTGTCCGTTGTGACATTTCATATACTTTACATCTTTCTCTTAGCTTATTTTGACTTTTGTAAGACTTCGCTCTATAATCTTTAAATTGCAGAAACACTATAGGTGTTCCCTAATAGCCTCCCAGTTGTTTATAGTTTCTTGCCCTATTTCTCTTTATACTGGAGCAGTGGTTACCATGATCGATCAGAATTCATCAAAAACTTTAGCAGTTGGAAAACCTTGTTACAGAACAGACCTAAAACAGATAAAAGGTATACAGGATGGACAATCCTTTTTCTCTATGGTGCTGCCTCTTCATTGAAAGAAAACTACTACTAAGTAACTAACCTAAGCTTCCACTTCTAGATCCATCTAAGCCTGCGGCTGTCTACCTCTACGTGAAATCCATCTAAGGCTGCGACGGCAGAGTGAGGGTCTCCCTTGTAACAGAGGGAGCGACGGAAGCAGAGGTAGAAGTGTTATCGCTCGGAGCGGTAGAGGCGACGGCGTCGGCGGCAGTCCTTTCGCGGTCAGTCCACCACGTGTAGAGCATCGAGATGATAGAGAACAGCATAGCGAGATTACTAAGTGACGGTGTTGCTGATTGCTGGCCCCGTCACGCCGACGGTGGAGGAGGTGGGGGAGGTGGAGAAGGTGGCGCGGGACTAAAAGGGGGTGGTTTAAACCATTTAGTAGCATGGCACTGTCTCCTCCGACGACGGAAGAAGAAAAAACTACTAGGAGCGAGGGTGATGTGCTGGTTGAGTTGAGTCAGTGTAGATTGTTATTAGGCCCATTTAGTTTTGGATGGTCCTACTGATGGTTTAAGGCACCCACCCTTGCATTTTGTAAATAGGACTAAGTCATGGGGTTTTTTCTTTCTGGGCAGTGCCATGCTACTAAATGGTTTAAGTCACCCCCCTTTAGCCCCCCGACACATTCTCCACCTCCCCACCTCCTCCACCGTCTGCGTGGACGGGGCCAGCAGTCAGCAACACCGTCAATGGCAATCTCGCTCGCGCTCTGCTGTTCTCTATCATCTCGATGCTCTACACGTGGTGGACTGACCGCAAAAGGACTGGGGAGATCATTATAAAGCATCTGAATAAGGAACAAGAAGCAGATCAGAGCCACTTCAGGGATCCTGCAACCAATGCAGAACTTGAAGTGCAAGAGAAAACTTCGCTGTTGGAGTGGTTTGCTAACGAGTACAAGCGTTTCAGTTGTACCTTTGAGTTTGTTACCAACAAATCTCAGGAGGGTTCGCAGTTCTGCAGAGGATTTGGTGGCATTGGTGGGATCCTTAGTTATCAGCTTGACGTAAGGTCTTTTGATGATATCTCAGATGGCGAAGTGGATGAAGATTCTGATTAGCAATCAATAGACCAGTCACTGGAGCAAGTACAGGGTGCGCAGGAGCTGGCCCCCTCTGAATTCGAACATGCTCCAGAAGCAGCAGCATGCGGCCCCAAGAAGAATCAAGTGAAATGTACTTGCAAATTACAATGCATGTCATTATTTTTTTTTTTCCTGCCTTAGTAATTTGTGATTGATATCGAAGGTATTTTACTCTCTTTTGAACTCAGGAAAAAGAGAGAGAATATCAGTGATTAGAGTGCGATCATACCATCGGCCAGCTGGACGATATGATTAGAAGATATCCATCAGCCACTGGATGCTGCTAATATTTTGGTTTGGTTGTGGTCTATTAGTCATTGATATCACAAACTATCCATCACATGACTGTTTAGGTATCAAATACTTTGATGTACCTGCTACTTACATTTGGTCCGAGTCTTTCGAGTTATCAATAGTGTGGTCTAGATGCTACTTTATTTTGTTATGTGTTGGCTATAGTCTGCTGTGAAACTTTAAAATACACGCAGCTGGTTTGCTTTTGTTGGATCCCACTTAATATATAAATCTGTGCTCTGGTGTGTTTTAACATCATGATTAAACCTGTATTTGCTTAATGCTCGAGTACTTGATACTCTGATAACCGACTTCTCTAGTAAGGTTTGACACTTCTTCTACTGGTTATGGAGGAATTATGTCGAGTCGATTTGAATTTTTAACTTTCATGAGTAGCAATTGTGACTGCTATAGGAACTCCTTCCCCTGTGCCCACCGAAACACGGTTGATTCCTTGTATTCTTGGCGTTGGCCACCAGTATCAACTCGTCTTTCAGAGATTTATATTGTTCTGGGCTCGGTTTTATTCTTATAGATGACTTGTAGAGGTTTTGCTGAACAGAGGGAGGATCCCACCAAATCCCTGTGATAATTAGAAAGATTTCTAAACATCCGACCAAATCGCTCAATAATCTCAGAATGTGATAAATCCGCTCAACAATTAGATTGCTGAAATCATCTCATCGTGTTCTGATAATTTGTGGTTGCAGATTTGTGCGTAATGTTTTAGTTTTAACAGCTACTGGTATTTGCCATTGTGTCATTCATATCTGAACTTGCTTGTGACTATTACTGAAGCTGTTCTATGGTTTCGTACAATTATGAAGAAGTGCAACGATTGGCACGTTCTTTCAAGAATAGTTCGGTCCATGTTAGCTACGATCAATCTTTTCTGTAATCCCAAGTTTGGTTCGCAAAATCAAGACCTTGAGAAAAGAAAATTGAAATCAGGATCTTGAGAAAAGAAAGTTAAAACTTTTTCTGTATTTAGATGACAAATGAAATAAGCATGAAAGTAAAATGCTTTTCAAAGGAGAAAAAAAGGAAACAATGGTTTCTGCCATACACTATAAGTATTCACTTTTTCCTATTTTTTTTGGGTCTTTTCAGATATCAGAAAGTAAATTGAAAGGAAAATAAAAAATAAAAATAAACAAATGATTTCATTTCCTTTCTGCGAACCAAACAAGGCCCTTTTTTTTTGGTAGAATGAACATGCTATTATATTTTTATCAACAAAAGAAAAATTCAAGTAACATGGATGGATCTGTGCAAATGTTTCAAACTGGATATATTGTGTCTAAAAGGTTCAAAGACGAGCAATTACTAAAGCAATTAAGTTACAAAATCCATTTTAAGTGATACACATTAGGCAATTTGTCATGAAATGTATTCAAGTGATATACCTTTCTAAAATTCTAAGTAGTAACTGTTTGCAGTACAAAATTATTCTTTCAAAAAGGTTTATAAGTTGAGAGTAGTTATATTTGAAACAAGTACTCTGATATGTCCATTCATTGACCACTTAATTTTCAATATTTGGAGTATAGGCCTGGTTTGGATTGCTGGTTCTTTTCAAGAATCAGCTTTGCCACCGGGCTCAAAACTGTTTTCCAAAACTACGTTTAAATTCGATTGGCTTTCCATTTATTTTAATAAACAGTTGTTACCAAAGAACTCTCGAAATTTTTATTATTTTTGTAAATAGAATTTATATTTCATACATCATTGTATAATCCAAAAACTCCATTGACTATTCCAATGACTTCCATGTGTTCTACTGTTGACATCAAAATAAGATACATTCGGTCCTGCGGAGCTGATCACTAATGCCTCGCTCCATATATATCTATTGTATATAGTGCGGTCGAGAAGAAGATAACTACTTTTATGGAGGATGTTCGGACCACCGAGATGCTATGTCTCAAAATTGGATGTATAGTAAGACCGCGAGCGGTTGGACATCATATAAGATTTTGGAGCACCTCCGCTCCAAGCTTTTGTGGCATAGAATTATAATGAACAATAAGTTTTATGTAATATGCGGAATATTATGCCGTAGCATTATGTTCGATTTTGAGTACATATCTTTGTCGACAAAGACAATATTAAGCCGTAGCACTTCCGTTACTTTTTAATTTTAAAATAGAAACAAAAAAAAAAATTACATGACACAAAAAAATTACATGACAAAAAAAAAAAAAAAAAAAAAAAAAAAAAAAGAAAAGGAAAAAACACCTATTGGGTCGGATCTGGCAGCTTGCTTGCCGGGTCCAAACGGGCATTTCTCCTCCGCAACACTCCCTCGTTCTCACTTCCTCGTCAATCGCACATAAGAACGAGGAGGAAGGAGCAAAAAAGAAAGAGAATTCAAACTCGAAAGAAAAAAGAAATCGAGAATGGCGCAGATGTCGGAGATCTACGCGTGCGCCCCGTCGACGGAGCGCGGGCGCGGGATCCTCATCTCCGGCGACCCCAGGACCGACACGATCGCTTACTGCAACGGGCGGTCCGTCGTCCTCCGGAGCCTCTCCAACCCGCTGGAGGCCGAGGTCTACGGGGAGCACGCGTACGCCGCCACGGTGGCGAGGTTCTCCCCCAACGGGGAGTGGGTCGCCTCCGCCGACGCCTCCGGGACCGTGCGGATCTGGGGGAGGTACGGGGACCGGGTGCTCAAGAACGAGTTCAGGGTCCTCTCCGGGAGGATCGACGACCTCCAGTGGTCGCCGGACATGCAGCGGATCGTCGCCTCCGGGGACGGGAAGGGGAAGTCCTTCGTCAGAGCCTTCATGTGAGTTTTTTTTTTTTTTTTTTTTTTGAGTTGATTTGTATGGATTTGTTGATTTTGGAGGTGATGCTGGAATTTCCGGAAACTGGGGGTGTTTTTTGTCGCATATTAGTATTGTCAATATTTGATTTAATGTCCTAAAACAAATTTTAGGGGTCAATGTTGAGTTTTTTTTTTAATATGGTTTGGTTGAATTTGGGGTTGATGATGCAAATCTCCGAAACTTGCGGTGGTTTTTTGGTAATTAGCACTCCGAACCATTCGAAGAAATTTGTTAATTTTGGGGTTGATTATGCAAAATTCGGAAACTTTGGGGTGGACCGTGTATCTTTTGACGAGGAAAATTGTGCGAGTTTTTCTATTATTATTTGTTTATTTCGTTACATTTTTTTTTTGTACTTTTCCACGTGAGTTCTTTTGTTTGGTTCTATGGTTATTTTTGCAAATCTCCAAACAGTGCAGCGTTTTTAGTTGTTTGTAGGAATTGAAATTTTAGGAAAAAGAGAGGTTTTTTGGTTATATAACAGTCTGTTGTCCACTTCGATCGATCCGTTATTAATTTGGTCGGTGTATTTGGATTCCGGCAGTTTGTTGATGTAAAGGGAAAAAAAGCAGATGCTTTATTTGGATGTCATTGTTGTTCTTCCACGATCTGTGGGGAGATTGCAAATATGGAAATGTACGGTTTGGTCAATGTCTTGCTATGTTGCACGAGTACGGATATGGACACGGACACGATACGGGTACAGACCTCATTTTGCAGTGTCCGTGCGACATATATGGCTTGTTTGGTCTATCATGTTTTCTTTATACTTCAGCAAGAATTTTATCAATCCATTTCGAGTATTTGATGTTCCATCTATTCTTATTGATCCATATTTGAATTATTATTTGTACTACTCTGCAGGTGGGACTCCGGATCTACTGTAGGGGAATTCGACGGGCATTCACGGAGAGTATTGAGTTGCACATTTAAGCCCACCAGACCATTCCGCATTGTCACCGGCGGGGAGGATTTCATTGTCAACTTTTATGAAGGACCACCTTTTAAGTTCAAGCATTCCCAGAGGTTCGTCACGGTCTTTTCAGGATAATACCATTAATTTGAAAACTGTTTCCTCTCTGTACTTATACATTAAGCACTGAGACTTGCGAGACTGGGACTGAAAAGAGAATGAGTTTGTTTCGCTTAATTGCACGATTGCGTAATTATTGTCTTTTACGATTGCATAATTCTTCCCTTTGAGGTTGTTGGTGTTTTGTCTTTAGATTAGGAAAGATAGTCCCACATTGGCTACACCAAGTGATGAGTATCTCAATTTAATATTTTTCTTGTGTTGAGTGTGCACATGGGGTGTGGTGGAGCACATGTGAGTGCCATGTGGGGGTGTTTTTCTAGGAAAAAAAATGATTAACTCCTCAAGGAAAATATTTATGCTTTTTGTCATTCTCATGTCCATTGGGAGCTAAGCCCCAAAGGGACGCTTTGTTGGCGCAATTTGTACGGCTGCATGCATGTGCTGCTACGCTGCTGGCTTATGCGCAGGAGCAGCTGTGACTGTACTGCTGGGCGCATATGCGCAGATAGCGTAGTGGGCGCATGTTTCCGCTGATTGCGGAATTTGAACAGTTATGGAAGGATTAGAGCGATAATTCATATCCGTTTTTTGTGGAATTTGAATTTAAATGAGAGAGAGAGAGAAGGGGAGATCAGAAGAGAGGGAGAAATTGGGAGAGAGAGAAGAGAGACAAAAAATAAAATCCAACTATATTTGGAGGGAGATGGAAGAACATCTATAATAGGTAGGATTCTTTCATTTTTCTTAGTTTCCTTTTCCTTTCCTTTTTTCCTTCCTAGCCAAACATAATTGTTTTCCCTTTTCTTTTCTTTTCTCCCACTTTCTTTCAAACCAAACGCACCCTTAAGTCTCATTTCCGAAACATTTGGATGACATCCTTTGAAATCGAAGCATTCATTTTGAGGATGAGGCCTCACCAGTCGAGCAAAATGTGTTATCTAGAAATTCACCTTGATATATCTAAACTGAAGGTCTATATCACTTGAAAACAAGATGCTAGATGACTACTTTATAGTCTGATGCTATATATTGAAAGAGATTATGTGAGTTTTAGTTCTGAATCAAATAACATTTCAAGGCTACGGAAGAACATTAGTCACAGCTTCCAAATTGAAATAATCTTCTTTTTTCTCCCTCACATTTTATCTAGTCTAATTTTTAGTTAGTTTTTTTTTAAAAAAACATTATTTTAGTTAGTTTTGGATGACACATGAAGATGTCAAGTGTAGGTTGTATCATCGGAGGTACGAATCAAGTTTAACTTTCCTAAACCATGCCAGGGAGCCATTATTTAAGAGGATCGTTTCTTACTATACATATATGCATTTATTTTCATCCACTTGTGTGTTCTATAGATGTTTCCCATGTCAACTTCCTGAAATGTGTCCAAGTTGGGCACTTAAGAGACTAACAATTATTTTAAGTGAAAAGGTAAAACTAGCTTATAACAAGACTACCATATTCCTTGCTATTTTTCGTAGTGTTTGAAGTTTCTTTCAAAAATATGTCGCTACTCTGATATGTGATTCTGTGAAGGGTTTATGGACAAGTACTTATTGAGTGAATTCCTTTGCTGGGGATTTCTCACAATGTGACATACTTCCATGACACTGCAGGGAACACTCAAACTTTGTTAATTGTGTACGATATTCTCCTGATGGAAGTAAGTTTATCACTGTAAGCTCAGATAAGAAAGGGATCATATATGATGGGAAGACTGGAGAAAAGATTGGGGAGTTGTCCAACGAAGATTGCCACAATGGAAGCATATATGCTGTTAGCTGGAGCCCGGATAGTAAGCAAGTAAGTAATATATGCAATATTTTCTTGTTTTCAAGTTTCAACTGTCTGTTCCACTTTCAGAGTTGCAATAACGTAATATGATATCTCATGCCTTTCTGGTGAGTGCATTTTGAAGAGACGGTATATGATATGAGAAGATAAATATTGCAAGCTATTGATGAGATCATGCACATCAGTCTGCATATTTTTTTTCCATGTGCAACTAATCACTTATCTACTATTTGTTAAATCTATGGCGATTATATATACACTAGTAGCGATTAGATATACACTCATTTCTTACCCTATGTTGTAATGTATTGCCTCCCATCCATCTTAGCTATTCTCATTCAGCTATGCTTGTTTTACATGTTTCTTAATTGCCCAACACTCCAACCCGTAAAGCATGACTGGTCTTATAACACTCTTATAGAATTTTCCTTTCATCTTCATGGTATCATGTGATCACAAAGTACTAAAGAAGCACTCCTCTACTACAACCACCCCATTTTAATTTTATGCAACATTTCTTCTCAATCTCTCCATTACGATGAATGGTCATTATTGATCCTAAATACCAAAAACTATTACTCCTAGGTATCTGTTGTCCATCTATATGTAGAACCACAATTCTCTTTGACTTTTGGTTGAAGTTATATTAATATGTTTTGGGTTTCGTACTAAATGAACCATCAACATAAAAAAAAATCTTAGTGCATACAAAATGAACAGTTGAGCAATATTACATAAGTTTACCTTAATATACTGAGATAAAGCCTTAGTAGTATGGCCCGGTGAAGACATATGTATCATTTGATTAATTGTGGAAACATGGGATATGCCATTGCTTTATTGGTTGCATAGGTTGCTGAACGATTTCTTCTAGCTAAAGTTTGAGTTTTCTATTTATATGTAACATTATCAATATATAAGTACTGTACTTTGATTGCTCTTTGGTGAAGAAAGGAGTAAAATGGCACACTACTATTATCTAACATCTATGTTGCACTGACACGGGACTATGGTGTCCGTGCCCATGTCTACTACGTATGGATACGGCTGGCTTCGGCCAGGTTTGTCCGGGACACGGACTGGACACTGTCCAAGAGTGAAGAAGGATCACATTTGGCCGAATTCGCCAAAGTATTAACTTTTCAGAAAATTGCATATAAAGCATCAAACTATATTAAAATTCCAGGAAAAGCATTAAGTTTGTGAAAATTACCAATTGAGCATCCAACCGGACTTTAAAAGTCCGGTTGGTGACGTCATTAGGTTATTAACGAAGTAGAAATGGTTAAGGAAATGATTAGCAGTTTGGGGGGATTAAGCATTGGCCGGACTTTAAAAGTCCGTGTGGTGACCTAAGATGACACCTACAAGCGGACTTTTAAAGTCCGGTTTGCTCACTTACAACGGCTATTTTGCAACAGCTAATAGCAACGGCTATTTTATGCAACGGCTACTTTTATAAACCTATATATACTCTTTATATACACATTCTTTCATTCATCTTCCAAATTTTTTCCTTCAAATTTATCTCCCAGGTCCTCCCCGGCACTCTTCTACAACAGCAGCCTACTTCCAATCTGAGCATTCAAGACGTCAATTTCAACCTATTTTCAACTTGCGGATCGACGATATACTTTGCATGCTACTTCTTTCTGGAGCAACAATAGTAAAATTTTATAGTCTTTTTTTTAATTATTGATATATCAAAAAAAATTCATGGATCAAACACTGACATTAATCTGCTATCACGGAGGTGCTCTTAACGGATTATCGTACGAAGGCGGCACAACTAATCTTATTTCTACTTATCAAAGTATTTCATTTGAAAATATAAGAAATATTATTATAGAACGTTATTCTATTAACTATTCTTTCGTAATAAGTTTTTTTTTTCCGATACCTATTTAGTAATAGATAGTGAAGAATCTTGGAGATTTATTATTCAAAATAATGTAGATGCATCTTGTATAAAAATTTATATTACCGCAGCATTGACGAATATTAGCACAAATATTACTCATACTAGTGCACCTATTTTTAATAGCAAAAATTTACTTTCTGTAGCTAGTACTTCGAACCAAATAAATGTTGACAATGAAACTAGTGATGATAGTGCCGACCTAGTAGAAGATCTAGACTATTATTTACAGAAAGACGATGATCCTTCACAAGGTAGTACTCCTGAATTATTTTTGCATAGAGAGTTTTCTTTCTCTTATGAATTTAGAAATTTTGTTCGAGATCTTACAATTCGTCATAATTTTAGTGTTAGAAGTAACCATAACAATTCGACAAGAATTGTATACAAATGCAAATCTCCAGATTGTTCTTGGAGAGTATACGCTAAAGCAGTTGGTCAAAGCGACACTTTTATAATTGAGACATTTGTATCACAACATTCTTGCACAGGTATGTTATCGCAAGGACAACATCGACAAGCTACTGCTAAATGGATTTGTGAAAAAATTATAGGTAAAATTAGAGACAATAATTCTTATAGCGCTTGTAATATTGTAAAAGATATTCTTAGAGAATTTCGAGTATGCGTTACGTATTCAAAAGCTTGGAGAGCAAAAGAACTTGTATTATTCAAAATTAATGGTAGTTATATTGATGCATACGGTAGTCTTGAAAAATACGGTTTTACAATTATGGAAACAAATCCTGGAACGAAGTGTTTTTTAAAAACCGTAGGAAATAATATTTTTCAAAGAATATTTATTTGTTGGAAGGCATGCATAGATGATTTTTTGCAAGGTTGCTTACCCGTTATTAGTGTTGATGCAACTTTTCTTACATCTAAATTTCAAGGTAATTTATTTGTAGCATGTGCTCATGATCCTAACTATCAATTATATCCAATTGCTTATTGTATTGCTGAAAATGAGAATACTGAATCGTGGACATGGTTTTTACAATGTTTAAAATCTTCATTTGAAACTTGTTTTGATCGGTGGGATGCTATCTCATTTATATCTGATAAGCAAAAATGTTTAATTCATGGAATACATGATATCTTTCCTAGCTCTCCACATTTTTTTGCATTCAACATTTTAAACAGAATATGAGAAGTCAATGTACTAGTACACGACAATATCAAGTATGGTTAGATAAACCTGCCCGCTCTTATAATGATGTTGATGCGACGGAATGGTTTGAAAAGATTAAATCTGTTAATATTGATGTTTTTAATTGGATTGTTGGCACAGACGATGAAAATCGTAACTTTTCACATTGGATTACTGCTTATGCACCATGTCCTAGACTAGATATTAACACATCTAACATTGCAGAGAGTTTTAACAATTGAATTAAGAATTTGCGTGATAAACCAATCACCATATTGCTTGATGACATTAGAGCTAAAATCATAACTATGCATGAAAAACATAGACAAATTGCTGAAAACCTGGATACGCTCTATTGTCCTAGGATGCTCAAAACTATGGCACGTATTAAAAGAGAGATGCATCATTTTCAAATCCTGCATATCAATGCATATAAATTTGAAATATATGATCATGAAAGTAGTAGACGATATATAGTGGATTTAGGAAATAGAATGTGTATGTGTTATCGCTGGCAGCATACACTTTTACCATGTTTACATGCTTACTTTTTTTGTCAATCTAGTAACTCGCAAGTTGAAAGCTATTATCCTGAACAATTTTCTGTTGAAAAGCTTAAAAGTGTATATGCGCCATATATGCAAGCGATTCCATCTCCATATACTCCAGAAGTTGAATTGGTAAGAGGTGAAATTGGAGTACCAAACGTTGGACGTAGAGCCGGCAGACCCAAAAAAAAAAATTATTTTTTGACAAGGGAGCTGGGGACAAGAGATCTTCATTGCAGCAACTGCGGGGGCATTGGACACAACAGAAGAAAGTGTACGAGAGCACCAAATTTGGGTTAATATTAACATTAGATTGTAAATAGTTTTTACACATCTACTACACCAAAGTCAAAAATCACCTCTATGCATCCTATCATAATGTCTACGATCGACTGGCCTAAGACCCAGTCTAGCCCGCCTAGCCGCTGTTTGCTCCGGTTTCTCCCCTGGCAATGGTTGATAGTCATCGTCGGCCTCTTCTGTAGTGGTCTGGGTGTAAGGCGATGGCGGTGTGTCAAATATTGTCCTGCAGGTATCCTCAGCAAAAGACCTCCAATCAAAATCACCGGTGTCTGACGGCGGCAGGGTCGACTGCGAAGGATATTCCCACGACCCCGCGTTCCACTCTCGATGAAGCTGTGACCAAGTCATCTCCTCCTGCGACTCAAGGCCTCCCATCAAATCCACCGGTGGTTGTGATGCACTAAGGCCAGCAACGAGTATACGAGAATCCCATGGCGACCAGGACTGCTCCGGCTGACATGGCTGCGACGGGCCCTCCCCGGCATATGGATGTGACGAGCCCTCCCCGGCATATGGATGCGACGGACCCTCCCCGGCATATGGATGATGTGACGAGCCCTCCCCGGCATATGGATGCGACGGGCCCTCCCCGGCATATGGATGATGTGATGAGCCCTCCCCGGCATATGCATGCGACGGTCCCTCCGCCGAACCCTCTCTCCAACGACGTGGGTGTCTCTGTTGGACATGACCAATAGGCTGATCCTCAGGGATCTCCAACGGTGGCACAAGGGGGCATATGCGGTCGACGGAGCGTTTGCGTCGATGACTGTACCGGCGAATGTAGATCCGCTGAGGGGTCTTGGGAAGCGGCTTCCCATTGCTCCAGCTAAAATAGAAAATATACTTGTGTTTAATGCAACATAGACATGTATATATCATTGTTTATTTGATTTAGATTTATACACATACCATCGTATTACTTGCATGGTCCTGATACGATGACCAAAATCATTCATTGCTCGTTGAGTAACCCGAGCCTCCTCAAAGACATATCGGCGATTCTGGATACGCGGAACACCGTACCAGATCAAGAAGTGATATGTGCCATAAACTGCAGTCATTGTACAAAATTAAAATAAAAGCTTTACTAGAAATTTGACCTTATCTATAAGTATTATAATTTGTAACTTACAGTCATTGTCATCGTCCACAACTGCTGACATGTGGGTCACGTCATGCGTGGTATATCGCCTCTCCCATCCTAAACAATGTAGCTGAATTCGCGCTCTAAGACGTGATCTTCCAATACTAGAGGGCAGAGAGTCTAACTGTACGACTTGTTTCAACCCTAACTGTCGCAGTACACGATCAGCGAGATGAAACATAATGTACGAATTACACATGACATAATATCTATGTCTACTACTCTCAACAATATCATCTATCACCTCCTGCGGGCACGATTGAGGAGTTAAGTTTACCTATGTCACATTAAAATATTATAGTTCATATTGTATCGACAAAACTAAAAGTGAAATATAATTAAGATAAAATATTTACTTCGGGGGCGACTATTGTATCGAAATTGTTTCGATAAATGGATACCACTTTTGTAAGACAGTGAGCGGTATCCGTATTGTCGGAGTTCCATCTAACTCCTGTCGGAAAGATCTGCTGGCCTAGTGGGATGCGGCTAAGTGGCCGATCGATAAAAAAATGTTCATATGACCATAGCTGCAGATAAAAATATTTGCGATATAAAAATATGTATAATAAACATAAAAAATTCACTCGGTTTGTCAATTGTACCTGTATGAGAGTAACACAGCCAGAGATACCCCGATGTAAACTTTTTCCTTCTCTAACAGAAACAAAAGTAGTCATCGAACTGTAGAGATATGCCAAGACTGCTGCACCCCAGGAATATTGTGTACGACAGTCCAAATTTTCAAAAAAGGGTAGCAAGTAAGCGGAAACCTTGTTTGCCGACCCATCAGGAAATAAAATACACCCACAGAGCCTTAATAAGTAGGCTCTGGTGCAGCATATTACCTGAAAACGATAACATTTATTGGTATTAAATTAGAATATTACAATTCAAGTGTACAAAATATGTATGACGTACCCGCGCGTCATATGGAGTAACATACTCGGAGCCGATGTGATCAATATGCTGGAAATTGGCATGAAGCCAAGTAAGCTTGATACCAGCACTGCGACCTTGATCTGGTGCTGGATCACGTCCTAGATACTTCCTGATGAGGTCCCCCACATGCGCACTCTCATCAAAATAGACAGGGGTACCGTTAATCGGTAACCCCAAGATCATTGCCACGTCAGCCAAGGTGATCGTAATCTCACCCACCGAAAACTGGAATGTGTTCCGTACCGGCCACCACCGCTCGACCAGACTAAAAATAAGATTTCTATCGTGACGTCTGAGACGAACTGCGTCGACGTGGGAAAATCCAAATGACTCTACCAGTTGTTTTTGGAGAAATGATAGCTCCCAACCGTGACGCCATTCCCCATGCTCACGTAGCCTAACGTCTAGAGGATAGTCATATAACTGTAAAATATTTTTGATTAATTCGTGAATATTTTTATTCTAAGAGGCATAATTTATTCAGCAGGAAAATTATCGATCCTGAGAATACGCGGTCAGAAATGTGTGACTGTCGCTCCTGCTCGATAGTCGGTGTGGTGGGTCCACCAGGAATACGTCCATCGTTTTTTGTTTCGTTCTGAAATGTCACAAATATTTTGACAAATATTCTTCTAATTTTCGTAATTAAAAATATGTCACCAATGCATATTTCTACATTATTACTACAATTTTTTTTACAAATATTCTACGACAATTATTTCTACAAATTAATTTCTACAAATATTTCTAATAATTTCTACAAATTAATTTCTACATAATTTCTACACTTTTTCGTAATAATTTATACAAATTAATTTCTACAAATATTTCTAATAATTTCTACAAATTAATTTCTACAATTTTTCATAATAATGTCTACAAATTAATTTCTACAAATATTTTCAATAATTTCTACAAATTAATTTCTACATAATTCTACAAGTTTTCGTAATAATTTCTACAAATTAATTTCTACATATATTTCTAATAATTTCTACAAATTAATTTCTACATAATTTTTACATAATTTCTACATATTGATTTCTACATAATTTCTACAAATATTTCTAATAATTTCTACAAATTAATTTCTACACAATTTCTACAATTTTTCTTAATAATTTCTACAAATTAATTCCTACAAATACTTCTATCACTACCAAAAAAATACACAAAAATTTGCTTAATAATTTCTACAAACTATCACTACAAAATATAAACTACGGTAAAAATAATTTCTACAAACTATCACATAATTTCTACGGTAAAAATAATTGCTTAAATTTTTTTACCTCCATCTCCGCTTGCTTCTCCTTCTCCTTCTCCTGTCTTCTCCTTCTTCTTCTCTCCTTCTTCTTCCCTAATTTTACTATGGTAAAAAAAAATTCACCCCACCTCCAGCATATAAACTGCTAACATTTAGCCCAACTGCCAGCGGTAAACCCCCAACCGCGTAAAATATTTATAACAAAACTAAGCAACCCGGACTTTAAAAGTCCGCTTGTGGGCGTCATCTGACGTCACCACACGGACTTTTAAAGTCCGGCCAATGCCGAATCCCCCCCCCAAACTGCTAACCATTTCCTTAACCATTTCGACTTCGTTAATAACCTAATGACGTCAGCAACTGGACTTTTAAAGTCCGGTTGGATGCTCAATTGGTAATTTCTCCAAACTTAATGCTTTTTCTGAAGTCCGGTTGCTGACGTCATTAGGTTATTAACGAAGTCGAAATGGTTAAGGAAATGGTTAGCAGTTTGGGGGGGGATTAGGTATTGGCCGGACTTTAAAAGTCCGTGTGGTGACGTCAGATGACGCCCACAAGTGGACTTTTAAAGTCCGGGTTGCTTAGTTTTGTTATAAATTTTTTACGCGGTTGGGGGTTTACCGCTGGCAGTTGGGTTAAATGTTAGCAGTTTATATGCTGAATAAATTATGCCTCTTAGAATAAAAATATTCACGAATTAACCAAAAATATTTTACAGTTATATGACTATCCTCTAGACGTTAGGCTACGTGAGCATGGGGAATGACGTCACGGTTGGGAGCTATCATTTCTCCAAAAACAACTAGTGGATTCATTTGGATTTTCCCACGTCGACGCAGTTCGTCTCAGACGTCATGATAGGGATCTTATTTTGAGTCTGGTCGAGCGGTGGTGGCCGGTACGGAACATATTCCAGTTTTCGGTGGGTGAGATTACGATCACCTTGGCTGACGTGGCGATGATCTTGGGATTACCGATTAACGGTACCCCTGTCTATTTTGATGAAAGTGCACATGTGGGGGACCTCATCAGGAAGTATCTAGGACGTGATCCAGCACCAGATCAAGGTCGCAGTACTGGTATCAAGCTTACTTGGCTTCGTGCCAATTTCCAGCATATTGATCACATCGGCTCCGAGTATGTTACTCCAGATGACGCGCGGGTACGTCATACATATTTTGTACACTTGAATTGTAATATTCCAATTTAATACCATTAAATGTTATCGTTTTCAGGTAATATGCTGCACCAGAGCCTACTTATTAAGCCTCTGTGGGTGTATTTTATTTCCTGATGGGTCGGCAAACAAGGTTTCCACTTACTTGCTACCCTTTTTTGAAAACTTGGGCCGTCGTACACAATATTCCTGGGGTGCAGCAGTCTTGGCCTATCTCTACAGTTCGATGACTACTTTTGTTTCTGTTAGAGAAGAAAAAAGTTTGCATCGGGGTATCTCTGGCTGTGTTACTCTCATACAGGTACAATTGACAAACCGAGTGAATTTTTTTGTCTATTATACATATTTTTATACCACAAATATTTTTGATCTGTAGCTATGGTCATATGAACATTTTTTTATCGGTCGACCACTTAGTCGCATCCCACTAGGCCAATGGATCTTTCCGGCAGGAGTTAGATGGAACTCCGACAATACGGATACTGCTCACTGTCTTACAAAACTGGTATCCATTTATCGAAACAATTTCGATACAATAGTCGCCCCCGAGGTAAATATTTTATCTTAATTACATTTTACTTTTAGCTTTGTCAATACAATATGAACTATAATATTTTATGTAGTGCCCCGTCCCTACATCGTGCCCCGTTCTCTGTCCACGGGGTGCGCGAGAAAGGAACACTGTCGCTATCGATTCGGTCGGGATCGATCGAGTCGATCGAACGGGAACGGTTGAATTAAGATCCATTTCCCGTTATGGAATGACTTCTTCGGAACCAAGTCCCATATTTAGCGGGTTGTGCCTCAAGGATTGACTCTGCGGCTGAGTCAGGAGAGACCTCCCGTTGCTCTGTTTTTCACGCCGCTTGCGCTGGTTTTGACTTGGTTTTTCGAATGCGTTTTCGTGAATGTTTTCGATGGTTTTCATGGCTTTCATTTCAAATTCGCATTTCTTATCGAACTTCTTGAATAATACAGTGTTCTAATCTGTTGCTTGTGCGATTTCAAGTAATCGCGTAGGCGACGTCTAGCGCGACCAACAAGTTCTCTCGCCTGAAGTAAACTTAAGGTGAGTGGCTGACCTTTCTCTTCTCGACCCCTTCTTAGTTCAATCAATAATAGTGATGCAGAAGAAATGATAAATGCAAAGGCACAGACACTCTGTAAACTGTAGAAATGCCTTAACAAAAGAATGACTCAATTAAAGTGTGGATTCAACCTGAGTAAACTAAATAAGTCTAACTCGGTCATTGGACAACTTGTCGACAAGGAGAGAGTTTCCTCGAGCGACAATCCGGGGCCACGGGACCGACTCGGCCTAGGAGGAAACACTGTATAGCTGTGCTGGGTGATAGCACGGGTTAAGCGGGGACTTGCAGCGAGGCTCGCTACTTGCGCTGCAAGGGCCCCGGCTAACAAAGCTATAGTCCAGGATGGCTTGTCTTGTCAGTGACCAATCACACGTAATATTGCACTTGGTATGTAAATGATAACAATTGACAGGGAAGAACATGGTAAGTCTCATAAGGCGCGGCGCGGTCCGCCGTAGGTAAGTTTCATCGTATTTACATTATGCTTGTCATATGCTTGTTTGAAATTCATTAGGATGGTTAGAAACATTCATACATTAAGTCATATAAACTCTTCAACCAAATGAGAGCTTGGAACTTAAATAGCCACGCACCAGTACAAAGTATAATGTACTGATCCTCGCTCTCCACGCAGGTACCCCGAACCACGAAGGACGTGCCGCTTAAAGCCGCTTAAAGCTCAAGGCGGCGCAAACACTTTTGAAGCCTCGTCTGTGTGTTGAAGGCTTGTTTCTGAATCCTTTTGAAGACTCCGCACTCAGTACAAAGAAGAAAAGATGACGACTCGTCTTCCCTCGATAGCAGGTGGAAAGTGTAACCGTTTTGCTTGTAAAAAGGGATGTAATGTATGGAACGACTATCTCTTCAGCGTTCGTTTTGTAATCGAGTCATGTTGTAGCCCGCACGGCAATGATTGTAATGGAGTCAATGTAAATAAAGTTTTATTATCAATGAAAAGTTTACTTCTATTTTCAAATGTGTCAATCAATTATCTCTGCGTACTCTAACTTGATGTTGTGTTTCGGATAACCTTATGACTATGCCTTGTGCGATTGCAACTTAGGTTCGCACGGCATCACGTCCGGGGGACGACTATCGATTATACGGAATCGGGACGTGACATAATGGTATCAGAGCACGGTTTTACATCCTTTGGCCTCGCGTCTAGAGTTTCAAACCTTTGACCTCGCATCGATGAGATAAGTTGTTCCATACAATGAGTCCGTAATAATTTGAGACTGATGCGTTTGCCTTCGTATTGCAGAAGTGCCGGAACCCTCGGCCGAGCAAGAGCAGAGCGCTTCTAGCGGCTCTAGTAGTTCGCGGGCCGGACCTTCTAACAATACCATCGAAAGGATGCTGCGCATGATGGAGGCGCAGCGGAACCAGTCCGAGAACCGACATCAGCAGACAGAGGCACGACAGGCCCAGTTCGAAGCTCGCTTCGACGCACAAGCTAAGCTGCAACAAAAGCAATTAGATACTCTACAGCAGATCGTCCAGACAATTGTGGCCAACGGAAATTCTGCGACTGCGCCTACTGTCACCGTGCTGACGGTCCAACCCATTGAAGTCGACACGGAGGATCCCGAGCGTCAACCGGCGGCACCGAAAAAGTACAACTTTGAAGTGTCAGAATTCAAGAAAGCGTGCCGCACTTCCTTCAGCGGTACCGAAGGCCCTTCTATGGCAATCGACTACTTGGAAGAGCTGGAAGATCACTTCGAGCTCCTCGTCATTGAAGAATCAAAGCAAGTCGCCTGCGCACAACTTCAGCTACGGTTGAACGCGCACGACTGGTGGGCCGTGCACAAGCGAGCGATCCGACGCGACAACAACACATCGCCGATCTCTTGGGCTACGTTCCGCAAGGCTTTTGAAGTCGAGTACCTTCCGTCAGCCATTCGTCAAGCGAAGGAAAATGAGTTCATGCAGTTGAGGCAAGGGAACCGAACAATAGAACAGTATGCCGCAGAATTTAACAAAATTGTCCAAATTTGTTGGTGCGTTTCTTCCTACAGAGGAGTGTCGTGTGCGACGGTTCGAAGTGGGTCTGCGACGCTCTATCGGTGCGCATGTAGGTGTTCCGGAGTACAAGACCACGGGCGATGCTCTGAATTACGCTCTCCGCCTTGAGAGCGAATACCCTCCTGTTGCTGCAGACTTTGTGCGCAATTCCAACCACAAGCGTCCTAGCTATACGGAAGGTAACAACTACACATCAAAGCGTCCAAACCAGGGCGGCAACAAGGGACGAACCCCACCGTTTCCTTGTGCCAAATGTCACAACTTCGGTCACCATGCCAATGACTGTTCCGTTCACGACGGAGGATGTTTCTTTTGCGGACAAAGGGGGCACCAATTTCGAGAATGCAAGGCTCGAAGACAAAATCACAACGCACCACCACAACAAAACCGTCAAGAGAATCGAGGACAGGCGCCCCGACCCCCTCAGCCCACTCAACCTAACAACCAAGACCAGCGTCCAAATGCTCAAGATCGCGTCTTCGTCCTGACTCGAGACGAGGCGTTCGCTTCCGACACTGTTGTGACAGGTATATTGAGTTTTAATAATGTACCTGCTCGTGTGTTATTTGATTCAGGCGTATCACATACTTTCATATCGGCGGACTTCGCCGCCGGGCACAAATTTCCGATAATGTCGTTGGACCTCGATCTTAGCGTAAGTATGCCTTCGGGCGTGCCACTACTCACAAATTTAGCCTGCGGGGGAGGAACCATATATATTGGGGGTCAAAAGATCGGTCTTGATGCGATAGTTCTAGATATGAAGGACTTCGACATCATATT
Organism: Iris pallida; assembly: GCA_029216955.1. Classification (NCBI taxonomy): domain Eukaryota; kingdom Viridiplantae; phylum Streptophyta; class Magnoliopsida; order Asparagales; family Iridaceae; genus Iris; species Iris pallida. Next base: position 5,645,171 of record JANAVB010000400.1, read on the forward strand.
GGACATGGATTGGCTCGGTCCTTACAACGCTACCATCGACTGCGCAGGAAAGAGGGTTACCTTCCGCATACCTGGAGTGCCCGAATTCTGCTATTCGTGTGGTGAAGCATCGCCGACCTGCTTGGTGATCTCGACGATTTCTGCTCGGAAGCTGCTTCATTCCGGATGCGAAAGCTACTTGGCATCCGTTCGTGACATGAGACAGGGTGGTGCAAACGCGGGTCAGACCGACGTTGTGGCAGAATTCTCAGACGTGTTCCCGGACGAGCTACCCAGCATGCCGCCCGATCGAGAAATATAATTCACTATCGATACATTTCCTGACACCCGGCCGATCTCGAAAGCTCCGTACAGAATGGTCCCTGCAGAATTGAAAGAAATAAAGGCACAACTACAGGAATTACTTGACAAAGGGTTCATCCGTTCGAGTGTCTCGCCGTGGGGTGCGTCCGTGCTATTTGTGAAGAAGGATGGATCGATGCGGCTCTGCATCGACTATCGGGAATTGAATAAGGCAACCGTCCGGAACAAATACCCCCTGCCCCGCATCGACGACTTGTTTGACCAGCTCCTAGGTGCAACGGTGTTTTCGAAGATTGATCTGCGATCGGGTTATCACCAAATCAAAGTCAAGCCAGATGACGTGCCGAAGTCTGCCTTCCGCACTCGTTACGGCCACTACGAGTTCTTGGTAATGTCGTTCGGTCTGACAAACGCCCCTGCCGTCTTCATGGATCTAATGAATCGGGTGTTCCGTCCGTTCGTTGACAAATTCGTAGTAGTTTTCATCGACGACATCCTCGTCTACTCGAAAGATCGAGCGCAACATGCAGAGCACCTACGGACGGTACTCCAAACTCTTCGAGAGAATTAGTTGTATGCGAAGATGAGCAAGTGCAAATTCTGGCTGAACAGCATCTCATTCCTTGGGCACATCATCTCCGCCGCGGGCATCGCAGTCGATCTGAAGAAAGTTGAGGCAGTTGCTGATTGGAAACGGCCTGCATCAGTTAGCGAAATTCGAAGCTTTCTAGACTTTGCGGGATACTACCGACGCTTCGTGAAGGACTTCGCGAAGATTGCATCGCCGTTGACTCGCCTCACCCAGAAAAGAGTCGCATTCGAGTGGTCAGACGACTGTGAAGCTTCCTTCCAAGAGCTCAAACAACGGCTCGTTTCGGCCCCGATACTTGCACTTCCTGAAGGGACGGAGGGATTTCAAATCTTCAGCGATGCTTCTGGCCAGGGATTGGGGTGTGTGCTCATGCAGCGGGATAAGGTGATATCTTTTGCTTCCCGACAGTTGAAGCCCACGAGAAGAACTACCCCACGCCCGACCTAGAACTAGCGACAATTGTGTTCGCGTTGAAGCTGTGACGTCACTATCTCTATGGCGTGGCTTGCAGGATTTATACGGACCACAAAAGCCTCAAGTATCTCTTCACCCAGAAAGAACTGAATTTGCGGCAGAGGCGATGGCTCGAACTGATCAAAGACTATGACTTATCAATCGACTACACGCCGGGCAAGGAAAATGTTGTAGCGGATGCGCTGAGCCGGAAGTACTTAGCTTCGTTATGCATCAGCGATCGACTGCTGCGTGACTTGGAAGGAATGGGCATTGAACTCCGAGTTCGTTTCAGAGACGTGAAACTGTCACAACTGCGGCTGGAACCGAGCCTATTGGAGAGAATCAAGTCTGCTCAGAAGGACGACCCATACCTGGGGAAGATGCGGAAGCTGATATCGACAGGGAAAGCGTCCGACTTTGCAGACGACGAGTCGGGAGTGTTGTGAGTGAAGGGTCGGCTATGCGTTCCGGATGACGCAGAACTTAGAAAGGAGATAATGTCGGAGGCGCATTATGCAAAATATTCTTTGCATCCTGGTAGCACCAAGATGTATAAGGACCTCCGCGTTGTCTTTTGGCGGCACGACATGAAGAGGGACGTAGCGCTCTTTGTGTCAAAGTGTATGGCCTGTCAGCAAGTCAAAGTCGAGCACCAGCGACCGGGCGGGGAGATGCCGAACCTTGCCATTCCAGAGTGGAAATGGGATCATGTCACTATGGACTTCGTTGTTGGCTTGCCGAGGACGCCGTGAGGAAACGACGCCATCTGGGTCATCGTCGATCGACTAACCAAGTCAGCGCACTTCATAGCCATTAAAGTTACTTGGAGCGTCGACCGTCTTGCTCAGATATACCTTGATGAAATAGTTCGGCTGCACGGGGTCCCAGTATCTATCGTCTCGGATCGGGATGGACGGTTCGTAGCACGCTTCTGGGATAGTCTTCATTCAGCATTGGGGACCAAGTTGAAGTTTAGCTCAGCTTATCATCCTCAGACTGACGGCCAAACAGAGCGGGTGAACCAGATTCTCGAAGACATGTTACGACTCTGTGCTATCGACTTGAAGTCAAGTTGGGACGTTCATCTACCGCTGACCAAGTTTGCATACAACAATAACTATCAGTCCAGCATCCAAATGGCGCCGTATGAAGCTTTGTACGACCGGAAGTGCAGATCGTCCATTTGCTGGGATGAAGTCGGGGAACGACAGATACTTGGTCCGGAGCTGGTGGAGCAAACCGTGCAGAAGGGTAAGTTAATACGGGAGAGATTGAAGATAGCACAAAGCCGGCAGAAGAGCTATGCCGACACGCACCGACGCCCCCTCGAGTTCTCGGAAGACGACCATGTATTCTTGAAAGTAATGCCCATGCGTGGAGTTTTCAGGTTCGGTGCGAAAGGGAAGTTGAGCCCAAGATTTGTTGGCCCGTTCGAAATATTGAAGCGAGTCGCCCCGGTAGCTTACCAAATCGTCTTGTCGCTTGCATTGTCGGAGGTACACGACGTCTTCCACGTCTCACAATTGCGGAAGTACGTGCACGATCCGAGCCATGTAGTAGATTTGGGTCAGCTGGATCTGAAGGCGGACTTGTCATTTATTGAAGAGCCTGTGCAAATCTTGGAGTGCAAAGATAAACTTCTCCGCAACCGTGCTATTCCTCTTGTCCGCGTCCTCTGGAGAAACCATTCGGTCGAGGAGTCGACGTGGGAGCTTGAGTCAGAAATGAAGGAAAAATTTCTTTCATTGTTCTCGTAGAGGTAGGTTCTATTCTTAAGTTTCGAGGATAAAACTTTTTCTTAGTTGGTTATGGTGTAGTGCCCCGTCCCTACATCGTGCCCCGTTCTCCGTCCACGGGGTGCGCGAGAAAGGTATCGATTCGGTCGGGACCGATAGGTCGGAATTGATCGAGTCGATCGAACGGGAACGGTTGAATTAAGATCTATTCCCCGTTATGGAATGGCTTCTTCGGAACCAAGTCCCATATTCAGCGGGTTGCGCCTCAAGGATTGACTCTGCGACAGAGTCGGGAGAGACCTCCCGTTGTTCTGTTTTTCACGCCGCTTGCGTTGGTTTTGACTTGGTTTTCTGAATGCGTTTTCGTGAATGTTTTCGATGGTTTTCATGGCTTTCATTTCGAATTCGCATTTCCTATCGAACTTCTTGAATAATACAGTGTTCTAATCGGTTGCTTGTGCGATTTCAGGTAATCGCGTAGGCGACGTCTAGCACGACCAACAAGTTCTCTCGCCTGAAATAAACTCAAGGTGAGTGGCTGACCTTTCTCTTCTCGACCCCTTCTTAGTTCAATCAATAGTAGTGATGCGGAAGAAATGATAAATGCAAAGGCACGGACACTCTGTAAACTGTAGAAATGCCTTAACAAAAGAATGACTCAATTAAAGTGTGGATTCAACCCGAGTAAACTAAATAAGTCTAACTCGGTCATTGGACAACTTGTCGACAAGGAGAGAGTTTCCTCGAGCGACAACCCGGGGCCACGGGACCGACTCGGCCTAGGAGGAAACACGGTATAGCTGTGCTGGGTGATAGCACGGGTTAAGCGGGGACTTGCAGCGGGGCTCGCTACTTGCGCTGCAAGGACCCCGGGCTTACAAAGCTATAGTCCAGGATGACTTGTCATGTCAGTGACCAATCATACGTAATATTGCACTTGGTATGTAAATAATAACAATTGACAGGGAAGCACATGGTAAGTCTCATAAGGCGCGGTGCGGTCCGCCGTGGGTAAGTTTCATCGTATTTCACATTATGCTTGTCATATGCTTGTTTGAAATTCATTAGGATGGTTAGAAACATTCATACATTAAGTCATATAAACTCTTCAACCAAATGAGAGCTTGGAACTTAAATAGCCACGCACCAGTACAAAGTGTAATGTACTGATCCTCGCTCTCCACGCAGGTACCCCGAACCACGAAGGGCGTGCCGCTTAAAGCTCAAGGCGGCGCAAACACTTTTGAAGCCTCGTCCGTGTGTTGAAGGCTTGTTTCTGAATCCTTTTGAAGACTCCGCACTCATTACAAAGAAGAAAAGATGACGACTCGTCTTCCCTCGATAGCAGGTGGAAAGTGTAACTGTTTTGCTTGTAAAAAGGGATGTAATGTATGGAACGACTATCTAATCCGCGTTCGTTTTGTAATCGAGTCATGTTGTAGCCCGTGCGGCAATGATTGTAACGGAGTCAATGTAAATGAAGTTTTATTATCAATGAAAAGTTTACTTCTATTTTCAAATGTGTCAATCAATTATCTCTGCGTACTCTAACTTGATGTTGTGTTTCGGATATAAGACTATGCCTTGTGCGATTGCAACTTAGGTTCGCACGGCATCACGTCCGGGGGACGACTATCGATTCTACGGAATCGGGGCGTGACATTTTAATGTGACATAGGTAAACTGGACTCCTCAATCGTGCCCACATGAGGTGATAGATGATATTGTTGAGATTAGTAGACATAGATATTATGTCATGTACAATTCGTACATTATGTTTCATCCCGCTGATCGTGTCATGCGACAGTTTGGGTTGAAATAAGTCGTAACGTTAGACCCTCTGCCCTCTAGTATTGGAAGATCACGTCTCAGAGCGCGAATTCAGCTACATTGTTTAGGATGGGAGGGGCGGTATGCCACGCATGACATCACCCACATGTCAGCAGTTGTCGATGATGACAATGACTGTAAGTTACAAATTATAATACTTATAGGTAATGTCAAATTTCTAGTAAAGCTTTTATTTTAATTTTGTACAATGACCGCAGTTTATGGCACATATCACTTCTTGATCTGGTACGATGTTCCGCGCATCCAGAATCGCCGATATGTCTTTGAGGAGGCTCGGGTTACTCAACGAGCAAAGGATGATTTTAGTCATCGTATCAGGACCATGCAAGTAAATACGATGGTATGTGTATAAATCTAAATCAAATAAACAATGATATATACATGTCTATGTTGCATTAAACACAAGTATATTTTCCATTTTAGCTGGAGCAATGGAAAGCCGCTTCCCAGGACCCCTCAGCGGATCTACATTCACTGGTACAGTCATCGACGCAAATGCTCCGTCGACCGCATATGCCCCCTGTGCCACCGTTGGAGATCCCTGAGGATCAGCCTATTGGTCATGTCCAACAGAGACACCCACGTCGTTGGAGAGAGGGTTCGGCGGAGGGACCGTCGCATGCTTATGCCGGGGAGGGCTCGTCGCATCATCCATATGCCGGGGAGGGCCCGTCGCATCCATATGTCGGGGAGGGCTCGTCACATCATCCATATGCCGGGGAGGGCCCGTCGCATCCATATGCCGGGGAGGGCTCGTCACATCTATATGCCGGGGAGGGCCCGTCACAGCCATGTCAGCCGGAGCAGTCCTGGTCGCCATGGGATTCTCGTATACTCGTTGTTGGCCTTAGTGCATCACAACCACCGGTGGATTTGATGGGAGGCCTTGAGTCGCAGGAGGAGATGACATGGTCACAGCTTCATCGAGAGTGGAACGCGGGGTCGTGGGAATATCCTTCGCAGCCGACCCTACCGCCGTCAGACACCGGTGATTTTGATTGGAGGTCTTTTGCTGAGGATACTTGCAGGGCAATATTTGACACACCGCCACCGCCTTACACCCAGACCACTACAGAAGAGGCCGGCGATGACTATCAGCCATTGCCAGGGGAGACCGGAGCAAACAGCAGCTAGGCGGGCTAGACTGGGTCTTAGGCCAGTCGATCGTAGACATTATGATAGGATGCATAGAGGTGATTATTGACTTTGATGTAGTGGATGTGTAAAAACTATTTACAATCTAATGTTAATGTTAACCCAAATTTGGTGCTCTCGTACACTTTCTTCTGTTGTGTCCAATGCCCTCGCAGTTGCTGCAATGAAAATCTCTTGTCCCCAGCTCCCTGGTCAAAAAACAATTGTTTTTGGGTCTGCCGGCTCTACGTCCAACGTTTGGTACTCCAATTTCACCTCTTACCAATTCAGCTTCTGGAGTTTATGAAGATGGAATCGCTTGCATACATGGCGCATATACACTTTTAAGCTTTTCAACAGAAAATTGTTCAGGATAATAGCTTTTACTTGCAAGTTACTAGATTGACAAGAAAAGTAAACATGTACTGTAATGTCCCAAATTCATGATACGTATTTAGTGTACGTATACGTGTTTTGGACCCATATTTTATTCAGTCATGATTAGTTATCTTGGTTTATTTTGCATTGACTTGGTTTTATTGGCATTGATAGTTTAAATGGTTTTAATGGTTCATTGGTTTATTTTTGGATTAGTGAGGCTTGGTTTATTTCATGATTCAATTGGTTTAAATTGCTAAAGAGAGAGAGAGTTTATTGGCCTTGACTTGGTTCACCTTGGTTTATCTTGGCTTGGTTTATTCCCGGGTTGGTTCGGCTTGGTTTGGTTTGCTTGGTTCATTATGAACCATGGATGAAACCCCCTACCTACCACCACCTTTGGTATTTATTACCATTCTCCTTTCTCTCTCTTCATTAATCATCTTCTTCTTCCTTATTTACTCCTCACGTACCAGAGGGAGAGAGGGGTCTAGGCAAGTGCAACTTGCTTCATGAAGGATCTCCAATTTTATTGCTTCATTCTCTTCCTTACAGCATTTTAACTTACTTTAGTACTTGGCATTTCCACTTTCTATGGCTAGATTCTTGTAGATCTAAGTTTATACTATTTTCGGATTTCTTGGGTTTTGATCTATTTAATCTTGTTTTTATCAAGTTTTAAGGGTTTCATGTTGTAGAGCATTTCGTTCTGCCCTATTTTGACCTATGGAAGTTCGGATTTGGACTCTGGATGAAAGGTTTATGGAGCTTGGGAGCCATGGCTTGAAGAGTTCTTCTCTTCGGAAGGATGGAGAAGAAGAACTGTTCACAGCCGCATGAACTTAGCCGCATAGTCTTTATGCGGCAAGTTTCCTTCCTGCCGCATAAGCCTTGCTGCACTGTTTAGTCGCATGGCCTATGGCGCAGGGACTAACTCCTCAGTCGCATAAAGGTTTAATCCTTGGCCGCATGAACTTTCAATCCCAGCCGCATGACTTAGGACCATTACTTTAGCCGCATGTGACTTAACTCGGGCCGCATGGACTTGATTGGTTATTTTAACCGCATGAACCCTTGATTGAATCCTAGCCGCATGAAGACCCGCCCATTTCCAGCCGCATTGGACTGAGCCGCATGCGCCCTGATTTGCCTGGCCGCATGGGGACTAGTCCTTACCCAGCCGCATGAGTTGATCCTGCCGCATATTGTTCCCCAGCCGCATGAGCTAGTCTCTATCGTGACCGCATGAGAGATTATTTTCTGGCCGCATAAGAGTTCACTCTTGGCCGCATGAGCCTAATCTACCTGAGCCGCATGGGCTCGATTTCTGACCCGCCTTGATCCAGCCGCATGGACCGATCTTCCTGAGCCGCATATACCTGTTCTTCCTGAGCCGCATGGCTCTCCAATAGCCCTGTGTACTATTATTTTATTACTATTTGCCCATGTTTTGTAACCCCTTTATTGTATATTTTACGTCCATTTTATATCCTTACGCCTTTTGTCCTGAACTTGATAAATCACGATCTGATTGATATGATTGAAATGACAATTGTACATGACACGGTGTGACAAGTAAACATGACATGACCTGATAGTGGCCCGTCGTGGCGCACTCTTGACCAGTACACTTGACATGATAACCTGACATGATATATCTGATAAGCTGTTGCGACGGCTACCTGACATGACATGACCTGTATAATTAATCCAGACACCGTGGGCGATTGTGCTTGTACAAATAATCCAGTCCTGTCTTGCATCATGTCTAGGAGGGGACTCCTGAGTACCACGGTCAGGAGTAACTACTGAATTGGACTAAGGTTAACAACTAGAATAATTCACTAGTCATGAAAAGATGTTCCCCAGTTACAGGCGATCCCGTTATCCCGGCCGCAAATGTTTGGACTTGTAGCCTGCCGACGAGTAGGGCACATTTCCAGCCCACTGTTATGTGGGGCACCCACCATTGTCACTTAAATGATTGAACTCTATTGTCACTCTAATGTATTGAACTCTCTGAATTGTCACTATAATGTTCGCCTGGATAACCTGGATAGCTGCAGGGCCTGTGACTACTTGGAGCATCTCATTGCATCTTGCTAGTAACTAGGATTGTGATAACCCTCGTTAGTTAATGTAGAAAGCCGTAGGCAATGATTTGGCCGTGATTGCTTGGATGGAGTCTAGTCCAGTATAGTATTGTCTAGAAGTGATTGATTGAAAGATTGTACCAGAATGATTGAATGATTGTCACTCCAGATTGTTACTATAACGATTGTACTCTATTGTCACTCTAGCGTATTGCACTCTTCATTGTCACTTTTATCATTGTACTCTCTCATTTTCACCTTAATGATTGGCACTTTTAGCAATAAATGATCAGAGACTAAGTTCTGTTCAGGCGAAGGGTTACAATCTCGGTCCTTGTTTGGTTTAAGGATTGTAACCTGGCTTTCGGAATAGTACCTTCGTCTTCTCTTCATATATTGTCCAGCTATATTTTATTTAGCATGATTCTCCAGTTATTGTATGTCAATGATGTTTCACTTAATTATTTTCTCTGATTGGGATAAGTGCATTGGTAGTGCACAAACCTCAATCTGTGTTACTTATTGTTGTTTTCTTACATATTGAATGATAATGATTTGTTGGTTTTAGTTCTTAAGTGAAGCCTCCTTTGTGGCACTTGCTCTTTCTGGGGTCTGACCCAACTGGTTTTGTATGACCAGATACCGGAGCAGCACCAAAGGATCTTCCTGCTTTTCAGTCCGATGGTGGTCACCAGGCGTAACCAGGACATCGAGTGGGTTTCTTTTTGTTCTCCCACTGTAATATTGTAAATTATTCTTTTGAGGCGTTTAGCCGACGAGCAAGTGTTAGCTCGATTGTACTTACTTACTGTCCGCCTACGGGGCTGTAACATGATTGACAAGCCCCGGGGGTTGATCATGTATGACTGAACTCCTGCTAGTCCTCACATTTTGTAACGACTAGCTTCATGATCATTCCGAATATATAATGTATGGGACGCCTTACTATTGTGTATTTGGTGGTCTGCCATCTTGTAACTATTATTAGTTGGTTGAGATTGAGACAATAGGCTATTTTATGACCTTAAGAGACTGATGGATTGTAGTGAAACCCTCACATATCTAGACAGCCGTGACCGTATAGCGGTGTGGATTCCATTCCGTTATACGTAGCTGGCTATGTCTGCCCCCGCTCTCCAGTATGCTGGTTCTGGGGCGTGACATGTACACATGGTAAAAGTGTATGCTGCCAGCGATAACACATACACGTTCTATTTCCTAAATCTACTATATATCGTCTACTACTTTCATAATCATATATTTCAAATTTATATGCATTGATAGCATTTGAAAATGATGTATCTCTCTTTTAATACGTGCCATAGTTTTGAGCATCCTAGGACAATAGAGCGTATCCAGGTTTTCAGCAATTTGTCTATATTTTTCATGCATAGTTATGATTTTAGCTCTAATGCCATCAAACAATATGGTGATTGGTTTATCACGCAAATTCTTAATTCAAATATTAAAACTCTCTGCAATGTTAGATGTGTTAATATCTAGTCTAGGACATGGTGCATAAGCAGTAATTCAATATGAAAAGTTACAATTTTCATCGTTTGTGCCAACAATCCAATTAAAAACATCAATATTAGCAGATTTAATCTTTTCAAACCATTCCGTCGCATCAACATCATTATAAGAGCGGACAGGTTTATCTAACCATACTTGATATTGTCGTGTACTAGTACATTGACTTCTCATATTCTGTTTAAAATGTTGAATGCAAAAAAATGTGGAGAGCTAGGAAAGATATCATGTATTCCATGAATTAAACATTTTTGCTTATCAGATATAAATGAGATAGCATCCCACCGATCAAAACAAGTTTCAAATGAAGATTTTAAACATTGTAAAAACCATGTCCACGATTCAGTATTCTCATTTTCAGCAATACAATAAGCAATTGGATATAATTGATAGTTAGGATCATGAGCACATGCTACAAATAAATTACCTTGAAATTTAGATGTAAGAAAAGTTGCATCAACACTAATAACGGGTAAGCAACCTTGCAAAAAACTATCTATGCATGCCTTCCAACAAATAAATATTCTTTGAAAAATATTATTTCCTACGGTTTTTAAAAAAACTTCGTTACAGGATTTGTTTCCATAATTGTAAAACCGTATTTTTCAAGACTACCGTATGCATCAATATAACTACCATTAATTTTGAATAATGCAAGTTCTTTTGCTCTCCAAGCTTTTGAATACGTAACGCATACTCGAAATTCTCTAAGAATGTCTTTTACAATATTACAAGCGCTATAAGAATTATTGTCTCTAATTTTACCTATAATTTTTTCACAAATCCATTTAGCAGTAGCTTGTCGATGTTGTCTTTGCGATAACATACCCGTGCAAGAATGTTGTGATACAAATGTCTCAATTATAAAAGTGTCGCTTTGACCAACTGCTTTAGCGTATACTCTCCAAGAACAATCTGGAGATTTGCATTTGTATACAATTCTTGTCGAATTGTTATGGTTACTTCTAACACTAAAATTATGACGAATTGCAAGATCTCGAACAAAATTTCTAAATTCATAAGAGGAAGAAAACTCTCTATGCAAAATAATTCAGGAGTACTACCTTGTGAAGGATCATCATCTTTCTGTAAATAATAGTCTAGATCTTCTACTAGGTCGGCACTATCATCATTAGTTTCATTGTCAACATTTATTTGGTTCGAAGTACTAGCTCCAGAAAGTAAATTTTGGCTATTAAAAATAGGTGCACTAGTATGAGTAATATTTGTGCTAATATTCGTCAATGTTGCGGTAATATAAATTTTTATACAAGATGCATCTACATTATTTTGAATAATAAATCTCCAAGATTCTTCACTATCTATTACTAAATAGGTATCGGAAAAAAAAAAGCTTATTACGAAAGAATAGTTAATATAATAACGTTCTATAATAATATTTCTTATATTTTCAAATGAAATACTTTGATAAGTAGAAATAAGATTAGTTGTGCCGCCTTCGTACGATAATCCGTTAAGAGTACCTCCGTGATAGCAGATTAATGTCAGTGTTTGATCCATGAATTTTTTTTGATATATCAATAATTAAAAAAAAAAGACTATAAAATTTTACTATTGTTGCTCCAGAAAGAAGTAGCCTGCAAATTATATCGTCGATCCGCAAGTTGAAAATAGGTTGAAATTGACGTCATGAATGCTCAGATTGGAAGTAGGCTGCTGTTGTAGAAGAGTGCCGGGGAGGACCTGGGAGATAAATTTGAAGGAAAAAATTTGGAAGATGAATGAAAAAATGTGTATATAAAGAGTATATATAGGTTTATAAAAGTAGCCGTTGCATAAAATAGATGTTGCTATTAGCTGTTGCAAAATAGCCGTTGTAAGTGAGCAAACCGGACTTTAAAAGTCCGCTTGTGGGCGTCATCTGACGTCACCACACGGACTTTTAAAGTCCGGCCAATGCCTAATCCCCCCAAACTGCTAATCATTTCTTTAACCATTTCTACTTCGTTAATAACCTAATGACGTCACCAACCGGACTTTTAAAGTCCGGTTGGATGCTCAATTGGTAATTTCCACAAACTTAATGCTTTTCCTGGAACTTTAATATAGTTTGATGCTTTATATGCAATTTTCTGATATATATATATATATATATATATATATATATATATATATATATATATATATATATATATATATATATATCTTATCGTGTCCGTACTCGTATCCATGTCCATATCCCTACTCGTGCAACATTGTCTAACAGCTAGTGATGATTCACACTACCTGTAATAGTGGTAAAATATGCAGCACCTTCTTTGACAATACTCAACAACAAAGCCTTTTTCCCAATTTTCTTTTGTGTCGGCTTCTTTGACAATAGAGTAACTGAAATGAATGAAATAATGCATAGTTTGTAGTTTAACATGAGGCTGAAAGCTCCCTGTTCACTGTGCTTCCTGAATGCACCTTGGAGATGTCTCCAATTGAGATAGGAATCAAAAGTTACAAAACTGAACCTCTAGGTTGACAGGCACTAACTTGTTTCACAATAAAATAATGTCAATCAATGAAATAATGCGTCCTTTGTAGTCCAATATGGGATTTAAGATCTTCTGTTCAGTGTAAAGTTTCCTTAATGGCCCTTGGAGATGTGCCTCCAAAAGAGATGGAAATCATATCTTTTAGGATTGAAAATCATAATTTGTGGTAGGCGCATTCTTGCATTCTGGAAAGAACACTCTTTGTCATCCGTTTTTGTAATGTAAGTCATTCATTTCTATTGTACCTGTAAGTCTTTAACTTCCAATGAATACCATCCCAGTGCTGAACTCAATATATGACCATGTTAGAAGAATTCTCTCGTACTGGCAAGAACGCTCTTTTCATCTACTTTTTTCTGAATGGATTTATTCATTTTCACTGTACCTAAGTCTCAAGGTTCCGCGAGATGTTATGTTGCCATTCTATTACCGGTATTACTCTGCAGTGTTATAATTAGTCCATTAAAATATATCTTCTGTAGGGGTGAGCAACGGTTCGGTTCGGTTCAAACCGAACCGTATATATGAAAACCGAAATAACCGTAAACCGTAATTCTCAAAACCGAAAACCGAACCGTTTTTATAAAAACCGAACAAAACCGAACCGAATTAATTCGGTTCGGCTTTCGGTCGGTTCGGTTTCATGGGCCAATGTGCCGGACCTTCAATTTTTTAGCAAAATATGCCTATTTAAATAACAATTTATTTTAAAAATATGGTATTATTGTATTAATGAATTATATATTACATAGTGTGAAAAATATCAGTATATATATAAATTGAGGGTAGAGAGAGAGAGTGCTCAAAAAAGTACCGACAGAGAATAAGAGGAGAGTGCCCTTGGCTAAGGGTTACAAAACATTAGTATATGTAGATTGAGGATAGTTTGATAAATTATTAACTCTAAATCGGTTTTCGGTTCGGTTCGGTTATCCGAATCAAGAACCGAAAACCGAACCGTTGTTTTAAAATTTTAAATTTTCAAACCGAAAACCGAACCGATAACCGAAAAGCCGAACCGTTTGTGATATTTCGGTTCGGTTCGGTTCGATTTTCGGTTTTCAACCGTTATATGCTCACCCCTAATCTTCTGATGCTAACTAAGTTATTATTTGTACTCTTTTTTATCATCATTATGTTAATAGGAAAAGATCAATGTTTACATATTTAACCATATGATATCACAGTAGGAAAGAATAAAAATTTATTATTAGATGATTCTGATCTTCTGTGAAGAACTATCTAATATATTGTTCCGACCATTTATAGGTCTTAACCGTATCTGCAGATAAAACTGCAAAAGTATGGGACATTTTGGAGGATGGTAGTGGGACAGTGAACCGAACTTTGGCATCTCCTGGGTCAGGTGGATTGGAGGATATGCTAGTTGGTTGCTTGTGGCAGAATGACCATCTCGTTATTGTATCTCTTGGTGGCACTATAAGTATTTTTTCTGCAAGTGAACCAGATAAGCCCCCAACTTCATTTTCTGGACACATGAAGAGTGTCAATGCATTGACTTGTTTTCCAGTAAGTGGGCAGAATGTGATATTGTCCAGCAGCTATGATGGTTTGATAGTGAGATGGATACAAGGCATCGGGTTTTGTGGCAAGCTACAGAGAAAGAATGTTGTCCAAATTAAGTGTTTTGCTGCAGTTGAAGAAGAAGTTATTACATCAGGGTTTGACAATAAGGTGCATGATCACATTTTGCTTGTTTTATATTGCTACTTAGCTGAAGCAGGTGTATCTATGACAATTTTTCTTATTACTGTTTTTTCAGTTGGAAGATGTTTGAAGTCATTTCTAACGTCATTATGCTTGTTAATGATAGATCATTAATTGTTTTACAAATTAATGTTGTTTGCTTATTGAATTCTTGCTATTTTCTCAGTTTAGGCCTCTATTAGTGATCAGATGAATCTTTTCAGATGAATCTTTACAAGTTACAGCCAATATATGGATACTCGAGATCAAGCAGGCCTTATTAGTTAATAATTTTTTGTGTTAAAGTTTGTACATCACAACAAGGTGAAAACTTTGTTCCTTTTGCCAATAATGTAGGGGGGGAAAATCCAGAACTACAAAGATATATGAGTAACAAAAAACAAAAGGAGCTGGTGTAATAATGACATCTAGTGATATTGATACTTAGCTAGTTACATCCTTTTGTTCATCTCTTCAATTAGTCTATATATGTATCATACATGCTAGCACCATTTTAAATCAAAGCGAAGCAATTTTCAGATATTCTACCACCATTCGAAATCAAGGTTATGCTGATCTTTTTGAGGTGAGTGCATAAACTATCACCCATTTTATACCTTGGTACTATTTTGTGACCTATGTGCCATGATCAAGAATGCCAGTCTGGTCATGTTATGGTTTATTCAGAGTAACCAGAAAACAGAACATGAGTATCGTTTTCCAGTTTGACATAGAAGGATTTGTTCTTCTGGAAAGATGAATCTAATGATGCCTTTTATTATATGTCAGGTATGCAGAGTCCCATTAGTTGGAGATCAGTGTGGAGAAGTAGAACCTATTGATGTTGGTTCTCAGCCAAAGGACATTCACTTTGCACTCCAGCATCCTGAGCTTGCTTTGATTGCAACTGAGTCAGGAGTCGTCTTGTTACAAGGTCAAAAAGTAGTATCAAATAGCAATCTAGGTTTTGCTGTGACAGCATCTGCAATATCCCCCAACGGAAGTGAGGCCATTGTAGGGGGTCAAGATGGGAAACTCCACATATATTGCATTGAGGGAGATGCACTTAAAGAAGAAGCAGTCCTGGAGAAGCACCGGGGTCCTATAACTGTTATATCTTACTGCCGAGACACTTCGATGTTCGCTTCAGCAGATGCTAACCGTGAAGCAGTTGTATGGGATCGTGCATCTCGAGAGGTATGTTACTCTGCCGGAATCAGAATGATATACCCATACCTGCAGGAGTTGTCAATTGTGTCTGCACTTTGCATGCATCAAAATTAAATGTATACCCATACCATAATACATTTAGATGTTTTCTTATCTGCTACAAGGTATGCAGAAGCTACCAAAAACACTCATTATGGCCTTTCTCTTGGTTTTGCATTCAAAATTTTAGTAAGATCTTCTCCATATGCTTTTGCTTCTGAACTTCAGTAAACTTCTAGTAAGCTCTCCCTATATGCTTTTGTATGTTTACACTTCTGCCACAAGCTTTGCCGAAGTGATTTCATAGCTACAAATACAATTTCCTGGAATTCTGATAACTAATTTCATAGCTACAAAAAGTATTATGGTTTTCTTGAGAATCTGTTATCTTTAGTTTTCCTGTTTACTGGCTAAACACTACTGATAGGAATATATTAATATTACTCATGAGTGTCAATGGCTGTATTTAGATCGTATGCATGCTACATATTAACGATTGCGAGTAATTAGAGTATCAATATCGAATGTCAGTTGTCTTCCAGCATATTATCATGGAGTGTTGGATACACATTTTATGGATATTTGCAAGTGATGATTACTCATCAATGTTAAAGGATTGTAGGTTTAAGGTGGTCTTCAGTGAGCTTATGTCGATGTGCTTCACATTTAGGTAATCAGACGCTAATCCTTGTCCGACTGGCAACACCTTCCTATTTATTCCATAAAAGCGGCTGAAAATTGCATCTTGGGGCACACGTTTATAATAAAAAAAATCTAGAATGGGTTGGGGCACATTTGAACTATTTTTCCTTCCTCATTTCTCACTCATTATAAAAACCAAAATGGGTTGGGACCATGATGGGGCTCCAATTGAGCCTTATTATTTTACAGAATGAGCTCCTACATTGTGAATGTAGAAATTCTTAGGCCCGGACTATAGCTCCTGTGCCCGGGACATAACCATCATGTAGCTTATACATTAGTTATGTTTGAACGATTACGTATTCTAAATCTCAGACTATATCAGCAGGTGTACTATAATTAACAATTTCGTTTATATCCATTGATACAATGATACTATATAATTATAATGCGATTGTAATTATATTTGGGGATATTTTGAACAGGTGAAGCTAAAGAACATGTTGTACCACACTGCTCGCATAAACTGCCTCGCCTGGTCTCCTGACAATCGTATGGTCGCCACGGGGTCGCTTGATACCTGCGTAATCGTGTACGAAGTGGACAGGCCAGCTACGGCCAGGATGACGATAAAAGGAGCTCACTTGGGAGGGGTGAACGGAGTGGCATTCTGCGACGAGAGCAGCGTGGTGAGCTCAGGCGAGGATGCTTGTGTTCGTGTGTGGAAGTTGACGCAACAGTAGCAGAGGCGTGCAGTTTTGCGGGTTTGACCAACAAATAAAGAACTTTGCATCTCCTTTTATTGATGGAAAAGCAGCCTTGTTTTGTTCTTCAATTTGATTTCGTCTGTTTTGGAAGATTTTTGGTGTTTTTGTTGGTATAGGAGGATATACTAAGAACATGTGTTGTAGATAGCTCAGAAAGCTATAAAGTTGTCTTTGTTTCTTATTCAAAGAAGCTGAAATTGGTCAAGTTTTATCCTTTGTGCCAACGATACTGTTCTGATATTGCCCGGATATGGGGCGAGAGCAAAGACAGGCTTGTTTGGTAACCGGATTTTACTATTTGGATTTGGATTTGGAAATCCTCCAAATCTAAATCATGGATTTCAAGATTCAAATCCAACTCCAACCAAACATAGGATTTGGATTCATGATTAATAATTAAATTATAGTCATGATCAATAATTAAGCTATTAATTAATTATGATTAATTATAGTTATTATTATTTATAAAATTAATAATTAACGATTAGTAATTAATAATTGACGATTAGTTATTATTAATTATAAAATTAATAATTAATGATGTTGATTTTTAAATAAATAATGATTAATAATTAAAGATTAATAATTAACGATTAATAATTAATAGCTATAAATTATAATTAACGATTAATAGTTAATAATTAACAATCGATAATTTTTTATTAACGATTAATAATTATAAATTATAATTATTGATTAATAATTAATAATTAACGATTAATTAACTATAAATTAAATATTTTAAAAATAGTAATTATAAATTAATATTATTATGATTAGTAAATTATTAATTAAATTATTATAAAATATGATTCTAAATTTGATTAAAATATTATTAATTAAGATTATAATAAAATAGTTATTAACAAATTATTAATTAATATTATAATAATACTAATAAATTATTAATATGATTATAACAAAATTAACTAATTAACTAATTTTTTAATTAATAATACTAAACATAGGATATGATTATTAATTAATATTATAATAATACTAATAAATTATTAATTAATATTATAATAATAATATAATAATACTAGTAAATTATGATTATTAACTAAATAATAAAATATTATTAATTAATATTATAATAATACTAATAAATTATTAATTATGATTATAACAAAATTAACTAATTAACTAATTTTTTTAATTAATAATACTATTTTTTTATTAATTAATAATACTAATAAAATAGTTAGTTTTTTATTAATTAACTAATTTTTAACGAAATTATTAAAGAATAAATACTTTTAACAAAATTATTAAAGATTAACTAATTTTTAATTTACTAATTTTTAACAAAATTATTAAATAATAAATATTTTAACGAAATTATTAAAGAATAATTATTTTTTTCCTCCAAAATTCAACCAAATCCAAGTTTTGGATTTTGTCATACTTTCCATATCCAAATCTATCTCCAACCAAACCTAGGATTTCATGGATTTGTCTCCAAATCCATAAAAATCCAAATCCCACCTCCAAATACGGTTTACCAAACATACTGCATCCACAATGGAAGAAATTTCAAGTGCTACATTTTAACTTTAGTTAAATTTTGTAGCACTTGAAGGCTGCAGTGGCAATTGTTCGTATTTGAAAGTTGTTAGAAAACTAAGAGACATTCTAAATTTGGAGCGTGTCATGGCTCCGCTACATTAATTCATTAGTCCACCAAATTAATCGTTTTTACCAAACATGGAAGAAAAATAAAGAGGAAAAAGAGGGATATTTTTTTTTTTTACCAAACATTGAAGGAAAATAAAGAGAAAAAATAGGAAGGATATTAATTTGGAGTTTTTGTTTATAGTGTACCATTGTGTGTCAATATCAAGGAGACAATAAAAAAAAAATTACACAAATTTTAATAATTTGAAGTATGTGCTCTTATATATTTTTTCTTTTTTCACCCTTTTTGGCAACGTTATACACATTCCTTATTTTGCATGCTTCTTTATTGAAAAGCATAAGAAAAAGTTCTTTGGTACATTCTGTTGTTTTGTGTGTGTGTGTGTGTGTGTGTGTGTGTGTGTGTGTGTGTGTGTGTGAGTGAGAGAGAGAGAGAGATAATATTGCATGAGAATTGAGCTGAAAATATTGCAAGGTCCTTGAGCCCAATATCTGCAACACATGTTCTTAGTATCATCTTCTACCAACAAAAACACCAAAAATCTCCAAACAGAAGAAATCAAATTGAAGAACAAAACAAGCCTGCTTTTCCACCGATAAAGAAGTTTGCATAAAAAAATTATTTACATAATCAAACAGAAAAATATTTTAGATTTTGTCACCAACCACAACTTCTTATATATTTGCCTAAATTTCAACTTTATACCCTAAACTATTCTCTTTTTCAACTTGATGACTTAAACTTTAAAATTAGACAACTTGATATTATCAAATATTGAATATTTTTAACAGGTAGTCTCCATCAGACATGGATTGAGTTTTTCGTTAAAAAAAAAAACACTAAATTACCACCCCCCCTTTTTTGCCCCACCCTTCGTCGCGCCGCTGCACCACTCCCTAGTCCCCTGCTGCTCCCCGTTGCACCTCTCCCCCCTCTACACCCCACCTCCTCTCCTGTGCGTTGCTGTCGCCGATGACACCACAAAGAGAGAGAGAGAGAGAGAGAGGGGGGGGGGGGGGGGGATGGGATTATTGTAGTCATATTGCATTTTATGTTAACACCGATAATGTATTAAGTTATACAATTATAGTTAAGATATCAAGTTGTTATAAAATTTAGGATATCAAATTAAAAATTAAAATAATTGAAAATATTAAGTTATATTAAACACGTACTACATAAATTGTTAGGAGATATTATAGTTTTTGGCAGTCTTAGGGGCTAGTCCAATTTTTTTTGTGTTTTACTCAGGACAGTCCATTTTTTTAATCTAGGGCTGTCCCAAAGTGAAATCCCCTCAAACCCAAATTTTCTCTCATTTGTAAAATTTTTTCTCTCTCTTCCTAGACCCTAACTCCTCTCTTCTTCTTATTCCTGTTCTCCTCCACCATTTCTTCATCCCCAAGCAAGAAGTTAATTTGAAATTTCCTAGAAATTTCTTCCACCCTAGAAATTTTCTCTTCTTCTTCCTCTTCTCTTCAAATTTCCTTCTCAAGAAGATCTGCGAGACTCGTCTCACAGTATCGGTATTTATATACGGATACGTATTTCTATTGTATTTCGTATTTTCTTGGTTTTCAGAATGCTTTAAATTTTTTTTCAAATTATAGATTTTCTCCTTGGCCGGTATACCGACAGTGTACCGGAGTATACCGACGGCATACCGCTCGGACAGATTTTTCACATTTTAGATATTTTCGATTTCAGATATTTTCGTGAATAGTGTTTCCGATATTTTCATGAATAGTATTATAGATATTTTGATGAATAGTATTTAGATATTTTCGTGAATAGTGTAGGTACATTCTATTATCCAATGGACAATTGGTTTTCTTTCAATGGCTATGATTGACCTAGAATGTGACATGGATCACGATCCAACGGTCACGATTAATTCACCCTCTCTATATATATCCTATGAGTTTCTCTCTCCTCTCTTTTTCTTTTCTTTCTCCATTTCCTCTTCCTTCTTCCTCAAGCCTAGGAAAGCTTGGCCTTGAGGCCTAGAGTATGGTTTCGTGCCCCTCTTGGTGGTGGAGTAGAAGATTAGGCTTGGTTGCTAAAACCTAGGCAAGTACATCTTGCTCAAAAGTGACATGACCATACTTTATTTTTGTTTTCCATAGAAATTAAAATTTTATTGTTCTATAATATGCTCCTCTAAATTGTTAACAAGTTTAATGTATAGCACTTTTGGTTTTGATCGATAATATGGCATAGATCTGAGTTTCTAGATATGATTTTTGAGTATTTTGAGGTTTTGATCTATCAAATGTTTTAATTTGTGAAAACTAATACTTCCATGTTGTTGGAAATTCAATTCTATTCAATTTTGACCTTTGAAAGTCCGAATTTTGATTTAAAATGAAGTTTTTATGGCCGAAATAAGTTTTACCGAAAATCTGAATTTTGTTGCTGTTTGGAAAAACGGTATAGCGCCGGTATACCGCAGTATACCGCCGGTATGCCGGTTTTTGCACCAGAAACCTTCTGTCTTTAGCCCGGTATACCGCCGGTATACCGCAGTATACCGCCGGTATGCCGTTTTATGCTGTTTTAGGCTGTTTTTGTCCGTTTTTGTCCGTTTTTGATATTTTCTCGATTGTAATGGACTCTTAACATGATTAAATGACCTTGGATAGTTAAAGAATGATTGTACACTCTATATACATGGTACATGCTTATGTTCACGTATTGTTCTATGTCCAGATTATAGATAGTGGCCTGTCATGGTGCACTCCAGATTACTGTATATGCCTAGCTCGATTCAGTGGCTCGTAGTAGCGCACTCATGACTTGATTTTACTATTGATTTCTAGACCCGAGATATGAGTACATGTTCTTTCTTGACACCGTGGATATAGCTTGTTGAATATTAATCTATTGCATCTTGGCACTGGACAATCGAGTGTGAGTATTGTTCTGTGTATCACGTGATGTTAGTACGGGGATGTTCGTAAGTGATAACTTACGAATTACTCGTACATAACACACGTCATCTTAGGAAATTCTTGAGTGTCCACGACTTGAGAACTTGACATGAATATGATAAGGTAAATGACTAGTAAATTCAAGTAGATCATTGTAGGAGGAAATTCGCACTACCAACCCCGAGCTCCAAGGGCCCCATGAGGCATGGCTCAACCCTGCTAGGCAAGGGCTCCATGACCTACCAAGTTTGCGCGTATTGATATACGATCGAGTCACATGTCGTGCCGGGTTGCGGCACAGTCAGTTATATGTTTTCTTTTACTAGTATATGATATGGTTGTTCATGTTACAAGTCTAGACACGTTTCATCTGCCAGCAGTCTTGTTGGACAATAGATGTACTACTCGTACCCCTGGACATCCGGGTATCTGCAGTCAGGTAGTTGCGAAAATCCTCAACTTGCATATTAGTAATTAGGATTGTGATAACCCTAGCTAGTTAATGATAGAAAGCCATAGGCAATGATTGGCCGTGCACTTTTGTTTGTTTGTTACTTTATATGCTCTTATGTTATTGAGTAGCCAGAGACTAAGTTCTGCTCGAAAAAATATCTGCAACCCCGGTCCTTGTTTGGTTTAAGGGTTGTGGCTCCGACTTCGAGTAGTTTAAGTCCCTTGTTGCTCATTGGCTTATTGTTCTCTATTACTATATGGTTCAGTATTTTCATTCAGTCATTTATATTCTCGAGATACGTGCATTGGTACCGCACTAGTCTCGACCCGTATTTATTTACATTTGCTATATGTTGTTGTTTTGTTTGTGGGTTTTTGTCGTTCACCTCGAGCTTCCTTGTGGTACTTGCTATTTGGGGTCTGACCCCACTGGTTTTGCATGGCCAGGTTTCATAGTTGATCACGAGGATCTACCGTCTTCTCCTCCGGATGGTTCGCACTCAGAGGACCGATATGGATAGCGAGTGGGTTACCTATATTTTCCACTTTATCTTATACTTTCATTTTGTGGTGTATTAGCCAAGGACATATGTTAGTCATTCTTTCTGGGTTTTGTTCCCTCCGTCTTAGTACGGCGTGGATGTATATTCTGGACAGCTGCTGGTTGTACATTTACGTACCTTTTGTATAGTCAGTTGATATATCTTTTATTATGTCAGCTCTCATGATTATGTATGTACTTGTGTTTGGGACACCTTACCCATCTCATATATGATTTACTCTTTATTGCTTCTTATGTTGATTGGATTGAGATATGATTTGTTCGACCTTAGGAGTCGTCAGTGGCATGCTAGAGTCCACCCACTTGTCTTCTAGACAGCTTTGATCGTATATTGGGGTACTGGCGTACTCTAATATACGTAGCTGGCTTTGTTTCGCCTCTACTTTCCAGTATTCTGGTTCTGGGGTGTGACAAGATCGATGGCACCCAAATTCTTTCTCTATTTGTTTCCAAAATTCTAGAAATTAAATTGAAAAATTCAAACATCCATTACATTGTTTATTTCAATTGTCTGTAGCCCATTTGAATTAAACTACATTCGGAGTGAAAAATTACCTATTTAAATTAAACACAAGTATGCACGAACGAGAAAACTCTGCGTCGACCATGACTGCCCAATTTTTTGGCAGTCCTACAAACTGAATGGACTGCCAGAAAACTGGGCAGTCCTAAGTCACAGCATGTGAAACAAAGGAATGTCCATTTTTCTGGCAGTCCTTACTGTATTCAGGACTGCCAGAAAACTGGACAGTCCTACATACTGTAAGGACTGCCAGAAAAATGGACAGTCCTTTGTTTCACATGCTGTGACATGGACAGTCCTTGGTTTCACATGCTGTGATTTAGGACTGCCCAGTTTTCTGGCAGTCCATTCAGTTTGTAGGACTGCCAGAAAATTGGGGAGTCCTTGTTTGCACTAGTTGAACAGCAATATTGGGGTTTCCTCCCATATTAGGGTTTGTATATTATGAGGAGCTTTTGGGTGCCATCGAAATTGGAAATAAGAAAAAAAATTAGGGATAACAATATTAGGATTTCCACCAATATTAGGATTTAACATTTTTGTTGTTGTTGTTGTTGTTCTTCCTTTTTTTTTCTTCTTCTTTTGTTCTTCTTCTTGGATGGGTTTAGGAAAAAGAAGAGGGAAAAAATAGAAAAAAAAGTGACTTTTATACCAAAGAGTGGGATAGCCATAATCAATTTTTTTAATGACAAACTTGCAAATAATACAAAGTTTAAAATGGAATAGCCCTGATAAAAAAGTGAAGTGTCTTTATAACTTACCAATTTTTTTTAACTGCTGGTCGTGGCAGCAAAGTACAGCGAAATTGCCAAAAAAATAATAATAATATACAGTTGCCTTGTGATTTCCCATTTTTTAAGTGAAAAAAAACCCGGTTAATTTTACATTTAAACATTCCAAAACCTTTCCCCTCACAAAACCTCAAAAACCTTCTTCTTCACAAAGTATAATCAGAAGCTCCAGAACCCAGTAGAAAAATGGCTCGGCTTCTCTGTAGACGACTACTCCAACCCCAATTTTCTCAGAGGTCAGAATAACTAACCACTCATTCTTTCTACTCTACTCTACTCTTCCTCTCCACCAAATTTCCAATCTTTGTATTCATCTTCCTTAGGTTGGAAGCCCCGGTTCGCTCTGCTGTTGGCCACCACGGAGGAAGAGTGACCATCGGCGGACTTTGGGTTCCTGCTCGACAAGGTCTCGCTTCCTTCCTCTTCTGATCCATGTGGGAATTGCAAAGTTTGTGGTGTAGATGGTTTTGCTTACAAACTGTTTGTTTAAATGCGCGCAAGAAAATACATATCCCTAAGTTATGTCAAGTTTCTTACTGTGGAATTGCAAAATTTGAAACTTTATTTGATTTCTCATCTGGGTTTTGCGTAGCTTAAGTTACGGTGTAGATAGTTTGGTTACAAACGTGGGAAAGAAAATACATACCTCTAAGTTACGACTGTTTCTTTCTATTGAGTTATAAACTTATATAGAAATAACAGGTAATTTAAATTTTGTTATTACTTTTAAATTGTCCTACCATAAAGTTTTATGCTAAATTTAAAACTTATATATAAAATACATACCTCTAAAATTTAAAAGTAATAACAGGTAATTTAAAAGAAAATACATACCTCTAAGTACACGATCTCATCAAGAGGGGTGTTATTGCAGTGATTGATGTTCGAAGTCAGGAGAACCTGACGGATCCATTTACCAAGGGCCTCAAGCGCCAGCTGGTCGATGACACAGCTTGTAAAATGGGCTTGAAGGCATTCTGATATTATATTATTGTATTCCTACCATAAAGTTTTATGCTAATAGTTCAAAGAGAAATCTACTAGGCATCTAGCTTTTGGTTCAAGGGAGGACCACTAATCGAAAGAATATCAGGAACGGTGGGTACATGTTCTATTGGGCATGAAAATGTTACGGACCTACAACCACTGTTGTCTACTGTTGTTTTCTGCGGAAAACGGATCCTGTGGGAAGGTTGGCTTAAATGCCTTAATGAGTTTTCAGGCAGAGTGAATGCCTGGTATGCTTTACAGGAAGCACGGTAGAACAACACTACAATGAGTGAAACTCTATGCTACTGTGGGGTGACTACACCATGAGGTTCCCAGGCATGGGGTAATGCCTCGGCTTTGCTAGCCAAGTCACAGCGGCGTAGCACCGCAAATAGACAGTTAGCCTAATGCTGTATGTTAAAATAAAGAGGGGTGTAGTCAGCCAAAGAGGAGGAGTTCGTCATGTTACAGTGGCACGACACCACGATGAGGTACCCGGTTAGGGATAAAGTCTCGGCCTTGCAAGCCATGTCGTTGCGGCGTAACACCGCAAGGGAGCCTAAGGCTTCATGCTGGGTAGTTTGGCACTACAAATAGGCGGTTGCCTCATGCTACAGTAGTATGACACTACGATGAGGTTTCCGGTACGGGGTAAGGCCTTGGCTTTAAGCCATGTCATAGCGGCGTAGCACCGCAAGGGAAGCGCAAAGCGCTTTATGCCATGTCTCTTTAACAAAGAACTCACCTATAGTGTATGGACAGAGATCTCAGGCTGTCTCTTGAGGGTAAACTTGTAGACGTCCAAAATTATACACTGAAACCAGGCTGGCACAGGACCTTTAATGTGCAAGCTAGAAGCACATGTAACTACATTATGTGAGTGTGAAGAATTTCAGCTATGATGCAGAATTCAAGGCTTAGTCCATTCTTATATTATAGTCTGTTGTTTGACCCATGCGGGAAGATTCAAGTCGTCAGCGACATCTCTCCTAATGCATGATGGATAGTTACTGTGGGGAACACTAATACCCATATATAGAGATATGTGGGGGATTGTTGGGTTTTGGCCTTTTTCATTTGGAATTTTAGTCCCACATCGGCTAGGCCAAAGGAGTTGTATCTCTATATATTAGCTATGCTATTTTAGAGATGCACATGTGGTGTGGAGGTGCACATGGGTGTGCCATGTGGGATTATTTTTCTAATGAGAAAAATGCTAAATAAACAATTGAAAGCATTCATACTTTTTGCTCTTGGAAAATTTATTTTCATGGGAGCTAAGCCCGCTTAGCGACTCGGACTCGGACTCATGGGCTTATGAGACGTAATGCGGCGTTTTGTTGGCGCACTTTGCACTTAGCACGTCAGCATCGTCGCTAGGCGCATAGTGCGCTTAAGTTGCGCTCGTTGCGCGAGCCACTTGCGCGGCCAGGCGCGCTGCCAGGTTACGCGGCCAGGTTGCGCTGCCAGGTGCGCACCCAGTGGCGCAACCAGTTGCGCGCACAGGTGCGCGCCCAGTTGCGCGGGTGGCGCAGGGTGCGCAGGGCGCGCAGGTGGCGCAAGTGGCTCAGTGCGCGTTCAGCGCGTGGTGTACAAGATGCGCGAGGTGCGCAACTTGCTTCAGATCGTGCCTGTGCATGATCTGAGCGGTTACTGCACGTTCGGAGTGGTTATTACCACGTCCCGAATGTTGTGCTAACCGGACAGTTGCTACTCGGGCCTATAAAAGGTCTCTTCTCTCTCACAGGCAAGTACACAGAGTATATACAGAGAGTTACGAAAGTTTACAAGTGTTTCTTAACACAAGTAAACAGAGGCTGTGAGAGAGAAGAGAAGCTCTGCACCAGCGTTGCTTTTGCACGGGAGTCCGTCTACGATCCGAGGAGTCAGAAGAGCAGAAGTGTTCCAAAGTTCTCCGACGAACTTGCTGGTTCCTGGAAGCTATTCGTGTGGGGCGAATATAGCTTTGAGCAACGGTGATCATTCACCCCAGCAGGATATTAATCCATCAATCGCCTGTCACCTTCTTCGCTGCTGTGGATTACGAAATCTTCTTTGATTCTCGTAATATCATATGCTGCTGTAACGAGATCTTCTTAGATCTTCGTTAAACTTGCGCAACCTTCCTAGAAGTGTTGCGTTGGAACATTGTTTTTACAATTGTTTCATCTTCTCAGTTTTCCATCGAAAAAAATTGTGCCCCGGCACTAACAATAAACATGATTACTGTTGGACAAGAGGGGTCGCCTACTGTATTCAATGTCTTCAGTAGCGGAGGCCTTGGTGTTTCATTTTGTATAGAGAAAGTGAAGGCACACACATTCTTCTGGTCAAAGTTATTGTTTATAAGGATATTTAAATTACAAAAGTTTGAAATTTTACTTGATTGGTGATGTGGAAGTTATGCTGTAGATGGTTTGGTCACAAACTCTTTTGTTTAAATGCGTGAAAGAATACTCTCAAGTTATAACAGTTTCTTTCTCTGTCTTTGCTAAGAAGTATGTGCAATTTTGTAGCAACTGTTTTGCAAGCTCGCAAGTTGCATGTATGAATATAATTGATAATAGAGCTCAAGAACGTTCGTGTTCTATTTACTGTATGATAGTAGGTTGTGTATTCAATGTATTTACTTTTAGTAGAGAAGGATCTTGATTTTGTTTTGTGTAGAGAAAATAAAGAGAAATCAATTCCTTTCTTGTTATGAAGATATTGAAATTCAATGGTCGCAAGTGATGGACCTGGTAGACTGCATCTTGAGCTGCTTCTTGTTCTGAATTTTCGGCCTGTATGGAATATATTAAAGATGAGATTAGCTGAAAAGATAATTCTACCGTATCCTATAAAGGTAGTGTGTATGATAAGTGATAACCGATCAATTTTCGGATTTCATATGTTGAGAACTGCGATGAAATCATTTGTGTAACTTTTAACTTAATTAAAATGTTATCCCATATATACAAAAGGGTCTCCAGTTCTAACTATGGACCAGCAGAAGTTAATTGTGAACCATAGGTACTCCCAGACCACTGGCCTGTCTATGTCAGAAGGCCAGACACAACCCTTGCATACCCAATACATTTTTTGTATAAACCTTTAGCACCCCTTTCCCCCCAACCCACCCCGATACAGAATTGACCTTCGATGTTCTAACTCATGCAATCAATTTCAAATATATTTCAGCATATGAAGCCCCAACATTAATTTGGATAAAGCTCATTTGTAATTATGAGGTCACTAATATCTGATCTGTTAATATTTGAATACCTGAATATTGACAAATGCAGACCATGGACTTGGTGAACTCCCCCATTTCTGTGATTCTATACTTGTCTCATACTCTGTTGTCGACCATCTGATCACAAAGCTTTATGAATGGCTTAAACACATTACCTTCTAGATATGTACACGTAATTATATATTCATAAATGGTAAGATAAACTGAAACCTATGGAAATACAACAACAGAAAAAAAGAAAAAAATTGCATTGTCTTTAACTCCAAAATACTAGTAGGCAATCTTATTCATTTTACTGAATTAATGTAGCCTTTTAGATAGCTATTGAGAGAACTCTTCTATTCTGAAAGTTTTCCAGGTGCAATGGACATGCCAACATGGACATGCATAGATCAAGGTTTCGATGGGATTAGAGGGCTATGGTATGAGTTTTAGAAGATCAAATTTTGGGACAGTAGCTATCTCATGATATATATGTAAAAGAACTCATTAGATTGGGAAGTTTTTCCTTGAGCTTGGGACGACATAGATAAAGATGAAATAAGCATTGGTTTGATGCAGGGAGCTGCACTCACCTATCGTGACAGAGACAAGCAGCCATATAACTAAATGACCCTAACAATTATTATAGATGTTAAAGATGCAAAAGCTTAAGGTTGAAGTGGAAATAATACGATATACAAGTCACAAGTCCAAGCTGTCAGCCTATTTATTTCAGGCAGTTCCATCTTTCCAATAAGATTGTTTTGTCTCTACGAAACTATTAAATTGACACCACCAATTGTAGTTTTCACTCAACATAAGGTATGCTACTTTTTAATTATTTATAAGTCTTCTTCTTTGTGAATGCACATTTACAAGAATTTTCTGACTATATGATTAAGGAAATTTTAAATTTCTGAATCTGGCAAAGTTTTCTTATCATGCTTTCTTGATAGGTTTTAGCCTAAAATATATCAAACTGGCTTTAATTTTATCCTATTTTCGACCTCCAGTGTCAAGGTCCTATGCTCGAGATCATTCACATTATGATCTGTTTGGAAGTGGAAGGCCTGGTGATGAAGAATTCAAAAAAGCTTGGGCAGAGGATGTGGATGATGATGACTGCTTATGGACTGGGAGTGAAGAGGATGAAGCTGAAGATAATGCTATAAATGAAGCTAATTTAAAGAGAGAAATCAAGAAAATGAAAAGGAAAGCAAAGGAAAATTCTGAACTTATTGATGGTGATGACAGTGATGAACTAAGAACCCTTTGCTCCGAGAGTGACGAAGAGATGACACTCTGGAGTGGTAGTGAATGTGATGATGACGACGATATTCCTGCTGAACCCCATCCAAATGAGCGCAGCGATCCACATATTGACAAATTGTTTGAGTTTGAGGACACCCCAAAGTTCCGTACCATCTCAGAGATGTTGAAAGCCGAGAAGGAACCCCCTGAGTTGTCACCAGGAAAACAAGCTAGAAAATTGGCAGTGGAAAATGCACTAAAGAAATTAAAAAAAGGGCCGGATGGTCGCTATATAAATGTGTTTGACGTCATGACTGACATAGATATACTAATTGGAGCTTTCGAGAATATTGTTTCTGGGCCAGAGTATGCAGAACTGAGAGAAGGCGGCCCCAAGAAGCTAAACATGCAGTTCTTTAAGGATATACAGGCACGAATGAGGGATCCAAACTTTAACTTCTCTCCTGAGTTGAAGTTAAAGCCAAAAAGTAAATTAGTTCCTAAAAAGAAGTGGCAGAAAGCTCAATCTCGAAAGAGAAAAAACGAGAGGAGGTAACGAGGAGTTTAATTACGTGAGCAAGTATCAAACAGCTTCTTGACAACAGTTTACCCTTTTGTGTGATATTACTTCAAAATGGACGTTGCATGAAATTGGAGTGTATGTTTCTTCATATGTGCTAGTTGAGGCTCACCTCTTTGCATCTGTAAGTAATTACATAACCATCAAATCTTAAATTATATTCAAAATTCCTTTAGTATACAAGTTTTAATTCCGCAATGGATTTCATTGTTGATACATTGATTTCTAGCACATCTCGAGGCTGATAAATAACTTCCCAATGAAGTTAAGTTGTTTATGTACATTATTAGTAGTTTTTTAGGTTTTTTTAAGCTTAGTTTGTTTTATCTGGTAAGAATATCATGTTGATGATATCCTTCTTCTTACTTCGTCTCTGGATAGACTGAAGATAAATTTGTAAGTATACATTGTCCATTCTATGAATATGAAAAACTCTGTTTATTTCAATTATGTAAGTGAATAAGAATTGTAATAGTAATATACTATCTCTTGGTGCTGTCTGATAGAACTTGGAACGTAAAACCTACAATTATAAAAAATAGTTGACTTGTGAGTTTGTTCCAAGATTTACTTCCACTGATTAGAGTGCATCTACTATTTTTGTTGTTAAATTTAGTTTCTTTTATCAATACTAATCTCATTTATGACATTATTGCTTGTATTAGATTCTAAGAGAAATTTCATAAAAAACATCGCTTATTTATATGACATTATTTTATCTCCAACTTATGCCCTTTGAGAATGTACACCTATTTTTGCTTGCATGGAGTATTGTTCATCTTTATGTTACATAGATGGACTAGGAGTCCATATAATATAACTTGAAGAAATATCATGACAAATCTCCATAATGGTTTTTAGCTGTCTAGGAAATTTGCACTCATGTAGAAGCTAGCTATCCAATTTGATAGAGCAGATTTATCTA
Organism: Iris pallida; assembly: GCA_029216955.1. Classification (NCBI taxonomy): domain Eukaryota; kingdom Viridiplantae; phylum Streptophyta; class Magnoliopsida; order Asparagales; family Iridaceae; genus Iris; species Iris pallida. The sequence goes on from JANAVB010000400.1 coordinate 5,675,934, forward strand.
CTGCAAAGATATGATATAAAGGCTTAAACACTTGAGTCCCGATTGCACTTGTATATGTTTTGGCCACCTGATAAAGAATGAGAACGAAACAAGTTAAACCATATGTTTGGACATCTTATGCACTCTTGAATATTTGATGTGCCCTAATTTGAATGACCTTTCTTCCTCTTAATCTTCTTCTGATGACATTAGCTGAGCTGTCAATTTGCAGTATCAAAAGTTTGCTAGAAGCATAGACCATTGTCTGTGAACTTGCAAGCATATAGTGAAAATATATGTTATTGCAGCTTGGTACTTAGTTTAGCAAATTCTAAGGCCCTAATTTTGTTCTAATGATTTTTTATCCTATGAACATAATATTAGCATTTGTCTTTTCCCTATATTGGCATCAATTAATCATACAGTTGTTAGATTTTTGCGCCCTGAACAGTATGTGAATGGTAACTAAGGAAAACTGGGATAGAGAGTTAGCTGTATGCAAACTGTTAGTTTATATCTGTCATTTTTGGTTGATTATTTTACTATAAAAGAAATATGTTGTGAATCGACTCAATCGATTCACAAAAGAAAGCAAATAAAACAAAGAACAAGAGGAATAGAAACAGAATGATCTTTAATATAGGAAAAGAACAAAACTCCCAACTTTGATTGAACGGAACAAAGTAATAAAATCCTTCTTGATGACACTGGAGAGAGTTTTCTCAATCCAAGCATAAAAGTAATGACGGCTAGCCCTGACTATAAATAGAAAAGAAAAGCAAACCCTAGGAGGGTTATTGTGGTGAAAGTCCACAATACCCCTCCATGACTAAAATAACTGAAAGGCCTAAAAAGTGGACCTAAATGGCTCCACGTCTCCTGCGACGTGTGTAGGTGATAATGGGTGGGCCCGCATCAATACCGCCCCCTAAAAGAGCCACCTTGTCCTCAAGGTGGAAATCTGGGAACTGCGTCTGTTGCTATAGCGGCCTCTTCCTCCGTCGGATTCTCCTCCTCCTCCTCTTCCTCCGTGGTGGTCGTCGTGGGGGTAGATCCCCTCTCTGGAAGTTGGCGGGATCCGCCGTTTCTCCAAAGAAATTGCTGCCTCCGGTGTTCCTCGTCCCTCCTGGCGGCTCCGTCCCTCCCGTCCGAGCCGGAACTCCAGCTAAGCCCCTTCCCGACCCCGTGAACCTATCACCGTAGTTCGAGGTCATCGTCCGACCCCCATAGGGAGCCCCAAGCCATAGGGCCTCTCCCGGGTGTGGCGCCGGTCCGCCGGGACCGAAATGGTCGACGGCGTCCGGCCACAGCCGCTCGCCGGCGGCTCCCCTGGCGCCGGTCGGCCCTGGGTGGCGGTCGGGGGCCGGCCAGCGGCCGCCCACAGCAGCCGCGGCCCCGCCTAGGCTCGCGCGGCCTGCTGTGGCGCTCCCGCGGCCCTCGGCTGCTGTCCGACGGTGATCGCCGGCCGCCAGGACCCAGCCCGGAGGTGCGGCGGCGACGGCGGTTGCGGGGCAGCGGCCGCCGACCGGTCCTTCCTTCTCCGCGGTCGCCTCCCCCTCCGCAGGAGCAAACCCTAGTTGATCGCCTAGGGTTTGGGTTGTTACCGTCTCCGCTTCCTCGCCGTTGATCTTCTTCGAGATGTTTTGTAAGAGCGTCATTATAGCCGTCATCTCCTTCCGCATGTGCCGCATCTCCGTGCGGAATTCCTGGTTCGTGGATGCTTGATCTTTAACGGAGGCCTCCATGGATTTCTTCAAGCTATCGATCTCGGCGGTGAAGTCCTCCCGAAGACCTCGGATCTTCTCGTCGATTGTGGTTCTCGTCCCGTCTGCCATGGCTCGTAGAGGGCTCTGATACCAATTGTTGTGAATCGACTCAATCGATTCACAAAAGAAAGCAAATAAAACAAAGAACAAGAGGAATAGAAACAGAATGATCTTTAATATAGAAAAAGAACAAAACTCCCAACTTTGATTGAACGGAACAAAGTAATAAAATCCTTCTTGATGACACTGGAGAGAGTTTTCTCAATCCAAGCATAAAAGTAATGACGGCTAGCCCTGACTATAAATAGAAAAGAAAAGCAAACCCTAGGAGGGTTATTGTGGTGAAAGACCACAATACCCCTCCATGACTAAAATAACTGAAAGGCCTAAAAAGTGGGCCTAAATGGCTCCACGTCTCCTGCGACGTGTGTAGGTGATAATGGGTGGGCCCGCATCAAAATACTTCTCATTGTTTCTAAATTCTTAAGTGATTTAACGTAACCAGTCAATATAATTTTATTTATAAGTACTGAAGCACAAAAGATACACATTACTCCATATATTTGAAATTAAAGGCGGTTATTTTGTTTGTTCGCTTTTTTTTTTGCATAGTTTTTACTTGGATGTTTTCGGAAGAGATTTCCGAAGTACTCTTTTTTTACTTCAGAAAATGCAGTGAAGTAAATCATAAATGGGTCGGACCTAATTCATTTCATGTTGGACCATATCCTGTAAAAGTAGATGCAATGTGGAAAATACTTTATTAGTGTTTTTTGGCAGTTAACAAAACAGTACGAAGTTCAAATGAAGTGTATTGAAAACGCTTAAACAAGATGGGTGACATAGATATACTTGTGTAATTTTTACTTGCATAATTTTCACTTCAGCATTCCAAACAAGACTCCAGGTATTCTGTACTGCGGTTACTACTCTTCTTCCAAGTGAGACCACCTACCAAGCATCAATTAAATTGTGTTGTGCACTCATGTGTTGATTTGGTCCCCTCATGTATATTCTAACACAATGCAATCTCATCCATACAACTGTGTCATGGTGTCATGAATTTTTTTTCTTCAGCTTGGGGATGGGAACCTCCTTGATTCTTGTGCCAGCCATAAACCAACCCACTTGGCTCACGAGGGGTGACAAATTTAATAGAGGAAAGGAAAGGCTGTGGAAAGAACAACTTCGTCCCTTGCACCGACACGTTCTTCACTGTCTGCTCATTAGTTTCATGTCTTTTGATGTTAGGTAGGACAATGCCAATGCTCTATATGGGTTTTAACCTGTTCTATGTCAAGTTAGTCATAAGAATGGTTATTGAGTGGTAAAATTTTGTCTACCATAGTTGTGTGGGGTTGATAACATGCAGATATTTTGTAGTTTTCGGATAATTTGTGAATAATAGAATTTTGCATTTGATTTTGAAGAATAAAGAGTGAAATGTATCAGAACTTGGTGGCATACATGTGTGTGATTTAGATGACTTGAGAGATCAGAGAGGGTTTTCGATTCATTAGAATTTCGACAAATGTACTGTGATGGACTATGTGGTACCAATATGGACACGGATATGGATAAAGACACAATATGACATTTGTAGGTAGGTACAACATAGTAACCTATATTGCAGGAAGATGGACACAGGTAAGGACATACTACGGATACAGACACCATATTCCCGTGACAGGGCAACATGAGTGATGGAAATGGAGACATTGGGATTTTCATTGAGATTTTACTAGAGATCCTTGAATCATTTTGTTGCGAGAAAATCTTAGATTGTCTACAATGAGGAAGAATTTGCCAATTGGAATTGGTTTTTGCTTCGATGGAGTCTTTTATGGGCGTATTTCTTTGCTAGCTGGACTTTGTTCAGGTGAAATTATTTTCTCTGCATGTTAGCAAATTCTCTGTTTTTACCTAGCTGGACTTTGTTCAGGTGAAATTATTTTCTCTGCATGTTAGCAAATTCTCTGTTTTTACCTTTGGAGAAGAACAGTAAAAAAAGGAAAAAGAGAGAACAAAGACAGCTTCAGGGTGATTTCAAAAAGGGTAGTTTTGCTTTGAATAAATTACGTGGGGAAGGAATGAAAGTTGTCAGAAGCAAAGATATAATTTTACTTGTATTGAATGACATCAATGGAGGTGGATTTTTGGACAAGCAAGTCTATGAGAATGAGAAGAGAACAGTTAAACTCTAGCTGCTTTCAGAAAACTTGACAGAGGTGAACTACACTACAACTTTAAGAGGAGGGAGCAGTGAGATTTTAAGCAGTTCATAAATGTTATTGAACTGCAATTGATCATGGTGCTACTGTGTTAAAAAAGCTTAGTGCAGAGGGGCATAGTTTGCGAAATAAAGCTGAAATTGCAAATTAGGAAGGAATGAAAAAGAAATTGTAGAGAAGAAAAATATTTGGCGTGGCATTCTGGTGCACTCGAATTTATAGAGTATCGGTTGGCCATGGAGAAAAAAGCTAGCCGTCCAACAAATAAACCCCACTGCTATAGAAACAAACACGCCAACCTGTTTGATTTCCGCTAGACTGTCTACTAGAAATTGAACATAATTTCCTCAATTTCCGCGACTGTCCACCAATCAGTTTGGCGGAATGTATTCTGATACCGATACTAACCATTATTGGGGACCCTGAATTTCATAGATCCCTGCAATTAACTCAAGACCCTACTTAAAATACCTAATTTATCATATTAGTAAGAAGATTAGATGGATGATATGATCCTGTCTGATGTCTCCAACACCAAACAAAAGCAAACATACAAAGCCCAGGTCAAATGCTCAGACACCCCCCAGACTGCTCTGTCACCTTCTTTGGCTGTGTGCAAAAGCTAGAACCACCCTTGTCTCCTTAGAATCTCTCTATCCCTCACTTGCTCCCTCTACTACCACAGTAGCTCCATGCTTTCTAGTAGTCAAAAGTTGATGTGCTCCCCCTGCTCTACCACCACTACCAGCCAGTGTCAAGATCATCTCCATACTCTTTCACTACACTTTCCACTGTGCTACCTACCTAGAAGTCTGAAGGTTTTTCTTAGCTGATAGCTACTTACCCTTCCTTTTCACTGTACTTAAAGCTAAGTGACAACACCTACCTATGGGTCTTTAAAGTTGCAACTTATTTGTTTGGTAATAGCTAAAAACTAGGCCTGCAACTTCTCCATTGCTTGATTTGCATTTGCCTCCAAAGTTTGAAGGTTTGGTGGTGCCAAGTTACAGTAGTAAGAGTTCCTTGACCTTTTACTCGTCAAGTGTGTATATATATATATATATATATATATATATATATATATATATATATATATATATATATTTGGAACCAGGTAAATTGTTTCTGGAATCGCTCCCACTGGGATTCGAACTCCTGACCACTCGGGCCGCATGCATCTCTCTTAACCACTAGGCTAGAGGTCATCTGCATATATATATATATATATTGGAATAAGGGTGAATTTATTCCTCGCATATAGCGGAAAAGGTATTAAAGTACAACATCACAACTTTCCATGTCCCAATAATACTATTATGGGGCCATTACAGATACATCGAATTCTATATTATGTAGAATTCCAATAGGGGGGTAGTCAAGCCCTCAAAGATACGTCTGTTCCGCTCCTTCCAGATGTGTCAAACAGACGCAGCAAGACGAACTCTGGCTCTTTTAGCCCACCCCGGATCCCGTCCTCTGTGATCTCGAATCTAGCTAAGAATGCTCCGAATGTCCCGGTCCATCCCTACTCCTCCTCTCAGCTGTGCACACTGCTCAGTCCAAATGTGCCAGGTCACCGGGCAACCAAAGAATAGATGCCCCATAGATTCATCTCCATCATTACATAGCACACATTTGGCATCCGGGATCTGCATCCCAAACCGGAGGAGTCTGTCTCTCGTCATCAAGCTACCCCGGAGAAGGCGATAAGCACATAGTTGCATTTTTCGTGCAACGCCCTTGTCCCAAATGAAGTCCACCTCCTCAGCCTGGTCGTGGTGGGTCCGAACCAAATCATAGCAACTACGAAAGCAGAATAGACCTGACCCGCCCCCCGTACCTGGGCCGGCCCAGCTCCATGTATCATTCGTCTGGCTAGCGTCAATGGTAATAAGGTGTATCTCTGCTGCACTTGTTCTTGATTTCCTTGACAAGTTGGCATGTGAGTTGACCATCTTTACATCAAAGAAAATATTCAATTTAGTTAATGATGCTTCACTTGTGCATGTTCTTCTCTGATTATGTTTCTCCAGTCCTCTAACTAAACCTTTAATTTTACTTATACCTGTACTGTACCAACACATTTCCATACTTTAGAAAAAGAATAGCATAGTTAGAAAGCATCAACTATGAAAGAGTGTGCATCTTGCCCCCACATAATAATGTGTTCACATGGGCTACAGTTGCTTGTGCCAATGTGCCATTATATCTCCTGTACTAAAAGCAAGGGACAAAAACTGTCAGCAAAAACCTCAGCTCCCTATCTTGGTAAGTAGTCCACAGCAGAAATTTGGCAAGTTATTCAAATATTACTCTCACATGGCCATCACAATTTGAGCTTAGTTAAGCTCAAACTTCAAATCCATAGAACATAAGACTAAATACTTGAACCAACTACTACTTCAAGACATTGTTCAGAACACAAATATAAAATAGAATGAAAATTAGGAGAATAGCACAAAACACACAGAACCCTAATATTTTCTTCTTCTTCTTCTACATGATTGAACAACTATTGGCATTCTCATCACTGAAGAGATGAACACCATAGTCACTACTACCATTGCTGCTCTCTGCTGAGTACTGGCTGCTGAAGTATGGGCCTGGGTTGGGATAGTACTGATACTGATATGCAGTGTAGGGGTTGACTTGGGGTGCCCTCTGGTACATCATCTGGGGCTGCTGCATGAATCTATTGTCATGCATCATGGTCATGTTGCTGCTGTGTCCTCCTCCTCCTGCTCCTCCTGCTGCCCCCCTCATGTTCATCATCATGGCTGACGGGTTATGGCCATGACCCCCCGCCATCATGGATGGCATTGGCTGGTGGTGATGGCCATTGGATGGTGGCATTCCGTTCATCCCCCCTCTGCCCATCATCATCATGCCATTCATGTGGCCCGGGTTGGCGGCGGCACCGGCCATGTTGCTGGCTGCATTGGCCATCTTTGACCTCTGGTCTGGTGGTGCTGATCCGGTTGGGATCTTGATCTGGTTCGGGTTCGCCCCTCCCTTCTTCCCACCACCAGCATTTCCGCCACCGCTGTTGGCGTTCTTCTTAGAATTGGCTGCCGCTGCCGCTGCTGCTGCTGCGGCATTGTTTGCCTGTTGCCGCAGCAGGTTCATCTGGTTCATCTTCTGGGTTATCAGCCTCATCTCTTCATCGTCTTCGTCATCATCATCATCTTCGTCGTAGGAGTCCTCTTCGTCTGAGCTGAAGGAGGGACTTTGCTTCTTGTTGTTGTTGTTGTTGTGTTGGGACTTGAAGGCCTTGAGTCCTTGCATGAGCCCTTGCTTTCCCTGCTGCTCTTTGTTCTTCTTGTTGTTGTTGGCATTGTTGGAACCTTTCTGCTGTTGCAGTTGTTGTTGCTGCTGCTGCTGCTTTTGATTGTTGGGTTTTTGGGCTTGGTTGGATTTCTGCGGCGCGCAGAGCTGCGCCTGCTTGCCTGATCTAGCTAACCTCTTGATGACCGCGGCGGAGTCGACGCTTCCCGTGACCGTAACCTTCTGGTTCTCTGCGTCTATGCTCACTGAGTACACTCCTGAGTGAAATATATGCCGACAGGATTAATTTACAAAGCTGCAGCATATAGCTAGCTGCATGGATAATTTTGCTGAGTTGATTGATAGATCACCAAAATTATTTCCTCTTCTTTGTTAGGCACAGGCAAGACTAGTCATACTTTGGTCACACTAGAACTTCAAGTATGGTGAAATTTTGGACATGGCACAAGTCTATAGGAAAATGTACATGAATAAGAAAGTTTTTAGTAGCACCTTCAATCTTCTGTAGTAGCTTCTTGACTTTGAACTTGCATCCATCACAGTGTATACTCACTTTGAGTGTGAATGTCTGCACATAGGAAAGAAACATTTCTTGTCAACTACATATTTCCATGAGAGAGAGAGAGAGAGACAGAGAGAGAGAGAGACCTGGATCTTGAGGAGCTTGAAGTCCTCATCTTTAGTCATTCCTTCTGCTGTGAAGAAGAAAGAGTAGAAAGCACTAGTGTGGAGCTAGTGCAAAAAAGAAAAGAGTATAATGGAAGGCTCTTCCACAAAGGATTTCCTTCCTCTACACACCCTTTCTTTGCTCACGTTCCCTTCTGCAAATATATATATTACAACTTGATACTGACATCATTGTTTCTTATGTTTCCTCTACAGTCTCTGTCTAATGCAAACTAATAAGGACTAATTAGCGTTTAGACCCTGGAATTTATACCGGTTTAGAGTTCGGTTTAGAGTTTAAGTGCTGACAATGTCCAATTAGAAAGTTTGAAGTCTGAATTTTTATTTTTAGTTTCCTTTTTTTTTTCTTCCCATTATACCCTTATTTCCGGCCTGTGTGGGTTGTTGTTCAGTCGTCTTGTACTCATGTTCATGGTATAATGGGAAAAAGAAACCAAAAATAAAATTTCATGGTCCAAACCCTTGTTAGCAATTCGGCAAACGGAAAAAATTCGGAACGGCAAACGTACGAGTATAAATCGGCACAATATAAGTAAAATACGGTCAAAAATTCGGTCAAAAATTCGTCTAACGAAAAACATTCGGATCAGATTTAATTCGTGTTTAGTACGTTTCATATGAACCAATTCGGCACTAAACATTCGGCATATATATAGGGTCCACCCACCTCTACTCCTTCATAAACAAGGGTTCAGTGTGAGAATAAGAAGAGGTTGGATGATGGAAAACCGAAATATTTTTCTTTGATTGTTGCAAGCAACATGTGCAAAGACTTAGGTTTTTTTTTTTGGTTACTGTGAGACTTTTTTTTTTCTTTTCTTTTGATAATTTGCCAGTCTTAATATCTAATAGCAGCAAGAGTCAAGAAAGTCAAGACTGTAGGGTTTCTTGGTCACATTTTTTTGGCCAAATTTTTTAAAAATTCGTACGGTACGTGTTTAAAACGCCACAAGCTTAAAATTCGCGTACAAATCCGAATTTTTCAAAAGTATGTAAGTATTATACGTTTATGTAAGATACGGAAAAATTTGCGTATAATACGCGTTTTATTCGGGTGATTGCTAACAAGGGTCCAAACTTTCCAATGGAACATGTTATGACTTAAAACTTTAGAGCCCATATAAAATTGAGGGTCTAAACGCTAATTAGCCCACAACTAATAACACACATTTGTTTGTTAGGTGCACACCACCCTCCAGAGAAGGACTGGCAGTGTAGGCTCCATGATATGGTGTGTGCTTGTCAGTTGCCAAACCTAATCCAGATATAATTAACCCAACACTTGTATCTTATTTTACCTCCAATGTCTAATCCAAAGGTTAGTAAACAAATTATTAAAACATAAAGTAAGATAAGAGACATCCTAACTAAGTCTTCAAAACCGTGATTAATTTCTGAACGTGTGATACATGTGCATGCACCGTGCATTTTGTACGCCTGGGATGTTGGTTAGGCACTGCGAAAGCGTTCTTTTTGCACTAATTATTTTTTTGTATGTTATAGTTTAAGATCTTGACATGAATAAGATTAGTAGTTTGGTTAGGTTGAACACTCTTTTCTTTTCTTTTCATTTTGGGCATTGGATTCCTAGTCCCAAAAGCTTGTTCTTTAAATCAGATCATTTAGCAACATTTGATCAAATTGATTCTATAATGGCTCTGAAAATTAGCTGTAACCATTAGCTAATAAATAGTAGCTTCCTAAAGTATGAAGATTCTTGAATTGATCTCCATCTGTAGGGGAACATTTCTTAGATGTATGTTTAATTAAGCATATTGGTGGTAGGTAGCTGTTTCAGAATATGAAGTTAATAATTTTTTTAAAAAATTGGTTGGTGGATTCCTTGTATATTTTGTAGGTATACTGGTGTAGGACCAAGCTAAAAATGGTTTTGGCACTCACCTATTTATGTTACAATAGGGTTTTAGAGCTATAATTCTCAGGATTAATCTTTATAATTTTGATGTTAAGAGAAGTTAAATTAGTCGCTTCGATAGTATTTCGTTTACGATTATGTTCGACGGGTTTAGGTTGGATCTATTTACCCGAGGAGTAGTCCAAGGTTATCCATTGAGGGAAATGGCCGATGCTAGTGGAAGCATTACTTTGGTTTGGATGATAAGTATTGTGGCTGATATTCTTGTGATCGGTTTAGTAGTTTTTATTTATTTATTTGCGGAGCTTTATATTCGAATCGGATTGTAGATATGAAAAAGTAAGAAGGATCCGACTCCTTCAAAATTTCGTGGAAACATGAAGATTTATGGGCTTTAAGCACCTAGGTTGTATATATCCAAACCATTTTATAGAAATTTCCTCTCGTTCTATTTCTGTCATTCTATTTCTTTTAACGAATGCACTCGTATCTTATCATAATGATAAGATATGAGTGCATTCTTTCAAAGAATGCACTCATATATTTGAAAGAATGCACTCGTATCTTATCATAAAGCAGACTAGAACTAAGCTAGCAGCTAACACATCAAAAGTGTTGTTCTTGCTTTTATATAAACACCTTCAGAAAATGTTCAAAGTCCCTTCTGGATCCTTGGCTTGAATAATAATACACCGAAACCTTGGTTCGTCTGTGGTAACCATACAGTTAATTTGAGTCCTGCAGTCCCAAATAAAGGCTCAATTGGAACAAAATTTCAGAATTCTCATTATAAAACTTTGAAACTTCGGTACATAGGGAATGCAGCAAGCCTTTATTATTTTCTCAAATCTTGAGACTTTTGTGCAATAATCAAGACTTTGAAAACAATAACATAAATTTTCAATAAAGGGCACCAAATTGATCCTCATCCCTCGGGGTGAGCATTAATCGGTTTTGGGCTGAGAACCGAGCCGAATAAAAAATTCGATTCAGTTTGAAAAAAAAAGGGTTCAATTTCGATTTTAGAAACACTCAAATTCGGATAATTTAACCAAAATTTTAACCTTGGATTACTAAATAATAAAAATAATATAACCGAACAAACCGAATCGATTATCGGTTCGATTATGGTTATGGCTAATTTCAGTTTGATTTTGATTTTAAATTTTGGAAGTTTTGTTTATTCGATTTTGACTGTTTCGATAAACCAACGTACACTCACCCCTCTCCAACCACTACCCGAACCCCACAATCTATTAAAACTTCACAACCAACCTTCATCATCTATTGAAACTTTGTTCTATCGGCATTGTTATCGCAACCAACCTTCTTCGTCCACCTACTTTTTCTCTACTTCCTGCCCCCCTGCCCTGTTGTCACAACAGAAATCATAATTATGTACTTAAATTTCATATTTGATTACACATCGTATAGCTACTTCTGTAGCTATTTATTTTGAGTAATGCTATTTGCATCTTCAAATTGTCGCTACAAATTATTCTTCCTTATGTGACAGCTAAGAAGTTTAGAAATTTTACAGGAAGAGGAGATAGCGACCAACGAAATTATCCAATCTGGCGCCATCTTAGATGGCGTCCAACATGTTTCAGATGATACTCAACATGTTTTTAGGTTCTGGCGCCATCTTAGATGGTGCTCTTTTTTTTTTTTTTCTTTTTTTTTTTTTTCCTGGTTTTAGGTACCAACGGTCATCTATTGATGGCTGCCGCCATCAATGATGACGCCCAACTTAGTGACAACATTCGTTTTTTGGCCAACGATCATATTTCTATTTGTTTTTTGGCCAATGGTCATATTCTTCTTCACAATTTCTTTACTTACAAACTCTCCATTCACCAATTCTCCAGTTTAGAAGCCCTACATTCTTTCAATATAGATCAAAGTCTAAGAATATTGTGCTCACATGGAGGTGCAGTAAATGAGTTATCTCAGATGACGCCAAATTCCAAAATTTGGTTGGGTGCGCCGAGTATTTTAAAAAAAGCTCCATCTAAGATGGCGTCAGAGTATTTTAAAGAAAAATTGGTGCCATCTGAGATGCCGCCAAGTTCAAGAAAATGTTGGGCGCCATCTTAGATTGGATAATTTCGTTGGCGTCATCTCTCTGTAAAATTTCAAACTTCTCTTCTAAGTAGATAAAACTAATTTCCTAACCCTATATAAAAATTTCTCAATTACAATTAGCATTAATATTAACACTAACATTAAAATTAAGATTAAAAAAATTGGATAATTAATTTTTTGGATTAAAATTTGTTATGTTAGCTGTTATATTAGATGTCACATATTAATATTTAATATGTCACCTCAGCTGTCACGGAATGATTTGGAGTGACAATTTGGTAGTGCAAATAATATTACTGTATCATTTTTTCATAGAAGTGGGTCGTTTGAAACGATTTCAAACAGGCATGCAGTCCGTAGCACATTCCTAATTGTAAGCTTAAATCATCTCAAGGGAAATGTCTTAAAACTATCAATTGTTGTGAGGTGGATAGATTTTGCATACGATTATTAGTAAAGTGATGTAATCTTATGTCCTTTTTGTTAATGATCATGTGATCCGTTGGGGGTGGTTTTCTCCTAAGTGGAGTATATTTCAGTATGTCGGAGAAGTTCGGAGAGGTCAAAGGTTCGACGGATACTCAAATAGTATAAGAAAATAGGAGAAGGCAACAATATCGGAGGCGTATACCTCTGTGCGTGGTGCATGGTTTGGTTTCCTGAGAGCAACGCTATTGGGAGTGGCGTATCAAGTTATCAACCGGCATATCGCCATCAATTAGTATACCGACGATATATCGATCCATCGTGGCTGTGCAAAACTCAGGTATGGGTCACTGTTTCGATGATATTTCAGCAGTCTGATCTTATGGAGATTTAGGAAAGAGGTAAATGTTTATTCTCTGATCTAAATGGGGTTATATGAAGGTTGAGTTTTCAGCAAGTGGTGGTGCAACTTTCATAGGAGAGAACAAATAATCGGGATAGTTCACATGAGATCGAGAGGAGTTCATTCGAGGAAACCACGTCGATTTATCTTCGAGTTATCGGGTTCGGTAACTCATTAGTTTTCTCGGTTGCATTCATTCGATTCATTGAGTAGTTGTGGTTGATCCATTGGTAGATCGATTAGCTGTAGAATTTTCTGGGTTGGTCTTCGATCCTCCCATGATTTTCTTCCAGTTTGAATTTTCACGTAAAATATCGGTGTATTTGCAATTGTGTGATTACGGTATTGTGATTGTATATTTGTATATTATATTAATTTACTTCAATAGAAAATTTTACTAGGAGTGAAGAATAATAGAAGAATTGCATAGATGTTTCAAAAATTTGCAGTGGGTAGGATGGAACACCAACTTTCATGACGCATAGGGGTTTAGGAAGTTACGCGCCTCAATAGAGTCGGGGTTGTGGGGGTGCCAACTCCCGTAGCACCTAAAGTTTTCTTTATTTTTTCTAATAAAATTTTCAAAAAACCAAACAAGATCACGTAAATTTTTTAAAAAAACATTGGTTTGGTTAATTCTTGCATATTATTTAAAAATTAAAACAAATCACGATTGGACTTATATATTATTTTAAATTTTAAAAATAAATCCTGATTGGGCTTGCATATTAATATTTACATTTTAATATTTAGTAAAACATTATATTGTTAGTATTAAACTTTTATTCTTAATTAGAGTAACTACTTAACATAAATAATTAGTTAAATATATTATAATACAAATATCTGTAATCAAGTTAATAGTATAATTAATTAGTTTTTATTGCTATAACTATTACGTAATTAGTTAATTCTAAACAATTTGGGTTATCCCAATCAATTTATTTTAGATTTTTTAAATAATTCAAGAATTATCACAATTATAATTTTTTTTTTAAAAATTATATGCTAGAATAATTCACTCTCTGTTCCCGATAAACGTAACTGAGGCGCTTACTGCATGCTTGATTTATTGTGTGGCCAGGATTGCATGGGAGAGAACATGAATTTGTGACATGACTAGGTCACTTTTTCACACACACACACACACACACACACACACACACACACATATATGTATATATATATATATATATATATATATATATATATATATATATATATATATATATATATATATATATATATATAAATTAATACACAAAAAAATGGCTTCCTTCCCGAGCGCAGCAGGCGGAGCGGAAAGCCAAGCAGAAGAATGGGATCCCGGTGACTCCTTCCCAGACCCCATAGTCAGAGACGGCCTAAGAACCTAGTGGGAGTCCGCAGGGGGGTGGACGACGGTCCTACGGAGGAAGAAAGGAAAGCCACCCACGGGCGGCCAGCCCCAGCCAACAGGTGGAAGAGGGGCGCCCCAGCGAAACCAGGCCCGGAAGGGCCCCGGAGGCGGGAGAAGCATGGACAACGAGTACAGGAAGCCTGGTCTGGAGTACAAAGGTCGCCAAGCGGAGGGCAGAGGGTTGGCGAGGTCCACTGAAGGTGTTCGATTGAATGCCCAAATGGACGGGCGTGGAGGCGCTCGGGTTCATGAAAGTCTGATTCACAAGGGTAACTCTCAGGAAAGGGTTCGTGATGAAGGGATCCCCAACGGGGGTCAGGGAGGTTCGGGGAGGACTTGGGCGGAAATGTGCCGATCCACCTGTCAAAATGTGAATGACGAGATGCAATATGTTGAACCTTTGGAGAAAGAGGGAAGAGCAGTAGCTGAGTTCACTGGGGAGGACTTGGAAGAGACGGAGGAGTACTGAAGAACACGATAGTGCTGTACGTGATGGGCAACAAACCCTTCTATGGTCAAATCAAAGCATACGCAAGTCGTGTGTGGCATCCCAAGGGAAGTATGGAGTTCTTCTCCAGGGAAAATGGCTTCTTCTTTGTCAGATTTGGTATGGCAGAAGACATGGAGCGTATCGTCCAAGGAGGGCCGTGGACTTTCGATGGAAGGGCAATCATTCTCAAGAGATGGACGTCGGGGATACAATGTGAAAGGAAAGTTCTTCTATCAGCCCCAATCTGGATCAGATTCCTAAACCTTCCAATCCAGTATTGGAGCACGCCAATGCTCGTGAAACTCTCCAGCCTCGTAGGTATCCCTATAAAGGCGGATGAGGCCACCAATAAGAAGCAACGAATATCATATGCTCGGGTCTTCGTGGAGATTGAAGCGGGGGGCGAGCTGCCGAGATCGGTCGAATACATAATCCCAAGCGGGGAGATTTTTTCACAGAAGGTAGAGTACGAGTGGGTTCCCCCTTCATGCGAGCTATGCAGTAGTTTTGGGCATCTAAAGTCTGGATGTAGCAGGAGGGAATCTTCGAAGACGGATGTTTTGCCGGAAATGACTCAAAATCCCAAGCACAGGAGCATTCCTCAGGAAGTACAGGTCGACCGGATGGAGGTCCAAGAAGAGAATAAGGAGGAAAACCAAAGGCCTGAGGCGACTCTAAATGACAGCAGTAGAGATGACTCAGAGGTGGCCCTAGCGATCCAAATCTCAGAAGCAGGTATGTCCAGTGAAGGAGACCACTCCGGAGCTAAGGAAATGGAGCTTGTCGAACAGGAGGAGGAAAGAAGAATTTCGGTGCTTGGGAAGAGGCAAGACCATGCTTCGCCTCTCACTAAGCAGGTGCTAGCTATTGAAGGGCCCCCCTGGCAATTCAAAGGAAGGGAGTGAACAGCAGCGGAAAATCTGGATCCCCGGAGTCGAACAAGGACCCCAAGGCCAGGAAGAAGAGCATCCAGGACTCGGCAACGCTCAAAGACACAGCCAGAAGCTTAATGCAAGGGGGATTGATTGATGAATCTAGGCTAACTAGAGCTAACCCGCTTTGGGCAGTCAAGCTACAGAGTGCTAATCAGGTAAATGAAGCTGAGCACAATGTCAAGTCCCAAGAAAGCTCTCCTGTTCCTTCACGGGTGAGTGCGAGAATACTGAAGGAATCCCCAAGCAATAATAATTAATGCCGATTCTATCTTGGAATGTCATAGGTGCGAATTCGACAGGGAGATGGAGGAAAATTAGGGACCAAATGAGAAAGCTCAATAGCTCGATTGTCATCATTCTGGAATCCAAGATTAAGACGGAGGCTTTGATGAGTAGGAGGATACCCAATGATTGGGGGGTAGTGCATAACCTTCATCTGAACAAGATGGCCAGGATCATTGTTTTATGGAACAAAAAAATTTGGAGGGGCTCCCCTCTTTTTGAATCTCAGCAAATGATAGTGATGGACTTCTCCAATGATGGGGGGATGAGGATGCTTGTGGCAGCCATTTACGGTTTCAACGACAGAAAACTTAGAATGGATTTATGGAAAGATATAGAGATTGTTAGCAGAGGTATGGGGGCTCTTCATCTACTGTTATTCATTAGTGACTTCAACGCCATTATGAACAAGGACGAGAAGAGGGGGGGGAGGCCAGTTCCAGACAACATCCTCGATGATTTCTCTTCATGTGCCCTTCGTGCTGGGATCTCGGATCTTCATCGAGCGGGCGTGGTCTGGACGTGGAACAACCAGTCGACGAGCAATAGGATCGAGTGTCAGATTGATCGTGCGTTAGGCAACTCTCGGTGGTTTGACTTTTTCCCTAACACTGGGTTATCGGGCACCCTGCCGGTCCAAGCGACCACTCTCCTATTCAGGTGAGTTTCCTTGAGAACTCCAGGAAGGGTCCTCCTCCTCCTTTCAGGTTCTGTAACTCCTGGCCACACTTGGACGGTTACGATGCAGCTGTGCAGGTTGGGTGGAACTCCCAATTCTATGGCTTCAGCCAATTCTGGCTTATGTCTAAACTCAAGGAAGTCAAGAAGAGTATCAAAGGGTGGCTGAGTAGTCAGCCTAAATCGTCCTTGGAAGGTATCAGTAAGGAGCTTGAGGTGGTTCAGGTTGCTATTCAGAAGGATCCGTCCCCGATTATTCTCATTAGTGAAGGACGGCTTAGGGAGCAGTTGAATAAAGCCTTAATGCTTGAGGAGATTACGCTCAGGCAAAAAGCCAAGTGTGATTGGATGAAGGACGGAGACATGTTCTAAGTTCTTCCATGGCATTGTGAAAGCCAGGCAAAGTCGTAACCAGATTGCTGTTCTCATCGACGCCAATGGTAGGAAGCTTGATAACCCGGTCGAGATTGAGGAGGAAGTCGTGGGCTACTTCAGGGAGCTCTACAACAGGGAGG
The DNA here is from genome assembly GCA_029216955.1 of Iris pallida. NCBI lineage: Eukaryota > Viridiplantae > Streptophyta > Magnoliopsida > Asparagales > Iridaceae > Iris > Iris pallida. The sequence continues at coordinate 5,692,971 of JANAVB010000400.1, forward strand.
ACCACTTGATCGAGCTTCCCCAAGTCACCTGCAAGAGGATTCTGACAGAAGAAGCCGTGCGTACTCTGCATAATTCCATCTCGCTCGGGGAATTGGAAGATATTGTTCTCAAGTCCAAGCTGAACAAGACGCCCGGTCCGGACGGCTTCACTGCGGGTTTTTTTATTCGTCACTGGGAACAAGTCAAGCTGCTCGTGCTCGAAGTTGTGCGTGATTTTTTCCGGACAGGAAAGTTACTTAAACAATTCAATCACACCTTTATTACTCTAATCCCGAAGAAGATTGGGGCCTCCTCTCTGAATGATTTTAGGCCGATTTCATGTTGCAACTTCTTTTACAAAGTGATTGCTAACGTCATGAGTCAGAGGATGAAGTGTCTGCTTCCGGGATTGATATCCCCCAATCAGTCAGCTTTCATTAAGGGGAGGAGTATTAGCGAGAACGGGCTTCTGGCTAACGAGTTAGTCAGGGATTTCAACAAGATTGGGAGTGATAAAGCGTGTATCAAGCTCGACCTGAGGAAAGCCTATGACTCCGTGAATAGAGAGTTTGTGGTTCACATAATGAAGGCTATGGGATTTGATGACTGGTGGACCACCAGGGTTTACGAATGCATCTCTACGCCCCACGTTCTCGATTATGATCAAGGGGAGGCCGGCGGGATTCATCAGTAGTTCGAGAGGGCTCAGGCAGGGAGACCCCCTATCAGCTTATCTTTTTACGATGGTCATGGAGTGTAGGTCCTAAAAAATCAAGTTGCACCCATCAACAAAATCATGAAAATCAAGAAATACAACTTTCAAATGAACTGAGCAGATATCAGATTGCGCATCATTCAGATTGCGCACACCAGACTACGCACACTTTCAAGTGCGCAGGCTGACGTGGCAGAAGTCATCATTACCTGACAAAATCAAATCTTCTGACAACTGACAGCACGAAGAATGAGGAGACTGTTCGTTTATTGCGCCGTACAGCGCTCGAGGACAACTGTACATGCAGCGCAATCTGCCAGCCTGTCTGTTGTGCGGTCCATTCTGGCGCAATCCAACTCAGCGCGGTCCACCCTAGCGCAATCCAAAGTCAGCGCAACTTATATGGCGCACTTTATTATGAAAATTGACAAAAGTACACTTGGCATTCATGCCATCAATAACTCACTACGTGGCAACCGTCTGCACACGATCATGCACAATTCAATCAAGAGATGCCATGTGTCTATGACAGTTGGCCCACGATCCAACAACTGCCTGTGCAGTCTGATGTTGCGCCATCCAATTCATGCGCAATCCAACTTGCGCCATCCAGAATAACTAAAAGTTAGTTATTTCCAGAACTCTATAAATAGAGTTTCAATTCTTCATTCAAGGGGATCAGACATAAAGTTCAGAAACATCAGAGAGTTCAGGAGTTCTTGCCCAAGTGCTGCTACATTCTTCCGAGGCTTTTGCCTTCAACTTCAACTTTCGAGGCTATCGTCTTCAAAGTTCACATCGTCCAAGGGATAAAGCAATCGTCTTCTAGATTGGATTCCTACAGTTGTACCTTTCCCAGAATTCTTGTAATCTTTACAAAGTTTGTATCAATAAAGTTTCATACTTTTGTTTTTGCAAACAAAATGGCGACTCTGCTGGGGACGACTTTCTCCTCCGACGAGGAAGTGACAACTCAATGTGACATGGCGTCTATCGGGAAGACGTAGAAGACTCTGGTTGTGAAAGTCAACCAGACGGCCTACGAAGCCATGATCAACTCCAAGACCACTCCCCGCACTGCAACAACTTCTGCCACGAGCAAAGTGCACCCAGTGTGGGTCCCCAAGACTGCTGCACAGTCTGACAGTTCTGCCACCAAGGCTGCTGCACAATCTGTGGCGCAGTCTGCTTCAAAGACTGTTGCACAGTCTACCAGCAAGACTGCTGCGCAGTCTGTCCATTCTGCCACCAAGCTTGGTGCGCAATCTGCTGTTTCAACTGCTGCACAATCTGTCTCAACTACTCGTGCGCAGTTTGCTGTTACCAGTGCGCAAAAGTCTTCTTATGCTGCCTTGTCAAAGTATAAGACTCCTATGCCCCTGGCGCAGTTAGCAGCAATTCTTCCTGCGCAAACTAACATTCCAGCAACTAGAGTGCATCCTAAACACTCTGAGGCAAGAACTCCTGATGCGCAAACCACAATCTCTGTGGCCAGAACCAGTGTACCCTCTGCCAGAGTTACTCATGCGCAAGTGGCCAGTGCGCCATCAACCCATACGCAAACTATGCCTGCGCAATCCAAAAAAGACAGCCCTTTGGCTAATCTCTCTTCCTCTCACAACAAAGGCAAAGGCTCAGTTCCTCCTCTCAAGCACTCTGCTGCTCCAGCACAATCCACTGGGGTAGTCTTTTGGCTATTCCTCCTCCTCAGAACAAAGGAAAAGGCCCTTTGGTCTTTTCTCAAACTTCTTTGTCTCATGACTTAGAAGACAACAGAGGAAAACGCTCTTTAGCTAACCTTTCTTCCCAAAACAAAGGAAAAGGCCCTTTGGTCTTTTCTCAATCTTTCTCAGTTTTTACCGTAGAAGATCAACCTGAACGTGCCTTGGCACCAGTCAGTACAAGAACTCCTTCAAACAAGGGTTCTTCTTCCCTTCATATCAAGAGAACTTGTACTGATCAAAGGGGTATTCTGCCTACCCCGGTAGCAGAATTTCAAGATCTCCCAACTCTCAAGATATCCCGTTTGAAACAGGGAAAACTGCTGGTGTCTCAAACAGAAACCCCTGGGGGGTCAAGAACCCTGACACCTATGCAATGAAGTGAGCACTTCCCTGTATACTCAAGGGACAAAACATTTGAAGAACCGGAACCATGTTTCGAATATTGTCAAAGAACAGATCCCTTAATCTTTTGATCTCCGGGAACATCTCAGGCAAAAGCGGGATAATGTCTCGACACCTCCAGTTCAATCATCTGATCATCATTGCAATCATAAAGTCATAATCCAGTGCTGTTGTCAAACAACAAAACGATCTGTCTTTGATCGTCTGAACTTTGCAAACCCTGGACCTAAGTCAGAGGATGAAGACGAAGTGTTGTACGCTTTCGTCAACATGACCTCTCGAGACACTGGGGGTAGGAAGTGCTCTAAGCACGGCAAGCCTCGCCGTCCTAGTCAACGGTATTTAGATTTACTCCAGGAATCTTCTGAAGGAGTATTTCGACATACCCGATCCCGAAGCCGAGATACAATCGGTCAAAGGAATCTTCAAGATCCTTCGGGTCATTTTCTTCTTTCTCAGTCAGGAGATGACTCTTTCTCCGACTATGATGCATACAGTGAAAGTTCGGAACAGACGGTGTCTTCCACTGTACCAAGAGAAGTGACAGCTTATGTTGTCAATGAAGATCCAGATGCTTCAACTTCTGCAAATCAGGAACAGCGAATCGCTGCACTAGAAGACAAGCTGAAGACCATGGCTGAAATGGTCACCAGTATGCATTCTATTATTGTGGCACAACATACCACACCACCGACCGTACCTGCTGCAAGTCCAGAAATTATAGCATCGTCGGTACCTGTCAATGCAGGACTGGGGATAGTATCTCCTCAAGTACCTCTTGTACAAGTTCAACCTACACCCAGTCAGTCAGGTGCTGGGGGTAGTACTTATCATGCTGTTCCTCCTCCTAATACTCAGACTCCACCTGCTCCTTCTACATCAGTGGAAGATGCCACTGAAGCTGTCAAGTTGTTACGCACTCAGTTCGAGGCTTTCAAGGAGAAAGACAACTTGCAAAGGTTGGGGATCAAGCAACCATACCCAGTTGAATGGAAGGAAGTCCCATTTCCTCCTAAGTATAAGATCCCAACAATCTCTCTGTTTGATGGCAGTACCTCTCCAAGCCAGTTCATCAATCACTTTGAGGTAATGACTGTCCAACTTCAACCAAATGACGCTCTTCTTACCAGAGTGTTCGTCGGTTATTTAGCCGGCGTAGCATACGACTGGTACAGAAGTTTGCCCGATGGTTGTATCACCTCCTTCTCAGGGCTCAAACAAATCTTCCTGGAACGGTTCTATGAGGGGATCAACGACATGACTATGTCGGCTCTCAACAAAATCAAACAGAAACACAATAATCACCGCTGAGAGTTTCATCGAACGGTTCCACCGAGAAGCCTTGAAGATGCCTCCCGGAACTCCAGCTGCTGTCACTATTGATACTTGCAAGGCAAATCTTTTGCCTATCATCAGTATGTGGACAGGGTCAACTCAGTTCCAAGATTGGCCATCCTTCATTGTCAATGCTAAAGCTGCTGAAGTTAGCGCTGACAAGTTCAAGCAACTGGGGGTACAAATGTCTAACCCCGACCGTGATGAACACCAGACATCAGGTGGTGGCAACCGCCAGAACAACCGCAAAGCAAAAGAAACTTTGAACATCAATTTGAACAAGAATAAAGAATCTCTGGCGGTCAACGTAGCTCCTCCTACGTCCACTTCTACTCCTTCAGCACCTCCATCGAGGGAACCTCGTCCTAAAATAGAGTATTCTTTTGACGAGAATGACACTGCAAGCATCTTTGATTGTTTAATCAAAAGCAACAAGATCCAACTCCCAGACCCAAAGAAGCCTGATGAAGTCGGTAAGACTGATCATCCCAAATATTGTGTCTATCACAGGTTCATTGGGCATCCTACTCGAGCATGCTACGTGCTCAATGGCAAGATACAAGAGCTGGTCAATGCTGGTGTTGTCACTCTGCAGCAAGACAAGAAGACTGTGACTGCAAACATGGTCTCAGTTCAATTCGGTGACTTCCCTCCGCAGATGGTGCAGCATGGCGTCATTCCTATCCCCAAAGCTACTCTTGAGATTGAGAATCTCCCTCCTCCACCAAATGAAGGTCTCGTTCCTTTGTCTCTTGACAATGGTGAGATTATGTGGATTCATCCGGATCTTGCTTCAGAGTTCGAGCTTCCCTCTTCATCCAAGAAGAAAGACCGCTCTAAGGGTAAGACAGAGACTTGTAACATGGTGTCTTTTGACCCCATAGTTGACGAAGAAATCTTGTTGGGCACCAGATCAGGGAAAGCCTATCTGAAGGATTACCCTGAAACTCAAGAGAATCCTGCTTCTTCTTCCGAGCCTGCTCCAGTGCAGCCTGCTTCTATTGAAGATATTCCTACTGCACCCTCACCGGTTGTGGTACCCATTCCTCCCAAACCGACAGCTGACAAAGGCAAACAACAAGTCCGCTTTGACAAGCCCTTAAAGAAGTCATCTCCCACAGGACTTAAGAAGCCTTACAACTTCGATATTTTGGCTCAATTAGCCAATACACCGGCCCGACTGTCAATCTTTGAGCTCTTGCGTCTCTCCAAAGAGACTCGGGAAACTCTGAGTGAGGCTCTTATGCAAGCTGAAACTTGTCTAGCCCTTCTGAAGAAGCCTACAACAGAGCCAGTTTCTTGTCTTCATTGTCATAGTGTTCTGGAATTGATTCCAAACATAACTTTCACACAAGATGACATGCTGATGGAGGACAACATGCACGACCGTCCTTTGTACTACACAGGATATGTCGACTCGATAAAAGTCGATCGAATTCTTATAGATCCAGTGTCTGCTCTCAGCATCATGCCGAAGACAATGTTGGATGCGTTAAAGATTCTAGTGCATAGTCTCTCCAGTACAATCACCACCATTCTTGGATTCAACCAAGGGAGAAGCGAACCTTTGGGCAAGATTCGCCTAAAACTCCAAATAGGCAATCTTCGTACAAAAGTGACCTTCTACATCATTGACAATCATGGTTGTTCTTACAATACTTTATTGGGGAGACCATTCTTACATGAGCACAATATTATTCCTTCAACTCTCCATCAATGTTTTAAATACGTTGATGACAATGGAGAGGTACAAAAGGAGGTCGCTGATCTCTATCCTTTTAAAGGCGTTGAAGCATACTGCAACGATGCTCGTATGTATAAGGATGAATTCATGAAGGTGGTGTTATCTCTGGATACTGAAGAAGAGCAAGAAGCAGAGCCTAAAGACACCCTTATCATACCTGTTAAAGGGCGAGTCTCTCATCCTCAGTCCTCTAAGCCACTGGCTATTCACTTGCCAGCCCAGAAACAACCGATGGATGATGATAAAAGGGAGCTCACCTCTTCTGAGTCACTTGTTATCGATTTACGTCGTAACAAGGACAAAAAGCAGCTCGCTTCTTCTGAGCCACTTGTTATTGATCTAACTCATAACAAGGACAAAAGGGAGCTCACCTCCTCTGAGCCACTTGTTATTGACCTCCGTCGTAACAAGGCCAATCCTCCTCCACGTTCTTCTTCTCCCCCTCTTGTAATCAATCTGACCAAGCCTGCTAAGGCTAAAGGTCCTGCTGTAAATACGAATGTACAGATCAATAAAAAAGCATCTACTTTCCAGTATACTGATGTCATTTATCATACTAAATGCTATTTGGATATGTTAGATAGCTTTCGATCATTTACAATGGGAGTTGTACAATCTTTTCAAACAGAAGTCTCATTTGAAGATCCAAAAGATTCATATCGTATTGTTCCTTCTCGAAAGAAAGACGAGAGTCCAATACTTTTTAGTAAAGGACCGGAACAACAATTCAGTTATACGGATGATAGCAAAAGTAACGATACAGGACATCTCCAATTCCGACGTTACAGTCAACAATCAAAAGACATCATCCAAAATATGGGTGATGACTTCAAGAGTGGCCTCAATTACGGCAATGGTAGACGAACTCCTATCCGTACGATTGTTCTAGAAGGAAAATCAGAGATGTACTACAGCAAGACCAAAAGCGGTCTTGGATATGCTTCTCCTCCAGTACTATCCCCAGCAGTCTCCGACTCTGATAGTGAAGAACGTTCTAATTCTTCTGACTCCAGATCAAGGGATTCTGATACCAGTGTTGGTGAAGTCCATCGGCTGGTCGTATCTTCCAACATGGTCTCTGCTGAACTTCCAGAAGGCTATGACGAGGACATTGAAAAAAGTCCCGAAACAGATCCTTGGGCTCAACGAATGGATAATCAATGGGAACTCTGATTCGAACAGCGAGAACCTCCTACTGAAGATCAATTGGTTCAAATTGATGTAGGAGAGAACGGGTCACCTCGTCCAATATTCATCAGCAAGAATCTTCCAGAAGCAGATAAGCAAGAATTAATTTTTCTTATTAAAGAATACATTGATGTCTTTGCTTGGAGTTACGAAGACATGCCAGGTTTAGATCCCAAAGTTGCTACTCACAAACTGAACATTTTATCCAATGCAAAACCAGTCAAGCAGCAACAGCGACGCTTCAAACCAGAAATGATGGATGCGATCGATGATGAAGTCAAGAAGCTCATCGCTTGTGGCTTTATTCGAGAAGAGCAGCATCCTGATTGGGTAGCCAATGTCGTCCCAGTTCTGAAAAAAACCGGCAAAGTTCGAGTCTGCATCGACTTTCGGAATCTCAATGAAGCATGTCCAAAAGACGAATTTCCTCTCCCTATCACGGACGTCATGATTGACAATACCTGTGGGTTCGAGCGAATATCCTTTATGGATGGATTCTCCGGATACAATCAGATTCGGATGAATTCTGAAGATGAAAAACACACTTCTTTCCGCACTCCTCGCGGAGTTTACTGCTATACTTGATGCCATTTGGTCTCAAGAACGCTGGTGCAACTTACCAACGAGCCATGAGTACCATCTTTCGAGATCATCTTCGCAAGACAGTCGAATGCTACGTTGACGATATCGCCGTCAAAAGTCGTCTGAAGGAAGATCACATCCAAGACTTGAGAACTATCTTCAATCTGATGCGCCAACATCAACTCAAAATGAATCCCACCAAGTCATTCTTGGGTGTCTAGTGGCAAGTTTCTCGGCTTCGTCATTACCTCTAAGGGTATACACGTAGATCCCGAAAAGATCAAAGCCATTCAAGAGATGTGTCCTCCACGCAACCTAAAAGAGCTACGAGGATTCCAAGGTCGTCTTGCGTACATCAGGAGATTCATTTTGAATTTGTCTGGACGCTGCAGACCATTCACTCAACTGATGAAGAAGGGTGTCTCTTTCATTTGGACTGAAGAATGTCAACGAGCATTCGACGACATCAAACGGTACCTCATGAATCCACCGGTCTTGGTGCCACCAATCTCGGGCATACCATTCTTAATGTATGTCCGTGCTATGGATCATTCATTGGGTGCTTTATTTGCCCAAAAGAACAAAGAAGGCCATGAACAGGTCATCTATTATCTCAGTCGTACTATGATTGGTGCTGAACACCGTTATAGTCCAGTCGAAAAAGAATGCCTAGCTCTCATGTTTGCTGTTCAAAAGACAAGGTATTACATCATTGGCCAAACTATTCATGTCATATCCCGAGTTAATCCTCTTCGGGTACTGATGAAGAAGCCCAGTACACTCAATTCTCGGCTGGCTACATGGGCCATCCTGCTAGCCCAATATGACATGGTATATGTTCCACAAAAGTCTGTCAAAGGTCAAGCCCTGGCAGATTTCTTAGCGGCTCATCCTGTGCCAGAAACATCCAAACTCTATGATGAAATTCCAGATGAGACATTGGAATCAAACATGATCTCCGAAGAATTTCCTACTTGGCGTCTATTCTTTGACGGTGCATCCAGGATTGGACCCAATGGTGCCATTGTCGCAGGAGTTGGAGTTGTTCTCGTTTCTCCAGACGGGTCAACTATTCAAAGAGCCTACTCCTTAGATGAACCCTGCTCCAACAACGTAGCGGAATATAATGCTCTACTCATTGGCCTTCAATTAGCTAAACAACTGGACGTCGAATATCTTGAAGTCTACGGCGACTCTAAGCTAGTCGTTAACCAAGTTAGAGGAACCTATGAAGTTCGCCATCAAGATCTGGTGCCTTACTATGAAGCGGCAATCAACATGGCTACATCATTCAAAGCCTTCTTCATCGAATATGTTCGACGAGCTTGCAATACTGAAGCCGATGCTTTAGCTAATCTTGCAGCAGTCTTAGCCGTCCCTATTAAAAGACAGCAGGTGGTGGTTATCTCTAACCGGAAATTGTTCTGCATCGAAAACAATCGTAATATTGAGTTCAGTAATCTTACTGAAGCCAATGTTATCGATGAAGATTGGAGAAAGGAGATTGGAGAGCTCCTTTCATCGACTTTGTAGTTCACGACAAACTTCTTGAAGATCCTAAGGAGGCTACGAGTATTCGTCGACGGTCTCTCAGGTTCTACTACAATCAAACCACCAAGACTCTCTATCGGCGGACTTATGACGGTCTTCTTTTGCGCTGTCTGGCTGGTGATGAAGCGAAGCAAGTATTTCGTGAAGCCCACAACGGTGTTTGTGGAGCACATCAACCTGGTCCTAAACTACAGGATAGTATCCGACGCATGGGTTACTACTGGCCCTCTATGGTATCTGATGCCATCGAATTTGCAAGGAAATGTCGAGCTTGTCAAATCTATGCAGATTTTATTCACCAACCGTCGGAATTCCTTCATCCGACTGCCGCTTTCTGGCCTTTCGAAGCTGGGGCATGGATATCATAGGTCCTATCAATCCTCCTTCTTCTAGAGGACATCGGTTCATATTAGCAATAACCGATTACTTCTCTAAGTGGGCTGAAGCTATACCTTTGGCTGAAGTCAAAACCAGTAGTGTCATCAACTTCGTCAAACACCATGTCATCTACAGATTTGGTGTACCTCGAAGGATCATTCATGACAATGGACCACAATTCATCAGTCAGAAGTTCACAAGATTCTACGATGATCACCGGATTGACAATGTTGCTTCTACAGCTTATAATCCTGCCGCTAATGGCTTGGCTGAAGCCTTCAACAAAACTATCATCAAGCTCCTCAAGAAGTTTGTATCTACTAATAAATGGAACTGGAGTGAAAAGTTTGGTGAATGTCTTTAGGCCTACCGTACTACGGTCCGTAACCCTACAGGTTTTACACCCTTCTCTTTGGTGTATGGTTGTGAAGCAGTTCTTCCCCTAGAACTTCAAATTCCATCCTTAAGGATCGCCATTGCTAATGAGCTCACTACAGAGAACAACGATCTTCTTCCACTTCAAGAATTAGAAGCACTCGACGAAAAGCGGCTATTGGCTCAACAACATATTGAGTTATATCAAGCTCGCATCTCAAAGACTTTCAACCGCAAAGTTAAAGTCAGAGCCTTTCAGCAAGGAGAACTTGTTCTAACAGTCAGACGTCCTATGACTATGACTCACATGAGCAAAGGCAAGTTCGACGCGAAGTGGGAAGGTCCTTACATTGTTAGCAAAGTCTTTTCAAATGGAGCCTATCAACTTTCAGAGTTAGACGGTCGAGTTGCAATGATGCCTATCAATGGCAAATTCCTCAAGAAGTACTATGTATAAATATAACAGAGATTTTATGTAAATATGATCAGACATTTCATAAATAAAGTTTGATTTTTATTTCATCATAAATGATAGTACATGATATTAAGGAAGGTCACTATCATCCTTCTCAACATTGGGGCACGGACCACTGCCGTCCTTATCAAAGACATAATCAGCAAAAGAGCCGATAACATCCTTGCTGGAACCCACCAGGAACTTGCAAGCAGCCATCCTCATGGCCTCTTCTTCTTCAGTCTTTCCTGGTTCAAGCAGGAAATCCAGGATATCCCGCAGTGGCTTAGGTGCAGACGAACCTTCGCCTGCTCCTGCCTGCTTTGGCTGGACTAGTTCGGCTGGACGTTCTTCAGTGCCCGCTTCAATCTTCGGGGCGAGTTCAGCCTTCTTGTATGCATCTCCTGACGACATCTTTATGTTGAAAAGTGGAAATGATCATTTCTTTCAGATTTCTGTTCTATTTATAGGCAGAGATTCTCCAAATAACGAAGCGACACATTATCATCCGACGGTTCACCCGTTCATTATCATCCGACGGTTCACCCGTTCATTATCATCTGACGGTTCGCCCGTTCATTATCATCTGACGGTTCACCCGTTCATTCAATTCATTTGACGGTTCGTCCGTTCATTACCATCAAATGACGGTTCGTCCGTTCATTACCATCATCTGACGGTTCAACCGTTCATTACATCCATCCGACGGTTCACCCGTTCGTTATCACCATTTGACGGTTCGCCCGTTCATTACCATCATTTGACGGTTCGCCCGTTTATTACCATCATTTGACGGTTCATCCGTTCATTCAACTCATACGACGGTCCACCCGTTCATCCTGACGATTTATTTCGTTCACACATTTTTTGGTGATTCATTATCGTTCATCATTCACATCAGCAACTTGTCATCCCTGATTAAGTTGTCTACTGAAATAATGATATTCAATAAATTATATTCTGCCATGTCCACATTACCTCTGAGCAGATATAATGAATATAATTATTTTCTAAATCAAGAAATATATCATGTCCTGTACCTCTGAATATATTTTCTATTGCTATTATTTATATCTGAACAAGATATGCAATAAATAATAGAGCCACAACAAAATATCTTTTTATTGATTAAAATTTAAGACATTACAACATATCATAAAGAAAGACAAGAAGATACAAGACGTTCTTTCTATTAAGACGAAGGTGACATCAGATTGGCGATTTGTTGCTTCAGAAGTTGCAGACGCTCTTCGCGAGATGCCATCACTCTCCTCCTGGCCTCTACCATCCCAGATTCTTTATTGAAAGTGGGCATGGTTACCATTCGGCGGGTGATTTCAGCATTATGAGCTACCACATATTCGTCTCTTTCTTGAGTTAGAGCATTGAGTTGTTGGATTGCAGTCTGATGCTCGGTAACCTCATCTTCTAGTTCTTCTTGGAGGCGGGCAATCTCCGCTCTCAATTCAGCAATTCTTCTCTCTTTGCTTTCAGCAGTCGAGGTCACCGATTCCACCTTGGAATTGTATTCAGCAGATTTAGTAGAAAAAGCATCCAAGAGATTCTGGAAGTTTACTCTTTCAACTGCGGCTGCTTGAGCCATCTGTTCAAATTTTGCCTGAACTAAAGGTTCTACTTCCCCTTTATTGAGCTCTTTATAGTTCTTTATTGAAGTCTCCAGCTCATTTAATATATGGTCAAGGAAAGTGGCCTGAGGCTCGTCACCTTGCTCCCGGATAGCATTTACTAAGAAAGAGGTCGGACCTCTAACCGTATAAAAATCAGCGTCTTCTTTTTCCATCACTCTAGTGATCAGAGGCCCCAAGGACTCGAAGAAGCATTTGGTGAATGATTGGATGACAAACTGATTAGTCGCCAGAGCACCAGGAGTCGCAGCTACTCCTGTTGATGACGAGGCGGCAAGTCGTTCAGCTTCTTGTATTTGAACAGAGGGCTCTTTGAATAATGGAACTAAAGTGGAGCTGGTTGCCCCTCCTGGTTGTTCCTCTGCAAAATTAAATATTGTCATTTTTCCTGTCATTTGCTATTGTCAAAGAAGATCAAAAATGAAAACAGTCTTACCATGGTTTGATCCAGCAACAGACCTATCGTCTGTTGGACAGATTCTAGCTGAGCAGAAGTAGCCTCAGACACTACTGCCTGACTACTTCCTGCTTCAGAGCCACATGATAAATGACGACTGCTACTAGCAATCGTCGTCGCAAGTACTATGTCCATGCACACTGGAGGTGCTAGAGAAGATTCGATTTCTGCATGGAATACAAATAAAGATATCAACTATCAATCTATTTAAAAGAAGATTGCTAATTTCATTTTATACCTTGATGATCAACAGCGGGAGTTTCTTCTGGGGCCGCTTGTTCATCTGCTATCCTTTCCGGAGATGTTTGCACTTCAACATCCTTTTCAGGATCTAAAGTGTCATCAGCACCTTCGGGAGATATCTACACCTCAACATTCAATGTGTCGTCAACATCTACAGGAGACACATGCTCTTCAGCATCTCCTTCAGGGTCTTGTGTTTCCTTAATGTCCTCAGATGATGAACTCTCCTCATTGTCATCTTCCTCCGGTACCTCCCCACTGACAGTTGCAGCAGTTTGATCAATATAATCCTCCTGTGAGCCGAAGTCGCAGTCATTTAATGCGTCAATCATTTCACGATCCTCCTTCTCGCGGATTTCTCCCGGTGTAAGAGGAGGTTGTGTAGTCTCCGCAGCGGTGAAGGAGATCGTACAGCGTCATGCTCTTCTTCTACAATATTGTCTCTGGGCTCTTCGACCTCATTTCTCTGGTCCAGCTCTACCCTCTGCTCGATCTCCTCTCTCTGTTCTGGACTGGGAGTTCTATGCTCAGACTCAGAAACAGGAGTGGAAGACGACATGTTGATCCCGGCTGCAGCATTCACCATTATAGAAGATAAGACTTGCCTAGGAGGAGACACTGTTCTTTTTCTTCTTCGATGAGCTAGCTTCTTTGTTCTATGAAGAGGCCTCTCAGGGCTCTCTACAGTTATTACCTCAGTCTGTTTCTGAACAGAGGTTGGTGTAGCTGCTTCATCTCGGGTTGTCTTGGCCAGCTGCCGAGATTGGGATCTTGTAGTAATTTTCTCTGAAGAATGTTCCAAGATTAATTTTTTCTTCGCAACAGGGGCAGAAGGCTCTTCCCTCCTTCTCTTCTTCTCCTTGATCGGAGATTTAACAACCTTCAAAGAAACCTTTATTGGTTGGTTGACTTCCTCAGGGAAATTGGCTTCCCTGGAAGCTTCCAATGGATCATCCACTGGTTCATGTTCCTCATCATTATTGGGAGCCAATGTGTCGGTTGCTCCCTTCTTCAGACGATTTGTCGTTGCAAAACTATCAACGAGGCTATAGTTTTCGGCAAAAGTGTTCGCAGCAGTGTAAAACTGTGAATAAGTATACAGCATTCTTGGACCATTATTATTCTTGTGTGGCATCGAGAAAACTGTTCGTGTGTCTCAAGCATTGTAGTAAGCCCACGCTCTAGTACCGTCGATCAAGTATCCCTTTCCTTGTAAGCAGGTTATTGCATTGCCCACATGGAACTGGTCATATCCGAACTGACGAGCAAAGCGACTCGGCAAATATGGTTCCAAATAGCATTCCTCCTCAAATCTGTATACCAGATGTGATGGTCTGATCGCCTTCAACCATTCAAAAGTTATTCGACCTATTGGTTGTCTCCCAAGGTCGACCATATTTGGTGCCATGAATTCATAACCCGTTGAAGGGGGAGAGCTGTCACGACCCGTTACCCAAATTGTTGGGCCGGGCCGAGCCATGTCCAGCCTACGCTTAAGATAAAGCGCAGTAAGCTGTTCTAGAGACAACAGGATAAGATTAAAATGTGCTAACAGTTCTATAAGTGAAGAAGAATTATAAATGCTCCAAACACAAAAGTCGTCGTATATAGTAAAATGTCAAAGTACAAGTGAACTGAAATATAAAACTGGATACATGTCCAGTTACAAAATATATAGTCTAATACATGTCTACTCTCAAAAGTCTAAGTAAACAAAAGACAACTAGGCGAGGTTCCCTGCAGGAACATCCTCGTAAAGCAGAGCCGGGTCCTCGGCAGTAACTCCATAATACGAATCACAGAGCAACTCCTCCTCAGTAAGAACACCTACAACGTTATCCTGTCAGGACGGGAGCAAGTACTAAATCTAGCAAACTAGCATATGAAACATGGAAATGAACATGAGAGGAATAACTGGAAAGCATGGCATCACATAGTCTATCATGGCAAGGACACATATGTCATAGAGACAGATGTATATGTAATGTTTAAAACTGTAGCAGGTACGTGATCGGTCAATAGGTGTACAATGTACTGAGGCACATGTAAATAAAATGTACTTCCGTACAAGTGTAAAGGCGATATATGTACACACGTACAAATACAGCTTGGAGAGTAAGGCCTACGGCGCAGTATCATATAAAATAAAACTTTGCTCGGTACTGAATAGGGGGGGTATGATCACGTACTCTACTATCAGTTTCTCCATAACCCATATTCTAATCATGTGAGAGATACATCAAGACTGTTCTAAGCATGGTAGTAACTGAAAGTACAACATGTAGAGATCTAACTTGCTACCCCAATGATTAACATTTAACATGGTGGGGTTTGCAGTTCATTTATGTGACAATATGTAAAGTTCGTAGAAAGTACTTGCCTCTAGCAAAGCAAAACAAGCTGCGATAAATGTGCTATGGATGCCCGGTAACTCGTCACTGTAGAAGTAAATACAATAACTTAGTTTTACACTAAGCTAAAACACTAGGACACTAATTGGTGAAACACGACTTATGATTGGGCACCTAGCCAAAATGATGACTTTGGCATAGGAGACCAATGTGGGGTGACACACTATGTTAACTAACTTCTAGGGTCTTTATACTAGTGAGGGGTGGGGTTTAACACGACTAAAACTCCAAATAACACAAAAAGCTATAAGTCGTAATTAATCAATAAATAAATCAAAAGATCATTGTGTTCTAACTATTTTAGAGATAGACAAAAAGTCTAGTTTTGCATAAAACAAAGTACCAAAACGATCCTTGCTAACTATAGAAATTTATTATAATTTTTCTGGAATTTATTAACCAGTAAAAATATTTTATAAAAATCAGTTTTCCTAAGTATACAGAAAATGAGTTTTGGTTTCATATGCCAAACTAGTGGCAAAACAGTAAATTAAATACTACAAGAATTATATTAAATTAGCCAACTTAACATAGTATCTAAAAACTATTTTTCCATAATTTTAGCAATACTTTAAGTATTTTTAGAAAATCAAAAACAGCAATGCACACAATAATTAATTATCTGCGTATTTTGTCCATGTATATAATTTGAACCAAAGTTCAAATACAGGACCCAAGGCCATGAATCAAGTCCAATATGACTTGTACAGGTCTTGAATGTGTGAAAACACATTTGAGCCCAAATATCCATGCTAGGCTTGGACACCAAATGGTTGCAGTAAATTAAACACAATGAAAATACAATTTGGTAATAGTCAAAATAAATATTATTATTTTAATAAGGTAAAGTTTTACATAGTAACTATAAAAGTATGAACATTATTTTATAAAGATAATTTGTACTAAGCTAAGTGAAATACAAAAATAATATATATATATATATATACATAAATATAGAGATATTTATGCATATAAGAAAATACCCAACTATATTATATATATATATATATATATATATATATATATATATATATATATATATATATATATATATATATATATATATATATATATATACACATAAAATATATATATATATATACACATAAGAAAAACTCAACTAATATATATATATATATATATATATATATATATATATATATATATATATATATATATATATATATATATATATATATATATATACAAAAATAATGTATACATATACATATAATAGTATATATATATATATATATATATATATATATATATATATATATATATATATATATAGTAATATATATATATATACACAAGGAAATATATATACATAAATATATATGTATACATAATACATATATATGTATATATACATAGAATAATAAAGTACAAGAGAATAAAGTATATATACATATATACATAAGAAAACAGTAAGTATATATACAAAAATACAGTATATATAATTATATATATATATATATATATATATATATATATATATACAAATATATGTATATACATATATATATAAATATACATAAATAACAAAAGAAAAGAAAAAGGAAAAAGAAAAGAAAAAGAAAAGGAAAGACAGCAGGGGGGGCTCGAACTCGGGCTAACAAAGCCGGGGGGGGGGGGGTTTGTTTAGGACGGGCTGGCCAGGGGGTCAGCCCGTTAGTTTTGTTAGGAATAGGGTTTAGTTTATTTTATTTAGTTTAGAAAGGTTTATACATAAAAAAATAATAATAATCATGTGTCCTAACAGTTAGGGACACAGGAGTCCATGTGTCGGGTTGATTTATGACACGCACGACACGTGTTTGCCGTGTCCGCACTTACCATTAGGGTTATCGTGTGTAGGCGAGTCCTGTGCATGAGAACGAGACACAACAGGACACGGGGGGGGGGGGGGTAGATGACACGTACGTGTCCAGGTCGGGGCTGCTGTCGGGGTGGCAACTGGGCGGAGGAGCGGTCGGGGCGGTGGCGCTCGGGTGGCGCTGGGCGCGGCTCAGCGCGGCGCGTCTGATGGTGGTGGTTGCGGTCGGTGGTGCTCGTCGGTGGGGCTGGGCGGAGTCGATGATCGGAGTTAGGGTTACGGTTAGGGTTTTTGGGGAAGAACGGTGGTGGCTGGGTGGTCGTGGGGCGTTGTGGTGGTCGTAGCTAGGTCGGGGGCTGCGGGGGTTTAAATAGAGGGGTTAGGGCGGTCGCAGGTCGGTCGGTCTGGCCGAAAATGACGGGAGCAGGGCGCGCTGGTGGTCGTCGGTCAGCCGGGTCGTCGGGGGAGTGGGTAGATTAGGTTTGTGTTTAGGTCCCTGTAGATTTAGGTTATTACACAATAGGTCCCCACAGTAGCAAATGCAAATAATAATTTGCATTTAGTAGTTTAAAACAATTAACAAATTACAAACTGATATATTTAACAATTAAGAAAATTACATACTGATATAAAAACAATTCAAAAATTACAAAATGCTATTTAAATAATCTAATTAATTACAAAAGTCAATTAAAACATTTTAGAAAATTTGTAAATCAATATTTTAATATATAAAACTCATTTAAAAATTCTAGAAAAATTCCTAAAAATCCTAATAATTATTTTAAGGCTATAAATGACATTAAAAAAAATTTAATTAGCACTAATTTAACTAAAACTGAAAAACAGGGGCTGACAAGAGCAAAGAAAATTCCATCCTCTGCCGAGATTCAAAGTGCGTCTGCAGTCCCTCAGACTAGTGTATAACCACCGGCTCTGTGAGAATCTGCGCAGAAAATTGCCGCCCACTACTCCCATGGCAGGATTCATCAAAGATGGATGGTGCAGGAGTAACCATCCGAATAAGTAAGTGTAAGGTAATTCCAGTCTAGGAAAATTGCCCTTATCACACTTACCCTTGAGCATGGAATCTACATATAGACGAAGACCAGCATTTATTCTGCAAGTCATCGCTGATAGTAGATCCATCCGGTAGCCGAAAACTAACCGGACAGCAGCAAAAAGGACACCGCGGTGGAAGCGGTCTACAGCACTTGCCCCAGGCATGACGAAACGGCGGAGCCAGTACGTCAGAAATCCTGCTAGCTGGGCTTCTTTAGACATGGACCTGTAGCCCATTCTTACAAAGCTCTCCACAAAATCTCTCGCCTTGAGAGGAGGATATTGATGTTCGTCATTGACTTTGATATCCATTCTCTTATTTTCCTCCATCAGTTTTATCACTTCACTATTGCTGAGGGGTTGGAAGAAATCTGGATTGCACGAGTCATGATCTTTTGTCTTTTTCTCAATAATATGGTTGAGAAAAAGATAAGTCAACCATTTTGAAGAATAGCATGTGCCAGATGAGCCACTTTTGTAGTAGAGAGAGCATATGTTGTAATGGCGTAGCAACTCATCGAAGACTTCCACCATCTTCGAATTCTCTCGACGAAGTCTATCTAATTCGTCGTTAGTGGGAACATACTCCTCATAAGGGGAGTCTGCCATTGGTAAATACGAGATATACTTCATCTCGTGGAGGGCCAATCCCATCTCTCCGCATGGCGTCATGAACGTCCCTGTCCTATAGTTATACCTCTCTGCCAATGCCAAAAACAGATGAGGATTCGGGTAGAAGCCATATACGGTAGCATGTACCGCATGATACAATTCGATTTCTCTGAGTTTATCTTCAAACTGGACCAGTATCCAGTTGGCTATACAGCTCCATCTTTTGATGTCTGGATTTACCAGACCTGTCAACCGGATGTCTTGATCCGGATAACTGCCTTCAGCCTTTGCGTACTCATTTGCAAAGATGGGAGTCCTCACAGGCAACAACAGAGAAGAATTCTCCGGAGGGATGCACCCTGGTTTCAGTCCTCTGAGTAAAGTACTATGTCGTTCAGAAGAACTATAGAACATATCTCTATTTTTTGGATCATTCTTGACGCAGATTTTTCCTATTCGAGCATGCTGAAGAGGAGTGATGTCCCATTCCATCCTCCTGGGATGGATGGCATGAGCATATCGTGCCAAAGGAAGACATCTAGCAATATCTGGTAACAAGACCAATCTCTCCTTCCTTTGGAAAGTTCTCTGTTCAACACGTGGTCTTGGTTGAGAACTTTTGTCAATGGCTTCACCAAACAAAAACATAGGTTTTCTGTGGGTGATGGCATCAGCAGTCTGTAAAGGCTGTCCATTCATCAGGCTTAACAGGGTCTCATTGTCTTGTACGATCAAAATAGCTTGACGAGATGATGGAAGGGCATACTGGGGGAAGAGTACATGGGATAAGTCCTCTTTGTATTCTGCTTCAGCTAAAGTTCCTGTGAAGATTTCATAATTCGGATCCTCTCTGGTATCAACTGCATCAAACAGAAAAATCACAAATTAGTACAAGTCAAGCCAGAGATTCTGTTATCAGATTGCGCAACCATCAGATTGCATAACCATCAGATTGTGCAATCATCAGTTTGTGCCAGCGTCAGATTGCGCTGGCAATCTTGCGCAAATCAGCAGATTGCGCTGAATTTCGTCAGTGCAGTTCAACCGATTGCGCAAGAAGATAGTCTTCATAAAAATAAAGAATAGCTAGTTCGTGCAACCAAAACCCTAAAAATGGTGGCGCAGTATGATCACATCTCTAAAAAGAGATGGATTTTGAAGATCAGTGAAGTCGAAAAACCCTAAAAAGAGTTTTCGATCGGATTATCTACCTAGCACAGCAGGGTGTGCAGTTTCGTGACGCGAAGGACGTGGCACAACCCGAGTTGAAGACTCGACGGGGGCCTTGCCCTTGGCGGCGGCGGAGGATCGCTTGGGGGCCATGGAGTTCGACGGAGAAGAAAAGAGAAATAGGCTCGGGACTTCTCTCTCTTAAACACAATGAAAGCAAAGTAAAGACTGACAGTAAGAATCGAAGGAATTATTTATAGTTTTTCAAAGAGCAACGGCCGTCTCAGATTGCACCGAAAAAGTAGGGCTGATTCATCCGATTGCGCAGACAGCTCAACATATGCGCAACTTGATTTTAAAATTCGAAATTCAAAGTATTTCGAAACTTTGAATAAATTCAACTTTCGAAAACTTTGAAGGGGGTCTTGTAGGTCCTAAAAAATCAAGTTGCACCCATCAACAAAATCATGAAAATCAAGAAATATAACTTTCAAATGAACTGTGCAGACATCAGATTGCGCTTCATTCAGATTGTGCACACCAGACTGTGCACACTTTCAAGTGCGCAGGCTGACGTGGCAGAAGTCATCATTACCTGACAAAATCAAATCTTCTGACAACTGACAGCACAAAGAATGAGGAGACTGTTCGTTTATTGTGCCGCACAGTGCTCGAGGACAGCTGTACATGCAGCGCAATCTGCCAGCCTGTCTGTTGTGTGGTCCATTCTGGCGCAATCCAACTCAGCGCGGTCCACCCTAGCGCAATCCAAAGTCAGCGCAACTCATATGGCGCACTTTATTATGAAAACTGACAAAAGTACACGTGGCATTCATGCCATCAATAACTCACTACGTGGCAACCGTCTGCATACGATCATGCGCAATTCAATCAAGAGATGCCATGTGTCTAAGACAGTTGGCCCACGATCCAACAACTGTCTGCACAGTCTGATGATGCGCCATCCAATTCATGCGCAATCCAACTTGCGCCATCCAGAATAACTAAAAGTTAGTTATTTCCAGAACTCTATAAATAGAGTTTCAAGTCTTCATTCAAGGGGATCAGACATAAAGTTCAGAAATATCAGAGAGTTCAGGAGTTCTTGCCCAAGTGCTGCTGCATTCTTCCGAGGCTTTTGCCTTCAACTTCAACTTCCGAGGCTATCGTCTTCAAAGTTCACATCGTCCAAGGGATAAAGCAATCGTCTTCTAAATTGGATTCCTACAGTTGTACCTTTCCCAGAATTCTTGTAATCTTTACAAAGTTTGTATCAATAAAGTTTCGTACTTTTGTTTTTGTAAACATGGAGCACTTCTCTTGCCTCATGGAGATTGCCGAGCACAAGAGGGAGATAACCCCCATCTGTAGGCTGGTCAAGCCCACTATCTCTCACCTGATGTACGCCGATGATTTGTTGGTGTTTATCAAACCTACAATCTCAGGTATGCAGTGCTTGGCTAATATTTTGCAGGAGTTCGAAAAGGTCTCTGGGCTTAGGCTCAACAAACAGAAGAGCTCGATATTCCTCAACAGGACTTGTAGCGAGAAGGCTAGGTGGGCATCCATCCTGCAGGTGGAGGAAGCTTCCCTCCCGGTCAGATACCTGGGGGTCCCCTTGTCGATTACCTACGCTCGTCATTCCGACTGCTCCAGTTTAATCAAGATGGTGGAAGCCAGGCTCGATGGGTGGCAGGCCCAACTGTTGTCTTTTGGCGGCCGGGTAGAACTCGTTAGAGCCGTGATCAATGCGATCGTGTCCTACTGGTTACAAGTGGTGATCCTCCCCAAGAAGATGATTCAGAAGATAGAGAGGATGTGCGCTAGCTTCGTTTGGAGAGGCGGGGTTCAATCTATAGCGTGGAAGGACTTGTGTCGTCCCAGGAAGGAAGGAGAGGTCGGACTTCGATCTCTGAACACTATCAGGGAGATGGCTGCGCTGAAAATGGCTTAGAATTTGGTGGATGGGAAGTCCACTTGGTCTTCCTGGATGAACAGCAGGTATGTTAAGAAGGACAATTTTTGGTTGATGAAGAGTAACTCTAACTTCTCTGTTGGGTTTAAAAGCATCCTGCAACAGAGGCCAAGGTTGAAGTCCAGCATCCAAAGGGTTATCCATGATGGGGAAGGCACCAACCTGTGGCTAGACCCTTGGTTAGATCATAAAAGTATCTCTGAAATGGCCGAGCTTGATCTCCGTAGCAGCAGGATGAGAGCTGAAAATGTAAGCTCCCTGATTCACCAAGGCTCTTGGATAATTCAGCCAGGGTCGAGGTTAAGTCGTTGGGGCAGGAAGATTACAGGGATCCAGATTGAGGGAAGCCCTGGTCAGGACCATTGGAGGTGGGAGGGATCGGATAATGGGAATTTCGAACTGAAGAGCGCGTACGAGAGTTTCAGGGATAAAGGTCCCTTATCTAAATGGTCAAGATGCATTTGGATTAGAGAGGCTAGCCCCAAGTTTAGCTACTGTCTGTACAAGGCTACGCTAGGAAGGCTCCTTACCAGAGATAGGCTGTGCAGGTTTGGCTTTCAGCTTGATTTTTATTTATGTCCCCTCTGTAGCTTGGAGCAGGAATCCCATGCCCACATATTCTTCCAATGCGGTGTCAGTAGCAGGGTCTGGAACGAGCAGTGACGTGTGCTAGGCATGAGTTCGAAAATCACTAGGAGCATCGAGGAGGCTTTTGTAGACCTGGACATTCTTAAAGATACGAATAATCAGTGGTTCCTGAGGGCGAGGCTTCGCCTGTCTTGCGCGGTGTGGCACATCTGGCGAGAGAGGAACCGGTGAGTGTACGAGGCCGTCCAGACGTCGGTGGCTGGTTTGGTTCGGAGCATCGAGACGGACATTGCCATCATGGTCCCTAATTTGTAGGCTTTGTTGTGGCGTAGGAGAGTTTTTGGCTGTGTTGTAGCTTGTTTGATGGTGGAGGGTCCTGAGCATTTTGTAACCCTCACAACATTCTTTTATTCTTTATAAAGCTGTTACCTTACCCCAATATATATATATATATATATATATATATATATATATATATATATATATATATATATATATATATATATATAACTTGCTTTTCTCTCTACTCTCTCATTTTCTTTCCTTATTCCTTCCTTTTACATTCTTCTTCCCCTTTCATCCTCAAACCTAAAACTATAGGACTAGAGATTAAAAAGTAAGTTCTTAATTTTCTTGAAGGAAGAGTAGAAGGCTAGGAGCTTGCAACCCAAGGCAAGTACTTCTTGCTCAAAGTGGAGACACCATAATTTTTTTCGTCATATTTTAACCTTAGAAACTTATAAAATTTCTTGATAAAAATGTGTATCTTTGAATTGCCTCCAACTTTAATATTTGGTATTTTTGACTTTGGTGAATGATTTTGAGTATATCTAAGTCTTAAAATGCCACTTTTTCGAGTACTTAGTGGAATTGATCTCTCAAATGTGAGAATTTATGGAAATTAATTCTATCATGTTGTAGAGAATTCAATTTTATGTGATTTTGACCTTTGAAAGATTGAATTTTGACTTAAATTGAAGGTTTTATTGCTAAAATAAATTTCGAGAATTTTCATGTTTTTTTGACCTGATGTGTTCATGATGATGAACAGTGAGTTCGCATAGATTTGTCTATGCACATAGACTTTCTAGCGCATAGGCATTATAGCGCATTGACTTTCTAGCACATTGACTTTTTAGCGCAATTGTCTATGCACATAGACTTTCTAGCGCATAGGCATTATAGCGCATTGACTTTCTAGCACATTGACTTTTTAGCGCATAGAATTTCTAGTGCATAGACTTTTAGTGCATAGACTGTTTTATGCGCATAGAGGCCATTTTTGGTTGTTTTTGACTGTTTTGATTCCTTATCTTAATTTTGTGGTTTTGTATGTAATATTGAAGGTAAAAACTTATGTTTTTTTCCCAATTACCTGGATGATGATTGATGCTTGATGCGTTCGATAATAGAGTTGTAGGCTCAATTAGAGTACTTTATAGACTTCTACAGTGGGGACATTGACCGTATACCTGACCTATACGCTAGCAAAAAGTTACTTGACTGACTGATTGGCCGTATATCTTGACTACTTGTATCCGTGTTTATACTATTGTTATATTCCATACCGGGTGTGCTATCTGACCTATGCACTGAGGTGTTACTTATGAATTGAGGTGCGACATGATCCTACCTGTTAATTATATTATATTATATTCTTGATTTACTGCACGGACATTGTAGTTGGTCACTAGCTTTAGCGTGGTAAGGATGATTGATTGATTGTTGCATTTACGCACAAAATGAATCTAGATTGGGAACATAGGGACCAATATAGATCCTTATCTAGTGTACTCAT
The DNA here is from genome assembly GCA_029216955.1 of Iris pallida. Classification (NCBI taxonomy): domain Eukaryota; kingdom Viridiplantae; phylum Streptophyta; class Magnoliopsida; order Asparagales; family Iridaceae; genus Iris; species Iris pallida. The sequence goes on from JANAVB010000400.1 coordinate 5,717,180, forward strand.
ACTGAGGTTCGATATCTATAGGAGGATGATCGTGTGACCATAACATGAACTCTAGATAACTGTAGGGTTATAGATAACTAAAAGTTGTAACAACATTGGAAAGGAATGGGATCCCGTGATCGTGCATGCCGACCACCCCCAAATATTCGTCATGGAGTGCAAGTTGGCCAACACGGATACTGTATATCATCTGCACTCGTAGAGTGCAGTATCTGACCACTACTATATGACGAGCTAGTCTCTCCCTAAAGGAGAGCTGGAACCATTACTGGTATGCCTAGCACGGTAGCTTTACGAGGGACCGGTGCATCTTATTTCTTGCTTCTATATTATTTGGCTCAGCTAGCCCTGCTCGGACATAACACGCGAGTTTGAGGATCCTTATATATATATATATATATATATATATATATATATATATATATATATATATATATATATATATATATATATATATATATTGCATTATTAGGGTAATCCAAATATCATATAGCAAGTCGTAGGATTGGCTGGCCATTATTCAAACTGACTTGGTTGTGTATTGTTCCATCTGTTAGTGGTCTAGGGACATGGACTTTCGTAGTGTGGTTGACCAACCATTGTCCTTGTTTGGTTGTAGGGTTAGGCTATTGTACTATGATAGGCTATGGACCAAAGCTACGATACAGAGGTCTATATCGTGACCATAGTTAGGGGATGTATTTAATCTCGACGTGATATGATACCTCTTGTCCTTGTTTGATGTAGGGGTATCATATTGCCTCGATGATAGGATATACGCCTATAATTATGTCATATGTTTTACTTATGTATTATATTATTGGGTTTTTGGTTCTTTCACTTGTATTATATGACCCCAATTTTCGGTCAAATTAATTTGTAGCTACTTACTTATAGGGGCTGTTTGGATCGCGGAGAGTGCGCTGCAAGTGGCACTTTCACATGAAAGTGGTCGTCGAGTTTACCACTTGCAGCGTTTGGTTTGCCGCAGCAACCGAACGGTAAGTGTCAAATCGCGGTAGGTGGGCAGTAACTCTCCTTTGATTTTTGCTCATTTTCACTTCCCTCACAAAAGTGAGGGAGGTGGTATGAAAGTGGGGTGGTGGCGGTGGCGGGGAGCTGGAGTGGGGTGGTGGTGGCTCGTGGAGGCGGTGGTGGCGGTCTGAGGAGGAGGAGGCGGTGGTGGCGGCTCGTTCAGGCGGTGGTGGTGGTCTGAGGAGGAGGAGGCGGTGGTGGCGGCTCGTGGAGGAGGAGGAGGAGGAGGCGGTGGGAGGAGGCAGTGGTGGTGGCTCGTGGAGGCGGTGGTGGTGGCTCGTGGTGGTGGTGGTGGTGTTCTCAGGCGGCGGTGGTGGTCTGAGGAGGAGGAGGCGGTGGTGGCGGCTCGTGGAGGAGGAGGAGGAGGAGGAGGCGGTGGGAGGAGGCAGTGGTGGTGGCTCGTGCAGGCGGTGGTGGTGGCTCGTGGAGGTGGTGGTGGTGTTCTCAGGCGGCGGTGGTGGTCTGAGGAGGAGGAGGCGGTGGTGGCAGCTCGTGGAGGCGGTGGTGGTGGCTCGTGGAGGTGGTGGTGGTGTTCTGAGGAGGTGGTGGTGGTCTGAGGAGGAGGAGGATGAGGAGGCGGTGGGAGGAGGCAGTGGAGGTGGTGGAGGCGGTGGAGAGAGGAGGGCCTGGAGAAGGCGGTGGTGATGAGCAAAATGGGTTTCTTTTGGGAAAGAAGAGAGAGAGAGAGAGAGAGAGGATATATATTTGATTTGGGTTATTTTTGGATTAATTAATTTAGTTTATTTTATCTAATAAAAATAGCAAAATGGGTTATGTGTTTCTGATAAAAAAATATATATTGTATTTTTTTTTGGTTTAATTATGATAACTAATTTAATTATTGGGGGTAACCATACCTAGGTTTACCACATCTCCCAAAAAAACTTCCACTTTCTACTTACATAACTATCCAAACACCAAACCAATTTTTTTTCCACTTTCACCAGACAAAAAGTACTTTATCCAAACACATTTTGGAAAGTGCCACTTGCTGCAAGTCCACGAAAACTCAACTTGCTGCAAGTGCCACTTTCACACTTTTAAAGAGTTACATCTATCCAAACAGCCCCATATTGCAAATGGACCGCAACAGCCGACGACGCCAAACGAGGAACTGTCATCAACCCCCGCCGCCATTGTCTGCTAACGTTAATTGGCATGTCCAAGGACGACAAACTTTAGATTCGTTCTTAGAAGAAATTAAATGATGTCATTTACTCACTTATCTCTGAAATTGTCACCCACGTACGTAGTCTTTATCCACAGTTGAACACATCCAAATGAACTTTACAAACGACGTTGTCACTGTCTGCTAACGGTATCCTTTGTCATTGAGAGAGAGAGAGAGAGAGAGAGAGTGAGTGAGGAAGAAGAATTATTGTTTAGGGTTTTGGACTGCTCGGTGGGGAAGAAGGATATATGAATAGTTTATGGTATTAACTCATATAATATAAAAATACATAATATCTACCTGAAATACTTGAATACTTGGAACTACTTAGTTGCAAAAAACAAAACATTTAAATTTACGTATTGTTTTTGGCTTCACAACTCACATGTGACTTATCGAGTAATATTTAAGATATTTGATTTTGCTATTATAATACACTAGAAATTGTGCATGAACTATCATGTATCTTTTGTCTGTATTTTTTTTTCAAATGGATTCTATATTATTATTCACCCACCAAAACTTGGATGATGTTTACCATTCCGCTTAATGGTTGTCGCGTGTCAATCCAAAATTAATTTTAATTTAATTTATTTTACCTTATAATAATAAGAAAATCGGTATTCGTGGAAACAATTAAGTGGAGTGGTGAACAATGTTTTAAAAACCGTACTGGACCGGCCGGTTCAACCGGTTCAACCGTGAACCGGTCAATTTTCCGGTCCGGTTCAGTATTGACCCGGTTTGTTTAAAAGTTAATATTTTTGTAAAAAATTAATGGCCATAAGGAATTAATTTGAACCACTTAAGTTAACCCAGTGGTTGAACCACTGGTTGAACCAATTTGACCCGACCCAGTGCCTTGGCCGGATCAACCACCGGTCCGATTTTTAAAACATTGGTGGTGAACAACACCCAAGTTTTTGTAGGTGAACAAAAATGGACTCATCTTAAATGTATACTTGCATGACAAATCCATTTTGAAATAGTATAAAATATTTTAAAATAATTTATTTTGAGATGATGAACATTTATTTTACCTGGAAGTGTGTGTAATTATTATTGGTTACTAATTATGTTAGTGGGTAGGTATGTATTTTAAATATTTTTATCCCTATATATATATATATATATATATATATATATATATATATATATATATATATATATATATGCCAATGACCCCTAGCTAGTGGTATATATATATATATATATATATATATATATATATATATATATATATATATATATATATATATATATATATATATATTGAAAATGGTAATTGTGTCGAACGCTCCCATCGAAAATCGATCATCTGACCACTTGGACCGCATGTCTCATTACTACCACTAGAAAAAAAAAAAGAAAAAAAAGAAGAAGGTAATTGTGGCGAACGCTCCCACCAGGAATTGATCTCCTGACCACTCTGGCCGCATACATCTCTCTTGACAACTAGGCTAGAGGTCATTTGTGTTTATATATATACACACACTTTTGGAACATCGAAGTTTCACGGTGAAGCCTAGAAATGATTCAATTTTTTATATATAAGACCGATTGTTGTGCACTTGCTTTGTACGTGTATTTTATGTTAATTTGTTGCATAGTAATTCTTTTAAGATATCTTGTATAATAAGTTACTTATAATTATTTGGATTAAAAAATTTATATTTTAACAATTTTTATTGTATTATCTTTTTTATTTTTTCAAAAGTAAAATATTCGTAATGAAATGTTTTTTACATTTTCTTTTTGTGGGGGAATAAGATTTTTACAAATAATTTGTATTTATACTATTCTATTTTTATAAAATAAAAAAAATGATGGAAAGAAACATGATAACTGATATAAGTACCTAGTATGATAATGGATATATTAATGATGATAGTTAACATTAACTATGATTGTATTATAATTACCATATTATTTTAAATATATTTTTAAACTAATTAAATAATGTAAGGATAAAGATATTTTAGAACTTTTGAAAGTTTTACAGTAAAATCTTTCAATTTTTGATAGACAAAAAAAACATTTTTGTAACCTTCTTCGGATGTAAATTTACCAACCCCTTCCCCCGAAATAGGTCTTTGCCTTGTTGGAATTATATAATTGGACAAGGCTAATTATTTTTCACATCTCATTCTCTCGAATAGTATTTCACATGCTTTTAATATTGTTTCTTATCGCTGTCTCTATCGCCGTCATATTTGTAAATTTTACAATTTCATAAAAGTCCAAAAATTAGTCTAATATATTTTCCTTTGGGTCGTGTGGTGTCATGCATCAGATATCATGAATGATACGGTAAATTAGATTTTATTTTTCTCCTCTACAGATTTTTCAATCAAAATCTCTACTATATAAAAAAAGTTCCATACAACTTATATATATATATATATATATATATATATATATATATATATATATATATATAATTTTATTTTTTCAGCTCAGATCGTTGCCACTTTTTTGTCAAGTCAGGTTCATGGCTGAAAAAATAAAATTATATATATATATATATATATATATATATATATAATTTTATTTTATTTTATTTTTACTATATAATAAGGCTTCAAAACGGCTCAAAAGTGAGCCGTCTAAGCTGTCATTATATCACAGTCCATTTTATTTTAAAAAAATAAATTATGTAAACAAATGTTGAAAAAAGTTTAAAACTGTTATATATATTCAACATGGAGAATCGAAACTCAACCAAAAAAGAAAAATACCTCCCACCTTAACCACATGAGTTAGAAGAAATATGTGACTATAATTGAATAATGTTCTTATTATACATTATTATACGTGCAAAACACGTGCATTTACTAGTATATGTATAAGCCTAAAAGAAGGATAAAGCTAAACTTAAAGATTAGATTGAATAATAGTTATTAGAACCTTCGTACCTCCAAATTGTCCCTCCAAATTATCCTTTCTTATGTGACGATTGATGTTACATGCTACATAATATTATGTATCATATTACATGACAGATGATATGACAAATTTTAACTAAAAAATTAATTATCCAATTTATTTCATGTTAATGTTAATGTTAATATTAATGTTAATATTAATATTAATATTAATGTTAAGTTAATATTTTTTAAATATTAATGTTAATATTAATATTAATATTAATATTAATTTTAATCTAATTTTAATGTTAATTTTATTTATAAAATTTATTATATCAGCTGCCACATCAACATGCTACGTCAGTTGCTATATAGGAGGGATAATTTGAAAGGATAATTTGAAAGGACAAATAATATTATTCTTTGGAAAACATTGTGGGATGGAGAATAGCAAGCGCTCAACATGAGTTTTAAAAAGATTATTGTTAGTCCAAATTCAACTCTACTGCAGCAATTGACACTATTTCGGAGGTCCAAATCCACTATAATCCACTACATATGATTATTATTGGAGAATGTACTAGTGGTGAGCGTCGGTATAATCGATCGGTATTTGGTCGATTTTTTTGATATTTTTTAAATCGGTATTTGAAATATCAATACCAATATCGTACCATTTAGAATCGGTTTTTCGGCTTCGGTTAAATCGGTATTCGGTCGATTTTTGTTCGGTATCGATATTTTACCAATTAATATTTGATCAATTAACACACTTAATACTGTAGAACCTCTTAACCTATAATATATTTTTTTTTACTTTTTTAGAAACATTAATTTTAAAACTAAGCCTCTACCAACCAAACAAGTAATCAAAATTATTAGAACAATAAGTAATAAGTCGCAAACACCTAAAAATGAGCTTAAAATATCAAACGCGGTCATTAAGTTTAATCTTTAGTATAAGTTTAAGTAACCAAAATTCTATGAGAACACAAAAACATAAGCTCAAAAGATCAAAAATTCAATTCTTAGCATTCTTAACATAAATTCAAGTCCACTAAAATCCATTCCAAGTTCCAGGAAACCAACCAAAACAAAGATAAAAATAAAAATGGGTAGTGTAAAATTAATCATGAACAACATTAAAAATGTGTGTGTGTGTGTGTGTCTCTCTCTCTCTCTCTCTCTCTCTCTCTCTCTCTCTCTCTCTATATATATATATATATATATATATATATATATATATATATATATAAAAAAAAAAATATATATATATATATATATATATATATATATATATATATATATATGAGGTGCCACCTTATGAAGGGTGTCTACTTGTCATCCCCCACATGCTATCATCATGCACCCATGTGCTTGATGATAGCATGGAGGGGTGACAAGTAGACACCCCCCGTGAGGTGGCACCCTACCTCCCTTATTCTCTCTCTCTCTCTCTCTTTATATATATGTGTGTGTGTGTATGCGCGCGCGTGCGCGCGTGCGTGCGTGTGTGTGTGTGTATATATATATATATATATATATATATATATATATATATATATATATCGGTTCGGTTCATTATTTTCGGTATGATATTACACACAAACCGTTATCATTACTATTATACCGTAATTTAGTCGGTTCGACAATTTGGTATCGGTACATAATTTCGGTTCGATTTTTCGTAATATTTTTAATCGGTATTCGGTCGATTTTTCGATATCGGTCGGTATTTGCTCACCCCTAGAATGTACCTTTTTTTTTCTGGTTGAATTGAAATGATGAAAGATTGTTCATTCTTTTCATAAATATAACCAATATATAGTAATTTATTTTGACGAATATCATCCAATAAGATTTTTGAAGTGATCATAGTAAGGGTAAACATTATTGAATTTTGGACCGAAAAGCAAATCTAACTGACCAAATAAGAGATTCGATTATGCTTGGAAAAAAATTCAGTTCGGTTTCGATTTTAAAAATACCAAAATTTTGTTGTATTGTAGCTCGTTAAACCTAACCGATCGAATAAGAAATTCGGTTCGGTTTGAAAAAAATTCGGTTCGATTTCGGTTTTGAGAATATTAAAATTTTGTTGTATTGTATCTCGCTTCCCGTTGAGCACTCAAGAGTGGTGACAATGGTGTTGGTAATTTAGTCTCACATCAAGTAGGAGTAGGATCGTGAGGTGGCCCAACTCCGGTTCGGTTTACACCATGTTCCCAACGAATTTCTTATTTATGCAATTACGTAAATACTTTTAATTTTATACATATTTTGTGATTAAAAATATGTATATTTTGAAATAACAAATCTTATGTGTATGTTATAAAGTCCAACTTTAATAATTTAACAACTAGTCCAATTTTGAGTGCAATTTTGAAATACAACAAATGTATGTATAAAAATTATAATTTTTAATATAATTTAACCATGATCTCAACTTTGGATCCGATCCATTAAATAATAAAAATATTTCAACGGAACAAACCAAATAAATCAAATAAACCGAATTAATTATTCGTTCTGTTCGATTTGGTTTTGGCTAATTTTAATTTGGTTTTGATTTCTGAATTTTTTAGAGTTTCCATTTATTCTGTTTTGACTAAACTATTTAGATTCAGTTCTCACCCCTATAATATAGTGTCCATTCTGAATTGCGAGTCCTTCTTACTTAAGGAAGATATAGAACAAAAAAAACTTATGCGTTTCTTTTCAAGAGAGAGAGAGAGAGAAAGTAAAAAATAAAAAATAAAAAAAATAATAATAATAGATGTCTGGATGATATACACGAGATTTTGTACACATTGTATTACATACTTTTTGAATCCACTGCTCCAAACTTCTACTATTATTACAATCACTATTATAAATAGAAGAAATACAATGTTTCCGTGGTTCGATACACTAATTTTTCGTTATCCAACCATTAGGGCTGCAAATGAGCCAAGCTGTTCACAAGTTGCTCGTAGCTCGGCTCGATAAAAGCCCATTTGTGCTCGGTTTGTTTAGTAAACAAGCTGAGTCCAACTTCATTTTCGAGCTTGTTTAATAAACGAGCCAAGCTCAAGTCTCGAAGCTCGGCTCGTTTGAGCTCACAAGTTGGCTCGATTATAAGCTTGTCAGCTGGTTCGTTTAGAATATCGTTTAGGAGCTTGTTTAGAAACTAGTATGTTCTTCTTTTTTTTGTAAGAATCGTTTGTTCTTTGTTGAATCATATATATGTTTGTATGACAATATGATTGTGTGCATTATATATTTATATGTTCTTAATAATTAAAATTAAAATTAAAAAAACTTTTTTAATTAAATTTTTATAAATATATTGTTAATTTTACAGGTTTGAATTTGGCTTGAAATCGAGCTCGTTAAGCTTGAAATCGCTTAATGAGCTTGAAATCAAATTTAACGAGCTCCATTTTAAACTTATCGAGCTTGTTTATCAAGATTGAATCAAGCTTGCATATCAAGCCATGCTCGAACTCAAACTAAGCCATGCTCAAGCTTAATATAAACAAGCTCGAGCCAAGTTCAAGCTCTAAAATAAAAAACTTATCAAGTTTGAGCTGGAACTCGATTAATTCTAGTCAAACCAATCTCAAACTTACAAAAACTTGGTTCAACTTGACTTGTTTGTTGCAGCACTCGAGCCAGAGAGAAGGTTAAAGTTGCAAAGTATATATGTTACTGATACTTTTGTACTTTGTTCTCCTCCAGGCTCCAGCTAATATTTCGGTTGAAGCAAAGGACAAGGACACCCACGCTCTTCATCCAATCCAACCAGAAAATAAGTTGAACGTGATCAAGAAAAAAGTAGAACAAAATGGAAAGAAGGCTCTGATCCAAAGTGAGAGAGCATGCAACATAACATGTGGGGGGATCACATTGTTTCTGCAGCAGCAGCAAGCCAGCAACAAAACAAAGATGATCACAAGGACCCTCACCTTCATCATGCACGAAGATTGGTACGTGTAAATTTACATCCTTTTTTAGCAGACATTTTTTTTACATTTTTGCATGCCCAACACGTGTACAATATATATTTTTTATTACAATTCACACACACCTGCTTTTAAGGTTGGGAATTCGAATCCTGTCAGTTACTTTTGATTGTCCCTCCAAATCGTCCCTCCTTTCGTGACAGTTGACGTGACATATTGATGTGGCAGCTGATATGACAAATTTTAAAATTAAAATTAACATTAACATTAAAATTAATATAACGTTAACGTTAACAATAACAATATATTACTAATATAAATATTAATATTAATATTAATTAATATTATTATTAACACTAATATTAAATTAACATGAAAATTTTTGGGTAATTAACTTTTTGGGTTAAAATTTGCCATGTGATCAGCCATTTCAGATGACACATAATATTATTTAACATGCCATGTCAACTGACACATAAGGAGGGATCAGGGGCGGAGGGACATTAATGCTGCACTGGGCTAGTGCAAACCCAAAAGAATGAGCAATTTTTTTTAATACTAGGTAGCCGGGTGCAAGCAACTGAACCCACCCAGTACTCAACTGAGCAGCTTCGACACAGTCCTTATCTTCTATATGAGTCTCAGTTTATAGCTTTGACACAGTCTCTATCTTCTATATGAAATCAAGTCTCACTTTATATAGTTATCTAGTTGAAGCCTTGCAAATGGACTTGGATAGATTTATCGAAAATGATATTTTGTCCGCAGTTTGTAATCGCGAACATGACCGCCGGCCGACGTGACGGCTACCTATTAGCCCCCTGCTATCTCCGGGTCCCACCTGGACCGGGGGCCAATGGTCGGCCGTCACGTCGGCCGGCGGTCACGTTCGCGGTTACAAACTGCGGACAATGTAGCAGTGTCGTAGATTTATAGGTACTATGTTCTACAAGCTGATCTTATATATCTTTCTAGGTTGCTTGGTTGTTCAAGAAAGCTACTCAGTTGTAACCTGAGGATACATATGCTCATACCTCATTTGGTGCATAACAACTTGGAGTGCAAGAGTTCTTTTTACTCATGGTTGTCTTTCCATCTCATATTCTTGCTTCCTAGTATTTTTTTTAAATGCGTAGTATATCTTTGGAACAGATGGAAGCAATTATATTTGGTGGAAAATTATCAATAAGTAAATATTACCAAAATTTAGGCATAAATTTACAAAGAAATTTTTGTCGAAACAACGAATTTACAAAGGAAACTATGTCGAATTTTTGGCATAAAATTTTAGAATCTTATAGTAACTATTAGCTAGCCCACCATGTTCCAAAATCCTGGCTCCGTCCCTTGGAGGGATGATTTGGAGGGACAATTTAGATGTACGAATAGTATTACTCATTAGATATACATGTTTTTATCTAAAATCCTGGAGGAACTCATGAGTTTCTAATTTTTAAAATTCGTCTATAAAGAACCGTTGGATTACATGCATCTTATTTCTTAACTTTTTTTTAAAGACCTAAATTGGAAATGTTAAAGATCTAAATATAAACTTTTATCCATGTGTCATCATCATATTGGAAGTTTATACGTGTAGTGTGTTTATCAACCAATTAGAAAATGTAGCATGGAAGTTTCACTAACACATGATCATTTACAAATAATCTCGTGTTGTGGCATGTGGAAGCTAGAAGAAAAAAAAATTATTGATTTTTTCACACACAATACTAGAATACAAAATTCATATGATAGCCACACATCTAAACTATTAATTCTCGATCTTAAGTTATCAGTGTACTTAAAGTCATTGTCATTAAAGTTGCTGGGACAACGTAAAAACTCTAAAGTTATAGCTTACTACTAACTTTCACGCACGTTAAACAAAAAAAAGAAGAAAACCTACATTATAATTAAAATATACAAATTTAAATTATGTTAAAATATTTAAATATAATTTGAATATATTTTAGTTATAATTTATTATAAATATATTTTTAAATTTTGAATATATGTTTAGTTAAATAATAGGCTTAATTGCACTTTGCTACCCTCAACTATTCCGGCTTTTCAACTTGATACCCTAAACTTTTTTTTGTAACAAGTTGATACCTCAACTATTATTTTTTCTCAACTTGATACCTAATTTTTCAAAAAATCCCAAAATGTCCTTATCCCTTCCCTCTTCCTTTCTCCCCTCCCCCACTCCGGCCACCCCCACCCTCCCGCTCCGCCTCCCCTCCGGCCACCCCCCTCTCCCACGTCCGGCCAACCCCCCCCCCTTCCGCTTACGGCGCCACCGCCGCGGCGGCGGCTGCGGCTGCTACTGCTGCGGCGGTTGCTACTGCGGCTGCTGCTGCGGCGGCTGCTGCTGCTGCGGCGGCGGCTGCTGCTGCCGCGGTGGCCGGCGGCGGTGGGGGTAGGGGGGGTTGGCCGGACGCGGGAGAGGGGGGTGGCCGGAGGGGAGGCGGAGCGGGAGGGAGGGGGTAGCCGGAGTGGGGGAGGGTGGGTAATTTTAAGGTTTGAGCAGGGGTATTTTCGTCCCAAATTTTTTTTGGGTATCAACTTGTTACAAAAAAAAAAATTTAAGGTATCAAGTTGAAAAAGCGGAATAGTTGAGGGCAGCAAAGTGCAATTAAGCCTAAATAATATCATGTAGTCAGTTTAAATATAATTTAAATTCTAAATATTTTAATATTTATGCATATTTATGAGTTAAGAGAATTTTAGGTTTTAATTTTATTATAAACCTCGTGAGAAAATAACTACGGTTACGGGACTTAATTTTTTTTAAATTTTTAAAACGAAATGATTGATAAAAAATACGGCTTAGACAACTGGGTCTTGAGCCATTTTGAAGCCCTCTTATATTAATAGAGATAACAAGCGTTAAAAATTAATATTCATATTATGTTAATAATTTATTATATTTAAGGTAATAAGCTAAAATTTATCATAATTTATTATATTTAAGTTAATATTCATACGAGGGATATGCTACATAGTGAATAATTTCTCTCTCCATGAAATTGCAATAATATTGACACGGAAGCTTTGGGGGGCGCTTTAACCGTCAAGTTCGCGCCACCTCCTGCCGACATTCACAGATGATGGTCTGGTTGGCCCGTTGTTTACTCGATGGCATTCTCGTTAATTCCGACGTGCGGATAATGGTGAGCAAATAATTTAGGTTCACACTTTTCTTTCCCCTAATAAACCCTCATTGTTTCTGCAATTTATAATAAAAATATTTAATCAAAGAGACACTATTAATTAGTATACTTTCTTTCCATCTTAGTAATAAAAAAAATTACATCTTTGTCGGTATAAATCTCGTTTAATGGACATAAATAACATAGTTTGACGAGGAGTCAAAAATAAATGGAGAGGTCGCAGGCTTCGTTGGAATTGGTAAATGGCTGCTGAACCGTGAGGGTGACTCCCATAAATGGAGAGAAAACTTTCTTATAGCTAGAAGAGCACTGGAAAATTAACACCCTGGTGCTCTATCTGGTGTGTTCGTGTGCAAGCTATAAGATGGTTTCGATGCTGGCCACATCCCTATATGGTAACCGCGGGGAGGGGATAGTGAGTCAATCTTGATACTATACCTATATCCTTTTTCGTGAGTTGTCAAGCAAGCAAATCCCGCCTTTACTTGAACAATGGGGCCATACATAAGTCCTTTCTCGACCCTTCGGGTGGAGTGAAATTGGAAATCCCGACTTTGGTCGCTCAGCCCTAACTTCCAAATCTTAGACTTGTAACGGACTCCGTCCATGCTCAGTAACACCTGTTGTTGGGTCTGTGCTCATAAGGTGGCCCATGACCGAAAGACTGGTGGCATATTCGAGAGAGAATGTGTCTATCTCTTCAAGTTCGCCATGGATGATGATGCGGAGCGGGTGCTTGATGGAGGACCATGTATTTTTCATGACAAACTTGTCATTATACGACGGTGGGACACCTCCATGAGCTTTGAAAATGACATATTATCCAACTTTCCTATTTGGTTACGTCTCCCGTGGCTCTCTCGTTCTTTGGTACAAGATAATTAGAATAAAGTTGACAAGTATTATTGGTACCCCGCTGCGAAAAGGATGAGCCTACTACACATCGACAAAGGCTCGGATATGTTAGAGCATTTGTTGAAGTAGAGGCAGATGCACAATTGCCTAGGATAGTGCACAAGTGTAGAACTTTGAATACTCTATCGAGGCGTGCCTCAATGCACGAGACGGAGGACAATAAACACTAAGTCGTAGAACATCGAAGGATTATGTCGAGGTGTGCATCAAGTGCACGAGCCATAGAACATTGAACACTAAGTCATAGAACATTGAAATACTGTAGCGAGGCGTACATCAAATGCATGGGTCGAAAAAATATTGAATAACTGTATCGAAGCGTGCGTATGTGCACGAGACTTGTGAATTATGGTTTCATACATGAAGTGGCGCCAGTTGTGGCACAGCGCAGCGGAATTGTCGTAACATCGAAAAGTATATCTCGTACGCGAAGTGAGCAGTTGTGGAACAAATGCTACGGAACTGCTAATATACAAATGGTAGGTTTCAGCGAAGTGAAACCGTTGGATGTGGCATGTTGCCTCGGAAATGTTGGTGGCCTATGGGTCGTTCATTGGAACATCGAGCTGGGACATGGTGCCAATGGAATATGAGATGTTCGAGGAATGGAAAGGTGAGTCGATATGATTTTGAGTTTTTGACTCAGACTAAGCTTATGTTTTTATAGTTTCTTAATTGTTCACGCGTAGTGCATGGTCATGGACTTGGATAACCTGTGCACGGATTTTTTGCCATTCGAACGAGATCATCGAGGCACCGGGACCGTACGACCTAAGATAAAATTGAGATGGATATTGTGGAACATTTTATTCAGAAGGCTTGCGATCTACTATTGAAAATGGCAACACCATAAATACCGATAATTCGAGGACCTTTGGTAGTTGGACTAGGAACCCTTAAATTGAGTGATTGCCCTCTTACCATTGAGATATATATACAGTCCAGCATGGCTCAGAATGCTAGCGACCTTCATATAGATAAGGGCGCACACCAATGAATGTCTGATACGAGGGCGACACATTTTCGTCTTGTATCAGTGCGATGGTGAGAGTATCGGTTATGGAAAAAGGTCACAATCAGGTGACTTGCTTCGTATAATCGTATTGTATCATTGTGTTGTTTAGAGATAGTTTATAACATGCTTTCCTGCTACCAATATAATATACTTATTGTCTTCTTTTGATATCGAATATAACATGCGTACATGTTTGCCATAAAACTGATCCTAATGCAAAATAGAAAGATCACCAAGTAAACTGCATGTTTCACATCATTACTAGTACGATATATGTACTGATACCCCAACCCTCCGATACTGAAGTGACTTGGACGTGCTGAGGCGCCAGGGCTCGGATTTGCAACATGATGCTCGACCGAGGATGTTGCATGAATATAGAAGACATGATGTATGGAACGTCGAGATCCTTTGTGAGCTAGAGAGATCATGAGTATTGTAGCTAATTTGGCATATTCATTTGGGCTATTAAGAGCCTTTTTAATCCACTGCTTTATCAATAAAGAGAATTATTTCGTATACAGTGTAACTTCAATATAACTTCTTCTTTTTCATTGCAATATTGTTAATTGAGATAAGCATAAATGATTTAATCCTCTTCGCCTTGACGAGTGCAACTCTAGACTTGTACGACAACACGTCTAAGCGAGGACGATCAATTCGGCAGAAATCGACGCGAGGACGAACTATTATGCAGGTTGGGTAGTGCCCCGAAATTCGTGATACGTATTTTATACGTATTCGTATTTCTGACCCGTATTTCTCATTTTTCTTTGATTAGTTAGTTGTGGTTTATTTTCATATTTAGCATTGTGGTTTAATTGTCCTTTATCGTTCATGGATTAATTCTGGTTAGTGGAGCTTGGTTTTATTTGGATAGGAGAAGGATTGGGTTTGGTTTAGTTTGGTTTTAATTGTGATGGAACACCTTAGCCTAACCTCCACCCTACAACCACCACCATCCCCATTTATTTAACCCAACTTCCTTCTCTCTCCTCATTACTTTTCTTCTTCCTCCATTAACTTCCTCACCTACCAGGAAGGTCTAGGCAAGTGCATCTTGCTTCATGGAGGAACCCAAATTTTATTGTTCCATTCTCTTCTTTGCAGCATTCTAACATTCTTTAGTACTTGGCATTTTCAATTTCTATAACTACATTCTTGTAGATCTAAGTTTATCTTATTTTCGGATTTCTTAGATTTTGATCTATGTAACATTATTATTTCCAAGTTTTTATGGTTTCATGTTGTAGAGTATTTCATTCTGCCCCATTTTGACCAATGGAAGTTCAGATTTGGACTTGGGATGAGGGTTTTATGGAGCTTGGAAGCTTAGCTTCATGGTGTTCTTCTTCTCGAAAATTTGGAGAAGAAGAACAGTGCTTGACTTGACCGCATGACTAGTTCATGCAGCAAGTGTTATCCAGCCGCATGCACCATTCGAAGCCGCATACGCCTGAGTCATTCTCTGGCCGCATGAGCCTCCAGTCTACTCTGGCCGCATGGGGTCCAACTTATTTCTGAGCCGCATGAGGGCTCATCCTCTTCAGCCGCATGAGACCTGTCCACCGCTGGCCGCATATACTCCACTGCCCCGCCAGCCGCATGAGCTGTTCCCGTTCCGAGCCGCATGGGCTCTTAATTTCCCTGACCCGCATAAATTTCTTTCTCTAGCCGCATGAACTTTTTGAACTCATCATGACCGCATGCCCCCACCCTTCCCTGGCCGCATGGAACTTAATCCCGCCAGCCGTATGAAGCTTACTTCCCTTTGGCCGCATGATACTCCGCTGCATGACCCTGAACTCCCCTAAGCCGCATGCATTTCCTTAGACCCGAGTCCCCTCTAGCCGCATGGGCTGCTCCCTCCTCGGCCGCATGAGATCATTCTTGGCCGCCTATGCTCGAGCCGCATGGCTCTTTCCTTAGCTTGTATTTTATTATTTAATGGTCGTTATTAACTCGTACTTGTAACGCCCTGTGTAACTTGAGTTCCTATAGCGTACACCTTACACTATTGTATATTTTTATGCCCATTTTATATCCTTACGTCTTTTGTCCCAAACTTGATAATCCCGATTTGATTGACATGATTGAAAAGACAATTGTACCTGGCATGGTGTGACCAAGAACTGACATGCTTGATAGTGGCCCGCCGTGGTGCACTCCTGACATGATAACTTGACATGATAACTTGACCTGCTATACATGACACGACAGTGACTCGTACTGGTGTACTCTTGACAAGTACCCTGACAATGCTTGATAGTGGTCCGTCGTGGCGCACTCTTGATAAGTAATAATGATAATGATAGTGGCCCGTCGTGGCGCACTCTTGACAAATCAATTCATTGGCATGGACACCGTGGATGATTGTGCTTGTATAAACTACTAGTCCGGTTGTGTCTTGTATCATGTCTAGGGCATGATCCCTGAGTACCACGGTCAGGAATTCATACTGAATCTGGCTAGGTTAATGACTAGATTGATCAAATAGTTCATGGAGAATTTCTCAGTTACCTGTTGCCCCTTTGGTCCCGGCCTTATATATATACATGGGATTTATTGCTATTCGTCGAGATGAGCGCACTTCCAGCCCGCCGTCGATGTGGTACCTTAGGACATATGTATCTTACTACAGTGTGTCTGCTATATCATGTTATCTTTTTCTTTTCTTGCTGGGATCACTCAGGTAGTAACAAACAGGTAACCGGACTTGGAATTCTCATTGCATCTTGCTAGTAACTAGGCTTGTGATAACCCTAGTTAGCTAAAGTATCAAGCCGTACTTTTTGTTTGGCCGTGATTGATTGGATGGAGTGATTATTTACATGGCCAAATTTCTTATATTATTTTGCCGATAAATGGTGGGAGAATCCAAGTTCCGTTCAGACGAAGGGTTACAACCCCGGTCCTTGTCTGATTTACGGGTTGTAACCTGGTTATCTGAATAGTCCCATGGTTATCTCGTTGTATATCACCTGTTATATTTTTCCTTAATTTATGTCTTTATTACCTTATTATTATTGTGCTAATTGCTGGTTTTAGTTCCTAAGTGAAGCCTCCTTTGTGGCACTTGCTCGTTCTGGGGTCTGACCCAGCTGGTTTTGTATGGCCAGATACCGGAGCAGCAGCAAAGGATCTACCTGCTTTCCAGTTCGATGGTGACCGCCAGGCGTAACCAGGGCAACGAGTGGGTTTCTTTTTGTTCTTCCACTGCAATTGTACATTATTTTTTTGGGGCGTTTAGCCGCCGAACAAGTGTTAGCTCGTGTACATTTTTACTTACTGTCTGCCTACGGGCTGTAACATGATTGGCAACCTAGGGTTGATCATGTATGACTAAACTCTTGCTAGTCCTCACATTTTGTAACGACTAGCTTCATGATCAGCCGAATATGTAATATTTGGGACGCCTTACTATTGTATATTTGGTGATCTTACATCTTGTAACGTTTACTTACTTGCTTGTGATTGAGACACTAGGCTTGTTCTTGACCATAAGAGACTGATGGCTTGTAGATAAACTCTCATATATCTAGACAGCCGTGACCGTATAGTGGAGTGGATTCCCATTTCATTATACGTAGCTAGCTATGTCTGTAATGCCTGTGGTTCGTATTACGTAATTTCCTGGCTTAGCATTTTCTCCCTGGCTTGGTTTATTTTCTTGGGCTGGTTCGGCTTGGCTTGGTTTTGCTTTGGTTCATGATGAACCCAAGTGAACCCCCTACCTACCACCACCTTGATATTTATTACCCATTCTTCTTTCTCTCTCTTCATTTATCATCTTCTTCTTCCTCATTTACTTCCTTACCTACCAGAGAGAGAGAGAGGAAGTGAGCTCTAGGCAAGTGCAACTTGCTTCATGGAGGAACTCCAATTTTATTATTTCATTCTCTTCCTTACAGCATTTTAACTTACTTTAGAACTTGGCATTTTTACTTTCCATGGGTAGATTCTTGTAGATCTATATTTACTTCATTTTTGGATTTTTTGGGTTTTGATCTACTTAATCTGGTTATTTTCGAGTTTGGATGGTTCCATGTTGTAGAGAATTTCGTTCTACCCCATTTTGACCTATAGAAGTTCGAATTTGGACTTCGGATGAAGATTTTATGGAGCTTGGAAGCTTGGGTTCATGGTGTTCTTCTTCTCTGAAATTTGGGAAAGAAGAACAGTGCTTGACTTGACCGCATGGCAATTCATGCGGCAAGTGATTCAGCCGCATGACACTTTCAGCCGCATGGGCTGAGTCTCATTCTTAAACCGCATGAGGCCCTGGCGTCCTAGCCGCATAAGTCTGCCTTCATCCTTGGCCGCATGGATACGAATTCATCCTGACCGCATAAGTCCTCCGTTCCTGCTTGCCGCATGGGGTCCCACTTGCCTTCAGCCGCATATGCGCCTATCTCCTTGAACCGCATGAACTCTAGTACTTGCGGACCGCATAGGCTTGGTTCCCCGCTAACCGCATGTGCCCCTACCCCGCCAGCCGCATGAGTCCAATTCATCCCGGCCGCATGGAGCCTTCCTTCCTGCTTGCCGCATGGGAGCTAGTCCTACTCCCAGCCGCATAGGTTCCTGCCCTCCAGCCGCATGCGCACCCGTTTCCCGCCAGCCGCATGAACCCCAATCTCAACACTTCCCAGCAGCATGGACTCGAACTCCTTCTTAGCCGCATGGGCTGTTCTCACCCAGCCGCATGAGATCATTCCTGGCCGCATATGACCTAGCCGCATGGCTCTCCTATAGCCCTGGATGTTGATATTTTATTAGATATTTAACGTCCATTTTATATCCTTACGCCTTTTGTCATGAACTTGATAATCATGAATTTATTTGATATATTTGGAATTGATAATTGAGCATGACCTGTCAGTGACCCGTAGTGGTGCACTCCTGACATGACTAACCTGACATGACCTGATACTGGCCCGTCGTGGCGCACTCCTGATCAGTACACTTGACATGAAAACCTGACATGATATATCTTGATAAGCTGTTGCGACGGCTACCTGACATGACATGACCTGTATAATTAATTCCTGGACACCGTGGGCGATTGTGCTTGTATAAATAATCCAGTCCTGTCTTGCATCATGTCTAGGAGGGGACTCATGAGTACCACGGTCAGGAGTACCTACTAAAATGGACTAAGGCTAGTAACTAGATTAATACAATACTCATGAAGAGATCTCCCAGCTACAGGCAATCCCGTTACCTGGGCGCGCTTAGGATCTGTAGCCTGCCGTCGAGTAGGGCACATTTCCAGCACACTGTCATGTGTTGCACCCTTCAAGCTACCTAAGGGTACATGCATTTCCTGGACGATGTACCCACCTGTATTCAACCCCTAATTTCGACCTGGGTAACCTGGATGGTCTGCAGGGCTTGTGGCTGTGGAGTAATCTCACTGCATCTTGTTAGTAACTAGGCCTGTGATAACCCTAGTTAGTTAAAGTATCAAGCCGTAATTCTTGCTTGGCCGTGAAATGATTGGATGGAGTCTAACCAGTCTAGTCTTGTCCTGCTCCAGATTGCTATATGACCTGAATGCCTGTATTTATTTTACCGATAAATGGTGAGAATTCCAAGTTCTGTTCAGACGAAGGGTTACAACCCCGGTCCTTGTTTGGTTTACGGGTTGTAACCTGGTTATCTGAATAGTTCCATGGTTATCTCGTCGTATATCATCCTGATGTATTTTCTTTATTTCCAGTTTTTACCTTATTTATACTCTTGTGATGATTGCTGGTTTTAGTTCCTAAGTGAAGCTTCCTTTGTGGCACTTGCTCTTTCTGGGATCTGACCCAGCTGGTTTTGTATGGCCAGATTTTGGAGCAGCTCCAGAGGATCTACCGGCCTTCCAGCCAGATGGTGACCACTAGACGGAACCCTGGCAACGAGTGGGTTTATTTTTGATCTCCCACTTATTGTAAAAATATTCTTTTGAGGCGTTTAGCCGACGAGCACCTGTTTAGCTCGGTTGCACTTTACTTACTGTCTGCCTACGAGCTGTAACATGATTAACAGATCCTAGGGTTGATCATGTATGACTAAACTCTTGCTAGTCCTAACATTTTGTAACGACTAGCTTCATGATCAGCTGAATATGTAATATTTGGGACGCCTTACTATTGTATATTTAATGATCATACATCTTGTAACTTTTACTTACTTGCTTGTGATTGAGACACTAGGCTTGTTCATGACCATAGGAGACTGTTGGCTTGTAGATAAACCCTCATGTATCTAGACAGCCGTGACCGTATAGGAGATGGATTCCATTTCATATACGTAGTTGGCTATGTCTGCCCCCGCTCTCCAGTATTCTGGTTCTGGGGCGTGACAATGTCTGCCCCCTCTCTCCAGTGTTCTGGTTCTGGGACATGACAGGTTGGGACGTGACAGGTTAGGTCGAACTATATGGCACGTCTTATCCATATGATTGATTAAGACTTTTGATAAGAAAAGAAAGTTTGAATTTGCTAAGTTTTATCGATTTGAATTTTCACCAATGGACTTGATGATCAACTTGAGAACAATTTGAAGGGGATTGGTGGGTTTGCTAAAGAATTGTTGAACGAATGAAGTAATGAATCCTATACATGGCTCTAGTTTTATCTGTTGCACTTGCAACTGTTGAAAGAATATTTTCGACAATGAAGATTATTAAGAATGCACTTGGTAACATAATGGACGATAAATTTATGATCGATTGCTTGATAACATATATTGATCAAGATTTTTTTTTTACAAAAATTAAAAAAGAGAATATCTTGCAATATTTTAAAAATATGTAGCCTCCTAGGAAGTGTTGTAAAAAATTATTGTCGGTTATAATGTAAATACAACTATTACAATATATATTTTCATCAAAACATTTTGTGACTAATTTGTGGTATTTTTTTCTTTACATTTTGCAATTTTTTAGGTAAAATTTTTTGTAGTAGATTTAGATCCCGCTATATACAAATTTAGTAGTTGATGACTTTTCGGAAGAATGAAGCATCCCATCTCATAATATAACAGGTGAACGTAGTGTGCAAACAATTTGAAGCTCAGTGACTTAAATGTAAAAAGTCCCTCTCTATAAATACCCCTATATTTACTCAATGTACCCCATGGAGCACAGTAAGCTCACAGCACACTTCGCGAGAAGGATGACATTCCGCTCCTTCCTCCTCTCCCTGTTTCTTCTTCTCCTCGGGCTCCGGTGCTCCGCCGGGGACGGTGCGGTCACCGCCGGCGATACCGTCACTCCGACCCTGGCCGGGACGTACGCCGGCAACCTGAGCCGGGGCGCATTCCCGAAGGGGTTCACCTTCGGGGTGGCGGCGTCGGCTTATCAAGTGGAGGGGGAGGCGCGCAAGGGCGGGCGTGGGCCCAGCATCTGGGACGTCTACGTCCGCATCCCCGGTAAATCTCAGCCGTCCATTTGTTCATTGCAAGTATTTTTTTTTTTTTTGGTAAGCTTTTGAAATTTGTATATTTTGGATTGGAACAGGAAATATTGCCAATAATGCGACTGCGGATAGGACAGTGGACGAGTACCATCATTACAAGGTATTGCTATCAAAATTGTAATAATTTTACTGTTTGCCGAATCGAGAGGGGACTGTGCTTAGTAGATTGTGTTGACATGACGGTTAGTACTATCAGAAAGTGGTGGAGCGAATGAAAAATCGTCACGTCATTCAATTGTCACGTCAGTACAGCCTGTCGTGTGCAGTATTCCTCATCATTTTCTCATATTTCTATTAATGTTCTCTATACTGTGATAGATGCACTCTCAACTTTCTGTTAATATACCCTTTAAAAAAGGCTCAACGTTCCAAAATTGGTGTATATATGGATATTATTATTTATTTTCTTTGACTTGCATATGAAAATGCTGATTCTGGAGTGTTCAGTTATAATTCGTGAATCATGCATATCTTGAGAATTTAAAAAGTTATTTTGGTTTTAAAAAAAAAAAAATTTAACTTACTCTATTTTATCTTCATTTTATGCTGAAGATGTAAATTTTCTTTTTTCCAGAAACTCACGCAAAAATCATTTTGGTAATTTTACGAAAAATAATTATACTCTAGAAATCACTAGACATGCTAGTGTAAATTAAAAAAAAGGGGAGTATGTTTATCACATTAAAGTATTATCTCCATGTGGAGAATGGGCCCTTAGCTAATAATGGGGTCTCACCCAATTATTCTGTTTCTTGCAATCTTTTGTCTCATATGAAGAGTTTTGTGTAAGAATGCAAATTCAATAATTTATTATTTGGCATAATTCCTTTCTAAAGTTTTGCTACACCAAAAGTTCAAACATAGTTTTATTAGTTATACAACATTGGTCACCTCTGACAATAAGCTTGACCTTGAAATCTGAAAATGAAGAAAGAGTACTGGTAGCTATGTGCTTAATTATGAGATTAACTAATGATATAGAGGCTAGTTGAATTTCTTTGGCAATGACCCTATGCTGATTTCTATTATGATTTCGAGTTTCCTGAAGGGGATCCGGGTTTTCCATGACAATGTCAGCCTTAGATCTTGAAGGATTTGCTTGGGTTATGTTACTGATTCCTCGAGCTATGATCTTTCATAAGCTAACGATCACATAGCTCGTATGTTTGCTTCCCGGGACAGGATCAGCTGTCTCTGATCCGGTGTTCCAACTATGCCTCCCCCTCTATGACATGTGGGTCCCACCGATGAAAATTAATAAAAGATCCATATGTCATAGAGGGGGGACATGGATGGGACTCAGGATCAGGAACAGCTGATCCGGTCTCTTGCTTCCCAACAAATGGTAAAAGAACTCAAGAAAGCGCCTTATTTCTTAACCAATATTGTATCTAGACTATTGGGGAGAATAGTTAAAGAATCTCTTAGAGTGTATTAAACTAAAAATCTTTTATGGTAAACTCGATCAGGGTAAATGCACTAATTACAAGCATTCCCATTTCTATATAATCGATTAGTATGAGTTGTTCCATAATTAGTACTTAAATAACAATGATGAATTTTGTGGTGCAGGAGGATGTGAACATCATGAAAAAGTTGAACTTTGATGCCTATCGGTTCTCAATCTCATGGTCACGAATTTTCCCAAGTACGTAGAGATACCTCTTGTTTACCGTACAATTATGCAAGCAACTTACCATATATGTTTTTTCTTTATCTATATGTTATTATAATTATATCTGAATTATTTTCGTCTTTTTTTCATGTAGAGGGAGTTGGCAAGGTAAACTGGGAAGGTGTAGAATACTATGATAGGTTGATAGACTATATGATCAAACAAGGTAAAAACACCATGAACAATATTACTGGAAACATCTCTGTTTTAATTAGTTCATTACTGGAGTGAGCATATATAGAAAGCTGACGCACTTTATTGCATTAGGCATCGCACCATACGCAAATCTCTATCACTATGATCTTCCACAAGCACTTGAGGAGAAGTACAATGGATTGTTAAGCCGTCAATTTGTGTAAGTATCTCTTTTCAAACTCCTCATATTTACTGTTTTCTTCTTAATATACTCCAGTTACTTGGTGAACTGAGATTCTCGTGCCTGTTTTATACTATCAAGTTAGACTACATTATTTCTTAATTCCAGATGGTCAGGGATTTTAAGGATGTCAGCTAAAAGAGTACCTAAAACATGTTCATGAATGTCTACATTCATAACTTCCCGTATTATAAATAGTCACACTTTTTTTTTCTATACTAGTTATTTTGATTTCACTTTCTGCACATAATCCTTATTGTTATTTATCATGAAGTGTGTTTGCGCAATTGTGTAATGCACTAAGGTATTACTTTAGAGGAGGGATCAGGATCCCCGCTATTAAGTGTCCCCAAATGTTCCCGATACCTAGTTATTGGATCGTCTTTTTGGATGCGTACAGATTAGTTCAAAATCTCGTAAGAAATTGAGTAGTTAAAGAACTCATTTGTACGGTCCAAAAAGACAGAGATCCAATGACTATTATTTTGGAGACATTCAGAGATGCTTATAATATATAACCACTCTGGAGGTTGGGATTTTAGGGATGTCGGCTAAAAGAGTACTTAAAGCATGTTCATGAATGTCTACATTCATAACTTTCCGTATATAAACAGTCGCACTTTTTTTTTGCTATACCCCTTTTTTTTTTTTTTTTGCTATACCAATTATTTTGATTTCACTTTCTGTGCACAATCAATTTGAAGGACGTAAACTTTGAAATGTAATTATTCTCCTGCAAATTCAATTTGAATGAATTGGTTTAAGGATTTACTTATTTGTTCCATGCAGGAAGGATTTTGCAGATTATGCAGAATTTTGTTTCGAACAATTTGGTGATAGAGTAAAGAACTGGATGACATTTAACGAGCCAAGGGTGGTGGCTGCTCTCGGGTATGACAACGGTATTTTTGCCCCTGCAAGGTGCACAAACTGTCCAGCGGGAGGAAACTCTGCTACGGAACCTTACATTGTTGCCCATAATTTGATCTTAGCTCATGCAGCTGCAGCAAAGAGATACCGCGAGAAGTATCAGGTTGATAAATACCTCACAATGCACACAAAGTTCATTTGTTTTACCAGTATTATGAATCTTGTTCCCTTTCCAAATATTTCCTGTTGAATATTTGTGATGATTTTTATTGATAGTCTCTTGCCTATATAAAGCCTTACAATCCTCCTCATTACATTAAACCCTCTGTGAAATATCATGTGGTATATTCTGTACCAAATATACCAACATTTCCGAATGCTAAACAAGTGTTACGATTTTTTTCTGAATCATAATCGACCATCATTTTTGCTATTGTCAGGTTAAACAGAATGGTAGGATTGGGATACTATTGGATTTTGTTTGGTACGAACCTCTCACTTACTCGGCAGATGACAGAGCTGCAGCTCAAAGAGCAAGAGACTTCCATATCGGATGGTGAAATTTCAAACTTAAATAGAGAAAATAATCTGGCATTAATGGTGTTTTTTTTTCTTCCAAGGATATCTAACCCTCAACAAATTCCACTCTGTTTATAGGTTTCTTCATCCTATAACATACGGCGAATACCCAAAATCGATGCAAAAGATCGTTAAAGAGAGGCTTCCCAAATTCACTGCAACTGAAGTTAAGATGGTCAAAGGTTCTGCAGATTTTATTGGAATTAACCAGTACACAGCTTACTATATGTATGACCCTCATTTGCCAAAGCAAACAACACCAAAACATTATCAAACTGATTGGAATGTCGGATTTGCTTGTAAGATATCTTGATTCCTTGACTGATTACTGTACATATGCAGATAGCCAATTAATATATACCAATTCTGAGCTATATTTTGTTTAACTATGCAGATGAAAGGAATGGAGTGCCGATTGGGCCACGGGTATAATTATTCTTGCTTATGAGACTAGTTGAATAATTTCTTTGCCATTATCAGTTACTAGTATATATGCACGTGCGTTTTACGTATTTTATAGATTATGATTATAAAACTATTATAGTTATTCCAATCTTTATTAAGAGCACTTAGGAAGACTAAACGACAACTATCTTAATTATTCTAAATGTATTATTATATTAATATATCATGCAAGAATATTTAGGAAGACCGATACATCCCATAATTAAGTAGTTGCCCTTATTAACTTTAATGAATAAGTTTAATTAATAAACATATTCAAGGGTATATTTGGGAGAAAAAAAATTTCATGGTAAAGCTCAAGTTTTTTCATTATATAGTAGTATCGAAATTTATTATTATATTAATATATCATGCAAGAGTATTTAGGAAGACCAAAGGACACCTCCCATAATTACGTAGCTGCCCTTATTAACTTTAATGAATAAGTAATTAATAAACATATTCAAGGGTATATTTGGAAAGAAAAGTTTCACGGTGAAGCTCAAGTTTTCAACAAAATACTGCCCCCAGATTATTTATTTTTCTTTCCTAAAGTTTTGTCAAAGTGGCACAAGCTATATTTCAATCACTCCCCTGACAAGAGCTTTGCATTTGTTCATTGTTATTGGCACAATGCTATTGATGATAACATATGTTTTGCAGGCAAACTCCGACTGGCTTTACATTGTGCCATGGGGAATGTACAAAGCTGTGACTTATGTCAAGGAGAAATATGGCAACCCAGTTGTGATTCTGGCTGAAAATGGTATTGTACTCTTTGTCAATTTTTGGAGATAAATTAATACTAATATGGTATCATATATTTATCCCGGACACTCGGATTATATTTATCATGGTTCACAGTACGGTATCGGAAAAGGTATCGGACTATTCCTATGAGTATTGGTATCGGCGATATCGGTAGTATCGGCTGTTATCGGTAGTATCGGCTGTTTCAAATCGGAGTATCGGATTGTTTGGTATCGGAAAAAAAAAATTATTAATAAACTATTTGCATTTAAAAATATATATTTTATACGTTTAGGCATAATTTTAAGTATTTTGAGTGTTATTTCTTAGTAGTTTTGAAATTAAATGAAATAGTACTCACCTTTACCGATTGGTTTATTGATTTTTTCTTTTCTTTTACATGATTTTATAACCTTATTATGCTTAAAACCCCTGCTGATTTGTCTTTTTCGTTTAATTTTTTGTGCCGAATTGACCGAAAAAAGAGACCCCCAATGTCGGTATCGGTCAGTATCGGGTATCGGATCGGGACATGCCAAACCGTATCGGTATCTGCCGATACTTTAAACCGTGATATTTAATACCGATCTTCTTGCTTATGTTATTGCTACAGGAATGGATGATCCGGGTAACGTCACTCTTCCTACCGGATTGCATGACACAACAAGATTGAACTATTACAGGAGCTACATTTCCGAGCTTAAGAGGGCTATCGATGATGGAGCCAACGTGATAGGCTATTTCGCTTGGTCTTTGCTCGACAATTTCGAATGGAAGAAGGGGTACACCTCGAGGTTCGGTCTGGTCTATGTCGATTTCAAGACCCTCAAGAGGTACCCTAAGATGTCGGCTTACTGGTTCAGAGAGATGCTTCAGAGGAGGAAGAAGAAGAAGAAGAATCAGTAGGAAAAGCATATCTAGTCCTTTTCCATCATGCATTTCACTTGTTCATGGTCAGTAAATGTTGTCTAAGTGATATACTGAGTGGTTGCTTTTGTTATGTGATCCTTGTATCATCTATTGTTGTGTTAAGCCAAATAAGTCTCTAAAATGGTGTTAAATCAGTCTTTCAAAATTTGGTGCTTTTGGTGGAACTCAGTTTATGCACATTTTTATTAATGAAGGGGGCTAAGAAGAACCTAAGGGTCTGCTTGATAATTTTTGGGTGTTTTTGAACCGACCGTTTATGAAAACCCATGCTTGTTAATTTCTTTTTGAGGCACTGGTTTTGGTCGACTCAAAAATCTCCCAAAACCGATGTAATGTATTTTTGGGTGGCTATATAAACACCTCAAATCGGTGGGTTTTGAGCGGTTTTATTATATTATTGCATTTATATCCTCACCAAAAATATATAATTATAACTACTAATATCCTTCCCTATTTAATTTAATTATTTGTGTAAAAAAAATTCACCTCGTTATTGAATTACCAAGCATGGATTGGACTAGTTTAAAAACCGCTGCTAGAAAACCACCCAAAATCGGACCCCTCGACCGCTCATAATCGGTACTATGAAAACACCTCATAACCGCTACACCTAATAACCGATACCCCTACAATTGCCAAGCAGGCCCTAGAAGTATCAGTTAGTTGATATTTTTGTATTGTGAAACCCCGTCCTTCTACATTTTGGGAATAAAAGTAGAAACTATTCCCCAATATATATACACGTCTGCGATGAACCGACACCTGCAACACCAAACATGGTGACCAACTTTTGCAGAAAATAAAGATCACAGAATACAAGTGAAAAGTCATAACCGGTAACCGAGAGAATCATCTTTTTTTTTTTTTTGTTCTACCTCTTTGATGCAAGTTTAAATTTATGATAGGAACAGCAGAGCCCTACTCAAAATCTTTACATTCATCCAAATCAAATTAAAGATCTCAGTCTGAGTAGTAAACTAGAGAACTTAAACATTAAAAATGCTTATTACCAACAAGAACAACTTTCCCTGTCTCGTTATATATAGACAACATCAGTTTTCTTACATGAATCAAACTTATTTTCTCACATAATTGAACAAGCGTTAGCATTGTCGTCGCTGAAGAGCGACGTGTACTGCTCGTCCGGAGCGTCGGCGGCGGCCGGCTGAGCCTGAGCCACGTTGCGCACGAACCCCGATGGCGCCTTCTTGTCGTAGGCCTGCGCTGCATACGGATAGGAGACGAGATTGTAAGGGACGTAGGGCCAGAACTCGACCCACTTCCCTGTTCTCTTCACCCTCTTCAGCACCTTCTTCGGGTCCACGTACCCCGTCACGATCACCCGGCTCTGTTTCCGAATAACCTCCACCGATGTCGCTCCTGATGACGATGGCATCATACGGAATATAAGTTAGACAAATATGGCCGATACCGATACGGCTGATACTGATACGGTTTGATACTGATAGATACAGATACTGACAGTTACCGACATTGGGGGGTCTCTTTACCGATCAATTCGGCAAAGAAAATCGAACGAAAAAAGACCGATCAACATGAATTTAAAGATGAAAACTTATCTACCGCAGGTAAATCAATCGGCATGGGTGACTACTATTTCATTCATTTTCAAAACTACTAAGAAACAACAGAGAAATACCTAAAATTTGTTGGGTCAAGTCTGGTGTTACAGTGATCAAACTCGGGCCTAGTTCGGTCCCAACTCGGATGATTTTGTTCCAGAACCTCCGGCAAGGGGCCAACCGAACTCTGGCTGAATTCGATTCGGTCGAGGCTGACAAGTTTTGGATTTTAATCAGCACCGTTGGATTTGTTTGACGGCCAGATCTGATGGTAGGCTATTTTAGGGATTTCCTAAACCCTAAAATAGGTTTCTTATCCTATTTATATGCGTTGAGAGTGGAGGCACAAAAAGGGAAAAAAAATACATGAGATTCAGGGTGTTCATCCACATGAAGTTAAGAGAAAGTTCGTATTTTTCTCCTAGGACTCGCCGTTCGAGACAACATAAAGAGGAGATACGTGTGAGAAGTCGTCGTCTTCGTACGGGGAATATTGCTATGGATAGGACGAGTGATTTCATTATAATCTTCTGTTTTCTTCTTAAGTTCGGTGAAAGGGTTGAACTTTTGGGCAAAGGGTTCAACAAGTTTGTATTCAATCTTATATTTTGTTGAAAGAAATAAAAATTGTGATTTGTCCAGATGACACGGTTACCAAAAAATACTACATTCTCATATCTGTTTGGCACTTTTGTTAGACGTTGGTTGGCTATCTTCAGGTGGGTTTGGCAACGCTTTTGGACCAACAAAATTATGCCTAAATGTATACAATATTTTTTCTAAAGTTCTAATAATTTATTAATAACTATTTATTTTTTCCATACAAAAAAAGTCAATATTCGGATCCGAAATCGTTGGTACTGCCGATACGGCTGATGAAGGATCCGATAACAATATTGCGAAACTTGCTCTTTGTATCTTCTAAAGTCCATCTTCAAGGGCTGAACCATGTATCTTCCCCCAAAAAATTATTTCTTATTTTTTCATTTTTTTTGGTTTTTTTTTTTTCTTTTCATATCAGTCAGCCTATTCTAGTCCACTCGAGTCCACCCAGCTCAAATTCGTGGTTCCGTCTTGAAGATTACAGTTGGACAAGGTTTGTTTCTACTAGATTAGGTGAAGATTGCACCAATGGAAATAAGCTTACTTCAAGAACATTATTGGTAGCCATTTCTCAAGTTCCATGATAAGGATTGCTCATTAGTGTTGACTAGAAAGCAGAAACATTCTATATAAACACTGATTGTAAGCATAAGACCAACTATTTGTAAAGCTTCATTTGCGTTTAGAAATAACTCAGACTAGTCTTCCCTCTGGTTCTTAGCTTCATTTTATTAAGAATTACATTTGGCTCTTTTTCTCTTGTCCTTCTTTTTTTAATCCTATTTGCTATATATATAAAATTGAATTTGAGTGGCTCTTGTGGTTACCGAGGAGAGGTATAAGACCCTGACTGGACGTATTATTTTTTCTATTTATTTGGTGGGAGTTGAGGGACAGTGGGCCCATCAGACATGCAATATGTAGAGTGCACAAAGTTCCGTACGTATCGTCGGATATCTGAAATATATATATATATATATATATATATATATATATATATATATATGGGAAAGCGGATCAAAAGCCCCCCTAGAAAATTCCCTAAAAACTTCCCTCACTCTAATCCGTAATTTAATGTTAATATTAATGTTCATATTAATGTTAATGTTAATATTAATGTTAATATTAACATTAAATACTAAAATTAACATTAAACTTAACATTAAAATTAATATTAACATTAATATTAACATTAACATTAATATTAACATTAACATTAATATAAAAAAATTAATATTAACATTAACATTAATATTAACATTAATATTAATATTAACATTAATATTACGAATTAGAGTGAGGAGGATTTTTAGGGGGTTTTCTAATATATATATATATATATATATATATATATATATATATATATATATATATATGAAGCGAAAAAAAAAAAAAAAATATATATATATATATATATATATATATATATATATATATATATATATATATATATATATATATATATATATATATATATGTTATATGAAGCGAAATATATATATATATATATATATATATATATATATATATATATATGAAAAAAAAAAAAATATATATATATATATATATGAAGCGGATCAAAAGCCCCCCTTAGAAAACCCTTTAAAAAAAACCCTCACACTTGGCTATAATTTAATGTTAATATTAATGTTAATATTAACATTAAATACTAAAATTAACATTAAACTTAACATTAAAATTAATATTAACATTAACATTAATATTAATATTAACATTAACATTAACATTAATATAAATAAAAATAAATATTAATATTAATATTAACATTAACATTAACATTAATATTAACATTAAATTACGGCCGAGAGTGGGGGAGGATTTTAAGGGGTTTTCTAAGGGGGACTTTTGATCCGCTCCCATATATGTATAAAAAAAAAAATATATATATATATATATATATATATATATATATATATATATATATATATAAGGAAGCACGTGTGATATAAACTCCCCTTAATTTCGAATGTATACTAACTGACACCAAATTTTGCAGTGAAAAAAAAAAAATAAGAATGGAAAAAAAAAAATTTTGCTGATAGAGATATAGAGTTCATATATATAGACCTTTAATAGAGTTGGCAGCATGCTTCACCCTCCTCTCACAGCCATCACAATCCATCTTCACCTTCAGCTCCACAGTCTGAAAGCATCATATAATTTGAATTAGTCCTTTATTTTCTCCTACACAAATGCTCAAAGAAAGAAAACAGAAGGGAAAGAAAAAACCAAGATATGATCAAATATTCATGCATGTGTGTGTGTGTGTGTGTGTGTGTGTGTGCTCTCTCTTACTTGCAGTGGTTTTCTTTTCTTCTTCAGTAGTAGTGTTCTCTTTGTTTCAGTTACACTACAGAACCTTGAGATGTAGTCAAGTGCACCCATTTATTTCACTTCAAAGAGAGAAGAGAAGAGAAGAAAGAGAGATTGGTTTGGCAGAAATATGAGAGATTGGCGAGTATTTATATGAGGGGGGTTGTCAAGTGTGTGTGGTTGTGGTTGCTATTAAGCAATGGTTGATATATGTGACCTATAGAATAGCAAAGTATCATATGTAAAGGACTACTTCTGTAGCAGAATATAGTATATGGTTGATCATCTTGCCACAGGTCGCAGTCATAATTCCTGAGTCATCACCTTTTCTATTAGGTAGTCTTTTAAATTTCCAATATTTGCATATTTAATGAGAATATGACCAATCATCTATCATATGAGTTCTAGTGTCACGAGGCTCCTGCTTATGCAGAATTAAGAAAGGATCAAGATGTACACAACCATATATATACTCCTATGAACATGAATGGATGTCCTAGTGCCAAGAGGTTCCGGTATGCAGAGTCTGGGGAGGATCATGATCAAGATATACACTTCCTTAGCCTCGTATATATGGATTAGATTGTTTCTGTAACTCGAACCTGCATTCTACAGATACGATGTCTTTCTTTAATCTTGGTTCTTGACTACTCATTTAAGAGGAATAGTGTTGAAATGATTGCCCAAACTCTTGGTAAAGATTCAACCTTAATGTACTATAAACTGATAAAAGGAGCACTTTGGTCAATTTCAAACTCTTAAAGGAACCAACTTGTAAAATATGGTTTAGACTGTTACAAAGCAGTTCAGATTCTTCTCCCACTTAAAGGGAGGGGACTATATATGTATGGTGGTGGTCACAATTCAAATTTTGAATGATCCTTTCAAGAACAGAGACTTATTTTTTTTGAAATAAAGCTAAGGGTACATATAGATTCACAATACCTACAACTCTGCAATCAGTGTTCAAATCTAAACACAACATCTACACTGTCCAAAAAGTCCATGAAACTTATTTTGTCCTCTCTCAGTTCTTTTATGGAACATTCTTATAATCCACAACCGACATCATTTTAATGGAAGAAAGGCTTTGGTGATGATAATGATCAGGGTCGGCCCAGGAGATTGGGTTGCCCTAGCCAAATATAATTTTAGTTGCCTCTTGCCTTTGACTTCAGAAAAAGATATCCAAATATATATATATATATATATATATATATATATATATATATATATATATATATATATATATATATATGACCTCTAGCCTAGTGGTTAAGAGAGATGCATGTGGCCCAAGTGGTCGGGAGTTCGAGTCTCAGTGGAGGCGAGTTCGCCACAATTATCCATTGCTTCAAAAAAAAAAATATATATATATATATATATAACAAGCTGAAAGCTATAAAATGATGAACTGGTATCAACTCCAGAAAAAGATATCTCTGGTTTTGACGGCGGCATGGAGTTCGGATTATGAGTTTCACTCCCGACTCATGAGCTACTCGAGGGTTTCCCAGTAGGAACACAAAATATGGACATGGGAGATTGCTAGTTCAATTGATAGGAACGAGTTGAGGTGGACCGCAGAGACTCAATTGACGGAGAGGTGGGGACTTAGGGGCCGGGGGGTTGCCCTAACCGGAGGATTGTCCAAGCCCGATGACTTGTCAGGCTTACCTCAGGGCCGGCCCTGATAATGATAACCATTAGTTGATTTCGTATGTATGTTTGAAAACATAAGATAATTCATGAAGACGGTTGGGGTAGGGCGGCGAGAGGGGGTGTCCATGTCAGTAGTGGCAAATCTGGCTCCGTGGATGACCGGAGTCGAACCAGGTGGCAAATGGAATCTATCTTACTCGGATGACACAGAGGCATAGAGCATACACTTCAAGTAGCATTAGTATTCTTTTTAGATTGTACAGGAAATTTCCATGACTTGCTTGAAGAAAAGCACATTTATCATATCATATCAATTACTGTAGAGACAAATTACTTCTGAATCTGAACAAAAAAATTCGAATATTGCTTTCTTTAAAGACAGAAATTTTTGGAAAAGCATAAGGGAATATCAAAAAGTGTTTCCTTCCAGGACAAGTATCGGAGAGGCAAAATAAAAAAGCTAAAAAGCAACAATTGCAATTCATAAGCCACTGAGAATGACAAAATGAATTTTGCTCCAAAGTCTCATTTCCCCTCTACTGATTTCTCAAGCCAGTCAGCACTCCCTGCCATAAATCTTGGAAAATTTTAGTTACTGTTAGATATGATTCCTCATAACATTTATTTCATTGATAAAAAATAATAATAATAAATTCCTTAACTAAGGGTCATTTAGTTTTTGTAGAATGAATAAACAGGAATCAGTGCAGCAAATATACTGCAGCTTTTGTTGCGACCAAAATGACTGACGTTAATATTCATTGTACCATTTACATCATTTCCTCCTAACACGGGTTTTAGACAGTAGCGTCTACTCGCGGAATATGCTCCCAACAATCCGCCCATTTTTCCAGGATTAGCAATTGAGAGTTAAGTTCCTAACAGTTTTCAGGTCAAACAATATACTAACCCTATATTTTGCATTTTAGTAATATTAGAGTAATTATGTAACAGAACTAAGAACTAAGAACACTGTATGTGACAGATTTTAATCATGTATGTCAATAAGACTGAACAATGTTGGTATTAATTAGACATTGCACTTTTAATTCTTAATATTTCTTTCATTCAATGCATCCTTGAAGAACTTGAACTATGATGTAGCATATTTAGAGCAAAGTCTATCAAAATCAAGACGCAAACTGTGAATGGCAAAGCAGAGATGAAAAGTGAGAACAGGCTAGATGGATGCAATACAATTCTTGTATGTTTCTTGGTCCAAAATGATCACCTATGCTAGCTACTATCAACAAATCACAATATGAATGGAATTGATTTAACTGGTCATAACAAACTGCATATTACATATGATGGCATGCCAAATATTTGAAAGATGGCTTCTGGACAAGCTCAACTCTATTGTGCAAGTGCTCACAAGCTACAACATTCACAGTATTGAAGCATGATTCAGACGACCTTCAGCAATGGCAGCAGCTATTGATGAAGGAAGGATCTCTTTGAAGATTAGACAGTTCAAGGAAAGTTGTCAAAATAGATAAAATAGAAGGATTTTGTGTTATTGATCAAGTAGCACAGTATGATATAGAAATGCAAGTTTAAAGTCGAGAATTATCATTTAATGATAGGATACTACCCGAGAATATCAAGGTCACCGTCTAAAAAGTGCAGATGATTCCGTTCGAGGCTTCAAAGGTTTGAGTGATTTAGTTTCTGAATCATTTCTGAATTATAGTTTGCAGTATCGGCCGATATCTGAATTATAGTTTGCAGTATCGGCCGATATCGATCCGATATGGCCGATACCAATACAATTTGGCATGTCCCAATCCGATCGATACTTACTGATACCGACATTGGGGAACTTTTCCAATCAATTCGGCAAAGAAAATTAAATGACAAAGGCCAATCAATAATGGTGTAAAAGCATATTAAGATTGTAAAAGCATGTAAAAGAAGAAAAACTTATCTATTGCAGGTAATACTATCAGAAGACGACTACTATTTCATTCAATTACAAAATTAGTAAGAAACAACACAAATACTTAAAATTGTGTATAGAAGTACAAAATATTTTTTAACAAAGTTTAATAATTATTTTCTTTCCGATACCAAAAAATCCGATAATTTGATCCAAAACAATCGATACTGCCAATACCGATACTCATGGGAAGAGTCCGATAACGATACTACGAACCTTGATCTGATTGTGGAGCTCAAACACACATGGTCCATACTTCTTAAGCCACAAAGAGTGTCGCAGTATATCTGTATAGGTCTTAGTGCCTTACACTGGAGCATAGTGAAAAAAGCATTGTCCTTCCCAAATGACTCGGGATAAATCTTCTGGCATTCGGTACTCTTGTCAAACTTCAATGCAGATATAACCCCCAAATATAGCAGCATCTTCATATTCATAAAAATGGCACTACTCTGGACAAATAAACTTTATTCCAAAAAACTGATGCGTCAAAATTCATTACAATTAGCTCCATACTGCATGCCAATCTTGTAATACCAGAAAAAACACCACAAACCCACTAATAAAATGACAGAATCGCGCTTATACTAGTACATGAATCACCATTGTAAGTACAACCTGAGACTGATGGCATGAAAGCTTGATCATATATAACAAGTAACAACAATAAAAGCCTTTATCCTCATCTAAATCATGACCGTCTATATTTTACATCATGCCAACATCTTTTATCAGCATTTTGCTCCAGTTCTTGTGGATCTTTCATATGCTCAACAAGTTTAGATATCAATCATAATGATAAAAACAAAGATGTGCATCCACTACTGAACTGCTAATAAGCCTGAACAAAGCTGACAGAGGTCTACAGCAGACTTAATCATTTGTTACAGTCGCGCTCAGTGCTCTTATTTTCCGTCTCAAGCAACCATTCAATCTCTTGTTACAAGCAGACTACAAATGTTCATAAACAGGTTACATGGTGAAAGGCTTGGGATTATTATAACACAGTGATGAAATTCAGAATGTACGTCTAAAACCTGACGAGAAGTGAGAGCTAGATAAGCCAAAACAAATCTACATCTATCCACCACAGCATGAAAGGTTGGTGGGCCGAAGATGATTTAACAGCTGAAAAAAGGACGCCAGCTTTATCATGTCGCCATGTGGAGTTT
This sequence comes from Iris pallida, assembly GCA_029216955.1. Lineage (NCBI taxonomy): Eukaryota > Viridiplantae > Streptophyta > Magnoliopsida > Asparagales > Iridaceae > Iris > Iris pallida. The sequence continues at coordinate 5,753,683 of JANAVB010000400.1, forward strand.
ATTTTGCCTCGTCACTTTTCGAATTGATGTCCTTCAGCAAATCCTTCAGTTGGCCATTCTACAAAAGCCAGATGCAAGGTTTCAGCCGAATTACAATTTAGAAACAATCAGCTAAGCTACAGGTAATTACCTGGTGCATATTGAGAACAATATCAGATCCTCCGATGAACTCCCCCTTTATGAAAATCTGTGGGAATGTTGGCCAGTTGCTGCAGAAATAAATAACTATTAGCAGCTGAACAAACATGATATTTGGAGAACAACCTTCAAATATACAATTATTTTTCTCAGAACAAAGACAACAAGAAGGACACAGCAAAACAGGTATACCGAAAATGACTCATTGAGAACCACTCTGAACTTGTGTTAGTGGAATTCCCAGATGCAACAGCATATTTATTTACTAGTAGAAGCATAGAGTTCACACCCACAGTATCAATTTCAAGCACAATAAAATGTATTTTCAAAAAAAGAAGAAGAAAAAAAAAGCACAATAAAATAACTCCCCATCCTTTGCGGAGTCCCAGATGTCACATCATGGTCAAGTGAATGCCTCAGCACTTTTGTTAGTGAAGTCATCGGATCACCAGATCAATTTCCAGCACAAGAAAATGTCTAGCACCGGGGGGTGTGCGCGCAAGAGCGCTTGTGCACATGTGGTTGCACATAGACCTGATTATACCTCGATGCCGGAAGCACCCATTTTCCATGCAATAGGACAGTTTGTTTCAAGTTTACTCAGGTAAACATGAAAGCAATGATTATTAAATACCTATGAAGCTATTGTGTACCATCAAGTGATACTAATTCTGAGAAGTCATGAACTGTAGCAAAATTAGCATCGCGGTAAGAGGATCATCAAGTCTAGTACTTATGATCCAATTCCATAGTACTGATGTTGAGAATATGGTAAGTACTTACTAACTAAGCTGCTAGGTTTCTGATATAAAGATGGAATTCCTCTACTGATATTTCACAGTGTGTCAATTATTTATGGACTCAAATATGTTGGGTAATGGCTTAAAACTTTGTAACAGCACGCCATATGAAGATAAACCAATTATATTTAAAGCAAAATATAAAAACGGATTCCATGTACTCAAAAAGCAACTATATATAGTAAATAACTAACATAACCGACCAAAGTCATGACAGCTGCCTAACTATCATGCCTTTTTTTTAATCTAATTGATGAATTAAGCAATCATCCCCTCATTTCTTTTGTCTCGTACATTTGAGGATAAATGTTAGAACATGAAAAAAAAACTTTCAACTTAAAAGTTGGGAATGAGTGTGTTTGTGGATGTGTTTGGTTGTGGTTAGAAAACTGGGGAAGATAACTTTAAATTCTAGCCTAAACGAGCCTAACTGTGGGTGTTTGGGTGGGGTGTATGGCTGTGTTTGGAGAAGGGGGGGGGGTAATATTGTTGCTCCACTTTCTTATCAGTATATTTAAATTTTCGCTAGACGAGCCTAAATGTAACCATGTATGCACATTCACACAGCAGACACGGAGAGAGTTGCAATTTGTGTTGGCTACATTACTACCTTAAGTATCATATTCTATTGCAAACCTAGTGTTGATTTAGATTACATGCATGTTGTAGTATGTAGGACCTTTGTGTAACAATCCATGTTAGCACAATATGAGATCATACAAGTCAGCAAGATGACACAAATATCAAGTACATACAAACCCGAGGGCACGAGATAACTTCAGAAGTTGCTTCATAATGCTATCACAATTGATGAGTATCTTGACAAGATACAAAGCAATATTTAACTAAAGCTAACAAAAGTTTTAGCTCCTACCTAAAGGCCTTTACACCTTCCTTAAGTTGAGGATGTTCCAAAATATTTCTTGCACTGATAGGGACTTCTGCAATGCCAATGCAAATATATAATGCACAGAAGTTAGTATGGACACTAAAAAGAAGTTTATTTTAACAAACAGTGCCAAATCAACAGGCTTACCGTATTGCTGCAGCACTTTCACGGCCAATGCACTAAATCCACAACGAGGAGCATCAGTAGTACCCTTAATATAGAGCATGACTGGATTTTCCTTAACATCCTGAAGAAGAAGATTGCAGGTCCTTCCATTTAGTTAACAAGGCATTATGTCCATATCTTAGAATAAGAAAGGATTTGATCATTGAGAAGAAGAAAAACAAGACAATATGTAATTATGCTCGACCAAAGACAGGATGTCAGAAAACCCATCTCCTTACAGAAGGCTAGCAATATACTACCTGCATAACAACATCCTGCACAGTTGTACCAGAATTCTGTAGATTGCTAGTAGGCCTGAAATCGTCATGTGTATCGGAATCGCCAGTTATCCGCGTTGAAAATTTTAAGCCTTGATGAAAGCTAGATCCTGATGTGACCTATTCAAAAAGAAATGTGACAGTTTAAGCAGAAGGAACAGTAAAAGGAATAAAAAATGAATTAGAGTGAGCATAGGAGTAAATAGGTAAGTGAAATGGCAAAAGGAATGAATAACATGGATCTTTAAGAATTCATGCAAAAATATTCTGAGTGCATTCTATTTAGTTCTTATATTATAACAATAAAATTACAATTGGGCTTAACACCATATTTTTCACCCTTATAAGCAAATGCCAAGCTCAATGGAAAGAAAGTGTAGAAGAGTGCTATGTATTCCTTTTGTCTTATTAGTCTTTCATGTAGTCCCACATCAGAGATGTAAACTATAGTGGGGCCTTGTACTCTCCTTTAAATCAAGGTTCATAGTATCGACCTATAGCAATACATATCGACCGATACCGATATGTATCAACAATATCGTATTGTTTTTGGCATGTCAAATCTGATACTCCCTCAAAGCCGGCTGATACCCCAATTTTGGCTCTCATGTCTGATTCATTCAACAAAGAAAAAGAGAAATATGGCAAAAACCAATGTCGACACAATGATTCAGGTGTGCTGAAGATCAAAATGCTTGTACATCTTAATCTTATTCCATTCAAAACTAAATATTATATAGGTACTTTGTATAAAGGCAAGTAATAAACTACAATCAGCATTGCCAAGGCGCAAGATACACATAACGCTCGATGCGCATAGTGTGGCGTGTTGTCATGGACTTAGTGTTTTAGGCTACACTCCGACCGTGCGGCGCACAAGCTTCCTATTCGAAGACCCGTGCCAGCCTTCCCGAACCCGCTTAGCTAGATCGCTAAGGCGATATTAAGAACAAAGTGGAGCAAAAGAGAGAGATTGGAAGTATGAAAACTTCACTATACAGTCTATACTAGAAAGAGATTACAACTTTGGGTGGTGAAAAACAAATGATGCCTCCCACTTATTTATAGTGCCCATAGGACTTACAAGAAACTTCTGGAAACAGAATATTCCAGGAATTATTCTAAGAAACTCTAGAACATATATATTTACAGTGTTCTAAATTCCGGCCTAGACGGTGCCGAAAACCCCCTAGGTGGCGCGCCTAAGCGGGTTTCGGCCCTAGGCGGCTCTAGACGGCCCTAATCGGAGAAATATTTTAAAAAAATTCAAAAAAATCAAAAAAAAAAATCAAAAATACAAACTTACCGGCTATCGTCGCCGCTGCCGCCGTAGCCGTCGTCGTCGTCGCCTCCGTCGTCATCGTCGCCTCCGTCGTCGTCTCCACCGCCGGCTGCTGGTGTTGGCTGATGCTGCTGCTGTTGTTGGCGGAGGGGAGGGAAGGGGAGGAGGAGGGGAGAGGAGAGGGGAGGGAATCGGAGAGGAGAGGAAAGGAGGGAATCGGAGAGGAGAGGAGAGAAGAGGGATCGGAGAGGAGATGTGAGCTGTTGTTGTAGTCTCCCTCCTCTCCTCCCCCCTTTTATTATTTTTTTTCTAGGTAAAAAAAACTGAAAAAAATAAAAAATTTACATCCCTAGGATTTGAACCCTTAACGGCTTAACCATTCCCTGTGAACAATTATGTCTATGCTAGCCATAAGAGCCCATAAGACTTTGTGAATGTATGCTACATATATGTTATATATAGATAGATATATATATATACATGAGCCAAAAAAAAAAAAAATCAGCGCCTAGGCGCTAGGCGGGTGCTTGGCGCACCGATTCCGCCTAGCGAAATCTATAACATTGTATATTTATAAGGAGACTTCTAGAACATCTAGAATGTTCATGAGTCTTCATGAAAGATCCCGAGTCTTCCAGAGGATTCCACAATCATCTAGAATATTTCTGAGTCTTCCAGAGGATTCCACCATCTTCTAGAAAGTTCCAAAAGCTTCTAGCATGACCCTGCTCTGTGTAGAGTTACGCAAGTTCGTCTCGGTGGGACGCAAACTTTTGTGCGTAATAGTGTACCTCCGTGAAATAAGGTACACATTTTTTTTTTACAACTTCAAAAAAACACAATAAAAATTGGTTGCCATATCCTAATCAAGTATTTATTGTATAGATAGTTTAAAAAATTACAAATGTAGAATCACATCTCATCCGAGGGGTTATTGGACTCGACATGGCAGACAGTCTGTAAAGAAAGCACAATGCTAACCTAACGATAAATTCTTTGATGTGATGAAAGAGGAAAAAAGTATAAAATAATTCACAAGAAATAAGTTGCAAAATAAAGAGCCTACTTGAGAAAGGTAACTAGATTTTGGTAGGAAAATTTTGTCGATGCATGAAAATCATTAGCAAAGATTAAATTGAAGCTAAAAAAAAAACCATAAAAAGGAAAAATATTGAAACTTGCAAATTAAAAATAACTTGAATCAATTGGCTGGCAATAAGTTGTTGGTAACTGAGAGATGAGGGTCAACAATGATTATTTAATAATTGAAAGTGGGTCGACAAAGAGGATAAAGATGGAATTTTGTAAGTATAAAGTTAAAGAGTGTCAGTAGGGTAGCATGTTAGAGTATGGTGCATGTTAATGGTTCATGATTGAGCTAAAACAAAATAAAACATATAATTTGATGTTAGGTTTCATGAGGCGGCGCCTCAATGCGCCACAAACCTCGCACCATGAAGCAACTAAGACGTGTGTCTCAATGAAGTGCAGCACCTCGTATCAATGGCGCGCACCTCGATCCGCCATGGGCAACATTGACTACAATATCTATTGCAGATGAATAATTTATCAATGTTGAATACTATTCTATTCAAAACTAGCGAGAAACAACAAATACATGACATTATGTCTAAATGTACCAAATACTTCTCCAGATTTTAAAATAATTTCTTAGTAATTTTTGGCTTCCCGAAATTGAGCTCCTTTCTCAACAAAAAGGAAAATAAAACATCTCATCTTCCACCTTCCAAATGCTTAGTCATAAAAAAATTAAGATGGATAAGATTCTGACCAGGATTTAACACGTTGTAACCTACATGACTAAGATTCCATTTAAGTTAATCTAATCTTCAATGTCTAACACATACATGCTCGCATGCACATGTGAGCATATAGCCATATACACACACATGCAGATCCGTACATATATATGATGCATAGGGGTTAACCAACCCTAGGAGGAGGGGGGCGGCCATCCCTCTTGACTTTTAGGTTTCCTTCTATATCGTTTTTTGTCCTACTATTTACTTTCTTGAAAGTTTAACCAAGTAAAAATTTTGCGCCATCTAGTTGGTAAATTGTAAGATGATAACTTGGAGGTCTTGACTCTTGAGTTCAATACTCATTGGCCACATAATCTAGTCCATTGTTTCTTTTTATATTTTATAAATTCTATATAATGCCCCGTTAAATTTTAAGTTAAGATGTCCCCACCCACCCACCCCCCCCCCCCCCCCAAAAAAAAAAAAACAAATGTATCGGTGACCTTCCAACAATGGGCTTTCAAAACCGGGCCAATTCAGTGATCATTCTTAACGACTTCAGTAATTAATATTTATAGAGGTGAAACTATTTACCTTTAACAGTGAATGATTAGAAGTGCCAATGCTCTTGAAGACCATGTTGGACAATGACCTTGCCATGACTGTGGAGGAAGATACCAGCAGAAGTCAAACTTGCAGCTACTACAGGAAGGATCTCGAGCAGCAAATAATGCTCAACTGCAAGAACTGTAACATTATTTGAGTCAGTAAAATATAGTTCATGCAACAAGGATACATAAGGCAAGATTTATGAAGAGCTGAGCAGCAAGGTTTCACCATAACTTGTCAAATACGATGTCCAACTTTATGCACCATTGTCAAATGAATCATATTACAGTGATTGTTGGTGCTCTTAATTCATCCATACTTAATTGTCACTACACAATCAAGTTCAAATTATCGCTCAATACAGACACGTATTGGCTATTTCAGAACAGGTTTCAACATACCCACTCAGAAAATAGCTCAAATATCAGTATCGGACCATGAAGCTGAAATATCGACCGGTACACATCGAAACCCAGGAATATTTGCTAAAACCATGCTGAAAAGGCAAAAAAAAAGGAAGACAAAAAAGAGAGAACAAAAAATGAATCAAAAGAGGGCAAGATAGAGCGAGAGAGAGATCTGAATCATGCCTTAGGCATGTAACCCTCCTAGGAAGTTGCCTTCTTATAACTAGGGTTTAAGGTTTGGAGGAAGTATGGTTATAACAGATAATTAGGTTTTGGGTCAGCCTAACTGTGGACCCAAAACCATTTAATCGTTTATTTTGCATGGTTAGGGTAAGGACTAAGTAGGTTTTAGACCCTATTCCAGTTAGTTATATAGGTTCAATTCTGCTATGCTTTAGCCCTGAAATCTGTATGATCATGAGAACATAAGTTACATATGTTTGATTCTGTTAAATCTAAAAGCAAAATACATTTAACCTATTATTATTGATCAAAAGCCATATGGTACATTTATTGTTAAAACCAACCAAAACCTCATCTAATTTATCAAATAATTTAGGAGAAAGTTTGAGCAATTCCAAATTATGAAGCACAGACACGGCAAAATGGCCCACGAATCCATGTCGGATTTGATTCCGACACGGATACTTGTGGGACTTGCCCGGATTTGTATCAGATTCGTATATGAATGTGTCCTGACGAATTTGTCTGCAGATTCACAAGATACATACCTGGACATGGACTCGCTGTCGTCGGTTTTTCTGTAATGAGGAGGGAGAAGGGAGGAAGTTGAACAGTGGTTGAGTATCGGGAAAGTTGGGGGGAGGAAACCCTAATCCCAACCATCATTTTAACTAAGTTACTGGTCGGATCGGGTTGGCTGCTAAACAACCCGAACCGTAACTTCAGTCAAAATGAGAGGGTCGGGATTAGGTCCACTCAAAATTTCAGATTTCTCACCCTCTTCTTTCTCCTCGTCTGTTCTCTCTACAAGTACAATAAGTGAGACTGACAATAAGTGCTAGAAATGTTTTTTCAAGGTTGCCTTATATATATATATATATATATATATATATATATATATATATATATATATATATATAGGGTGGGGATTCGTCTTGTGTCCGTGTCAGTGCAACGTAGCTTCCCAACCAAATATGTTGCAATAACCTACAGATTCCCCGATAAATGAAATAAAACTCTATATATATATATATATATATATATATATATATATATATATATATATATATATATATATAGTTTGTGGAATTACATGGAGTAACAGAACATGTACAAGATTCAACTTGTACTAGATATTAAAAAAATCAATAAATAATAATAGTGAGTGGGGAATGCAACAATGTTGAATGATATTTACATTAAACACTAACCAAAAAGAGAATAACTAACACAGATTTATGTCTAAATATATAAAATATTATATATTGTTCCTAATTTTGACTATCTTTGGCTTAGAAACCAGAAATTCTGCCACTCCGATCTGAAATTGCCAAAACCTCTGATGTTGATACTCATAAGGAGGGCTCGAGACTGATCCTGAAAACTGATACTTCGAACATTAAGATAGTTAAGAAATTACGGCTCTCGTACTTGTAAAAAAAGTAGTGCTGCAAATTGATCAGCTATTGCAACTAATGTCTTGGGTACTCAAACTTTAGCACTTTTGCTACCAGCGTAAGTACATGATACTGAAGGTGTTCTTGTAATGCTATTGCTCAATGCACAACTCATTTATTTCTCCTGTGAGTACCTTCCCCTCATCCATGATTAACATAGACACCAGATAGGACGGGATGTGTTCGTCATTAATACATGGGGTTGGTTCTCGACTTAACAAGGGCTTCACGTCCAAGCCATATGGTCCAAGTCCGTTGTGCCTCAACCAAGGTTTAAGGCCCCCCCCCGAAACCGATACGTTCCGGCTGTTTAGCATAAAAACGTTAGGCGTGCGTGAAAAGCAATTGAAAAACCCACCGAAACCCTCCGAAACTACGAAAATCAAGTACTCGTAGGAAGGAATCCAAAACTGATACGGAGCCGAGTTTACGAAACTTGGTCTCAACAATTTGGCATCAGACCCCGAAGGTTTGTTCGGACTATGTGGATGCTTCATATAATTTGGTCTCACTATAATAATTTGGTTCTCGTCCGGTTCTTTAAAATAAATATTACAATTATTATTTTGTAAGTTATTTGGTATAGGCTAATCTATGGCTAATTATAAGGGCACAGCCTTTTTTACTCCGGGCTAGCCAGGATTACGGCTAGCCAGGCTTTGAGGAACTTTTACTCGGGCTGTCCAAAGTTTTCATTCAGGGGGCTGTCCAAACACCACAGCCCCCCCCCCCCCCCCCAACCCAAAAAATCACTCTCATTTCAAATTTTCCCTCTCTCTTCACAAACCCTATTTTCCCTCCTCGTCTTCTTCTTCTCTCCACGATTTCCCACTCCTCTCTCTCCATTTGTTTTACGCAATTGTCAGGGTTATGGTTTCGATCCTCATCTCCACCATTTCCTTCGTCTTCACCATTTTCCAACGATCTCTCCCTACGATGGCACGCAAACGTTCCTCTCAATCAAGGTAAGAAACCTAATACTTAAAGTTGTCAATTCCCCCCCCCCAAAATCCTATTAATTAGTTCGAAAAACCCAAGTATGGAATGATAGTTAGACCTCTCGAGTCGACGACGACTGCCCATGTTTCTGGCAGTCCTATGTACTGTTAGGACTGCCAGAAAGAGAGGCAGTCCACTTGTACAGCAAGTATTACACAGGACTGCCGCACTTTGTGGCAGTCCTTTATGGACTGCCACAAAGTGCGGCAGTCCTGTGTAATACTTGCTGTACAAGTGGACTGCCTCTCTTTCTGGCAGTCCTATGTACTGTTATGACTGTCTGAAAGTGAGGCAGTCCACTTGTACAGCAAGTATAACACAGGACTACCGCACTTTGTGGCAGTCCTTTATGCATAAAGGACTGCCACAAAGTGAGGCAGTCCTGTGTTATACTTGCTGTACAAGTGGACTGCCTCTCTTTCTGACAGTCCTAACAGTACAGAAAGAGCGACAGTCCTGAATTGGGAGTTTTGTTTGATGTTTGCTAAGTATTAATCGATTGATATTAAATATTCGTAGTCACGATCCGACTCCGAAGACGAAGGACTTTGACGTCGAGGGTGAAAGAAAACGTCCTACCGCATCGGAGCGGAAGGCACGTGAAACTGAGCGGGTTCGCGAAAAACCAATAACGATAAGTGAACCGGCGGCACCCTCTCATAGGGGTGAGCAATTCACGGTTTGAAAACCGCAAACCGACCTGAACCGACCCAATAATTGCCAACGGGTCGGTTTTTTTTGAAACTGGTCGGATAACGGTTATGCAGATTCAAATTAACGGTTAACGGTCGGGTAACGAGTTTTCCAAACGGATCCCGAACCGACCCGTAAACCGTTCAGTGAAATTACCAAAAAACCAGAGTACCTATATAAAAAAAAAAACCCTAAAACCTTCTCTCTCCTTCATTTCACTCCTCCGCCGCTCCGTTCTCACTTCTCTTCTCTGAGTTCTCTCCGAGTTTTCTCCACTCTCCTGTGGAGGAAAACCCTAAAAAAGTATTCCTCTCCCCTCTTCGTTCCTAAAACCCTAATCCATTCTCAGAAGCTACTGCTCCTTCTTCAGTTCTTTGAGTTCTCTCACCTGTGGAGGAAACCCTAAAATCCTAATTCCTCTCTCCGCGACGGCGCGACTCTCTGGGTCTTCGACTCAGGCCCTGATCAAGCCACCGGAGCCGGAGGCAGTAGATCTGCTCGGATCTAACCTAGATCCGTCGAGTTCTAACCTAGATTCGTTGAGATCTAACCTAGATCCGTCGAGATCTAACCTAGATCTGTTGGGATCTAACCTAGATCTGGTAATTTCCAACCCAAATTTGTAGATCTGTTAATTTCTAACAATATTTATTTATTTTGTTATTTTTTTTCCTTGATTCGGTTAGTAATTACCTTGATTCGGTTAGTAATTACCTTGATTCTAAGCTAAATTTATAGATATGTTAATTTCTAACAATATTATTTCTTTTGTTATTTTTTTCCTTGCTTCGGTTATTTTTTTTATAATTAATTTCTTTTTTTTCCTTCTTTCATTGTTGCATGTGCGTGAACTAAGAGAAAAGGAAGGAGTACAATCTTCGTTGCACATATATTCGGTTCTCTAGCATATTACTGTCTCACTGTAAGTCCTCCCAGTGCTGAAATCTTGAATATTGTTTGATATATAGAATATGCAGGGTTTTCACACTGCACAGTTCAGTGTTACTTGCTTGCTGCTGCTAGCTGCTGCGGAAAAAAAATACTGCAAAAAAAATGCTACAAAATTGTAGGTTGGGATTGATTTGTGCAAAAAAAAAGCTACAAAATGCTGCAAAAAAATACTGCAAAAAAATGCTACAATATGATGCTTAATCGAATTATCTTAGATTATTTCTGAGTTGGCTAAACTGTCATAGATAATTTGGGACAGTTTGTGCTTATATATGGTTTAATTTCAAAGTTGGCTTGACTGTCATTGTTAATTTGGGACTGTTTGTGCATACATGAGTTGGCTAAACTCTCATATATAACTTGGGACAGTTTGTGCCTATATCATGCTTTAATTTCAAAGTTTTATTGACTGTCACAGTTAATCTGGGACTGTTTTGTGCATATATGATGCTTAATCCATATTATCTTACATTTTCAGAGTTGGCTTAACTCTCATATTAACTTGGGACAGTTTGTGCCTATATCATGCTTTAATTTCAAAGTTTTATTGACTGTCACAGTTAATCTGGGACTGTTTTGTGCATATATGATGCTTAATCCATATATCTTACATTGTTTCAGAGTTGGCTTAACTCTCATATATAACTTGGGACAGTTTGTGCCTATATCTATATGATGCTTTAACTGTCATAGATAATTTGTACATCTTTCGACAAGAGTTGGGTTAACTGTTTGTGCCTATATCTATATGATGCTTTAACAGATTGTGCCTATATCTTACATAGTTTCAGAGTTGGCTTAACTGTCATAGATAATTTGTACATCTTTCGACAACGTTTCCTAGTAGGGTTAGGCAAGGGTTAGGTAGCTTAGGTTACTCATTTAATTATGTGATGTTTAATAGGGTGCACCAATCAATGGCAACAAGTTCATATTCATGCAATGTGCGTATTTCTTCCTTTTTATTGAAATTTTACATTCTTAGTTCTTATTTTGAAACACATTTTTTATATAGATGTCGCACGAAGTTGATCCTCCTCTACCACCAACTAGTTCTCAAGGCACTAATGAGCCAATTTCTAATCCTAATTCGAGTCTTCGGGTTACTAGAAAACCTACCAAGAAAAGGGCTCCGTTTTGGACAATTTTAATAAGATAATAGATGCGGAAGGTCGGCCGAAAGCTAGTTGCAACTTTTGTAAAAAAGAATACCATTGTCATAGTAAGTTAAACGGGACAAGCAATGTGAGAAACCATTGGGTTGCATGTTCGTTGAATCCAAAAAATAATGATCCCACTCAATCAATACTAAACTTGCAAGCAAATGCAAAGGGCACCGATAAAATACTTACCAGTTGGAAATTTAACCAAGATGAGATAAGAAAAGCCTTGACCCGCATGGTGATTGTTGACGAGCTTCCATTCCGATTTGTCGAATGTGAAGGGTTTAGAAACTTCATGAGTGTTGCGTGTCCCATGTTTCGTATTCCATCAAGATGGACTGTGGCACGTGATTGTTTTGATATTTACTCGATTGAAAAGAGTAAATTCAAAACATACTTGAATGAGTCTAAGCAAATGGTCTGCCTTACTACGGATTCGTGGACATCAGTGCAGAAGGTCAACTATATGTGCCTTACAGTTCACTACATAAATGAAGCTTGGGAATTAAAGAAAAAATTATAAACTTTTGTCTTATTTCTAGTCATAAAGGGGAGGCCATAGGGAAAGCGGTAGAGAACTGTTTGCTTGAGTGGGGCATCGATAGGGTGTTTACAATCACAGTTGATAATGCTAGTTCTAATGATGTTGCTATTTCTTATTTAAGCAAGAAAATTCAAAATTGGGAAATAGCATTCGTAATTGCAAGTACTTACACATGAGATGTATTGCACATATCATAAACTAGTAGTTGTTGATGGTTTGAAATTAATGTCGCCATCAGTTTCTCATATTAGAAATGCGATAAGATATGTGAGGCATTCTCCTAGTAGGTTCCAAAATTTTAAGGAGTGTGTTGAAGCCGAAAAGATACAAAGCAAGAAGCTATTGTGTCTTGACGTGAGCACCCGGTGGAATTCTACATTTCTGATGTTAGACACAGCTCAAAAGTTTGAAGCTGCCTTCGAGAGATTCACATCTATAGATCCGTGGTTTAGAGTGGAGCTAGCGGAGAGCGGTGGGTATCCTAATGATGATGATTGGTCTAATGCAAGGAGGTTGTGCACATTCCTAGAACACTTCTATCAGCTCACAATGCGTATATCGGGTTCCTTGTATGTCACTTGTAATAACTTTTTTGATGAAATCACTTCCGTTGATATTCTTTTGCGTTCTTCAAAAGAGAGTAGTGACTTTGACTTAGCTAACATGGCCGATAAAATGAGAGAGAAGTATGATAAGTATTGGGGGGACATTGAGAAGATGAATATGGTTATATTCATTGCACCCATTCTTGATCCACGACACAAGTTGGAATACGTGGAATATGCTCTTGACCAACTATATGGTACGGACAAGAGTGATCCCATTCTGAGCCCCCTTTTAGTTTTTCTTTTTTAAACATGCAGGCTTTGACACTGACTTTGAATCTTGACATCTGAGGTGAATCCTGATATTGGATCGGATTGTGCATTGCAACCTGGAGATTGGAATTTGTATATTTTTATTTCACTACAGGTTGTAATTTGTTCATTCACTACAGGTTGTAATTTTTGTTGTTATATTTGCTTTGTAAGATGGATACTGGGGTTGTATTCTGGTTTTGTTATATTTGCTTTGTAAGATGGATACAGGTTGTAATTTTGTTATTTGTTATATTTGATAACAAGCCATTTCTGGACTTGTATTCTGGTTTTTAAATTGAATTCTGGGATTTGTATTTGTCAAATATTTGGATTTGAACATGATTTATGGTTCTCAACAGATATTTCAATTTGTAACTGCAAGTGCAGCCTGGCCCATTGGTTTGTTGGTCTGTTTAATTTATTACTGCAATCAGTTCAAAAAAAAATTTATTACTGCAATTGCAGCCTGGCCCATTTAGCCTGTTAAATTTATTTTACCTATTATTTTTGGATTACAAAACCAGCCCGGCCCGGTGGCCCACTAAACCGAAGAACCAAAAACCGAACCGTTTGTTTTCGGTTCGGTTTTGTCCGGTTTTGATATAACCGGTTCGGTTTTCGGTTTCCCTGCAACGGTTTACGGTTTGAAGCGGTTTTCTGGGGAACGGTTCGGTTTGAACCGAACTGAACCGATGCTCACCCCACCCTCTCAGACTGCACCACGTCGAACCAAACGCGTTGCAAGTAAATCGAAGCAACAGAAGACTCGTCCCGATTCTCCCTCCTCCGATGATGATTTGCCCATTGTTCATAGAGGGGGGGACGATGGTTCCGGACCTTCTCATGCGAAGGCCGCTTCTGATAGAGCTGATCCGGAAGTGAGGCCAATCGGTTGCTCATTATTGACGTCCCTGCCTAACCACATATCTTACCAAATTTGGAAGGATCTGGCAAGTTCATTACCTTAGATGTAAATTGACTTTTGAAAATAGTAGTTACATTTTATATTTATATTTTCTTTATATTGTTTTATTTTCAGAAAAGCTCGCGTATCTTGCGGGTCATTAACCACGCTAAGATGTGCAGTACATGAAATTTTGACAATTTGAAAGGTGTGAAGGCCAAAATCATCCCCACTGGGTTGCAGCATATTGCGAAACACTCGTATAAGATCTTGGATCACGCACTGATCTCTGCGTTTGTGGAGCGGTGGCATCCCGAAACAAACAGTTTCCATTTCTCTTCCGGGGAGTTGACGATCACCCTCGACGACGTCCACCACATTTTGGGACTTAGAGTTGATGGTGGTCCAATGCTGATGAATTATTCTACGGGCGACTTTGAGATGTATGACGAGATGGTGGAATTGGTCGCCAATGCACTCGGTATTAGGCAGAGAATTTTGTTATTCTCCCCGAGTTTAAGAAGTTGTACGGATTTTTTTGAGTTTTCTAAGGAATGCACACATTGATGATGATGACGATGAAGACGATGAAGATGACAATGACGACGACGTCAACGACGATGTAGTGGCCCGGGCATACATGTATTTCATCTTGGGAGCCGTCTGCATTCCGGACAAGTCCGGAACCTCGATTCACGCCAAATATGTTAACAATTTTGAACTTAGGCACTGTGGATCAAATATCATTTGGAAGCGGTATACTAGCTTATCTCTACCGCGAACTTGGCGCTGCATCTAGAGTCGGATCGAAGACTATAGCTGGTTGTCAAACTCTGCTCCATGTGAGTCAAGTAAATCGTACTTTGTTTCTAGTTTAAATAAAATTAGGTCGATTAATATGTGTCATCTACATTTCATGTACAGGCATGGATATACGAACATTTCCGACGCTAAAGAGGGCTACTCTTAACAAAGACTATGATGAGCAGCTACCTAGGATGTGCAAGTGGAATCCAGTTAAGATAGATAGCAGACAACTGCATACTTTAGCTTCCCTGCGTATCGCACTTGAAGATATGAACGAAAAGGAGGTGAGACAATGCTAACTTAAATTTTCATTTACTTAGGATTTCATTATAGTGTAAAATAGTAACTTCTTTGATCTTGATTACATATACTATGATGTAGATTATTTGGCATCCATATAAGGATCTTCGAAATAGTTCTCGTCCGTTGCAAGGAGTTTCACTATTTCAAGGTCCGATATCCTGTCAAGAAATTGAGGAGCCTCATATGCCAGACAGAGTGCTTCGTCAGTTTGGCTACGTGCAAACTATACCGGACACTTTGAATTTGAGGACTTCTTCAAAAGGGAACAAAGCATCAACCTATGTCCCCGTACTACCGTTGGGGCTCTTACTTCTTCACTGAGTGGCAACGTCATGTAGTTGGTGAAACTTTATGACGTCCGGTGGAACAGATGTGGGATTGTACTGATGAATATATGAATTATTATGTAGAGGCCGGACATGGTATGATGTTGAATCCAGATACGTGAGGGAATGAAGTGCCGGTAGCTGCTCCTCTACCAAACAGGGCAGGCCCGCTTGACGCACTGCAAAAGATGGCAAGTAGTATTTTTTCGAATTAATGTTTACCAGTATAGTAACCTGGCTAATTTAGACCCTTAATTTTTTCCTTCAGGCTTCGAAAGTAAGAAACTTGGGAAAAAGTCTCGTGCTGTGCAAGGGAGAGAACTACGTCGACGTTGCTAACCAGATGCAGAACATCGCATCGGACTATCCGTTTCTCGAAAACGAGCGACGGACTAAGATGTGTCATGAGAAAAAAAGACTTGCTTGTACTTGTTTGAACAATTTGTGTGCCGCTTTTGTTGAACTGTGTTTCTAATACTTGTTGACGTCTTGGTTGTAATATGTTTTGAAGACTTAATGTCGAACTCCGGTATCATTTTGTTGTATTCTGCTTTTTTTGTAATAGGTTTTGAATACTTCATGTCGAACTCCCGTATCATTTTGTTGTAATATGCTTTTGTTCTAAGTAGGACTGCCAAAAGCATAGTGCAGTCCATCGTGAATGAAGGACTGCCAGGAAACTAGGCAGTCCAATTTAGTCCAATTTAGAACTTGCTGTGAACAAGGACTGCCCAGCCTTTTGATCAGGGCTTGCTGTGAACAAGGACTTGCTGTGAACAAGAACTTGCTTTGAGTTATAGTTACTTTTTGCTTCTTATCTTTTATTATGGCTAATTATAAGGGCACATCCTTTTTTGATCAGGGCTGTCCAAGTGACTGTTTTCCATTATTTACAAGTTTGCCACTGAAAAAATTACTCAGGGCTATCCAAGTGGTAGGTATAAAAGTTAACTCTTAAATTTTTTTTCTTTTCTTCCTCACTCTCCATTCTCTCTCCCTCTTTCTTCTCCAAACCCTAGGTCTGGTCCGCTAACGACAAAATTTCTGAGGTTTTTTTTGAAGTAATCTTATATTTTGTCCCAATGTAGAAATTATGGAAGAAAGTGGATCATCACGTCTATCAATCGAGGAACCCGGATCTTCCGAACAACACGACAAAACACCCGAAGAACTCTCGGTAAATTTCCGACCGACTGCTACGCATTCGACTTTCTGGCAGTCCATAGAACACGAAGGACTGCCATATTACGCGGCAGTCTATTTGTACAACTAGTGTAAATAGGACTGCCGCAAAACATGGCAGTCCAAGAAGTAACGAGGGCTGCCAGATTATGCGGCAGTCTATATGTAGAAATACTGTACATTTGGACTGCCAGACATTCCGGCAGTCCATAAAACACGTAGGACTGCCACATAACTCAGCAGTCTGTGTAGAACTAGTGTTAAATAGGACTGCCAGACTTTCTGGCAGTCTATAAAACACGAAGGACTGCCACAAAAATCGGCAGTCTGTGTAGAACTAGTGTAAAACAGGACTGCCAGACTTTCTGGCAATCTATAAAACACGATGGACTGCCAGAATGTCTGGCAGTCCTGTTGTACAGTCCTGAAGGAAGGGCAATTTTTCTTGACAGTCTTGAAGTTGTTGATATTGTAATCTTGGTTGTAATTGTGATTGGCAATTTTTTTTTTTTTTGAAATTAAATGTAGGGCCTACCACCTCCTATTTCCATTGACTTGAGTAATATATTCTCAACGGATGTCGCATTTGAATCTTATGAAGAAGCATTAGAATGGTGCAGACAAGTTGGAAGGCAAGTAAACAGTCCTTGTCATTTCAAGGTCATTACGAGGCCCGTCGTGTCGTAAAACTGCTGATCTTAGATGCGAAAGAGGTGGGACATTTAGGCTTCATCGAAGGAAAGAAGAATGTGCCCGGAAAAAAGTCCCGGAGAAGGCGGTAGGGTCCAGAAAGTGCGGTTGTCCTTTCAAGATTGTGCTTGTCTCAAGAAATGATGGAAAGTGGACAGTTGATGTCAGAAATGGAATGCACAATCATACGGTGGCGGAGACACTTATCGGTCATCCCTATGCCGGAAGGTTGAACGAACAGGAGAAGAAGTTAGTTGAAGAATTGTCCTGCTCCGGAGTTGGCCCGAAGCAAATTTATTCCGCGGTGCGCCAGAAGAATGAACAGAACAAGTCAACAATGAGGACAATCTACAATGCACTCTCGAGATCGAAGACAAATACCCTAAGAAGAAGAATGGCGATGCAAAGTTTTGAAGTTACTTGCCGACAATCACTATGTGGAGTACCATAGAAGACATCCGCCATCCAATGAAATTACATCTATGTTTTGGGCGTATCTGGAGTGTACGCATTTGGCACGGTCCTTTACCGATGTCTTGGTGGCTGATTGCACGTGCAAGACTAACAAATTCAAGATGTCACTCTTCCACATTGTCGGCTTCACGTCAACGGGTAAATCATTTTCAGTTGCATTTTGTTTCTTGAAGAATGAAACAGTAGATGACTATACATGGGCATTGAACAAATTGAAGACACTTTACACTGGACACAAAGAGCCGTCTGTTTTTGTCACCGATCGAGAATATGCATTGATGAATGCTATAGATATCGTATTTCCTCATGCTCGTAGACTACTATGTACATGACATATTAATCGAAATATTCAAGCACAATGCAAGAGTCGGTTTGAAAAAGTAGACGACAAACTTGATATTGACCGCTTTACAGAATTCTACGACGATTGGGGCCTTGTTTGGCGAGCAAGTACTATAGACGCTTTTGACAAAGCGTGGTTGGAGTTCAAAGAGAAGTGGGAAAGTAGCAACAAGCCATGTATATCTTATATCAAAGACACATGGGTTGATCCATTTAAAGAAGATTTCGTCTTAGCATGGACGAATAAGGTGAAGCATTACGACACGACCACTACAAACCGTGCCGAAGGTTAACACTCAAAACTGAAGAAATATATACGTTCATCGGTCGGCGGTTTTGTGTCAGTTTGGCAGTCGATTAATCTAATGACCAACTCGACGGTGAACGAGATCAAGGCTTCATTTCAGATGAGCCTGAATATTGTAAAGCACGAACATAGGAAAGAGAAGCTTTTGCCTGATTTAATCCATGTATTGTCTTACTATGCTTTGGGGTTTATATTTGAAGAGATTGCTCGGGCAAATTCAGTTGGTGTTGATACCGAAGAATGTGGTTGTACACATCGACATTCTCTCGGCCTTCCTTGTGCTCATGAGATCAACAAATATCGACGTCAAGGCAGACCTATTCCAATAGTGGTCGTTGATCAACGTTGGAGACAATTGTCAGTTATGCCTATGGTGGAGAGTCACGACGATTTCTTTTCCTTGCCGGAAGTTAAACTTCTTCATGCAAGATGGTGTGCTGCCCTAGAACCTGAGAGGAAGTCTATTGAACGTAAAATTCAAGAACTTGCCCACCCGGCAAGCAGTCATGTGCAGGAGCCATCCGTTGTCGTTGCCCCGAAGGGTAGACCGCCAAGAAGACTTACAAGAACACTGAAGAAGAAACTCGAGTCTAGTAGAAGAGAACTATCATTATTTGAGCATATTGAAAGAAGCATGGAAAGGTTCGTTTGTCCAAAGAGGAATGACAAGCTTCCTATTCAACGGAAGAAACAGAAAACAAGCGTTGGTGTCACATTCGACATGTACATTCATATATTTAATCCTGCAATATGGGAGTACATTTGGTCTATTGAAGATGTGCCTAAAGATGGACATTGTGGGTGCTACGCCCTTGCAAGACATATAGGCTACTCCGTTAAAGACGGATGGAGGCAGGTTAGAGCAGAGCTGTACGAGGAGTTGGAGTCTCATCTTCCCTTCTACAGCAAATTACTAAGCCCAGATACAGTTGGAGAATTATTGACAAGCATTCCGTGCGTCGATCAGACTACTGGAGAGGAACATTACATGGATATTCCTTCTGCTGCATATCTATTCGCTAACAGGTACAATATACCTACACATTCTTACTAACGTGAAAAGTTTGATAAATACTTATACTGCATTTGTATTCGCTTACAGGTACAAGATCCCAATTATCGTTCTGTCGAAGAGAAGTAACAACACTTTCTTCCCAATGACCGCTCCTCCGGCAGACTACACTATGTCCACTCTACATGCCATTGGACTTGATTATAATCACTTCGTCATCCCGCGGTTTATCGGGCACAGTCCTATCCCCCCCCCCCCGATCCAGTCTGGTATAAACATGCTCCGGAAGAATCGATCGCTTGGACGACGCTGTACACCGATGCGATCAATGCCTACAAGGAGAAAACAAACTACGTGCAACCTAAACCAATGCCGAAAGACCACTACGATGTATTGATTGACTGATAGTGGGGAGCATCACCGATAGTTTTGTCACATTTTGTAACTTGAAAGAAGGATAAACATTTCTTCCGTCCTACACCGATAGTTTTGTCACATTTTGTAACTAGAAACAAGGATAAACATTTATGTCTATACCGAAGAATGTGGTTGTCAAAAGAAATGTAAATATTTGGTCCTACGCCGATGTTTATATCTTTGGTCCTACTCAGATACACTATTTTACATCATTTTGTAAAGAAGAAGGAAGTTTATTTTGGTATGACATTTGAGTATCACATTTACAGTTGAGTTTCACATTTACCAAGACTGCCCAGTTCCCTGGCAGTCCATCGTGAATGAACGACTGCCAGAGAACTGGGCAGTCCAATTTAGAACTTGCTGTGAACAAGGACTACCCAATTTCCTAGGCAGTCCTTGTTCACAGCAAGTTCTAACTTGGACTGCCCAGTTCCCTGGCAGTCCTTCATTCACGATGGACTTCCAGATTTTTTGGCAGTCCTACTTAGAACAAAAGCATATTACAACAAAATGATACGGGAGTTCGACATGAAGTATTCAAAACCTATTACAAAGAAAGCATAATACAATAAAATGATACCGGAGTTCGACATTAAGTCTTCAAAACATATTACAACCAAGACGTCAACAAGTATTCGAAACACAGTTCAACAAAAGCGGCACACAAATTGTTCAAACAAGTACAAGCAAGTCATTTTTTCTCATGACGCATCTTAGTCCGTCGCTCGTTTTCGAGAAACGGATAGTCCGATGCGATGTTCTGCATCTGGTTAGCAACGTCGACGTAGTTCTCTCCCTTGCACAGCACGAGACTTTTTCCCAAGTTTCTTACTTTCGAAGCCTGAAGGAAAAATTAAGGGTCTAAATTAGCCAGGTTACTATACTGGTAAACATTAATTCGAAAAAATACTACTTGCCATCTTTTGCAGTGCGTCAAGCGGGCCTGCCCTGTTTGGTAGAGGAGCAGCTACCGGCACTTCATTCCCTCACGTATCTGGATTCAACATCATACCATGTCCGGCCTCTACATAATAATTCATATATTCATCAGTACAATCCCACATCTGTTCCACCGGACGTCATAAAGTTTCACCAACTACATGACGTTGCCACTCAGTGAAGAAGTAAGAGCCCCAACGGTAGTACGGCGGGACATAGGTTGATGCTTTGTTCCCTTTTGAAGAAGTCCTCAAATTCAAAGTGTCCGGTATAGTTTGCACGTAGCCAAACTGACGAAGCACTCTGTCTGGCATATGAGGCTCCTCAATTTCTTGACAGGATATCGGACCTTGAAATAGTGAAACTCCTTGCAACGGACGAGAACTATTTCGAAGATCCTTATATGGATGCCAAATAATCTACATCATAGTATATGTAATCAAGATCAAAGAAGTTACTATTTTACACTATAATGAAATCCTAAGTAAATGAAAATTTAAGTTAGCATTGTCTCACCTCCTTTTCGTTCATATCTTCAAGTGCGATACGCAGGGAAGCTAAAGTATGCAGTTGTCTGCTATCTATCTTAACTGGATTCCACTTGCACATCCTAGGTAGCTGCTCATCATAGTCTTTGTTAAGAGTAGCCCTCTTTAGCGTCGGAAAATGTTCGTATATCCATGCCTGTACATGAAATGTAGATGACACACATATTAATCGACCTAATTTTATTTAAACTAGAAACAAAGTACGATTTACTTGACTCACATGGAGCAGAGTTTGACAACCAGCTATAGTCTTCGATCCGACTCTAGATGCAGCGCCAAGTTCGCGGTAGAGATAAGCTAGTATACCGCTTCCAAATGATATTTGATCCACAGTGCCTAAGTTCATAAAATTGTTAACATATTTGGCGTGAATCGAGGTTCCGGACTTGTCCGGAATGCAGACGGCTCCCAAGATGAAATACATGTATGCCCGGGCCACTACATCGTCGTTGACGTCGTCGTCATTGTCATCTTCATCGTCTTCATCGTCATCATCATCAATGTGTGCATTCCTTAGAAAACTCAAAGAAAATCCGTACAACTTCTTAAACTCGGGGAGAATAACAAAATTCTCTGCCTCAATACCGAGTGCATTGGCGACCAATTCCACCATCTCGTCATACATCTCAAAGTCGCCCGTAGAATAATTCATCAGCATTGGACCACCATCAACTCTAAGTCCCAAAATGTGGTGGACGTCGTCGAGGGTGATCGTCAACTCCCCGGAAGAGAAATGGAAACTGTTTGTTTCGGGATGCCACCGCTCCACAAACGCAGAGATCAGTGCGTGATCCAAGATCTTATACGAGTGTTTCGCAATATGCTGCAACCCAGTGGGGATGATTTTGGCCTTCACACCTTTCAAATTGTCAAAATTTCATGTACTGCACATCTTAGCGTGGTTAATGACCCGCAAGATACGCGAGCTTTTCTGAAAATAAAACAATATAAAGAAAATATAAATATAAAATGTAACTACTATTTTCAAAAGTCAATTTACATCTAAGGTAATGAACTTGCCAGATCCTTCCAAATTTGGTAAGATATGTGGTTAGGCAGGGACGTCAATAATGAGCAACCGATTGGCCTCACTTCCGGATCAGCTCTATCAGAAGCGGCCTTCGCATGAGAAGGTCCGGAACCATCGTTCCCCCCTCTATGAACAATGGGCAAATCATCATCGGAGGAGGGAGAATCGGGACGAGTCTTTTGTTGCTTCGATTTACTTGCAACGCGTTTGGTTCGACATGGTGCAGTCTGAGAGGGTGCCGCCGGTTCACTTATCGTTATTGGTTTTCGCGAACCCGCTCAGCTTCACGTGCCTTCCGCTCCGATGCGGTAGGACGTTTTCTTTCACCTTCGACGTCAACGTCTTTCGTCTTCGGAGTCGGGTCGTGACTACGAATATTTAATATCAATTGATTAATACTTAGCAAACATCAAACAAGACTCCCAATTCAGGACTGCCGCTCTTTCTGGCACTCCTATGTACTGTTAGGACTGCCAGAAAGAGAGGCAGTCCACTTGTACAGCAAGTATAACACAGGACTGCCTCACTTTGTGGCAGTCCTTTATGCATAAAGGACTGCCACAAAGTGCGGCAGTCCTGTGTTATACTTGATGTACAAGTGGACTGCCTCTCTTTCTGGCAGTCCTAACAGTACATAGGACTGCCAGAAAGAGCGGCAGTCCACTTGTACAGCAAGTATAACACAGGACTGCCGCACTTAGTGGCAGTCCTTTATGCATAAAGGACTGCCACAAAGTGCCGCAGTCCTGTGTAATACTTGTTGTACAAGTGGACTGCCTCTCTTTCTGGAAGTCCTAACAGTACATAGGACTGCCAGAAACATGGGCAGTCGTCGTCGACTCGAGAGGTCTAACTATCATTCCATACTTGGGTTTTTCGAACTAAATTAATAGAATTTTGGGGGGGAATTGACAACTTCAAGTATTAGGTTACGATGGAGAGATCGTTGGAAAATGGTGACGACAAAGGAAATGGTGGAGATGAGGATCGAAACCCTTACCCTGACAATTGCGTAAAACAAATGGAGAGAGAGGAGTGGTAAATCGTAGAGAAAAAGAAGAAGAAGAGGAGGAGGAGGGAAAATAGGGTTTGTGAAGAAAGGGAGAAAATTTGAAATGAGAGTAATTTTTCGGGTTTGGTAGGGCTGTGGGGTTTGGACAGCCGCCTGAATGAAAACTTTGGACAGTCCGAGTAAAAGTTCCTCAAAGCCTGGCTAGCCCTAATCCTGGCTAGCCCCGAGTAAAAAAGGCTGTGCCCTTATAATTAGCCCTAATCTATACATGCGCTACGCTATGCTACGCTACATCAACAACAAAGTTTACAACCTAAAAGAATTGTACTGTTAAAATCAAAAAATGAGCAGTAGGAAAAGAAACGAAAATATAAGTATATATGAAATTAAAAGAAATCCACTGCGAATGAAGAGTTTAATCATTTTGAACTTTAGAAAGTTTTCGAATAATGAACTCACCGATGCGGTGAAGCGAAGAGACGGGAGAGAGGGAGAGAGGGAGAGAGAGAGTTTTCTAGGGATTGTCTCGATTTGGGGATTTTAAGTAGATTATGAGTTAACGGGTTAACAGTATACTGGTTATATCCATGCTGCGGACCCGTTAAATAACCAAACCCGTTTAGCCGTTTTTCCAGTGCCGATATTTCGGTCCAAGCACGAGAGTTTTCCCGCGTGCCAGTTCGAAAATGCACAGTAAAGAATTGCCAATCAAAAAAAAATAAAGAATTTGGTGTATCGGAAAAGAGCCCATTTTTTGTTCACCCACCAAAACTAAAATATTTGTTCACCCTCCAACAAAAAATTGACACGTGTCAAATCCATTCAATATAAACCACTTTAAGAGCATCTTCAACCCTATTGTTTTGTTTTGTGTTGTGAATCCTATGTGGCATGAGGCACAAGAAAATATCTTTCCTATGTGGCAAGATGATATTCACACAAGACAATGGGATAAAAATGTGTTCTCCAATGCAAAAGTTTGAGAAGACAATAAAATTACTTTTTTTCAACTTCCAAGACAAGTTTTTCACTTCTTCTTTTTATATATATTTTTATTCATAATTGATGATGTGGACATAAAGTCATTGTGAAGTGCATTGTCTAGATCTAGACAACCAACTTCACATTCTCCATGCCCCATGTCATTGCCAAGTCAACTTCACAATTTATTTCACATTTGCATTGGAGAAGTACTTTTGAAAAATGCTTGTCATTCCTATGTGGCAACCATTTTTTCCAAACTCACAATAGGGTTGGAGATGCTCTAAAAGTGGTTTTGTAAACATTCAAAGTGATTTTGACTAAAGGATTTGACATGTGTCAATCATTTATTTGAGGGTGAACAGACATCATAGTTTTAGTTTTGATGGGTGAACAAAAATGAAAATATGTTCCTCTGGATTGCTACAAGTCCAATAAAACCTCCTCCGATTTACCATGAGATATTTGCCAAAGTTGAGTTTAGTATAGAAAATTACCTTTGTTGACTTGTATGACACAACAAAGCATCACATCTATTTCTTGTATCCTTTTTGAGTTTTTGTGGTGTCTGATACGTGTTTAAGACAGATCCAACATGACACAGTCCAGATTTTTTGGAGTGTCTGCTTTTTTGGATGCAAGGTTCGTAAATATTTGTAATGAAGAAAATATACTATTCATGGATGTTACTAATGACAAATGGCATTGCAATAACAAGTTAATAATGCAATAATTTTAATGGATGACGTAGATCTTCGACAAATTAAATGGCAACACTTATCAGAAAATAATGATATTATACGAACGATATCAATCAATAGTGCAAACCTTGTTTTATACCATAAAGGAGGGAGATATTGTAGACAAAGAGTAGGCATTGTGTGGGTCATGAAATAAAACCACCTCCAACGCCTCAATTTTTTAGGCAATTTATAAGGACACATAACAATTTGATCAGGGCTAGCCAAGTGTTAGTTTTTCATTATTTACAAGTTTGCCACTGGAAAATTTATTCAGGGCTAGCCAACATGTGAGTATATAAGTCAACTTTTTATTTTTTTTGCTCTCATCTTTTTCCTCACAAGAATAAGAAGAAGAAAAAAAAAAAAGAACAAGAACAAGAACATGAACATCAATTTTTCCAAACCTAGTTTATTTTAATTTTTTGCTCTCTTCTAATTTCTCAGATCTCTTTCTCCAAATCCTAGTTTATTTTTCTTCTTCTTCTTTGGACATTATGGATGAAATCCTAGTTGTAGAAAAATTGGGTTATCAAATCTATTAATCTATTAGTCTATTAACCAATTTTTCTTTATTAATAGAAGAATTATGCATGAAATCCTAGTTGTAGAAGAAATCCTAGTTGTAGAAGAATTGGGTTCATATCAGGACTGTCACAATTTCTGACAGTCCTAGAAGTATTGAGGACTGCCAGAAATTGCTGGCAGTCTTGAAATAGACTCGATGTACAAAATGACTGCCACAATTGCTGGCAGTCCTAAAAGTACTGAGGACTGCCAGGAGTTGTGACAGTCCTCAAAAGGACATGCTCTACAGCAGGACTGCCACAATTTCTGGCAGTCCTAGACATATTAAGGATTGCCAGAAGTTGAGACAGTCCTGAAAGGGACTTGCTGTACCCTTTCAGGACTGCCACAATTTCTGGCAGTCCTAAAGTCAAAATTTTCGAATAAAAAAAACATGTTAGGGTTTATTTCAATCTTGATAATAGAGTGAAATATGCATTTTATGGTTTATTTTCATGCATTCTTTGTGAGGAAAGAAGCATTTAAGCTTTATTTTCATGCATTTTAGGGTTTATTTAATTTTTTGGGTGCCATCGAAATTGGGAATGAGAAGAAAACTAGGGTTTTGATGGAGATGGTGATGATGGAAATGGTGGAAAAGAAGAAGAAGATAATGAGAAGAAAACTAGGATTTTGATGGAGATGTGAGAATGGAAATGGTGGAGAAGAAGAAGAAGAAGAAGGATAGAAGAAGAAGAAGAAGAAGAAGAATATGAGGGAAAGTAGGGTTTGTGAAGAGAGGGAGTGGAATTTAGAAATGAGAGTGATTTTTTGGGTTTGGGGGGGGCTGTGGGCTTTGGACAGCCCCCTGAGTGGAATATTTTGATAATCCGAGTAAAAGTTCCTCAAAACCTAGCTAGCCCTAATCCTGGATCAAAATGTTATGTGCCCTTATAATTAGTCATTTTTTATTCTTTTGAGCATAGTCACTTCCTCATTATTACATAAGACCGGTCTATAGCCTCCTACCTAGGGGAGAGCAGATTTCGGTTTTTCTACCGAAACCGACCCGACCCGACCCGTTTAGAGTGTTCGGGTCGATTTTTATCGAAACGGGTCGGGGATCGTTTTTTGTAAAGGAAATAAGCGGTTATCGGTTCGGGTTACGGGTTGGGAATACGGTTCCCGACCCGAACCGAAAACCGATTTATTTTATTTTTTAATTAGTAAATTACTAAAATACCCCTCCCAAAAACCCTAAATATAAAAGTCATCATTGGTTCAGCCGCTTCATTTCTCTCTCCTGCCGCTTCATTTCTCTCCACTGGCCGCCGCTTCTTTCCTTCGAGAACCCTCTCTTCCGACCTGAGCCTCTCTCTCTCTCCTGCTCTCGTGGAGAAGAACCCTCTCGGCTCTCTGAGTCTCTCTCTCTCTCTCCTGCTCTCGTCGAGACTCTCGTCACTCTCCAGTCTCCACCGCTGCCACTCTCTCTCTACTGCTCAACCACCGCTGCCTCTCCCGACTCCTGTAGGGTCGATTTCATCTACATCTAACCTAGATCTGTAAAGATCGGACCTAGATCTTTCAGATCTAACCTAGATCTCTCAAAGGGGACCGGACGTCACTCATCTGACCTAGATCTGGTAAGAAAGTAACAATTTTTACAGTAGATTATTTTTTTACAGTAAATTTTTACTTTCTCTCTCGTAATTAATTTTTTACAGTAAGTTATTGATTAAATTAATTTTTTTCCTAATTTTTTCGTATTGTTTCAGGTCCCTTGCTCACTTGCTGTCTTGTTGTGCTGTCTGAACTCACTGTAAGTTAATTTTTTCCTAACCAGTCTCTCGAAATATTGGTCCGAGTCTTTGATATGGAAAAGTTGCAGGGTTGCTTGCTATGTTTGCTGCCAAAATTTGCCAATGCAAGAAAAGAGAGGAAAAAATTCTCTGTTAGCTGCCAAAATTTAATTATGTGTTTGCTTGCTATGTTTGCTGCCAAAATTTGCCAATGCAGGAAAAATTGAGGAAAAAAGAAAGCAATGTGCAATAAAATGTTGGATTATATTTGCAGTTTGCAGTTTTATAATATGTTGGGTTATATTTGCAGTTTGCAGTTTGCATTTTGCAATATTTTAAACTTGAATATATATAACAATTTTGTTCTATACAGTTGGTTAGATAATGATATAAAATGGGAGTATTTAAGGAAGGAAGAACTAAATTTAGTTTGCAGTTTGCAGTATTCAAGATGGGATTATAAAATTGTTATATATATTCAAGATGGGAGTATTTATATCATGATCCATTTTATTTGCATAATTGCAGTTTGCAGTTTTATAAATCAGTTTACAGTTTCATAATATGTGCAGACCCATGAATCAGTGTTGGGTTATACTTGCATAATTGTATTGTTACTGGGTTTAGTGCACACTGCACAGGGACATGTCAGTTTAGTTAATATGTTGATGGGTTTATACTTAGTTAATATGTTGCAGTTTGCACAGTATAATTTTAGCTGGGTTTATACTTGGTTAATATGTTGCTGGGTTTATACTTAGTTAATATGTTGCTGGGTTTAGTGCACACTGCATTGGGACATGTCAGTTTAGGGTTAGGTCAAGGTTAGACAGGTTATAATTTAATTATGTGATGTTTGTCAGGTAGCTGCCATCAATGGCAACAACTTCATATTCGTGCAATGTGCATATTTCTACATTTCTATGAAATTTCATATTTGTAGTTCCTATTTTGATAGCATAGTTTATTTTTTAGATGTCGCACGAAGGTGATCCACCTCAGCCACCAGTTAGTTCTCAGGCCACTAATGAGCCAATCTCCAATTCTAATCCGAGTCTTCGGGTTACTAGAAAGTCTACCAAAAAACGGGCAGCATTTTGGATAGATTTTAATAGTTTTTTGGATGCGGAAGGTTGTCCAAAAGCTAGTTGCAAGCATTGTAAGAAAGAATATCATTGTCATAGCAAATTAAACGGGACAACCACTGTGAAAAATTATTGGATTGCATGTCCTTTGAATCCAAGAAACCATGACTCTACTCAGTCAATACTAAACTTGCAACCAAATGCAAAGGGCACGGATAAGATACTAACTAGTTGGAAATTTAATCAAGATGAAGTCAAAAAGCTTTGACACGTACGGTGATTATTGATGAGCTTCCGTTTCGGATGGTTGAATGTGAAGGGTTTAGAAACTTTATGAGTGTTGCGTGTCCAATCTTTCGTATTCCATCGAGGTGGACCGTGGCACGAGATTGTTTCGATATTTACTCTATTGAAAAGAGTAAGTTCAAAACATTTTTGAGAGAGTCTAAACAAATGGTTTGTCTAACTACGGATTCATGGACATCGTTACAGAAGATAAATTACATGTGTCTTACAGTACATTACATAAATGATGACTGAAAATTGAAGAAAAAATTATAAATTTCTGTCCAATTTCCAGTCATAAAGGGGAGGCCATCGGGAAAGCGGTAGAGACATGTTTGCTTGATTGGGGTATTGATAGGGTATTTACTATCACAGTTGATAATGCTAGTTCTAACGATGTTGCTATTTCTTATTTGAGCAAGAAAATACAAAATTGGGGAAATAGCATTCTTAATTGCAAGTATTTACATATGAGATGCATCGCTCATATTGTAAATCTCGTTGTGGTTGACGGTTTGAAGTTGATGTCTTCAAGCGTATCTCGTGTTACAAATACAGTAAGATATGTGAGACACTCTCCTAGTAGATTCCAGAAATTTAAGGAGTGTGTTGAAGCCGAAAAGATACAAAGCAAGAAGCTATTGTGTCTTGATGTTAGCACCCGTTGGAATTCTACATTTCTTATGTTAGACACGGCTCGAAGGTTTGAGAGTGCCTTTGAGAGATTTGCATCTATTGATCCATGGTTCAAAGTAGAGCTAGCGGAGCATGGTGGGTATCCTACTGATGAAGATTGGTCTAATGCAAGAAGATTATGCACTTTTCTTGAACACTTTTATGAACTCACAAAGCGTATCTCCAGTTCTTTGTATGTCACTTGCAATAACTTCTTTGATAAAATCACATCAATTGACATTCTATTGCGCACTTCAAAAGAGAGTAGTGACTTTGACTTAGCTACCATGGCCGATAAAATGAGGGAGAAGTATGATAAGTATTGGGGGGATATCGAAAAGATGAATATGATTATATTTATTGCACCAATTCTTGATCCAAGACATAAGTTGGAGTACGTGGAGTATGCTCTTGATCAACTATATGGTGTGGAAAAGAGCGATTCCATGAAAAGAAAGTAAAAATCGTTGCGTACTCTATGTTTAATGAGTACAAAAACATTAGCACTTCTCAAGTTGGTGGCACTTCTAGTGATAGAGTTCAAACTCCTAGTGAAAATCAGCCGGTGGCATACTTGCAATTGAAAAAGTTCATGAAGGTCCAATTCAAGAAGCATAAGATGGAATTGGGAGGTGGTGATACTAAATCAGAGCTTGATCGTTATCTAGATGAGAGTACCGTGGATGATGAAGATGATGAAAGTGATGATTTTAATCTTTTGGGATGGTGGAAGCTTAATTCTCCTCGTTTTCTGATCCTCTCAAAGATGGCTAGAGATGTCTTGGCCGTTCCCATATCTATCTAGCTTCCGAGTCGGCTTTTAGTACGGGTGGTCGTGTCCTTGATGCTTATATGAGCTTTTTGACTCCCAAAATTGCTCAAGCCCTTATTTGTTGTCAAGATTGGTTTAGGGGGCCTTCGGATCGACCCGTTATGTCTATTACTGAAGAGAATTTTGAGGACGTCTACAAACTTGAAATGGGTAATTTATTTTTTATAACTTGTATTACATTTTCCAATTTCGTAGTAGTTGTGTTTTAACTTGTTCATTTTTTTCTTCTTATCATTATATTTGGGTAGGTTAACTGTGGCGTCAACATCAACAAGCGAGGTTTGATTACTTGGGAACAAGTGTCAATTGTCAAATGTCTGTAATATTCTATTTCAACTCTGTGGGAATGTTATTTTGCCTGCTACGCTATATGCTGGATACTGATTACTCTGGTGGAAAAACCTAATTATGCTCTTTAGTTTACTCTGTTAATTTTGGAGTCAAAGAAGTATGTAATTCCATTTCCTATGCTGATTGCTCTACTAGCAGTGTCAAGTGTCAATTGTCAAAGAGTCTTTACTGTTGCTACTAGCAGTATGTAATTCCATTTACTATGTTGATTGCTCTTGTGTTGTGTCACTTGTGTGCATGATATGCTCTTTAGTTTACTGCTTCTACTCTGTTTGTATTTGTAATATTCCATTTGTGCATGAACTGCAGCCATTTGTGCATGACAGGCTCTCTGTTTGCAGTGGCGTGGCATTCAATGCAGCTAGTGGCGAGGCAATTGTTGCAGCCATTTGTGCATGAACTGCAGCCATTTGTGCATGACATGCTCTCTGATTTGCAGTAGCATGGCATTCAATGTAGCTAGTGGCGAGGCAAATGTTGCAGCCATTTGTGCATGAACTACAGCCATTTTGTAAATAGTTATTTATTTCTTTTCTTCAAAATTTTACTAACATATTAAACTAGAAAGTGGCAATGATGATTACGGCTTGAGAAAGTGTGTATTTGATACTACATGGCATCATACTATCAGTCTATGATGCATAAATAAGCCATCTGAGCCATATTATACTTTCTTTCCTGGCTTAATTGCACTTTGCTACCCTCAACTATTCCGCCTTTTCAACTTGATACCATAAACTTTTTTTCGTAACAAATTGGTACCTCAACTATTATTTTTTTTCAACTTGATACCTAATTTTTCAAAAATTCCGAAAATGCCCTTCCCTCTTCCTTCCCTCCACCCCCTTCCCCACTCCGGCCACCCCCCCTGCTAGCTCTGGCCGCCCCCCCCTGCTAGCTCCGCCCCCCCACCCCCCCTGCTACCTTCGGCCACCCCCTGCCCCGCCTCCCGCCCCGCCCTCCCTCCCCAGCCCCCCTCCTCCCGTGCTGCCGCGGCCTAGGGAAGAGGCGGGGGCGGGCGGGCGGCCGGAGTGAGCAGGGGGGGGGGGGGGGGTGGGGGGCGGGGGGTGGGGGGGGGTGGGGGGCGGGGGGGTGCGGAGCTAGCGGGGGGGGCGGCCGGAGTGAGCAGGGGGGGCGGCCGGAGCGTGCAGGGGGGGAGGGTTAGGGGTAGGGGTAGGGGCATTTTAGTCCAAAATAACATCTGGGTACCAAATTGTTACAAAAAATAGTTTAGGGTACAAAGTTGAAAAATGGTAATAGTTGAGGGTAGCAAAGTGCAATTAAGCCTCCTTTCCTTCTTGTCTTCTATTTTTGGTGCTTGCAGGATGCAGCTCTGTCAGTTGAAGAGGATTTTGAAGCATCCTTTTGGAACTGGAAATGGCTGGAGCCTGGAGCATCCCCCCTCTCAACAGGAACCTGGAGCATTCCCCCCCCCCCCCCCCCCCCCCCCCCCCCCCCCCCCCTTCAGAATTTTGCAGGATGCAGCTCTGTCAGTTGAATTGAATCAGTTGCATTTAGACATTAGTAGTAGAACTGTAGAAGTTCCTCATTGACAGAGGCTGTGTTTCAAACTATATTTACCTTTCTGTTTTGAGTTGAGAATCTTGAGATGGATCTGGGAAAGTGGGCTATATAGAGATGTAGATGCTGATACTATCATTTCTTGTTGCCTTTTTTTTCTTCTTGTCTTGCTGTGCTGTCAGAAAAATTATAATGGTTATTCTTTTCATTATGAAAGCCTGAATGCCTGATAGTGGCTGATACTGCATTTTTTGGATGATGGACTTTATTATTTTTACCTAAAAGCTTGATAGCCTGTGTTTCAAACTATATTTACCTTTGTTATTTTTTGGAGAGACTGAATAATTTTAATGTTAAATTGTAATGGGCCGGCCCATTATATGAAAGCCCACGAACCGACTGAACCGAAAAACCGAACCGATTTATTTCGGTTCGATTCAAGTTCGGTTTTCAATCATTCCGGTTCGGTGCGGTTTTCAAATTGGCCGGTTCGGTTCATGTTCGGTTTTACTTTTACCGGTTCGGTATGAACCGAACCGATGCTCACCCCAGCTCCTACCGGACAATTATTAAAAAAAAAAAAAAGTCAACCAAGAACTTATATTTGTAAATCTAATAAAAGGAGAAGTTTTATGTAAAATATCTACATTCCCCATTGTATTAACCAATGGCACGGTCAGAAACGATAAAAAGCTCAACACTTGAAAAGATGTACATTTCTGAAGTGTGGAAAGTAGAGCAGTATCGAGTACAATTCTTCAAAAGCAACAAGTTTTAAGAACTATACAATCTGAAGCTACAGAATACACCTAAAATAAACATGAACTGAACCAACCACAACCAGATGTGCACAAAGATTATCAAGCCCAATTCCCAAAGTATGACCCTAAAACAAACATCAATACATGCTCTGAACAGCACAAGCAGGAAGAGTGGAACCGAAAATCAGCCCTGTGCACTG
The DNA here is from genome assembly GCA_029216955.1 of Iris pallida. Taxonomy (NCBI): domain Eukaryota; kingdom Viridiplantae; phylum Streptophyta; class Magnoliopsida; order Asparagales; family Iridaceae; genus Iris; species Iris pallida. The sequence continues at coordinate 5,786,897 of JANAVB010000400.1, forward strand.
GATCGCGAAGGGCAAGTTGAACTGCTTGGCTGGGCTGAATCACTCTTCTGGCAAGCAGGAACCAAATTGTCGTGGACCTCTGAAGACGCTGGGAATTGCCGAGTAACATCACTATCGTCCTGCAATCACGAAATCCATAATGACTCAGTTCATAAACAAGAGTAAAGCATCTGACCTGTTGCATTGTAACATGGGATATTAAACTTGAACTATAAATAGTATCAACATATCTTCAAATATAAGTGAGTCATGTCATAACCCAGACGAAAATAACTCATCTTGATTTACAAGAACCAAACTAGACATCATATAATAAGTTACAAATGAACAATTATGGTAGGACCTCATATAACAATTCTTACAAACAAAGATCAATCTCCTTTTAAACAACAAACTTTGTTCCATAATTCATAACAAATTCTTATAACACATAATGATAGCTTTGCGTTCGGCTAGTTGTTATACTTAACATAAGCAAGCAATGCAAACTAATAAGAGAACAACAGCGCGTGTATGGTATGACAACAATGCAATTAATGCACTAAAGTAAATCCAAGGAAAAATATGAAAAGTTATGAACTCCTTAATCAAGAACCAACTATTTAGAAAAGGTAGATTGTGTGTATACACATAGGAGTGTGCAGCAAAACCCATCTCAATACTAGTTATATAAAATAATCAAAATATCAGAAAGATCAATTCTTGGTTTCTTTACTTCTGTTACACTTTTTCTCTCCCAGCTAAAAGGAAGCATCAGCTGCAGTCTATCTTACAATTGTTGAGGGTGGTGGGCCACACGGCAGCAAACCAGGTTGAGGCACAATGACATTCTTGCCTATAACCTGATACAGAACTCCTTATTAAGTCCAGGACCAACTATCTCACATATCCGATGTGGGACTAAGCATCACCTCCAGTTTGCCTCCCATCAACACAGTCAATGGTAGACAACACCATAAGTTCACATTTGCCCAACTCTCACCATCCTTAATATAATGGACTGGCATCTCATACTGCTTTCTTCATAACTTATGGCTGGGTTCAGTCAGGTTAGAGGAGAAAGGCATCGTGTTCAGTCTATCTGCTTTGTTTGCAAACCAATTTTTTGGTACCACTAAGTACACATCCATGCAATTATCTTAACACCCCAGCACCCCCCCCCCCCCCCCCCCCCCCCCCCCCGGGGGGCACCACCACAACACACACACACCCCAAACCCTCTCCTCATCTGGTTCAACACCTAACCTTACTGCAGGTTCACGTCTCATAGAGAATAAAGAAGGAAGATGTTTTTTTCCTTCTAGACCTATAGGCAATTTATTTCGCTACAAACTTTCCTGCACCAAGTTAACCCGCATACTGCTAGAACATGCGTGTTAGCAAATCAAACCTAGATTCATTGCATTTCCACGACAAACAACAAAGAAAAAGAATCAAGTTAATGATGTCCTAACCCAACACAGGTCGAACAGTTGAATAACAATTAGGTAATTGTAACTAAATTACACAGGTAAGGCTTGGGCTATTCCAATTAAATATAAACTGTTACTTTAAACCATTGTGAATTTATGTATGCGTTCATGTGTGCTTTATAAATAAATTATTTGACAAGCCAAGCCAAGATGCCCAGTTTTCTAGTCCAAATTTAACAAGAACAACAATGCCTCTGTCCCAAAATTTTGACGTCAACTACATAATATTTTTATTCCATTTGCACAGTTTAGCACCTGACATCTTTTTCCACAACATTGATGCGTGTTCTTTCAAGTCTATCCTTAGTCAATATTGTGAAAGAAGAAAGCGGTCCACCAGGCAGGTTGGATGGGGGCTACCTTCTAAGTGTCGAGGTGGCATTAATCATTTTCACACACAAACTTCAAGGTTCACAATCAGTTTTGAACCCTTATGAGTATTGGTATCGGTGGGTTTGAGACATAATTTTTTAAGTTCTTGCCGTTTTGGTTTCAGAAAGCCAAAAAGTAATTAAAAAACTATTTTAAAAAAATAGTTGATACATTAAGGCATAATCTTATGCATCATTTGTTATTTTCCATTAGTTTTGAATCGAGCAATATACAACATTGTCAAACTATTCACATGCCATGTTGCAGGAATAAGTACATAGATACAGATAAGCAGTTAAGAACACTAGGCAAACGGGATATAGATATTTTCAGACAGGTATTAGTCACCTATGTTGCACGAGTAGGAACAAAATATGCACACATATACACCATTTCCCGTGTCTTTAATATTATACATACTTCACCCGCGCAATAGATATTATTTATTTTACTTGGACAAAGTAACTCCCGTAAAACGGGGATACCTAGTACCAAAAATGGGATTGATCGCTCCAATCCCTACGTAAGACAGTTTTGGCGCCTAGGCAGTAACTTTTAGAACATTGTACCTAGTTTTAGAAGAATCTTAAACTAAGATATTTACGACTCCTAACTAGTGTATCCTGTGGTCTTTATTGCACATGTCAGATCCATATCAAACCAGTTTCTTTCATCTTAATCCTCAAGTGACACCACCTCCAACTTTCCACAAACGCAACCATCTCTTACCCTTTTTTTAATATATAGTTTCATGCATCTCAACATTCTCATATGAAGTATGCTATATTATTTTTTAATGTGTTTATTACTTGTCAACATTCCAACCCATGAAATTGGTTGGTCTTATAGTGTATTATGGAATTTTCCTTTCAACTGCAAGGGTACCCAACAACCGCATCACTCTTGAAGTCATCTACTGCCACCATCTTGCTCGTTATTAAAAGCACACCTAGGCATGAAGTGTCTCGCTTTATTTAAATCACAGCTCAGCAGAAAAAGTGCCACCTAGACTCAAGTCGGCACGAGGCGCTAGAAAGAAAGAAAAGGTTGTTTTGGTTTTTTTTTTTAATTCCACCAAATTCTAACCTGGCTCAGATGAATTACTTTAGAATTCTACCTGATTGCAACTCCAACTCAACTCGGATTCGACCTATTAACTAACTAAATAGACATTACTCTATGTGATCTCTGTCTATATACTAGAAAGAACACCAACGCAGATCCTATCCCTCTTTCTCTTTTGTGGATCTCACTGAAGGTAACTCCTTGAAGTTGAATCCTCGACAACATCCCCTCGCTACCAACAAAAGTGTCTCCAGCAATTGCCTCCTTGAGCACTTGCCACCTCCAGTAGTCACTCCTCCATGCAGCAGTCATCATCTCCTACTCGACATCTACTGACAACAGCCAACATCTTCTTGATATCTCCTCGTCGTGTTGCACTTGAAACAACAGCTTCCTACTCAATAGTGATACTAGATTAACATTTCATCGTGTTTCTGATTACTTTATGACAACGAAATAAATATCTTTGGCATACGTTTCCTATTATGGTTTTTTTTGCACTGGCTTGCACCTCGACTTTGCACTCCATGCCAAGGCTCAAGAGGACCTTGGCTCCTGAGGGCATTTTTCGCCTTTGATAACTATGATCCTGCATTAATTTTACAAACACCTTTCTCAACTTCTTAGTTGTCTATCCTAGTTCTTTCTTCCATTTTTTAATACTTCTGTCTAATTCCTCCATAGATTTATGTTCGTGATCAAGTCTTTCATGCTATTAACTTCACAATAACCGCATGATCCCCCATATGCCTTCCTAGTAAATACAGAAATATCTATTTGGTCAATAATTGATCCAATCTTGAAAGGAATTTAATGTCCATCTTATTCTGCCCTTTCAGACTAACACCCCATGAGCCCTCCCTTTAAGTCACAGATGTGCTTGAATTCTTCGTAACAACGTATTTTCTTCCTGGTTTGGCAAATTTTCCTTATCCATGATTGATACTAGCAGCTAAACAAGTATTTGATATTATAAAGTCACATGATCATGCAAAATAAAATAATATATCTCACTCTGCATTCTTAATTTCACATCCATTACCTTGATTACTACTCTCAGAACAATCTTTCCCCACATGACAATTTAAATCTCCTCTCACATATAACTTCTCTTCCTGGTTTTCTATAAAGCAATCCAAATATAGAAAGAAAAAAAGAGGAACCTCATTGAGAAATATAAAAGAAAAGAAACAGACAAGAAGCAGATGAGTAGTATGGCTTTTCACCTTTATCTGGAAAATTTAATAATTTTAGTATTTTACTACTTTTCCACTTTTACTATAAGATTTTACAAGTTTTTGCTTCAATTAGCTTACTGTTCAAGTTTAACATTTTATTACTTTCCGGTCTCGTAACAAAATATGTGATAGGTTCTTTTTTTTTTTTGAAGTCCTAATAGTGTGCTGTGCTCTGCCCCTGAGACCCACTCTCACTCTAAGATTATCCGCTCTTGAACCCACAAACTCTTTTAATTTTGTTCGTGTTACATGGAAATTTAAGCCATATTCTGTAATTGACATCTAATGTTGCACTTCTCCCTACCAAACTTTGATGTGTCCATCCACGTCATCTATCTGTGTCCCACATTCACGTCCCTATTTGATATATACTATAAAAATTCAACAAGCATGCCTACTTTTAACTCATGAAATTCCTTAAAATCCAAGCATTAAACTAACCACAAAATTATTAATGTTAAATACACGAATATTACATATATAGCCATGTCCTTGTGTCTAAATTTTGTGTTGTGGTGGCAGACACCCCGTATCATGTGATACAGTGACAGTGAGACACCCATGTCCGTTTCAACTCAGCATAATACACTACTGCATGGAGCAAGTTAATTATACTAAATAATAATACCAAAAAGAAACTTTCTTCTGTTCAGCATTGATAAGTAATTGTAGAGCCTCGACAATAGTGAGTAGTACCTCGAGTTCCTCGAGCATAACAACTGTGTTCCTTAAATCACCCTGATTGGCATTTAATAACTCAATCAAGCATTCTGTAGAGTAGTTAGGGAACATGGTTGAAAGAGAATCCAGATCATCCATCATATCACTCTCCTCATTCAAGAAAGAAAATTGATTCATCTTTGAGAATAGCTCATCAGAAACTTGCACAGAAGCACTTGCAGGGAGCTGGCAGCTCCTAGCCATCCCAACATCTTCACTATTATCTGAAATTTCCGATGTTTTCTTGGAGGCCTTGTCATCATCTCCTCCATTCACTCCAGGTAAGTTCTTTTGAAGTGGTACATAGGGAGTAGCATGTGGATTCAAAAGAAACTTACCTTGCATTGTTATTTGTTAAAAAGTCAGGGCAGATCTTCTGAAAACGAAACATGAAGGTAAATTTAGGTGTTGCGGATCATGTAAAAATAAGATAAAAATTTAACAGTAAAATTTTAGGAACCAAGAAGTAAGGTACAGCTGTAAAAAGATGGAAGATTAAAGGCAATCTGACATGACTACTCTCAAACTAGTAAATATTGAAGATTGTCTTAAGATTGACACATATAAGCATGTCATAAGTGTAACTTTCTACTAAAAACGGATGAAATGACATTGGTTATATAAAAAGTAGGGATTTACTGATGATTGAGAAGTGCTATAATAGTTGAGTTTTGGAATAATATTGATTCACTAGAGATATTATCCATGTTTTAATATCGCTATACACTTCTTGATGATTGATCACCACATTGGTAGTCGCATTTAAAAGTTATCTTGAACCAACAATCATAAAAGGATAGGATGCTGCATTTCACAGGAGGCACAGAACACAGGACTTGATTCTTCGCTCACCTATCTAAAGCTAAAAAGTTAAACATAGAAAGATGTACTATAAACTAAATACTCACATAACGCATTGCTCTCTGCGCAATTACACATAATTTGATGATACAACCACCAGGTTATTTTACTGAATCTTTCTGGACCATATAAAGCTAATGCAGATTAGCACCAAAGGAACACGATCATTGTACAAGGAAGCATTGTGAGCATCCTAGACATAATAGTCATGCTTAGTAAAGAAAGTGTGTAATACTACCAAATTATGGTACATCAAGGGTCACAAAAAGATTTAAATATACGGTATATACCTATGCTACAGAGAAACTAAAACAACCAATCCAAGAGACAATATACTACTGAAATCTCCCATTTGGATTTAAAACTTGTAACTATTTTCCTGGAAGCTACATAAAACAGAGCCTGAGATAACAGAATTTTTAGGATTACGATAGGGGGATTCAGTTCAAGGTGTGGCTGATACATCTAAGGATATCCCTACAAGGTGAGCAACATTATTAGAGTTCAATTTTCTTGTCCCATTTAAAATAACATCCCCTGACACTTAAACCATGATACAATGTCAAACATCAATGGCTACAAAATTCAGGTTATATTGCATGTCCAAAGTCGGGTTCAAGAAAATAGTTATGACATCATGACACCCATTGAAAATTCAAGTCAGCAAACCAAGACTATTGCAATACACTATATTATATATTGCAAACATATCAAGCCTGCAATAAGTAAAGGTCTAACAAAGTTTAAAAAAAATCAAAACAATCAAGTTTAAGAGAAATAAAAACTGTTTCAGTTCCATGCAAAATTTGAACTCTAAATACTGGATCAAGGTGTTGTGTTTAGATGACAAACCATATGACCATTCAAGTCACAACACTTCAAATAACCCGAAACTAACCGAAATCTCTTCAAGCCACAAAATTTATAATCTAGGTCACTTAAGTCAAAAGGTCAAGAAATTGACCCTTACTCCAACAGCATACATAATCAAAAATAAAATATGGTTAAAAAAAAGCATATAGTTAAGTAGTTGTCTACTAAAATCACTAGAGCATGAAGGAAAGGTAATTACAACATTCAATTTTAACAAATTACTATAGCAATAAGCTTCTAATCATCAGTAACAATGTTTACTTGTACTCATTTTGTAGTCTAAAACAATATATTTAGCATCAAACACTATTAGACTGAATTATAATATTAATTTAAACTGTATCTTGCAATGAATAAAGAATTTCCCAAAAACTCTATCCTCCATAATATAAAAATCATGCTTCACATAATATCCGATTACCAATCACCTCAAATCCTTTGTCGTCATTTTCCTTATATTTGATACGATAGTTTGAATTTTGCCAACTTTGAATTCTAGTAGTCGTGCACATGTATTTTATACTAATTTGTTGCATAATAAGTTTTTTTAGAGGATGTTGCATAATAAGTTACTTATAACTATTTGGAGAAAACATTTTATATTTTACCAACTTTTATTATGCTATCTTTTTTCCTTATTTCAAAAGTGAAATATTCGCATTGAATTTGTTTTGTGAAAAGTTTGTTTGTTTGGTGAGGAAATGAGATGTTTCATGTTTGTAAATAATTTATATTTATACCATTATATTATTTAAAATTAGAAAGAAAGAAAAAGTAATGGTGGGAAGAGACATGATAATGGATAGTAATTATTTAGTATGGCACTGGATATTAATGACACTAGTGGACATTAATGATGATTTTATTATAATTACGATTACACCCCTAATTATATTTCCAAATTAACTAGATAATGTAAGCTAAGATAAGGACATTTTACAAATCCTGAAAGTTTCAAGGCGAAGCCTTTCAAGTTTTCCTATTATATAATAGTATAGATATATATCACTATGGGTCCATTGTCATTCCCCATATTGTACTATATTGCGAGTGTCCACTATGCACCCCCCACCCCTGCAGCTATCTACGGATATCTGTAACCTTGGGCTCATAGATTTAGTCCTTAATCATTTTGGATATCTATTAATGTCACAAGAAATAGTAAAATATAACTGTTTGAATCGTTGATGCGGTTTCCAAAATATTTGCATACTCAGGAGCGCAGTATTCTGAAGGTCTTTTTACTACTTGTTTTACTACTCTATACTTTTCCTAATCATATTCTATTCGTTGTTGAATGATGCTTCCTTTCATGAAAATCTCTAGCTAAGGAAACATTTACCGTCAAGGAGGCACGGACACTGCGTCCGTGTCGTACACGACACACACTCTAAATCCACCGGGACACACCAAAATCAGTGCCTTGTGGTCCGTGCAATAGAGATCGCCTTAATCATGTCTTCTTATTAACTATATGCTCATTTTTAAGAAGAAAACTAAGATTTTCTAATGCCATCAAGAAATGTTGTGATCGAAGACCAACCCAAGCGTTCGTGGAAATCGACACGCTCTTGAGCTAGAAACAAAACGTTAACATAGACGAAAGTTTCCCCCCAAATTAGAAATGATAGCTACATCGACATGCTCTTGAAGTAGAAAAAACGAAACCTGAACATAAAACCTAAAATTTTCCCCAATTTTCCTCAATTAGAAACGGTGGCTAAGAATCGAACGCTGAATTGAACGACCAAGATATAGGGTTTCGAAATCATACCAGAAAGATTGAGGAATCGGAATTGGGAGCGGAGGAAACCCTAATTTCGGATCCTTTCGAGAGAGAGAGACACTATTTAAAAGCGATCGGTGGGTCTCTCGAGATGGAGGGAAAGCTCTTTTGCGTGAGACCTACACGACCCTTTTATACGTATAATTTTGATATGGGCCGAATTAGGGGTGGGCACGGGTCAGATCGGGCCCAAATTTTATGGACTCGAATCGCACCCGTTATTTGGCGGGACGGGACGGGACTGATCCAAAAAATATTGGAACCGAAACGGGTTCGATCCGTTCGAAACGGGTCTGAACCGGACCGACCCGCGGGTCCAAAAAAAGTTTTAAAAATTCTAGAATAATAAACATTTGCATATGTTCTACTATCTATAAGAACAAAACAAGTCTTATGTCTTCCCAAATTTCTAGAATTTGTTTACTAAACAATAACTTGTTCTATTATCTATAAACTATAATAGCAAAAAAATTCTAAAATTGATTAAAAAAAATACATACCCCTAGAAACGGGTCGGTCCGGGACCCCGTTTATTTTGAAAATAGGACTCGTCCCGTCCGTTAGTGTCACAAGACCTGTCCCGACCAGTCCCGTTTAAATTCCAAATTTTAGGAACCGACTTGTTTGAATATTTTCGGGCCGGATCGGAACCGCAGGTCTTGGAACCGTATGCCCACCCCTAGACCGAATGTTTTGATATAATTCGCTTATGGAGAATATAATTTTATTAAGATGATTATATATTAATTGAAGACATTAAACTTATTTAACACTTTTCTTTTTATACGTATATCATTATTTATCCACCAAGGCTTGATTTGAGATTGCTATTGTTTTTGGAGTAGTCCTAGTAGAACTAGTTTTTTGAGTTGCAAGTTCACCTAAATTTGAATTGATTTATTTTAAAAATGTTATGCAACGTTATTTAACATCGCTTTCGGAAAAAGAAAAAAAATATAAGCACCTACAATAAGCAATTTCAACCACAGCATAAGTAGCTCAAGATCCACGTTCCCAATATATAACCTACAATGATATTTTGACTGCGCGCAGTCCCCCTTCAATATAAGGGCGACACGTGGTCCATGGGCCAGGACTGCGATCCAAACCCACGGACAACATAGCACTGTTCAACCTAAGTATTCAAAATATCATATGTATCTACTGGAGAGCCTGCACAAGTCTTGAGAGGGGAGCAGCATGTGCGGCCACGCTGTACCCCCAAAAATATTCAAAGTTCAATATATATTGGCCCATATATTGAATTTTAATTCCAAATACAATTTAAAGATTAGCAAAAAAAAAACTGTGAAAATAACAATAACAAAAAAAAGGGTATACTCATTGCCAGCCGTTTTGGGGGTGGGGATTTGTGTGTGTATGTGTTTGATTTTATATATATATATATATATATATATATATATATATATATATATATATATATATATATATATGCTCACAATCTAACATGCGATCTATTTATCTATTCATCACACATCTCTCCCAATTTATTAATAATTTTATTTTGAATATTTGTGTATCTTATTGAACAATATATTGTATCAATATTTTTAATTTACTTATAAAATTTATGTTTTTGGTGCAATTGATGTGTAATTTTATTTTGAGTATGGGTGAGTATTCGATTTATTCGGTGCCAACCGAACCGAATAAGCAAAAACCGAATTGGACCGAAATCGAATAAGCAAAACCGAAACTGAACCGAATTGGTCAATAACCGAACCGAATTAAATCGGTTCGGTTTTCGGTTTATTCGTTTTATTTTTTTTATATATAATAACTATATATACCTAGATATATTTATTATATACCTATATATATTTAGTATATACCTATAATTAATATATATATATATATATATATATATATATATATATATATATATATATATATATATATAACTAAATTTTTTTATTCGGTTTTCGGTTTTGGACCGAAACCGAAACCGAATAAGAAAATCTAGTATTTTCAAAACCGAAACCGAACCAATTTTTTTTAAAACCGAACCGAATCTCTTATTCGATTCGGTTCGGTTCGATTTTCGGTTCAAAACCGAATAATGCTCACCCCTAATTTTGAGTACTTCTAGTGGCTCTCTTTTTTCGCACAAGGCATCCAAAATTTCAGGACTTACTTGTGGGTAGTCTTGCTCCTACAATATTTCTCGTGCCATGCCAATAGTTCCACAATGACACGGACCTATTAGGACATGACCTATATTAAGAACTTATGAAGGTTGGAAAAAGAAGTAGCCCAATGAACTATTGTGGTGGTTCTCCAAGTTCTTGTTTTCTCCATCCTAATCTATTGTGTTGGACCGAAAGAAAACTAAACTTGAGGAAACTAAAGCTTGAGGTCGGCCATTCCCTCTTATTAAACTTAAGTTAAAGTTAAGTTCTCCACGTTCTTACTATTTTGACTTGGAACTTAGCCAAAGAACTTGGAAAATTAATCATGGGCACGAAAACAAGCACATGTGGGCTAAAATTCATGCTCTTCCAAGTTCTCCAAATTTTCTCTACCAAACAAAGGAACTAAAAGAACTTACTCCCAACTTCTCCAAGCTCATCCAAGTTATTGGCTAACCAAAGGAACTGTTTGTTTACCTGTGACTGAAAATTCCTTACAACAAATGTTGTTGTAATTGGAGTTGTGTGACTGCAACAAATGTTACAGAAATCAAGATAATTACAGGTTATGCAAATTGGAGATGCCACATCATTGGCTTTTGTAAAAATGAACTTCTTACTCTCAAAAGAAACTTCTTACTAAGATGTTAAGCATAAACTTGACACACATAATGAAATATTCTTGAAAGGAAGAAGAAGATATCGGCTACAATGAGATAAAACACATTCCATAAGCCAAACTCTCTGGATTTGTAAACTCTAAATTGAACAAAGAAAGCCATTTCATACTGCTTGATGCTAAATATTCACAGTATCAAAATTTCTGTCACTACATTCCCCCTCAACTGAATGAAAACACAAGACTTGCTGAGCCAAATTAGTATTCTAGTGAGAATACAGAAAGGGCACAAAATTCACATCCCTGCCCTTTGAGAACTGATGGCATCAGTACAGAAAAGAACTTCTCTAGTTTTCTCAATAATTCTACAGACATTGAGGCTGTTAGACAGTATAATCTACATGCAGAACTCCTAAGCCACAGCAGCCTCAGTATCTGAGAAAGAATCACTATTGGCCTTCGCCTCCATCAGTATTACAAGCATTCTGGATGAGGTGAAGAAAGCAAAAGTGAGAATAATGCCGAGGGCAGCACTTGCAGAAGAAGATTGCCACCATTGTATGATAATGATAAATAATTTGTCGGGAAATAACCATATTTATCCAAATAACTTGCAAGAGCTAGTCCCCGTCTTCCATTCGGCAAGAAGCTTCCCCATCAACCCACCAAGCTTCTCCGATTGAGGTCCAGGCATCACAGTGTTGACATTTTCCCACTGGGAACATGGGTCCGTCCACCATCTGTTCTTAGCAGAACACCAAGCCCCAGGGGCCACTCGATAATTCCTTCTGCCTAGTATTTTCTCATCAATCTTGTCAAGTACTTGGCCATCTTGGTGGAATTGCCTTGCAAAAGGAACTCCACTCTCTACCATCTTCTCATAATCTGTGATGTTGAGGTAGTGGGGCTCCATGCCAGGAGGATTATCCCATACCATGTAGCTTAAGTCGCTGTTCACTGTCGTATTTCGGAAATCAGGGGCATTGCAAGCCACGGAGTGGAAGTAACCTTCATGGGCCAAGATCACGTTTGTGAAATACAACAGTAAAGTTCGAGGGAGATTCTCCCAACCCAGGATGCAGTATTCAATAAAAGGTCGGCTCAGAATGACCCATGGGGAGCCTGTTATACAGACAGGAGAGTAAAACTTAAAAAGACAATAATCAAAATTCAGCACTGATCTGACTACAGATTTAGCAAGAGTAAATAAGGGATGAGGTCAAGATGCCTGTAAAGAATTTGAAGGCTTCAGGTGTTTTCCTCTTCTGTGTGGCTTGGAAGTAACTAGACCTCTTTGCCAAGTAGATGGCTGCATCAACTATGACTGGTTGGACTCTTTGGCCCCTGCAAGAAATTTAATTGAGTCAGTTCAGACCTGAAGACCAAAAAAGCTACCAAGACAAGGTAAACAGAAGAAAGACAGGAAAAGCTGTGAGCTTACTCTTTCCATCCAAGATCACTAGTATGATCTATGAAGTTCAAGTCCCTGGGCACAGAAGAGAAAACATGAATCAAGTCTGCATACAGAGACAAACAAAATAATATCAATCTCTGAGTAAATTCTGAATAAGAACACATTAAAGAAAATAAAAATATATAAATACTTGATAGAGAACAATGGTTATTTCTCAAAACCGCCCGCTGAGTTCTCAATAGAAGAAGAAGAAGAAGCTAGTACCCAACCACCTATTGGTACCCTCATTCTGGTCACCTTCTATTCACGGTAGACAACTGGTTACATAAACAAATTAGGGTTAAATTTGAAAGTTCCAAAACAACTGAAGCCTACATATCATCTTGCCTATGTCTAAGAACGGCCATACAGACTCAATGTTTTTATATGGGGAAAAAACGAACCAATAATTCAAAACGTCATCAGCTTTAGTTTTGATTCCTTAAAAGAAGGGTTTTTTCTTTTAGATAAGGCCAGTAATTAATGGCCGTCCTTTGTCCTGGGTTACTAGCAGCAAGACCCCCTGCCATTTAATAAAATATGTGCATGGGCTTGGATTCGAACCCACTCCTCCCTTTCATTTCTTATTTCATGATAATACTAATTTAAAAGAATGGTTTTCTTCTAGTCGACTTTAAAGTTTTTTTTTTCTTTTCCAATTTTTTTTCCGGTGCAAGAATAGCAAGCCAATTATTGGAGCGATCTACATTGCCACCCAAAAACTTGATTTCAGAGAAACCTTCAAACTTGTATTACCGGAGAAAACTTACTACCAACCATTAAGACAAAATCTTTTGATAGTTCTCTCGGTGCCACCATCAAGAACCGCTTCACCTGTGGTGCTCTCTCCTAGATGTTGCTAATGGAAGGGATGAAGGAGATCGACATTTTATAATCGTACCCTCCAAGCTGCTATTGTAAATGAGAGAATGAATAGAAGACTACTAGTTAGTAGTTATGGCTTCAAATCCCAACTTACTTTGACTCTAGTATCCAGATTGACTAATGAATGGTCTGGAACCTGTCTTTCGAAATCCTTTTCCAATATAACTGGATTATAGAATTGCAGCCTGTAAGATAAGCAAGCCAAGAACGTAAAATGTATAAAGGTGTTTGCCTTGCTGTGAAGTATGTGTCATAGTTAAATCAGTAACTTCTCTCAAAGCTAAAAAAAACTCGTTTCTTTTTACACCCTACTTCCACACAAAGCTTAAAGGGTAAATCTGATAGATCGTGTAGAAAGCTTAAAATAATATCATCTACCAAGACCAAAATTAATCAAGAATAGTCAATCTAAGATTCTTAAACAAGAAAATGTAAGAGGATTCTGATGAATCATTACCACTCCAACCATATTGTGAAAAGACAAATTTTCCTCATTGTACAAAACAAAATCCAACAAGAATCAAGTTTGCCATAACAACTAGGAAGCATGGATACTCCAAAATTGGTGGCTTAACCTCCGTGCCAGATAAGTATCACACACCAGAATGATGTTGGGTCAACCAGAAACGAACCTTATTGTACCGATCCAACAAAGATAACAACTGAAAGCATAATAAAAGCCTGGTAACCAATGGATAAAGCAGCATACTCAAAGTGACAAACAATCCCGAGACAAATATAACCATACCGCCATTCAATGTCCACACATTTTTTTTTTTATGAATCAATGTACCAATGTCAAAAAGATTTTGACAAAACAAGAACCTTGACCTACAGAAAGCCATTCAACAACACTCAGATTAGTCAGTCACATTAAACAAATTGAACAATTTCCGTCATTTTTCTCAATCAAATGAAAACAACCCCAATATCCATAAAATCTAAATAGTGCATAGTTCCATGCTACAGATGAATAATCCCTAGGGCCAACATCGCTAATCAATGCCAAAGTATTAATAGAAATTTTAAGGGCTTGTTTGATTCATAGATGTTAGTCAAGTACTACGGTAGCTTGTAGAACTTGGGGAGGTTCTCCAAGTTGTCTGGTATGGAGAAGTAGGAGTTACTGGACTTTGGGGGGTCTCGGAATGTCCCCATGCACCGTAGGTCTTAAGTTCTCAAAGTTTCTTGGCTCCAAGCCAAAAATGAACAAAAACTTCATAGTAGAGAGAGAAAGGTGGGTCCCATGATCCCGAAAACTTGAGTTCTATGTGCTCCAAACTCAATCTTTCTCCAACCAAACGCGATAATTAAAGAAAGGAATACAGAACTTGACCATGGAACTCACCACATAGTTTCATGGGTTCTTTGGCTTCTCCAAGTTTGGTTCGTAGCCACGTGCTCTAATCCTCTGAGCTACAGGCCCCACCCCGTCTCCACTGGATCTGTTCCCAGGAGTACCCTCAAAGAGGAACCTCTCCCTCAAATTCCATATACCAAAAAGATCCTAAGGGGTTGTTTGGTTGTTTTGAATCTATACAACTTGGAAAAACCAGAACCCAAAAAACATTGTGATGGGTCACATGCCAAGTTATTGCTCCCTCTACCTTCACTTATTGTGTTTGGTTGAAAAAAAAATTAAGCTTGGAACCAAATAACTTCAAACATTTTAGAATGTTGGGAGCCACCTTTTCCTCTTTCTACAATTAAGTTCTCCAGGCTCCTTCATTTTTGGCTTGGAACTTTAGCCAAGAAACTTGGAGAAGTAGTTATTTTGCATGCCCCCAATACTTCTCCATACCAAACAAGAGGGCTTTGAGAAGTACCAACTTCTCCAAGTTCTTGGCTAACTTCCATAAACTAAACAACCCTAAACAAACAAAATAATCAAAAGAGGAAATCCTAGACAAATCGTTCAATGACGCCCGGATAAACCAATACATCTTTCCCGATTGGTTCTCTATATCAAATCAATCCAAATCCAAAATTTCAAAAGCTGTCACCAACATACCAACCATCCCTTGACAAATTGGAAAATGTCATGCTCAACATCAAAAAACTACCCATAGAAATATCACATTGCAATAAATTTTCATCCTACGTTAAATTTATAACAAGTCAACATCAACAACACTCCCATACATCAATGCAACCCCCAATCACATAGTCGCTGCTAAACCAAACAACTTACACCAATTTCCTTCGCAAACCTACATAGTAGCCAATTTCCCAAAAAAAAACAAGAAAACAAACCACTGATCAGTGTGGTGGTTAACTAGAAATCCACCATAATCAACATTGAGCACCACATATAGCTGCACTAACCACATTCAGCTTCACTACCAAATTTCTTCATCAAATCCAGACAAAGCCCAAACTCTGCAGAGCAATTGGGAAAAGAAATAGCAAAACAACAAAGGTTACATCCTTGTGTTCCTGTAACCAGATAAACCTTGAAACATTCATCAATTTTGTCAATCAAATTGGAAAAAAAAAAAGTTGTTTGCAGGGGCAGATGCATGTACAATCCTGTGGGAGCTCAGGCCCCCACTGAATTTCGGATAAAAGAAAAGTTTTTATAGGGCTTTTCTGGAAATTTGGCATATAGAAATTGACGTTGAGGAAGCACGGCTTTCAAGCCCCTAGGGGAATCAGACTCAAACAAATTCTATATAAGGTCTCTACATAAATTTCCAAAAGAAAACCTATTGGAACTAATTCCTCCATAATCGACCTATCTCTTAAATGGACTATGGAATAAAACAAATCTACACCGGGTCTATTTTACAAACTTAACAAAGAGAAATCCTAAGTAAAACCTCTCCTATACAAAACCATCTCTACATCTTTTTGTCTGATTTTCTTCCAAGTCTATCTTCTCCCACACCCTCTTAAATCTGCATCATCTATCATATGAGGAGAAACCCCAATCGCCTTCAATTTTGCACAGTGCAGAACATGACGACATTCCCGTGCAATGCCAATGTCGCCAAGCACCAAACATCTATGAAATTGGACCGATTTTCGTATTCATGGATAGTTTAGAACTCGTCATTAGGATAGTAGTTTTTATATGCCTTGGCTAGTTTTGAGTTGTAAAGGAAACTGTATCCACGTATCGTGAGCCCCCACTGACCAAAATTCCTACATCCACCGCTCGTTGTGTGACCAAAACCTACGCTCAAATTTCTCTGGAAAAAAACACTCGGTTCAAATTATCTATGAAATTCACATAACCAACTCCAAAACACTCTTGGGAACCAAATGTCCTTTGCTAAAGATGATATCTTTATCAAATCCAAATAACCCACCACAGTTAAAAATGACAACTTTAAGCAATTTCCTCGATCAGATCCTAAGGGTCTGCTTGGTAACGGTGTTTTCACCGGTTTTTGAACCCACCGTTTATGAAACCCTTGCTTGTTATTTTTTTTTTTTTGAGGCGCTGATTTTGGTCGGCTCAAAAACCCCCCAAAACTGGTGTAATGTATTTTTTGGTGGCTTTATAAACACCTCAAATCGGTGGATTTTGAGCGGCTTTATTATTTTATTCCATTTATATCCTCACAAAAAATATATAATTATAACTACTAATACCCTTCCATATTTAATTTATTCGTGTAAAAAAAATTTCAGAACCGCTCGTTAGTGAATTACATGGATTGGACTGGTTTAAAAGCCGCTACTTAAAAACTACCCAAAATCGGACCCATCGTAACCGGTACTCTAAAAACACCTCATAACCGCTACCCCTACAATTGCCAAGCAGGCCCTAAGAAAAGAAATGTAACGAGATAGATCACGTACCATCCTGCGTGACGAGCGGGTAGTCCTTGGCGCTGAGCGTGACGAACCAGTCCCACCCGCCGTCGATCCTCATCATCACCGCCGCGGCGTGCAGCGTGGCCGCCAGCGGCGAGGACCCCATCGCCGTGACCTGGTCCGGCCTTCCCACCACGTCCACGTTCCCGAACGCCCGCGCGGCCGGCACCGCCGCCTCCACCGACGCGGCCAGCCGGCTCCGCTCCGAGTCCGGCGCGTCCGGGGAGAGGTGGATCAGGTAGCGGTTGCGCGGGTGGTAGATCGCGAGGAGGAGGCGGAGGATCCGCGGGGTGTCCCCCCGGGATCCGGTGATGAAGTAGGCGAAGGAGGGGGGGTGGGCCCCGCCATGGCGGAGGATGGAGGGGGGAGAGGGGAGGCGAGAGAGGAATAGGTAGGAGGAGGCGGTGAAGCCGGAGAGGGCGGAGAGGAGGAGGAGGAGGGAGAGGAAGGAGACGGAGAGGATCGGAAGCAGGTACTTCTCCGCCGACGCCATGCGCTGGCTAGGGTTCTGTCATAAGCATCGAGCTAGGGTTAGGGTTCCGTGGAGAATCTGGAGGGAAAATGTTGAGATTTGGTGGGGAAAGGAGGAGTTTTTATTACAGAAATTTGGGGAAGAAAGGAGAAGGAAGGAGAAGGGAATGGTCACGGGAAAGTGAATTTATTGCATGTTGAACCTCCTGTTGTCCTTATGTGTGACGTAAGCTAAGTTTGGGCAAGTTAGATGGACCCACAAATCTCCTGGTTTTTAGCTTTCAAAAACAAAAAAAATCTACTGTTCTTTTTAGCTTTCAAACAAAAAAAAAATCTTTCCTGTTTTTAAAATTGAGTTGGACTACATAAACTCGAGAATTAATCTGCGTCCCAAAATCCTCCCTACCAACCATGACCTTTTTTCTATAAAAAAAAAAAAAAATTATATTTTATAAATTTTTAATATTATTTTTTCTATAAGATAGCTGGAACATGTATTTTTATAGAAAATGGAATATAGTTGAAATAAGAAATTTAGGAATAGTATATCTATTTTGTATAAACTCAAAATAAGAATTTACAAATTGAGCTGTCAAGTGGACCCAGAGCCGACCTAAATTTTAAAAGTATATTTAACTAACATGTGTACTTAACTAACACTAAAAATGTATTTATTTTTCTCTTTAGTCTCTTGGGAAAAAAAAAATCAAGAGATGACATGCATGTAATCTAGCAATTTTTTATGGCCTAGTTTTAAAAATGAGCAATGCTACAGTGACAACCAAACATTTACAACCTTCTTACAACCACTCACCCATTTTCTGACATGTGGGCCAGGTGGTGGTCTGGCCCACATGTCAGCAAATGAGTATAAGTTGTAAGAAGGTTGTACAAGTTTGGTTGTAAACCAAACATTTTCCTTTAAAAATTAAAAACTTATGAGTTACTCTAGGATTTTTATTCTAAACTTCTCTTGTTAGAATAATGGAATTTACATAAAAATTAGTTGGAAGCTTTTGATAATCATAGAATAACTTATTAAGCTGACTATACAGCTATCAATTTCCTCCCACATCTCAAAACTTTGTACATTAAATTAACAAACTATGGTGAATGGAATTACATAATATAGAATAACTTATTAAGCTGATATTATAAATAGACAACGTCAGAGTGTAGGTCACATTTTTTTTAATGGTATGTTCAAGGAGGGATCATGATCTTCATTCTTAAGCATATATTATATATTTTTGAAATATAATCGTTAGAAAATTTTGATTGTCCAAATTAAATCAAAATATTACGCTAAATTAGATAATTTAAGAATCTAATCCCCCTTCCTAAAGTTGCATTTCTTCCGTAAGGTTATTGGCAATAGTGCTACCACCAATATTCTCACCTGAATTTTTTTTTTCCTAACCGAGTTTTTTTACTCAACTGAATTTTTCTTTCCGACTTCCGTGACCAAAAATACTTGGAATGATAGTTTTTGTACCACTTTTGGTCGTTCATGGAGATGCTACCACACGGTCAGCATATGATATCAATGTTGTTCAATATTATAACAAGAATGTTGAGGTGCCTAGTAAATAGAAGTATCTTTGGAGCATTAAAGCAGAACCCAGAATCCTTCTATTGTGCTGACAAAGATTCTGTAATTCTTGATTGCAGAAAGATTAGCTGCATAAAAAAAAAAGCCAAGTAGGAAAAATATGGAAGCCAAACTTGGAGAAAGAGAGACTACCACCAAATTAACATCCTACCAATAGCAACAAACACAAGGAGGCACATAAAATAGGAAGACAAGAGGGGCATAAAATAGGTTATCGCGAAGCAAAGCAACTAAACTAACAACATATTGCCAATCCAGGAAATAAACATGTCAAGAAAGTGAAATTTTTTCCATAACACTCAAATCTAGATGCAGAATCAACAGGAAACATAACCATAGGTCCATTACCATTGGTTCATAACCACCAAAATTGCTGTGCTGCCAGATTAGAATTTCACAATGTATTTTAAGCTGAATTAAGTGCAGCATTTGCTCAAAGCAACCCAAAATCAAGTCAAAATTACTAACACTTAATACAACTTGGGAAAAACTTGGTGTTCACCTGGCAACATTTAGAGTAAAAATGAAGGTGAACCAAACCTAAGTACCGAAAGTCTGAACTCCAAATATCTTAAAAGTTTCTAAAGCTAGATAAGATAAACGCTTGCCTACGAAATTTTCATCAATAAGCACGGGTGATACCCCAGACCCTGATGGTGCCATCAGTATAACCTGTGAAAAGAGTGCTTCCATCGCAGCTCCAGCTCAAGCTGGTACAGTACAGCATCTGCAAGGCAGGCGAAGAAATCCAGTTTCAAGTTGGGTGTAAAATAAAAATAAGATGGCCATCAACAATCAACAGATTCAGGATAACTGAAATCATTGCAGCCTAAAAGATGTTCAATCTATCAATATGATGTATAATCCTGCTAAGGATGACAACTGTGCACAATACAATAAAAGCTGGAATATGTTCAAATGAAATTTTTTTTTTTAGTTTTCTAGAAAGGCAATACAACAAATTCCTAGGAACCAATTTGTTCCCCAGGTTGGATGAGATGGACGAGTAACTCCATATCTCTGTAATAGGTCTGAGCTCGAGTTACTTCATGCAGCCCTGGATAATTGGACATAATTGTGACTTTAACTAAGTAATGCGACGGAATTCTGGTATTATATGTGGACGGCTAAGACAAGGAGTAACATCTATTTACATCGCAAGATTCAGAATTCAGGATACTAGCTCCAAATATGGAGCGGATAATGTAGAATCAATATCCGATGTTTAGTACTAATTGAAGATGTCTTAATCGAGCCAGATTGGGAGT
This sequence comes from Iris pallida, assembly GCA_029216955.1. NCBI lineage: Eukaryota > Viridiplantae > Streptophyta > Magnoliopsida > Asparagales > Iridaceae > Iris > Iris pallida. Next base: position 5,807,564 of record JANAVB010000400.1, read on the forward strand.
AGTAAGATCCTAAAGCAATGTCTAGTTTGGTCACTTTAAACAAAGTAGACACAATTGGATAAAAGAATGTATTGACAGGATAAAAGAATATATGGACAAAAGCATTGCTTCTGCGGTCAATCTAGCATGTGACAGTTACATATGACTGTCTGCTAAAATAAAGAAACAAGTTGTTTAACTCTACGATAATTCTTACATGTCCATTCATACATTCAAGTGTCTAAAACAAGAATTATAAATAGCTCATTCTCAGTATAAGCCTCCTTGGTATCAAAAACAGGTAATGGCCCAGTAGGCATTGAAGTTCATGAAAAGAGAGAAAACGCAATAAAGTGACAAGACGTTCAATGTAAATTTGCAGTTCCTTGGCCATTATGGAAAGATGTTAATAGATAATAACAATCTTCCTGTAATACTAAGACCTATAAGAATAATAAAGGCAATCTTGTAAACACTATGAACCACTATCAAAACATACATCTTCATACATTGATAAATGAGTCATTTATCTATTTCACTTACAGAGCACAGACGTATTCAGAAAACAATAAACCGAATGTTTTGATCGAAAAATATTTTCTGATCAGCTAACAATCTCCCCAGAAAACATATCTAGTTGAAAAAATGAAATAAAAATATATTTCGGAATCAAAGTTAACTTAAAACAAGAATACCTAAATGCCAATTGAGTATTTTGGATAACAAATTAAATTTACCATTTATAATCACTCTAACATTATTATCTAGAAATCAATAAAAACTTGTTCAACAAATTACTATTTGAACAACTTAGTATATTAAAAAAGATTTTGATGTCAGTCCACAAAAACTAGGATAATTCTTTTAATCTATACCTTCAAAAGATCAATTAACCTCAACCACTGGTTATAAATAATTTAGAACCTTGAAATGACATTTTGCGCTAGACACTTTGTTCCTTATCTACTCAAAGAATATGTAGTCACCCATTCTGGCTATAGAAGTCAGATTTCTGTATAAATATAGTTACAAACCTATTCTTACAAGTATTCTAGTTAACAATATCATTTCCACAAATAACCTATTAACATATACATGATCCAAATTATTGATCAACTATTCACATAAGGAGTATATATCAGCCAAGTAAATATCATTAACATCAATTCATTTTTAAAAGACCCCCACCCCATCCCCCAAACACACCCAAAAACAGTATCATACCTTTTTAGCGTTTTAGAAAGCTTGCCAGTATCACCATTTAAGCAAATAATAATACAGTAATTGGGTTAGGCATTTGGCAATCACTGAAGCTTTGTCAAAAATAACTATACTACACAAACTAAAAATATGACTCTACAAAAAAACAATTATCCTATGGTTGACACAATCCAATATTCTACAGTTCACAAAAACCGTTCATTTCTACTGGAGATTAGCACTGAGAAGAACATTTAAAAAGATGATGACAATACCTGGTTCTTGTTAGCAGGTGGATCGGGCTTAAGATCTTGCACGATCGACTTGCTCTCAAGATCCCAAATCTTCACACTCTCCTCAGTTGCAGCACAGAGCCAGTACCTGTTTGGACTGAAGCGAAGACAATGAATTATTGCACCAGCATCCAATGAGTAGAGCCTCTTCCCCTCTGACAAATCCCAAAGCAGTGTCACTCCATCTTTCCCACCACTAGCACAAAGAGAACCATCTGGACTCACTGCCACAGTGTTCACATACCCGCCATGTCCAGCAAGAGTACACCTCAGCTTACAGTTAGTGAGATTCCAAACCTTCACTGTGCGATCCCAAGAACCACTTACAATTGTGGGCTGGAGAATATTAGGGCTGAATCTAACACAACTCACCCAGTTGGAATGCCCATCTCCATCCTGGATTGTGTATTTGCACTCACCTGCAAAATTCCAGTTTGTTAAATATCTAAATGTTTGCCAATAGAAAGAACTGAAACACAAAAATCATGAACTTGGGTGGTTTACAATACAAATATGATTTTAGCAGAATGTAAATGTCATCAATATTCAAAATAATTCACCAAACATAGCATATGTCATGTCAATAAAGATTTTATTTGTAATGTGAATTCGGCAATGCTGTTTGTCTAATAAATTAGACAAAAAATGAGAATTAGACAAACATTGCGATAAAATTGACAATATTTTCTCGTAGAAATACACAACTAAAAGATGTCGTAAATGTTAATTGCAGTTATTATACAGTAGTATTAAAATCCTAATGTGAACAAAAATCTAATTACAAAAGCATTAAGAAAATAATTTCCTGAAATGGTGCACTATTGGAAATCGCGACCAAAGACCCGTACATTCCTACACAATCTGATCTGTGATTCCTAGACAATATGATCTATGACTTAAGAGCGATGATGAGCCTGGCCTGTGCGATGCGGGGCATCCACAACGTCGGTGGACTGACGAAAAATGGCCACGATCTAAGCCCGCGTGGGACAGAATGGGGCGCCCCGTGCATGAAACTCAACGGCTAGGGGCGCCGTGCGGGCGGTCGAGGACCGGCACCATTCTACCACGGGTATAAACGACGGCCGACCACAGGCCCGTCGTGCGGCGCCCAATAGGCGTCGGGAAAACGTCGTAAGGACGTCGTGCGCATAGAACGGGTGGCTGGACGGCATCAGCTGTCGTAGGTGTCGTGAAGACGTCGGGGGCGCCTTCGGCGTCGTAGGCGAAGCGAGGCATTGAGTTGCCGGCATCGAAAGACGTCGACCGTCCCGTGAGGCTCGGGAGCGCGGAGTGCGCGAGGCGTACGTGTGGGACGATGATGAAAAAACCAGTGCGGACAAGATCCGCACGACGAGTCTGAAGCGACATGACGACCGGCTAAAAATCGTGTGCGGAGAGACACGATTTAAGTGAGCCCGCACGTGCTGGATTAAAAAAGACAACGACAACAACAAAAAAATCTACGACTTACAAAAATAACCAAATGGAACATGAGCAAGAAAGCATAATTTAGCCGAGTTCGCAAACTTGTTGCTTTAGTTGTTTTACTACATTTATCTACATCTTCAGTCAGTTGAGAACTCAAATACAACATAAGTACATAAAAGTTCAACATATAATTCACAAATAATATGCCTTAAAAGGTTTGAAGATTACATAACATAAATGAAATAAGTTGCAAAATGTTCAGAATCAACCAAACCATATATAAAACATCGGTACATCACCATTTAATCAAGCACAAAGTATGAGTCAACGAAATTTTATGTCCAAAATCTACCTCAAGGGAAATAGCATCACAATAAACACTAACTAAAACAAAATTATCACAAGACCTAAATCTTTGAGTTTTAGCAAATGGTGTCTTGCAGAAAACACGAACACAATTCCTAGTTGAATGACCTGATCAATCACCTGTGTATTCCAAGTAAACCGGCCTAAAAATCTTCTGTGCATAGTTGTAGAGCTTGACTGGAACTTGGTAATCCATGGCAAACCTTTCAAACAAAACACTTGAAATGTTTTCCAATGTATTAACAACCATAACTAACAAAACCCTGACTATTTTTATCCTTGAAGTTTCATCTTGACTTACACTGCACAAGTATCATGAGCATGTAGGCTGGGTTTAATCTTATCATGACCGCAAAGCAGTCCTAAAATATGTTTAGTAACAGCAGCTTATCAAAAACAAAAAGTTGTAAGCCATTTCAGTTTCGAGACAGCATTCGAAAACAGGAGGGAACCAGCTGTAAAAAGCTTTGTAAACTACTGCTTTTTGAAAAGCAGCAGCAACCCAAGCCAGGCCGTAATGAATGAATACACCACAAAAGCAATGAATGAATAGACCACTAAAATTTTCTAACCTAAGATTCAGCTTCAAAAACTATAAACCAAGCAGGACCCAATCATCTAAAGACAAACCTAAACAGGAAGAATTCTCTTCTTTTAAGGATAACTTGGACTTATACCAATCAGCAGCTTAGCTTTGCCATGAACCTGAAATTGCACTTAACTGGGTGACATTTCACATATTAATAGGACCCATGAATTAACATAGTTCAAAAAAATATCTTGAATATCAAATAAATGAATAATTGATCAAACAGATGCATGCTAAACACTTCTGCTTCTATGTTTTGGATACAATCTTACCCAGGTAAAACTTCAGTTTTCCGACCACTCAAAGAAAAAAATTCAAATGCAAAGACGAGAGATCAAATTTCGCCAATCATAAAGTGATCAGAACTTCGACGACAACAAAAATCCCCTTACCATCTAGCTTTATATTAAACTAAGACTTAATCAAAACTTTTCGTTAACCTATTTCTAAAATAACTAAATGAACGCTATAAAATACTATCATAGAAGACTAAATATAAAATATTTAGTGAACAGATTTTTTCATCACGAGGGATGAACTTTATCCTAATTGCATATAGGAGGAAAAATTTGAAAAAAATTACAAAAGAAGGGATAGAACATCAACTCAAGTGACTTGGTGTGATGGACCAAAGTTGTGAAACGACAACTGTGTTGGCAACTTTTCTAGGAAAGACGGCAACCGATTTGGCGTTTCAAGCTTTTAATCCACCACACCAAGTCACATGGTGTTCTCTCCCTGTTAAAAAAAATTCTTCCATGCCAAATCACTTGGCGTTCTCCCCTTTCAAAAAAAGGGGGATGTCCATTATATTGACTTGTCTTCTTTGCAGCTCACCTGCTAACAAAGTGAGCCCATCATGTAAATATAATTTTTGTACTCCTAGGGAGTAGCATTGCTACTATATGAGCAAGTGGCTTGTTTGCTACTACAAGAGAAGTCTATTAACGGACAGTCCCTATTTTTTAATAGGAAAGAATGCCAAGTGACTTGACGTGGAGTAATTTGTCTAATATGGAGAGAACGCCAAGTTAAAAGCTTGAAAAATCAACTCAATTGGTGTTTCACAACTTTGGCACATGCCAAGTCGCTTGACGTTCTATCCCTCCTCTTGTAATTTTCCCACACTTATCCTCCTATGCGCAATTAGGATGAAATTCATCCATCGGAATGAAAAGATTGAAAAAATGGATGATCAAGAGAGCATCTTAGATAAATGTCTTTAATTTTCACTCTTTGGCTTAATGAGTAGTAAAGATGAATCCAACTAGCAAATTGTATCATCTTATCCCTTAGTCTAGACTCCATAATTCTAGAGGAGATTGGAGGTTACTCCTTGGTTGCATGAGCTTGAAGTGCGTAACCAAAGGGTATGCATGACACTCTCATGCCCATAGCTACTGTTAAAGGAGTATTGCACTAACATAGAGAGTTGACATACAGATCACAAAAACCGTTCGATTATTATCTGAAGCATTGCCATTTGATGGGGGGAGGCTTGGATCATGACATTGATAGTCAACAAATCATCTACCTATGTGAACTGGGACATTTTTAAATAGTAGGCATGACGAACTATTATATCCGGATCAATACTGAACATCTTTGGAGTACAAAGAAGTCTAGGAGACAATAGTAGCAAACCTAGGAAAAATCCAAACTTTGACCTAATGAACTTCATCTTTGAATTTTTATTGTCAGCGTCATTATAATACAATACTATGAAGAAAGAAAAAAGTGAAATACATCAATCACAAACGCATTTTAATATTGCAGATCGTCGGTGTTGTGTCCGATACGTGTCCAACTATGTAATTTCATAGACTACGACAGAACAGACGAACAATAAAAAAAAGTTGTGATATTGGTCTCACCGAGCGTGTTCCAGAGCTTGATGGTCTTGTCCCTCGACGCCGACACGATCTGCCGGTTGTCGACGGAGAAGGCCACGGACAACACGTCCTTGGTGTGTCCGACGAACCTCCTGGTGGTCTCGCCGGTGTTGAGGTCCCAAAGGCGGAGCTCCCCGTCCCAGGAGCCGGAGAGCGCGAATTGGCCGTCGGAGGAGAGGACGACGTCCTGGACGAAGTGGGAGTGGCCGGTGAGGCGGCGGCGGGGGACGCCGTAGGCCGTTTTCTCGGCGGATTCGGCGGAGGCGGGGAACTCCTTGGTGAGCGTCCAGAGGAGGAGGGACTTGTCGCGGGAGGAGGAGACGACGGCGTCGGAGTTGTCGATGGGACAGGCGATGGCGGTCACGACGTCCGAGTGGCCGATCATCGTCCCCTTCAGGATTAGGGTTTCCGCCATGGCTAGGGTTTTCTCTCTTTCTTTTCTAGGGTTTTGAGGAAGAACGGAGGCGGGGATACAGAGGCCTCTGGCAAGCGAGACATTTTATACTCGGAACGGATTTAGGGCTATGTATGTCACGTGATTTTCACGTGGTACACTTAGTGTGTTATAGGCTAATTCTAAGGGCACTCAACATTTTGATAGAGACTAGCCGTTACTAAGGGACAGTCCATGAAAGTAGAACTTTTACCGGGAACAGTTCGAATTTTATTTGGGGCTAGTCCACCCCAAAGAGGAGGAGGAGGTGGAGGCCGAGGAGGAGGAGGCGGTTGGACGGGGGCGTGGGGAGGGGAGGGGACGGAGGCGGTCAACGCAGGACTGCAAACAACGTGAGATAGGACTTCCTACTAGCATGAAATAGGACTGGCAACAAAGTTGGTAGTCCTATCTAAATTTTCTGTTTGGACACACCAAATAGGAGTGCAACTAATTGGCAGTCCTACTTTATGTTATGACTGCCAACTTGTTGGCAGTCCTAAAATAATATAGAACTGCCAACTTAGTTGCAGTCCTACTTGCTAAAAAAAATTGGACCATCTCCAAGTAAGAAATGGAGGTGGCAAACTTGTAAAAAATTTGGCTAGTCTCAGCAAAATGGTGAGTGCCCTTAGAATTAGTCTTGTTATATGGTGTGTAGACCTTCAGTTGGGCCGGACTGACCCAGTCTGACACGAGTCCGGACCGACAGTTGCGACTTTTAGTAAAAAGTAAAGAGGATAATTGCCCTCTACTCTCGAGTGGAGTATTGCTGAATCAATTGGACTACATAAACTCAAATAAGAACTCAGAATAAGACCATCTCCAATGGGGTTTTTATGTTCCCTATTTCTATGGAAGAAATTCATTTTAGAAAAAAAAAAACGTCTCCCAATGGTGATTTCTATTATCATTTCTATCATATATGGCAATGATGTAGGATGGAAACTTTTTAGGAGGGTTTCTACATGTAGAAACTCTCATAGAAATTATCCTATCTCTTATGACAATTATTATTGGGCCTCACACCATTAAATTGGTCCTTTTACTATGTGACACATAGGATAAAAATGGAAAACCATTGGAGAACTTTTTTGTATGTCTATAATTTCTATGTAGAAACTCTTCCAATTAGAATAGAAATCTCCTTAAAGTACAATGCCAAGTACGATAAGAACTCAATTTTAGAAATCACCATTGGAGATGATCTAATAACTTGTAATATGTGTGTGCCACGTAAATTTTTTGACATCAAAGATTCAAAAGTACTGAATTTACAAGTTGGAAAAAAAAAGAAAAGAAATTGGATGAATGTATTCCGACTTTCGATGACAGAGTTTGAAAGATTAGATCATGAGTTCCCATAGAGTTCTTGATTGCCGAATTTGCATATATTTGGAATGAGTCGGCACAAATAAAGAAGATTGAACATATACAAAAAGTCTCCTCCCACTGTAAAAAATTCAAAATATCAAAGTACAGTATCCACTGCACACCGAGTCGTGGCGTACTGATAACACCACCGTGCACCGAAAGTGAGGACCGGATTCGAACCCTCCCTCCCACGGAGGTGGCTGGGTGGCGGTGGCCACGGCCTCACGTGCAATGGGGCTACTTAAACACAGTGGTCGGTACGATAAACAATCTATTATGGACTCATCCCCTACAATAATCAACGGCAATTGTTTTAGTTTTTGTTAAGTATAATATCCCAGTAATTATTAATGTAATAAGAGTTGGTTCATTCCTCTAAATAACTTCTCATAGCCGAATCTGAATGACCCTTGTGGTCAGGGGACAACGGCATAAAAGTTCTGATTGGGTGATAGAAGATCAGCGGACCGAGTCACAAAAAAAGAAGTTGTGAACGTTATGTCGGACATCGTAAAAGAAGAAGTTAATTTTCCATAATATTAATCTGTTGACATGAATAGATCACTTGGTTCATGAATTTTGATGCAATATTTATGATTTCTTATTCTACTTTTTTAAGTCTCATTTTTTATTCTAATTTAGACAAAAAGAAAATATTTTGACACATACATTAAACTAACAAACAATTTGCACTTCCAATGTTTCCTTTATAACTACTTACTTTTTTTTATAATTCATACAAAAATACTGTTTGTCTCAAAAAAAAAAAAAGATTATGTTATCTCCCATTATGTGACAAATGACATGAATAAAACATGACAGTTGACATAGAAGAATTTAACATTAATAAAATTAAAATTAACATTAACATTAAAATTAGAATTAATATTAAATTATTAATATAAAAATTAGTGTTAATATTAATATTAAAAATTATTGTTATTGACACTCCTAAAATGTATCATGCACTTTTCTTTAATTTTGTATCACTCCAATTGCAAATCTACCCATGTATTAAATTTAACATTAATTTGTGCATGCATTGAGGGAGGAGTGCAAGATGACATTTTAGGAGTGTCAATAATGTTAATGCATGGACAAACTTAAAATTTGAATAATAGAAAAATAAAGATGAATGCAAAATGATATTTTAGGAATGCCAATAATGACAACCTACAAAAATTGGATGACTAATTTTTTTTAGTTAAAATTTGTTGTGTCATATGTCATACAATGGGAACCGAAAAAAAATTTGGAGACAAATAGCACAAATATATTTCATGATGGTTTATTGGTTCTGACTTGTGAGCAAACATGTCCATTTTTCGAAATTAGAATGTGATGTCATTTATGGATAAATGATAATGGCACTAAAAAAGATTGTTAGTAGACATTACATTTTTTAATGGTCCAGAAAAATTATGATTGTCAATTTTTTTTTAATACTTATGTACATATTGATATCCATGATTGTCAAATTTTTTATACCTGTGTGTATATCAAAAAATTGTCAAAATTTTACCGTTCCTAAAATATTAATTTTATGTATGTAGAATCTGGTCTACATCCTTGTAAGCAATTCGGCAAACGGAAAAAATTCGGGACGACAAAAGTACGAGTATAAATCAGCTCAGTGCAAATAAAATACGGTCAAATATACAAAAAATAAAAATATTGAGGTTAGAAACTTCACATTCTTAAATATGTTGTCAAATTTGGTTAATTAAACAAGTTTCCAACACATTTTTTTGCCAAATTTTTACAAAATTCATACGGAACACGTTCAAAACTTCGTACGCTTAAAATTTACATACTGATTTGGATTTGTCAAAAGTACGCAAATATTATACGTTTATGAAAGATACGAAAAAATTTGCGTATAATACGAGTTTTATTCGGGTGATTACTAACAAGGGTCTAGATTACTTATATCCATATGTGTGTAGAATTTTACCGTTCCTAAAATATTAATTTTACCGTTCCTAAAATAACAACACTACTACATTACTTATATCCATATGTGTGTAGAATCTGGTCTAGATTTAATAACAACACATTTGTAAGTCCAAATTTAATCAAATATTTAATTTAATTACGATTTAAAAATTTGCATTAAATATTTAATTTGATTTGACTTGGACGTTGAGCCAGGACTAAAAATATGGAGGTACCGTACTACTACATATAGAAATTCTTAAAGTGGTCATTGGACTTCAATAGCAAAATATACTAAAACTCAAACAAGAATGAAAAAAAAATAAAAACAATATTTTCAAATTGCTAAAAAAAAACAAATATTATAAATAAAAGATTTCTAAAATATGTAAAATATTAATAATGTGTGAGAGGTGAGGATTTAACTTGTAACCTCTAAATTGAAAGTCCAGAGCATTAACATTTGAGCTAGCTTATTCTTTATATAATAGAGGGTCAAACTAATATATATTGTAAACTTATAAAAAGTTCTACATAGTGATTAACATTTTTTATGTGGCCCCCGTTGGATCCTATGTAGATCCGTCCTTGGACGTCCATAATTAATACTGGACTATGTTAGAATTTTCTATGAGCTAAAATAGGTCTCTTATATTTTAATAGTAGGGTTTCCTATTTTAGTAATTACTATAACCTAAAATAAGATTTCTCAATTATATATATATAGCACAAGATGTAGCAATAAGTTGTGGTTGGCACACACACACAAATGATGATATGAATGAACGTATCGGTTTGGTTATGTGGTCGAACGAACCGAGACGACAATATATTGAATTTTCTGGGTGCTCGGCTGGCAATAACGAGCAAGGTGCTCGGCTAGCGATAACGAACAAGGGTGCTAGCTCGGCTAGCAGAAACGTACAAAGGTAGCCGGATTGTGCTTAGTTGCTCGGTCAGCAAAAACGAACTAAGATGGAGATTGTTGGATTGTATCTCATTCATGATTGAGCGCTGTCAATGGAGTTGGTAATTTAGTTCCAGATCGAATGAGAGGTGGAATTATGAGGTGTAGATAGTTGGAATATTAGTTTAGACCTTACATGAAACTGAAATGCTAACTTGCCCACAGACGGACCAGTCTGTTCGTCTGCGTGATGCTCTCTGCACTGATTGATCTGCCAATGAAGAAGTGCCACGTGGCGACGGATGGGCCGTCCGCGGGCCTCAGTAGGGGTTGAGGCTAGAAAAATTATTAGAAAACGATGATCTGAACACTATTACATCCCGTGTTAATTAAGCATCATTGAATGTTGTGCTCCGCACACGTTTTCTTTCTTATTCCTTAACGTGCCTTATACTTAAACATTCAACTACACTTCAACACCTTTCTTACTAACTTCCATTATAACGGCCAGAAATTTATAATTCTTATCCGGTTAGCAATATTTTTTATTTTTTATTTTTTATTATTACATACTGAGTCACGTTTACACGTTTACGTGACATACCAAAAAAAAATCTATACTATTGTCGCAGGATTAAATTAAAATATTTTAAATATAATAAAGTATTTAAAATATAATTTAAATATAATAAAGTATTTTTAATGCCTGGAGTAGCTCAAGGAGGAAACTCGGATCCGAGTTCCACAGTATCGTCGTAACATGATACTTCGACGTTGCTGCTAACTCCATTTAACGTATATTTTATTTATTCTTTTAGAGCCAATGACAAGAGATAACCAAACCTAGTTCTGACTAAGATAATCCAACTCTCCGACAGGCCTTGGGTCCTGTCTGACGTGTGCAATGTTTTTCACATGAATTAGTAAATGCATTCAAGCCGACAAAACTTTTAAAAAAGTGTACGTGCACATAGAAGCCGTTAGAACTGCCGTTTAAATTTCCCCACCAAAACTAACGGTCACCAAGCCTATAAATAGCTACAAAATCCTTTCTTCCTTGCAACCAAAACTATGGAGTCGTCACTTTATTCTTCTTCTTCTTCTTCCGTCTTCTCTCTGGAGCTCCATCGCGACCCGACCCGTCAACCGTCCCGGCTACCGAAGCTCCGCAGGAGGTCGCTGGCGGTCCGGTCGGCGACGAGGAGGGACCGCGGCGGGGACGGGCGCCGGTCGGTGGACGAGAGCATGATCGTGCTGCGGAGGCGGATGGAGGAGGTGCGCGCGAGGGAGCTGCGGAGCCGCAGCGGCGGCGAAGCCGAAGCCGGAGCCGAACGGTTCGAGTGGACGGAGTGGGAGAAGGAGTACTACGCGGGCAGCTACGGGTCGGACGTCTGCCGAGTGGTCGGCTTTATGCAGAGCGCGCTGCTGACGAGAACGAGGCCGACAGTCGCCGTCGCCTTGCTCGCCGCCCTCCTCCTGAGCGTGCCTACTTCCGTCGCTCTGCTGGGCTTCCACTTGGTCGATGCTTTGAGATCCGTGCTCACGAATTGATCGATCTACAGCGCTTGATCATCAAGTGATTTGGGAGAGACTGATTTCTTACAATTGAGGAGGAGCTAGGAGCTAGCAGCGCCGGGCTGGGTGGTTGAGTTGTCCGAGCCAGAGCTTTATTGTGGGTTGATCTTGGAGGGTCACCTGCGACCGGTCACGTTAGACCTGAAGGATTGTCATAAGCAGAGGGGATTGTCCAAGTCCGAAATCTGGCTGACCCTAGCAAGCTAGCTAGCTAGGAGCTGGCTAGTAATTTTTTTCTTTTTCTTTTTCTTTTTTATTTTTTTTTATAAGTTTGCGAAGCAATGCAAATGTATTGTGCTTTGGAGGAGGTATGAAGTAAAGTTGATTTGAGAGATTGCTTGTGATTGAGATTCGGATTGCGATGAAACAGAATTTAGCCTTTTGATATATCTATATACTCTTTACATACTATGCCACAATATAGTTAATTTGCTTCTTTGAATATTGAATCTCCTTGGTAGTCAACAGGGACATGGTCGTTTTTTAGCATGTGCAAATTGGACGATTGTACAATTTGTATTTGGGAGAGATTTCTTAAATTGAGGAGGAGATAGCCAGGAGCTAGCATCGCCATGTGGGCTGATCTTGGAGGGTCACCCGCCGCCGTCATCTCCTCCACAGGTCACGTTAGACCTGAAAGGTTGTCCTAAACATAGAGGGTTGTCCAAGTCCGAAATCTGGCTGACCCTAGCTAGCTAGGAGCTGGCTAGTAATATTTTTCTTTTTCTTTCTTTTTTCATTATTTTATAAGTTTGCAAAGCAACGCAAATGCATTGTGCTTTGGAGGAGGTATGAAGTAAAGTTGATTTGAGAGATTGCTTGTGATTGTGATGAAAGAAATTTTAGGGGCATGGTCGTTTCTTAGCATGTGCAAGTTGTACGATTGTACATGTTTGGTCCCAGAAATCTAAGTTCCAAATTTTTTTAACCTTTGTGTATATTACTAATATAAAAAATTTATTTTTAGATTTAGGTTTTTCTATCTTTTAGAATCTGTAATAACATGATCCTTAGAATGTCAACAAAAATCTATTTTTTAGAGTGGTTAAAAAAAGATATTTTTTTTAGTATTTGTATAGAACGCCCCCAATCTTGTCTTTGCATCTCCATACATGATTGGTGTACTTCTCTATTTACATTAATTGCTGACAAATTAAAATATGAATTTAAACCAAGTATTTTGTTGGCAAATTAAAATATGCTTTTGAACCAAGTCTTATACTATCTCTTAAAAGGATTTGCCAACAATAGAATCATGTACTTGATGATTCTAGATGAGACAGATGTATACTATTGAGAAAACGACCGACTGATATGTGGGTTAGAATGCAAACTCGCACTTGCATTCTAACCCGCATGTGGGCGGCGCAGCAAACGTATGCTAATGTGATGTTCTTAACTCCTTCTTTTGGGATAATGTAATTAACTAAACTAATTTAAAACATTGTTTATATATTGCCATTTAATTATGAGAGGTGGAAAGTTAGAGAATTTTTTTTCTCTACTATGCACCTCGCATTTACAAATTGGTTATTCATTTCCATTCCTTGTTGATGTCACTTCAATCAATTTCTCATGATTTCGATTGTGTATTGAGATTGTACTTTAACAAATGCCTAAGTTAAGAACTTAAGATTATGGCACAACTTTATCTTATCATTGTACTGATGAAGTCCATTCTGAATTAGGTATTATCAATTTATCATATTCGTGGAATCCAAATATAATTGAATATTTAATTTGATTAGATTTGGATATCCATAATTAATATTGTGCTATTTTAAATCTAATAGGATTCTTATTGTAAGACTCATATTTAGAAAATTTTATTATGATCTAAAATATGATATTGATGGAATATTTTAGATATAATAGAATTCGAATTTTATTCATATTTAGAAAATTCTCTTATGACCTAGAATATATATTTTTTTTTTATTCTATATGTATGGGGTGAGGGCGGAGGCACAAAACATAGCACAAGTTGAGATTCAGGGTGCTCATCCACAGGTGACCTAAGAGAAAGTTTGTACTTTGTTATTAGGTCTTCGTCATATAAGACAGAAGGAAGAAGAGATCTAATCGAGAAGTCGTCAACTTCGGTTAGTGAGATTGCTACGGATTTTTGAGCGATTTCAATTGTAATATCTTTCTTTTCTTTCTGAGTGTGCTGAGGGGGGTTGGACCTGTTAGGGCAAATGGTTCAACATTGTTTTTGGTGACATTGTAATTTATCTGAGTTATACAGATTGTGATTTGTCCACGTGACGTAGTTACCGTCTTATACTTGTTTTTATCTGTGCTTAGTGTCCTTTAGACCGGGGTTAGTTATTTTAGGTAGGTTGGCCTAAGTTTTCGCTACGACAATGTCTCAGATACGGTATTGGAGCGCTTGTAGGACGTGTCTGATTTTTAACATTTACTGCAGTATAAAAAAATTAAAGGGTTAATTGCATTAACTGTTCATAAGTTTTACACTTATTATATGGATCACTTCTGTTTTGAAACTAATTACACGGATACCCCCTATAGTTAATAAAATTTATAAAGAAGAGGGGTGATGTAATTATTTTCGGAATGGAAGTAATGTATGTAATACTCATGAAAGATGGAAGTTTCAGTGTAATTAACCCAAAATTAAATTATAGTTTAGTGGAACAAAAGGTTGGCCATTGGCTGAAGGAGTTCTATTTTATGCTGTGTACTTATCCTCAATGCAATCATAGATCCAGACACTTGTCACCAACATTGCCGAAGCAAACTTACTTGTCAATCTTTAATCTTTAGTCTTTTATTTTTTAATTATTATCTCAAAAGAAGGAATCAACCCCCCACCACCACTTTGGTTGTAAGTTTAGATTAGGCCTCACCTCTCATGTTGCTCGTGTTTACCGTCCTCAAGTCCTGACCTCACTGCTTTGATCAGTACTCTTTGGTAGAGAAATATTGAGCAATGGAAAATAAATAAATAAACGGATTATGTAAGATATGTGATTTTTAATTATTTTTTTATTTAATAAATAAACGGTGGAATTGGGATTGGTGTGCCTCTGGGATAGTAAATTTAGGGAGCTTTCTAAATTTTAGGAGGCTTTGTATTGTAAAATTTAGGAACTTTTGTAGAAATTTAGAAGAACTTCGTAAATTTTGGGGTCCTTTTAAAATATAGGAGACCTTGTAAAATGAAAGATTCTTCATAAATTTTAGGGGCCCTTCCTAAATTTTAGGGGGCCATTGTGAAATTTTGGGACATTTGTAAATTATAGATGACCTTTATAAAATTTGGACCCCTAGGTCAAAACTTAAAATTTAGAGAACCTTTGTCTAGATTGTCTAGGCTTCAAGCAAGGCTTAGAGCATCAATAATAAGGTCCATGATCACAATTTCTAGATTATAGATTCAGAATATAGGAGTCTATTTTGTAGAATAATAATGTTCCGTTCCAGCCACATGAGCCATAGACTGGGCCTCAAAAATTTTGCATTCAGAATGTAGGAACTATCAATTTTGAGCCTGAATTTCTAGATTCTAAATTTTATATTATTTTTTGAAAATAGAGGAAGGACTATGTATGCGTCTATATCCATTCATCTTATTTTGACCATTTATAATTCTCGTACAAATCTAGCTCATTCTATATCTATTTTTGTATGTGGCGATCCTTGTCTAGGACCCCTCCTCCTCCTGTTCCATGACATGCTTATCCAATCTTTTTTTTGTTTGTCTGTTTCGAGCACGAAGGAAGACGATCAGTGGAAGAAGACAATTATTAAACAGATTGGTGGCAGTACTGTGCTCCGTAGTGGAGCTGAACAAATCAATGTGATAGAACAGAAGCAGAAACAGAGCTCAACGTTATCCAGAATCTGCAGCTGGAGATACGGTGCTTCCTTCCTCGGCATGTCAGCATCGATCCATCTTTGGTGGAGACGCCGAGCCTACCACCACCGGAGCGCCTCAATGTGCTTGCCAACATCGACAGCACACACACACACTTCCAACTAACAACGGGACATGCATGCATCTTGTACATAGCTAGGAGAAAAGTGTCACCGTTCCTTAGGTGTTTCAACCGAACCGAAACAATCAAAAAGGAAATCCTCAAAATCGAAAGAAATAAATACACCAACCCCCCCTATGTTTCATGAGTATTACATAGACTATTCCTATTTGAAACTAATTACACTCACCACCCCTCTCCTTTAGAAATTTTATAAAACATAGGGGTAGTTAGTGTTATATTTTTATAGAAAATAGAAACTATAGGGGTGGTCCGCGTAATTAGTATCAAAGTAGGGACAGTTTCTGTAATAAGTGTAAAACATAGGGATAGTTAACGTAATTTGCCCAAATCGAAACTAACCCGATAATCGATTCGGTTGTACTATTTTTATTGTTTAATGGACCGGTTATAAATTCAGAATTGTTGTTAAATTATATTAAAATTTTACAAATTTTATACATATATTTATTGTATTTCAAAATTTGACTTTAAAATACATACATAGAATTGTTGCTTTCAAAACATGCACAAAAATAGACACATTTTTAACCATAAAACATACATAAAAAAATTGACGATATTCAATAATTGCATTAAGTCTTATTTGGATTTTGGATCGAAACCGAAACCAATATTTACAAAATCAAAACCGATACGGAATCTCTTATTCAGTTTGGTTCTACCTGAATGAATTTCTCACGTCCAATGAACAAACATGATGCAAACAATGAAACCATTGCAGATAAAGAATATTCCCAATCTTTAGGAAAAAGGAAGGCATAATATCAACAAGGAGAGAGAGAGAGAGATGAAGAAATTGTGTTCATTGCCAGTGAAGGCAAGTAAAGAGAGTCACAGCAATCAATTCCACCACCAAGGCAGTTGAACAACAGCAGCACCAGCAAGCACAGAGAGGACAGCTAGGGTTTAACAAATTTTCTTCGACTTAAAAACACTAAACATTTTGAACATTAGAGCATTTTCTTCTTCTTCCAAACATAATCTGCAAGTAGTAGCGTCTTGAACAAAAATGTAGTGAACTTAAAAGAGAAACATTTTGGCATTCTGAACACTGATATCATACAAAACTATAACTCCGACTCCCAGACATCGTGTTCATCATGGAGTACGAAATTTATCTTCGTAGACAGGAACAACTGCATCTGGTGCCATCTGGATGAGTTTTAACAAGCAGACTTCCCTCTAAATATTTGATGGATATCGAACCTTTCAAGAAACATGGAACGAGAATATTACCATCCATGTTAATCATTTCTTCGACTTATTGGGTACTTTGAATATGTTGTCCTTGTAGTATTTAAGCTCCTTTATGCTTTCCTTGATGTCATCCATCGCCCTGTGTCTCTTCTCCTTCAAAGGAGCTCTTTTCTTCTCTGAAAAGACGATAAAAACAAAAATATATATAGTTTAAGAGTTTGTATAATTGTGAGAAGGTCAAAAAAAGGGGATATTATTGATTCATTATTAGCGCCTCAAAATATTTACAAGAAAATGATTTTTGTGCAGCTATGTTTGAAAGGGAAATTGCCTTAAAATCCTCTGAACAGTCAGATATGAGTATAGAAGTGCAACTCAGGTAGTTTGCCAGTGAGTTTGCCGGTGATTGATCGCCAACAACCTCATGTGTAACAGAGAGGGGAAAGCAGGAGGGGCAATGGGAAACACTTCTCATCTTGACTCCAGTAATATAGTTATCATCTCACTTAATGAAGCACAATTTGCATTTACTACAGTTTTAACAGTCATGCAAAAGGCGAAAAAAGCTTCAAGGGGTTCT
Organism: Iris pallida; assembly: GCA_029216955.1. Taxonomy (NCBI): domain Eukaryota; kingdom Viridiplantae; phylum Streptophyta; class Magnoliopsida; order Asparagales; family Iridaceae; genus Iris; species Iris pallida. The sequence continues at coordinate 5,825,340 of JANAVB010000400.1, forward strand.
CAATTACAGGGAGAACCATAGAGGGGTTTATGTTGCATGGACATGAATGTGACAGGATATAGGCAGCAGCATGGACACAACAGCAATCAAGTAATCAACGCTGCTATAATGTAATGAAATCGACCAGATATTGATATAACTGGTGTAGTAGACAACTATAGAGTGCACATTTAAACAAAGCAACGAGAAACTATATTTACAAGTGGAGACAACCTGTATCTATTAGCCTCATGGAGACTGGGATAACTTACACAAGCATGGATTCTATGTACTGCAAGGGTGTCGTGCTATGTTTCCAAGGGAAGAAATTCTACTGGATTAGATGAACTACTACTAGATGGAACGGAGAGTTCATATGTACCAAATCAATAACAGAAACAAGCTCAAGAATAATTTATTCACTTGTGAAGGGTCTAAGCTGTGGATGTAGTAAGTATTAGATGACGACTTTGTCCAAAATAAACCGACTCAACTCCACTATTATCACATCCAAACACTAATTAAAGGCACTATCTCCTTGTTCTTCTATAAGAAAATCGCGATATAAATTTTTTACCAATAGGATGTTCAGTTTGGAAGGTCCTAAAGAGTTAATACTTCCCAAATTACAGAAAATTCAATTATTTATTCAAGTATGGACTCTGAAAGTTCCGAAGATTTTCCTCCAAAATCTGGTTGTTTCAATCTATTTTAATATCAGGAAGTACTTTATGTTAATGAAAATAACGAAAGATACCACCCAAAATAACAAGTGCAATTATCTGCAAGCACCCAACATCGATCTCAACTCCTTGGTTGAAATTACTCGAGGTTTCATTGATGGTGGTTTTGTCCTCTAGTAAATAAATAAAACTGCAACATAAATTCTTCTTGACATCAGCCTGTGTATAAATATTGAATGTCACCAGGTTCCCGCAGAAGTAACATTGAAGAGTCACTTCCACATATCATGTAGCTCAGAAGAACTATTGAAATTCTCAAAAAATCAGGCGTAACAAGATTACACACTCCAACTCATTATGATAATAGTTGCACTTTTCCAAAATGACAAAAATATTATCTCAGTTTACTTTTGCAGTCTTATATATCACTTTACTTCTTTATGAAGCAACGGGAGCTTCAATTACTCCAGGTTTTACAAAGCAATCTGTTAAAAAACCTCTTGGATAACTTAAATACTTGATGTCATCCTCCTAAAAAAGCTGCCAAAGTATATGATGCCATATCATAGAAGAGTATGAACTGACTCGAATGCCTTGGCCACAACATTCCTCATGTATTCGGTTGATGACCCAAACGTCTCTTTGTTCCAAGAAGATTCGAGTAATCCACTGTGGTCATGTATCATCTAGAAAAAAGGGCATCCAAATGCCATGAGGCTTCTGGGGAGGTTAAGATGTACGCAACCTTACCCCCATATATATGGAGAGAAGTTGTTTCCTTGACTTGAACCCGCATCCTCCAGGAAGCAAGCAACAAACCTTACCGCGCACAATGCGACACCCTCCTCAATGTATCATGTAGAAGTTTATAAAAAAATTGTTCCAAGATGGCCAGACTGTTTTATTATATCATTGTGTAGTCAAGTTCTTGGTTGAGGTCATGCTATCTGAAAGTGTTTTTAGGAGAGAGTAGTAGTAGAGGGGGAAGCCTTTATGTTGCACCACATTTTTTATGGGAACCGATAGATTCACCATTTAAGAGTGAGAGGCTTGTAGTCGACAGTAAAGACTAGAGGCAGACAAAATAGAACATTGGAACATGGACAGAGGGAACAGAAAAAGAATATGGTAGTAGCTCATGTAACTGATGACATGATACATAATGGGGCTGATTAAAGAACTAGTTTGACAAAGCAAACCACAAAAATTCCAAAAAGCAAGTTCTATGACTCAGAGAAGATGAACAAGAAATGAGGACTCTTCATCTTGTACCCAAGTAATTTTGCAGCTAATCAAATTTGGGAGATTGGAAAAAGAAAACAATGTTTTTTCTGGCATAGGGAAGATGTTTTTTCTACCAAACAATTAGAGCAACTATCTTGTCTTTGTGGGAACCAGCGTCGCAATTTGACGAACCTTCTCCCGGAGGACGAGCTCCACTGATTCCTGTTCGCCAACCGCAACGTCAAAAAATGACCTCCTACATGCACGGGAACTAGAACAAAAGGAGGAGATAGCACAAGTGGCTAAAGATCTCGCATCCGACATCTCTAGCCGAATCTAGTGATGATCTTTAGATGTTCACTATTCACCCTTTGATTTTGCTTTGTGGGGGAATACATAGGGCCTCATGCTATCAAAATACATTTTTATAGACCATATTTACATTTGAAGAGAACGCTTTAGAAGCAATATTAGTACCTTCAGACGCAAGAGCAAATGAATACACCACCTAGCTGAGTGGAAGAGTCTGAGGACACAGCAGCAACCTCACAGGTATGTTGCAAAAGACAGTAAGTCAGTTGAGGGGAACTCGATCCTTGTCTCTCACCATCTTAGTTTTTTTTTTTTTTCCATAATTCTAATGGAAAAGTGGCGGTGCACATTTGCAACGTTTTCTTCCTCAATAAAAGACTCAAGTGCTCGCATATAAATCACTTCAGTTTACGCATAAATATGATAGATTTACCAAATAATATGTACGGGAATCTGCATCTAGCATCTAATTATTCAGTAAATATGCAGATCCATTGTAAAAGACATAGAAGTGTCGACTACGGCAGCTAAGCTAGCAGTTGTTAACAAGAGAAAACAGTTATAATAGACAGCATTACCTCTGGGAAACCACCGTACACATAAAGCCATAATACTGCTTACATCAACAAGCACGTGAGGGAAGATGTTTGCAAGATTTGGCATGTATTTCTGTGCAGCAGCAAATAATATGGGAAAATTCAGTAAATAGGAAGTAAAGAATACATTTGTCATTTGATGGACAATTGGTGAAAGCACCCAATAACAGTGAAGTATATATTACAAAGAAGCAAATGATAATCTCCCAAAATACCCATCCCATATTGCAGATCATGCTTAGTACAGATAATGAAACAGGAAACAAGACTAAGGACTCTTGCATATGTTTACTAAAATTAGGTTACAGCAGAACCAAAATAGAACAAATTTCAACTTAATTAAGGTGTTGCTAGTAATTGAAGATTTTCACCATGCCAACATCAGAACATATCATAAAGTGTCTACAAGTTCACAATATATGCAAATTACTAAATAAAAAAAGATGTAGTATAAATCCCCGCAGCAGCGGTGCCCAAATAATTGGTTCAAAATGTCAAACGTTTCTCAAACTGATAAATATCACCAACTAAAATCATTTAAATATAAAACTATAACTGAAAAGCTTCTAATTCCTGATTGGGGAACAACTATGTTGCATGGACAAGGCAAAATGGAGTCCGTATCCTATACTGTTTGTAACCCATGTCTATATTTGTGTAACATAGAAATGTATGTATCCTGTGTCTCAGTATCCGTATTCGTGCAGCTGAAGCATACGACAACAGTATAGCCCAGACGACAGCCACTGTATCCAATATCATTAACCAAATCTACTCGGACTTATAAATGCCCACTCTAGAATTTCCATCAACACATAAGATGCCATCGTTTGCCAGATTTCTTCAAAATTTAAATAATGTAAAATCCTTCTTTTGCACATCCCTAAATTTTTATTGGAAAATAACTGATGCTAACAATATAACTATAGTGTAGATAATACCAGCCCAAACCTGGGCTTTCCTCTTCCTTTTGGGTACACCAATAGGTTGAACACCTTCCTTCGGTGCGGACAACATCATCAATTTATGCCACCATCACATAGTGATCAAGGTCCTCATGTTGTATCGTGGTTTATTATAGAATTTTGGGTACAAAGGCTATGGAGCAGAGGAATGTCCTCAATTAAGATTTGGCAGGTTTCAATTGGCTGGATTAATCCCATTAATCCTCACGTAAACTCTAATCTTGTTTTGCTGTTCAATTGCATACTTTTATGATTTCTTATGGTGCATATTGCTAGACTAGTCATCACTGATTCTTTGCTTGATTTACACATATCTTTTGTATGCCATTGCATGATCTTAGGTCGCATTAACATTTTGTTTCTGTACACTTCACTTAGTTTCACACATCTAGCATCTAGTCTAGTATTTTGCATTCCATGTGTTCTTTGTGATCATCGATGTTGCACAAACACGGATGCGGCAAGGTATGGACATGGTGAGACGGGCAAACCCCGATCTTGTTGTGTCCTCGTGTATTTTGGAGTGACCGATGCGTTTCTGATACGGCCACATTTTGGAGCGTTCTTGTTTCCTACGTGATCATCTACATCGTTCCATCTAGATTTGTTGTTAGTATTGTCCGCGTGCCAGTAGGTCTACCTTCCAGCCAACTAGTTGTCTACGTTTTGTGGCGTGATCCTCTTATGCTCATAGCTACTTGGTCAGAAATATGGCAACCAATACAGAGATTTGACGTCAAGTCGACATCCTGTTATAAGAACTTTATTAACTTTATCATGGAACTTTCTTATGCCCCATACCATGTAGTGGCCCGTTTCCGATAGGTGGCACACTATGTAATATGCTTGTGGCGAGTCAGACTCGGTCGAAAACATAGATGGCTAGTTTGATTCAGCCGAGAGCTTGATATATGATAACACTTTGTGGCATCAAACAATCGATTTGGATAAATGCTATGAGAATCGATCCAACTGATGGAACTTTTGTTAGAATAAGTCCTACATGCAGCAGACTGCATCGACGAGTGAGCTCTATATAAGAGTTTCTTAGACGGGATCAGACTGTTGTATGATTTTTTTTCTTGAAGTTTTTGCTACTTGGTTTTGATGAATGTATTTTTGCGTCGATTTCTGCATTTATTTTAAAATTTTCGAAACGAATGATTTAAAGAAGGATTGCTAATAAGATATTGATGTTATTGTAGGAGCTCGCGTAACTAAAGCTTGATCGTTGCGAATCGCTCCGACTCTCGGCACATTCGATACTTGGTGGGTGGTTCGGCCGCTTCTTTTCTACTCCTTCCTGCAAATAAAATTCTTGTTGTCTCGAACTTATTCAAATCGATGATGCCAAGTTAAATGCATGTCAAATCACTAAGATAAAAAAACTTGGAATAACTGTAGCAATTTAAAGTAGTTTTACTCTGAACTTAAAATGATAGGCTTCGCTCTCAAAGCGAACATTTAGGGCTCAGAAATCATGAAACTGCTTAAGACCCTAAAGTTATAAGCTTCTCACTCCGAAGCCAAAAGGTTCTAGAAAAGAGAGACTGTTTCACGTGAACGAAATAATGAAACGTTGGTTGTGGCATGGTGTCTCGGGATAATTGGTGCCTATGGGACGCCAAATCAGAAGTACAACTTTGAGGAAAACGAACAGTTGCATAAGTAAAATGATAATACTGCTAAATTCTGTTCCCTGGCATGCATTTGTTTCATAGTTTTAACTTTTACAAACTTGCATGGTCATGGACAACTTGTGCACAATATGTTTTCCTCGAAACGGTATCCGGGACATCGGAACCGAATCGACATAAGAAAATTTTGAGATGTCGTGCTCGACACGAGGCATTGCGATAGCTCCAGCTAGACTTGCAACCTAGACTGATAGGACGCGGTGTAATGCCATTGAGAATGATCCCTCGTGGTGTCGTAACACCAATGACCACATATAAGATAGTAGCATACTAACCTATTGCCTTATGCAGGTGGTAAGTATTATCTCTGTTTATGCAGGGACGAGTACGACCATGGTAAGAATTTAGATAAATTACTACGCTTTACTGTATGCTTCTGTCGTTTCAAGAATGCTATTGATATGAACTGAAATTCATCTAGTTCTAAATAGCAAGACAACTTTGAATGCATGCCAACCTTAATAAGCAGTGTCGGTTTAGACGAGTGGGTTTGTCCCGCTGACTATTTCCAAGTGTGCTAATCCCCCAACCCCCCAGGTGACGAGAACTCTGGGGGTGCACGGTGCTAGGCCCACGTTGAAGTTCAGGGAGACGTTTTGAAGCTCTTCCTATTTTGAAGTATTTTGAAGCCAATTCATCTGAAGTCTTGCAATGTATAAAATGGTGTAACTGTATGGAACAACAAGTATTATTTCAAGCAGCTTGTCGAGTGTTTTGTTTTGTTTCAATCAAATGTAGCCGCAACGACATATACAATGTAATTACGACTTGCATATCGTCGCAAGCTATTAATGAAAAGCATATTTTCATCTTCTTATACTGCGTGTTCAATTCTCTGCAATTTGTGAAGTTTCAACTTGATGTTTTAGAAGAATTATCAAATGTAATGTTCTTGCCTTGTACGAGTGCAACTCCAGACTCGTACGACATCATGCCCCATCGAGGACAATCGATTCGGCAGAAATCGATGCAAGGACGAACGATTTGTCGAATCGGGACATGACATACTCAATCCTATTTTGATGGAAAATGGCTTGCATGATAATGAGCCGCTGCATCTATTAGTGAGATGCAATTACTCTCGAAAAGGATATATTATTATATAGGATGACTTTCTTCAGTTTATATATGGTTTATTAACTACTTTTGCTCCATTCACTTAGTTTACCAGCAAAGCACTGACATAGTACAAGACACAGATGGAATGACAGCTATGGAACACCCTAAAGGCCTAGGATACAGATTTAGCAAGGTTACAACTTACAAGCAACCACACAGACAAGCATCCTCTCCCCCGAGTCAGTCATTTTTCCCGAAATGGGAAATCCAATGAATTGGTATTACAAGTCTAATGAAAATAAGTCTTTTGGTAACATATATGGTAGGATTGTTTATCTTATTAGTGGTTTAGCGATTCTGCATCTCCTTAATATCTTTAACTTCTGGTTATTCCATTGCAATTCTGCCTACAAATACAAATGGTGAGGTGTGGCTAGTTGGTGGAATTGTAACAGTGAATTGTTTCACGATAGACATAGCTTTGTTCTGTCACAAGATTCACCTGATTGATACATGATACAAATTCGACACTTAGAGACATTTTCAGATTTCTTGAATCATGTGAGAAGGAGATTATAAATGATGGTTCCTTTTTGTTCACACGAATGAAAATAGTTCTATGGTCTAAAAGAGCACAAGGAAATACAATTTTGTATAGACAATGTTGCAAAAAAAGGTCCTCGTGTTGAGCCAACTGTACAAAATAAAAGGTAAAGAAAATCAAATTGACCAGGTCATAAGCTATTTCATATTGCATTCAGATCAAAATATACACCACCACCAATAGATTTTGTGGTGACACAATTTACAATCTTAATTTCTAGGGTACATAAGAAATCAGTCTCCGATTCATATTTCTTTACTCGATCCCTTCTTATCGTGTCTACAACAACAGAGCCTTTGTCCCATTTTTTTGAAGTCGGCTATTTCAATCCTTCTCTTCCATTAACCTTGCTAATTACATATATATTGGAAATTTCCTTTCACAGATTCTTAGGGCTCAAAAATATCAAATTCCCATCATATTTACTCCATAATCTCCTTCCGTACATTCTGTCCTACTATAAATCTATTATGCACATCAGCATCTACATCTGCTTTTAAATAATAGAGGACGATGCATTTAAACAAAAAAAAAAAAGTCACATTCATCATCATATATAAACGCACCTTAAGAGATGCTTTACTAACCTTCAAAAACAAGAAGTCAACATATATGGAATTTCCCGCCAGAAGTGGTGTATGTGGTCCTATATGTTCTTTCACAAATTCTATAACCTGCAGCAAACAGATTATGTAACTTATAAAACAAGCAGTAAAATGTCAAGAAGCAACCACTTCCATGTTTGTGAGCAAATAACATCTTGCTTTGCTACAGCATTTACTATTTCAGCATCCTATTTCACTCCGTGCAGTTACAAATAGAAAACCGCCAATTCTACTGCACATGCACCATAAATCAATATAGGTTGAGATGAGCAGCAGAAATGATAACAAGTAAATGTAAAATAAGCAACCACCACAACAACAGTAATGATAAATATACTACTAAAATAATATGCAACAGAAGCCGAGACATCAAATATGATACTCATTCATGCTGAGAAATTTCTAATATAGAACTATAGTCTTTATACATAATAACTTAATATGCATAAAACCATGAGAGGAAGCCTCAAAAGTTTCCCAAAAAATGTATGATCGACTGCAGTAGCAGAAAATAATGTTTTCCTGGCATTCCCATCATATAATATTTCATGCAGCAGTATAATGCACAAATCCTAGATTTCGTATCCATTGTGCAACTCTTGAAACTTCTTTATTATTAGATTGCAGTGCAGTTCAATTATCATAAGCTGGAGAGGAAAAAGATAAGTCACCGCAGTACATTTTTTCTACCAGTAGGAAACTTGGTGGTCATTACGCAAATAGTCAAAACATTGTTAACTTGTTTTCTTTATCATTCAAGGAAAACTCCAAATTCTTCCACTCTATAATTAATGATGCAAATCAACACTATAATCATAAGGATTTCGGAACCAGATAGTAAAAGAGGTGGGATACACATAAAGAGCCATTGGATAATTAGAATTAATATTCCTTCGGAACTAATTAAACTTCATAAATTGTGAAATGCAAGTTATTCCTGTTATAACCAAGTAATCAACATATGATATATTTAACCTTGTGTTGTAACACATTTACATATCTTATTTCTTTACAAAAATAGCATGGTTCTGACTTCTGTATGATAAGATACATAATTGACTTAAGATTGACATATCCTTTTAAAGCATTAAATCCAGCATCAATGTCATATGATCTCTTTCACATCTATATTTCTATAGATGTATTACCACCTTTACCATCATCAGTTTGAACATAATTATTACACCATTGCAGTTGCATCCTCTCTTTCCTGAAACACATGGGTTAACTTTGTCCTCATATTCTTCTTTTTCCTAGTATTTTATTTCCTCTTCTTGTTTTCAGCTTCAAACTTATTTCTAGCTACTATTCTAGAACTCCAACAATTAAGCTCATATATATGCAGTAAAATAATACAGCAGTCGAGACATGCCTGTAGGTGCACAGTACGTGTACACGTATGCAGAGGAGGATTAAGGGGAGGGCTCTCAAACCAGTTTTTTGTGTAGGCTGTTAAGCAACTAAATTTAGAGAACTTAAGTGAACTATATCAAATAACGGATTTTATGTTCGATTTTGATGCAATTTATCTAGTATGAAAGTGCAATTTTTAGTCCTTGTCCCAACAGGTGCTAATTGTGTGCAGTTCCTTCTCGATTTTGCAACAGTTTCTAGTATCTGTTGTTCGATGCAATGAGATGTACTTACTATAATGACCTCATGTAAATTTTGGATGTCGTAGATTAACCAATTAAATAAATTTAGTTGTTTGGTTGCTAAAAAATTGGTACAACAAAATAATGTTGCAAGCAGAAGTGATATAGATCACAAATCTGAAAATTCATCCATTATTAAATACCAATAACTCTATTAGTTGTTGTGCTTCTCGCAACCAATTTAAATTGTCTATAAAAAATCATTGACTATCAAAGACCTATAAATGATTATGATATATATGTTCAAACAAAGCCCTACAGCTTTGTAGCATAAAAGAAAGGTTACTTTTTCATTATACACTAAGGGACCCCATTATGTTTTGATTTAGCACATACATCCTCTTTATCGGAGATACCTGACTGAGGCAGGGGGGCGAGGGGTAAACATATAGCCAAGGAGGTCCTTGATACAACTTTTGCATACATCAGTGAGGTAGTAAAATCAATAATTTCACTAGGAAGAACATTGGCTTTGTATGATTAGTGGTCTGAAGTACACAGACCATTTGCATAGTATGAATATCTACCTTCACACGTCAAAAGTTAACAAGTACTGTGATGACAAACATTGTACTAATATGCAGTCTGAATTGAGAAACTGTAGTTCGCATCCTCAAATACTTAGTAATTTGAGATTTAAGTAGCTTACTGAATCTAATCTACTGGCCCGTCTAATTCTACGGTAAATAGTAACCAGTTTTACCATCACAGAAGTACCATTCTGGCTTCAATCAAACCAGTTAGGGGGAAAAAAACTCTAAGCTAAACGTCCAATGTACCTGTTTCTCTGCTTCTTTCTCACTAATTGTACTCTGCAATACTCTCTTAGTCAACCCTAAGAACATAGTCACAAGGAATGTCAATTATCAGTTACGCTGAAGAAACATTAACAAGAACTATCATAAAAAGGCAGGAAAATGACGGGTTTCTAGCTTACCGCTAGCTGCATGATGGTTGAGACACCATTCTCCCATGTTATCGAGGCACTCCTTTGGCTGCCTAATCACCAAATCAGGACCCTAAATAAAAACATGATTCATTGTGTTTTAACCATACATAAGCCACAAATCCATAATATCTATAACAAAAATTACCATTCACCAACAGGGTATACATAACTTGTCAGCAAGGCAATCATAGGAAATGCTCGAAATATCATTTGTAACCAGAAAATGCAATCCATCTGATGATGTGGTTTGCAGAAACTGTTGTGTATAAATGATGAAGTCTGTAGGGTGATAAAGACAGTATAGTGCTCCATTTATAGACGAAAATATTCAAGTTCAGATCTGGAGAAAAAGGTTAACCCTGATGTGGCATAATAGACAAAATATTCATAAATTAATTAAAACCGAAACATGCTCCATATAGATAATTTTGCAAGTATGAGACATTTTGTTGCTGTTTAAGTTGCAACTGGAAACATTGTTATTCTTTTTAAAGCAATATTTCAACAAAGATAACCCTTATATGTGAGAATAATCCCTCATTAGAAATGCACTATGGTCAACTAGATCAGGTCCAACACAAACCAACCTAATCAAGTCCAAACCCCAAAAGTAATTACCGACTAGTTTTTACATGAGACCTTGAACCTTAGCCAAACTTCAGGTTCAATAAATACAACATGAATAGATACTCAAGGTTGTCAAGAGGTCTGTGTCACATCTGCAATTGAAGCTAATTCAAAGTTACCCTGAACCAGGGTAGGATTGCTAACAGAGTCTGACTGCATCCTAGAGATCAAGTCAAGGCGACTGAACTTTCTTGTTACCTCTACCAACCAGACTCACCACAAGGCGCTACAAGAAGTTTTATCAGACATGAAAACTCTGAAGAGGTAGTTCTTTGCATGAGCTTTTGTGCAAGTGATGCCATAAAAATCCTAACTCTGGAAAGGATACCCCACATATAACATCAGCCTAAGTGGTACAGCTGCTAACTTGTCGTAGATACAACTTAGTACTGAAATTTTAAAAGAAACAAAGGTGGAAAAATGCATAAACATTATATGGCATAAAAGTCACCTCTACTGATTTCGCTAATTTACCATCAGTTATTATGCAAGCAATCTCCAATATCCGATCAACTTCAACATTCAAACCTGCAGGTGTGAAATGGAACAGAAATTAGATAAACCAATGGCTTTTAGAGAAACACACAAAATTTTCACAATGAAACATATACACTATTCTATAAATAAAGTAATGTGATAGTTAAGGAAACATTTGAAACTGACAGAAAGAGAACCTTTAAGTTAACTATCAGCCATATAGAATATCCTGATTTATTATAAGATGAAAACAATTAGTATTCTCTTGCTTCAAGATAACACTATACAAACTATTTCCTTTTTTCTCAAGTAAAATATGTGAGTCAGTGAGCGGCATCACAAAGATAGCTGAGCATAACAGTAATGACTTGTATATTGAAACTATTTTGCAGGTATAGAATCTATAGATTAAGAAGATTGCATCCAGAAGAATCAGGTGCACTATAATTTGTAAAATATGTGGGCCTTCCCACTGCAAAATCATTCATATGACCCCAGAAATACATTAAGGTCACCAAAGTAATTAGCTGAATATATATAGCATTGTCCAGTGAGAAGTTAAGATTCTTGAGAAGACCTCGTGAACCAAGAGATGGGCTTAGAAAATGGATGAAACAAACCGTCCATCCTGATCTGTATATAGTTAAATGAACATACAAAAAAATTGTAAGCTATGGATCTTTTTGCTTATGCATAAGATGATCAAGACATGAAAAGGTTTATAGAACCATTCATTTTCTATTACAACATTAATGGGTAAAATAATTTCGATCTAATAAAATTATTTTACATGCATTCATAGTTACACCTAGACCGGACATCGACCCGTTAAAGACTTCGGGTCACTGGTCTAACTGGTAGATCGTCGGTCGGACCAGATATATATAATTAAAATAATAAAAAATATGTATATAGGGTTTTGCTAACATACAGAAAGAAAGGAGTATGTTAGCAATCTACTCCAATTAATTTTTTTGGATATATATATATATATATATATATAGAGAGAGAGAGAGAGAGAGAGAGAGAGAGAGAGAGAGAGACCACCAGATCAAAAGTACACAAGAATAAAAAACTATGATGCATCATGTATCACAAGTTAGAAATTAAGGCAATGACCATGCTTTAATCAACAAGGAAAAATAAAGAAATGGAAAACCTCAACAAAATAACGAGTAATGAAGGATCATGGCTGAATAGTGGGAAACCTAAATTTCGACACCAAATTAGTAAGTACTAATAATAACAAACCTCCGTAATTAACCATATAAATTAAGCATTCCGAAATTGTCAAGCCAAACTTTAACTCTTTAGTCTTTCTCGCATTTTGTAACTTTATACATGGACAGGGGGGTCATACCATATCTAGATATTTTGGCATGAACGCAGTCTTAAAGCCCAGACCAATTCCAAATTGTTTCCTTTCTTAGAAGAAACAAGACCGGGTTTTCAAGACCCGAAGGGTTGCACAGGTTACCAAACCCGACCAGTTCAGCCGATTTGACGGAAAAAACGGTTCAAATGTGGACCTGGACCAGATTGGCTACCGGGTCACCGGTTTTCCGGTCCGGCACCGGTCTGATCCGGGTTTATAACTATGCATGCATTTGATGTTGTATAGATTATTCCCAACAGTTTGAATCATCTAAGGTATGGTTCAGGATTGCTGCTACTTTTCAATAAACAACAGTAGAAGCAGTTTTTGAAAACAGCCTCCCTCCTACTTTCAAAAGATAATAGATACCCCAATATTGAACCAACTTCTCAAATGTTTTTGATAAACTGTTGTTACCAAAAATGTTTTGCAACGACAACAACAACAACAACAAAGCTTTTACCCCAAATTTTTGGGATCGGTTGTTTGACCTCTTCTTCCATTCGACTCTATAGATTTTGGACTACTTTTCAAAAGAAGAAGTGTTGAACATATCTTCGACTTTGAGGTTTGTGAGGTTTTCTCTACCTTCTCATTGGATCAAACCTTACATATATGACAGAAACTCCTATTATAGGAAACATGTCACTTCCTAAAGTTAGTACAACAATGCAAAGTGATGTCTCCCGTCATAGTAGGATCCTTTTTCACACACAAATATAGACACGAACAGTTTTCCCCTCCCCCCCAATCTTTCTCTATACCTCGCAAATACTCTTTTATTATTGGTTTTTTATACCTCTTCTATAGTGAAGTATATTTGTAAAACCATACGTTGTTATGGCTGCTAGTAAATCCTTTATCAACTCCCCATCCTGTTTACGTTGCAAGTAACATCCTAACGCAAACCACAAGTTATAAACCATATCTGGGTGAGGTTTCATCAGAAAAATGTTATCTTATTTTCATATCAACATATGGAATTTGCCTTAATATGTCAAAATTAAGAAGGATGTGGAAGAGTAAAGAACATGTTTACCAGTCATTTCCAAGTCAATCCAGACAAGAGGCATTTTATACTCTTCTGCAGGTAGGGAAAAGCTTCCCTGTTCACATTTAGCAATTCCCTGATCCTCTCTTGTTTCTGGTAATTTACCATTCGTCTTCCTTTTATCTGCAACAGAACATAATGTTGTCATTTTTTTTAATTATAAACTGACATGACTTTCAGGGGAAATCAGTAATAAACTTAAAAGAATCAAGCATCTTCTTATAAACTAGAAATATGATTGTGGCACGGTTTTTGCATGATTTTGGTTTATAAATCTGAGTAGCAGTCCAAGCAATGTTGTCAACTCCGCCAAACAACGAGCATGATCCATCTCAGCATTACAATTGCTACATAAATTTGGAAGGGGAGGACTGCATCACCCACCACCCCCCGTGAAGTTGAAAATCTCAGCTGGCAGGCCAAGATTATAATTTCAAGAAGGGACTTGAGTACTGTCAAAGCATCAACAACCCACTAACCCAACATATATATATATATATATATATATATATATATATATATATATATATATATATATATATACACATATACACTCACATCCCCGACGTAATGCTCTTCCATACTGCCTAAAAATATTGCATCCAGTCACTATATGCTCCTTAAGACATCAAAAGTCAAAACCAATCATCTGTGTGTAATAACAACAATATGATCTTCGAAAGGCATGGGTCCAGCTTCAATGCTTTCAAGAATGAAAATTCCGGGCAATGGAAAGGACTCAAATCCTATACTCAATAGCACGTGAATGAATCCACATACCATTCTTTTTATGAATAACATAATATGTGCATAATTTGTTGAAAGTAGAGCCTCATGTCTCGGCCCAAAGGACTTAGTATAAAATGAGCAATTAACAAAGCGTTTACGCTAAAAGGAGCACGAGAATAGAAGCCCCAAAATACCAATCATGACTTTATAGTGTTTCGTGAATAACTAGAGATTGATAAGAGACGTAGTACTTTCCATATTGTAGAAAATATATCATGGGCTTCAGGGTTTGGGTCAATTTTCTACTTTCAGTGAATTAGGGTTTTGATTATGTAATCTATGAATATTGAGTTGCCTCCCGGTCTCGGGATGTTGAGGGCTTATGAAATATTGAACCGATAGTGAAATTGGTGCCAACTGTTTGCAGATGTATTCCAATTGGGTGGACCTCCTTATATTTTTGTATTATTTTGATTGTTTTTTTTTTCATTTCTTTAAATATGTGATTGCTTTGTTGTAACATAAAACAAACTGCTCCAAAAACTTAGGGTATGTTTGGAGACAATGTTTTGAAAAGAAAATTGGGATTTGATGGCCTCCATACTACATATTAGTAAATTGTGGTGCGTTTGAGAGAGTGTGTTTTTCGAGTTAGTAAAAAACTATATTTCTAACTTCAAAACACCATCAAAACTAAATTGGAGTTAGCAAAACTCCAATCTAAGTGATTTTACGAAAGGGTCTGGTCTCCAATGGGTGGCGTTGAGGACTTCTCTCACGAGAACGGCTTCTTTTTTGTGCGTTTCATCTAGGAGTCAGATCTAGAGACGATGCTTCAAGGAGGTCCCTGGATGTTCAACAAGCGGCTCGTCATCAACAAGCTATAGGATCCTATAATTTCCATGGAGCGCGCGATCTCCTGGCATCTATCCCAGTTTGGATGCAACTGCCGAAGCTTCCACTCCATCAATGGAATGAACCCTCAATTCGAAAAATGGTCAACATCATCGGTGTCCTATCCGTATGGACACAACTACGGCCCACCGCAAGCGGTTGGCCTTTGCCCATGTTCTGATTGAGATCACAGCATGCAGGGCGCTCCCCTCAGTTGTTCATGTACGGCTTCTAGACGGTCGTATGATCGAGCAGCATGTTTCCTTCGAATGGATGCCACCGACGTGCTCTGCAAGACGTTGCATTGGACATGTAGAGGAAGTGTACCCGACTGCATCCAGTCATGCGCTCAAGGAGGAGCTAATGGAAGTACTCCGAGAAAGTGTGGAATCTCATGATGTCCATTTGCCTACGGACTCGACGTCCGGGCCGTTCACTCGAGCCTACTCTCCCAGTCGTGTGGATAACCCGGACCGAGCTTAGACCAAAGTCGACAATATCTTTCGAGGCCACTCACCCTTTCCACTTGCCTAATGTGGGTAGGGAACAGAACAGGGTGGGGATAGGGAGGCGCTAGTAGGACTAGCATGCCCCTTCTCTAATAGTCCAGCAATGGGAGAGCAACATGTGTTAGTCCCGGGGCTTGATCAAAGATGGTAAAACAGATGCAACAAAGATCTATGATGATACAAATACCAAATAACCCGATTACAATATGGAGGAGGAAAATAAAGAAGAGAAGATCTCTCGTTCTTCCTTGCAAACGTGTTGCAATTGGGACAGAACGAGTTACAATAATCTAGAGAGAGATGAGAAGAAGAACAATGCTGGGGTGTCAAAACACCGTTGCTCAAAGCAAGATTCGCCCCACACGATCTGCTTCCAGGAACCAGCAAGTTTGAAGAACTTGTGGAACGCTCGAAGTCACCTCTGTTCTGACTCCTCGGATGGACTTGCAATGGCGGCAGCAGCTCTCTCTCTCTTTCTCCTTTTCTGACTTATATTTTCGTAGTTACCACAAAGGAGGCCAGAAGAGAGTATTTATAGAGAGGGTGGAAACCCTAGCCGCCAATTCAGTTATGGAAAGATTGAATCAAATCCCAAAAAGATAGCAACGAGATTAATTTAAATTCCACAAAGATAGGAACGAAATTAATTCAAATCCCACGAAGATAGGATCTGAATTAATCGCATTGATTCAGCCTTATCATAACTGACTTGTAATCTGCACAGTCAGCGGAGCCCTCCATGCGGCAGCAGCAGCCGCCTGGCCGCATGAGCCTCATGGCCGCATGGGCCGTATGGACCACATGAGCCGCATGGACCGCATGAGCCTCATGAGCCGCATGGCCGCATGAACCGCATGTGCCGCATGGACCGCATGGCCGCATGGACCGCATGAGCCGCATGGCCGCATGGACCGCATGGCCGCATGAGCCGCATGGGCCGCATGGGCCGCATGGCTGCTGACGTGCTAAGTGCAAAGTGCGCCAACAAAACGCCACATTACGCCTCATGAGCCCAAGAGCCAGAGTCTAAGTCCGAGTCCGAGTCCGAGTCGCTAAGCCCCTTTGGGACTTAGCTCCAAATGGAAATTAATCCAAGAGAATGACAAAAGCATTAATGTTTAATCCTTGGAGCCTTATTCTTACCTCCTAGTAAAATCACCCACATGGTTTCCTCCTTAGGGTCACCACCCCATGTGCATCTCTCAACAACACACCCAAGTATATATGTTGAGATAACTCATGGTGCATTTCCGATGTGGGACTAAAATTTACAAGGCATGTTGAGAGCAAGCTCTCTCCATGTGAAGAAAGCACCAACAATCCCCCACATATCACAACATATATATGTGTCCAGGGTTGAGCGTTCCCCACAGTAACTGTCCATTTTGCATTAGGATAGATGTCGCTGACGACTTGAATCTTTTCGCATGGGTTAAATAACAATGTGATACAAGAATGGACTATGCCTTGAATTCTGCACCACAATTGTAATTCTTCCCACTCACAAAGTGTAGTTACGTGTGCTTCTGGCTGCACATTAAAGGCCCTGTGCCAGCCTGGTTTCAGTGTATAATTTTGGGCGTCTACAAGTTTACCCTCAAGAGACGGCCTGATATCTCTTTCCATACACTATAGGTGAGTTCTTTATTAAAGAGATATGTCATGAAGCCTTGCGCTTCCTTGCGGTGCTACGCCGCTATGACATGGCCTGAAGCCGAGGCATTACCCCTACCTGGGAACCTCATCGTAGTGTCATACTACTGTAGCATGAGGTCTCAGCCTCTTTGTAGTGCCAATCTACTCAGCATGAAGCCTAAGACTTCCTTGCGGTGTTACGTCGCAACGACATGGCTTGTAATGCCGAGGCTTTACCCCTATCTGGGTACCTCATCGTGGTGTCGTGCCACTGTAACATGGGGCCATCCTCCCCTTTGTAGTGCTGTCTACAACTCTTTAATTACGTCATACAGCATTAGGCTACCTGCCTATTTGCGGTGCTACGCCGCTATGACTTGGCTTGCAAGGCCGAGGCATTACCCCTACCTGGGAACCTCATGGTGGAGTCACCCCACTGTAGTATGGAGTTTCACTCCTTGTAGTGCTGCTCTACCGTGCTTCCTGTAAAGCACACCAGGCATTCACTCTGCCTGAGAACTCATTAAGGCGTTTAAGCCACCCTTCCACAGGATCTGTTTTTTCCGCAGAAAATACATAGTAGACAACAGTGGTTATGGGTCCGTATCCCTTCCATGTTCCAGAGAACAAGTACCCACTGTTACCTGATAGTTTCCCAGTCAGTGATCCTCCTTTGAACCAAAAGTTAGATGCCTAGTAGATTTCTCTTTGAACTAATAGCATAAAACTTTATGGTAGGATTACAAAGACACACTATCAGAATGCCTTCAAGCCCATTTTACAAGCTGTGTCATTGACCAACTGGCGCTTGAGGTCCTTTGTGAACGGATCTGCCAAGTTCTCCTGACTCTGAACATCAACCACTGTAATTACACCTCTTTTGATAAGATCGTGTACTGCCCTGTACTTCAACCGCACAGTCCTCTTCTTCCCGTTGAAGAGGTCATTTGATGCCACCGCCGCAGTCGCCTGGTTGTCACAGTATATCGGTATTGCCGGTATCTGAGCCCCAACCACTGGAAGATCATACATGAGCTCCCGAAGCCATTCTGCTTCATCTGCTGTAGTTCAAGTGCATAGAATTCAGATTCCATGGAGGAACGAGAGAGTATAGTCTGCTTCTTCGACTTCCACGATATAGCAGCTCCACCCAAGAAAAAGACATATCCACCTGTGGATCTCTCGCTTTCCACCTCTGAACACCAGCTAGCATTACTGAAGCCTCCCACTACTGTCGGATACCCGTTGTAGTGCAGTGCATATGTCTGAGTCTTCTTAAGATATCTCATCACCCGCTTCACAGCTTTCCAGTGCTCAACCCCTGGGTTGCTTGTGAACCGACTCAGCATTCCCACGGCGAAAGCTATGTCAGGCCTTGTGGCAGTGGTTGCGTACATCAAACTTCCGATAACGCTAGAATACTCCAGCTGCCTGACGCTTTCCCTTGAATTTGGCTTCAGCTTCTGATCACACCTGTATGGCGTATCGATCCCTGGAAGATCCTTATACCCATAGCGTGTGAGCATCTTCTCAATGTAGTGAGATTGTGACAGCGCGACTCCAGTGTCTGTCCGGATGATCTTTATGCCCAAGATGACATCTGCATCCCCCAAGTCCTTCATACTGAACTTGGTTGAGAGAAACTTCTTTGTCTCTGTGACACAGCCTATATCCGTACCTAGGATTAGCATGTCGTCCACGTACAGACAAACGATGACTCCTCTTCCATCAGCGAACTTTGTGTAAACACATTTGTCCGTCTCGCTGACTCTGTATCCGTTTGACCTAATAACTTTGTCAAACTTCTCATGCCACATCTTGGGAGCTTGCTTCAAACCATACAATGATTTCACCAACTTGCAGACTTTGTCTTCAAGATCTTTGACGACAAATCCATCTGGCTGTTGCATGTAAATCTCTTCGGTCAGCTTCCCATTCAGGAATGCTGTCTTTACATCCATCTGATGTATCACCAACTTATGTATAGCTGCTAGAGCGATTAACATCCTGATGGTGGTCATCCGAGCTACTGGAGCGTACGTGTCAAAGTAGTCTATCCCCTGTTTCTGAGAAAATTCCTTGGCTACCAGCCTGACCTTGAACTTGTCAATAGTTCCATCTGTCTTCATCTTCTTCTTGAAGATCCATTTACATCCGATGGACTTTTCTCCTTCAGGTAGATCTACCAACACCCATGTGTTATTGGAGGTGATAGAGTCAAACTCGTCATTCACTGCCTTCTTCCAGAAGATAGCATCTCTGGTCTTCATCGCCTCATCATAGGTAAGCGGATCTGCTTCCACATGATAGGTGACAAAGTCATCTCCGAAGTCTTTCGGTCTCCTCGCTCGCTTAGCTGACGGCTCTGCGAGTTCTGGTACAAGAGTTGTTTCATTAACAACAGCTTCTTCTTGGACTACTGGCCCATATGAGATTTCAGTCTCATTTGCACCTACATCATTTTCCGGAATGTCCGAAAGAACAATGTTTTTGTCTTTTGCAAACTTGTCTTCAAAGTATTCAGCATCGCGAGATTCGATGATATGATTTGACTCAATATCAAGAAATCTTCTAGCATCACTCTTCTCGGCATACCCCAAGAAGATTGCCTTCGTAGTCCTAGTCCCTAGCTTCTGAATCTTCAAATCTGGGAGCTTCACATACGCCAGACACTCCCACACTCGAATGACATTCAAGTTTGGTCTGACTTTGAACCAGAGTTCATGAGGAGTTACGTCCGAAGTTGCATATGGCACTCTATTCAGAATGAAAGTGGCCGTTAATGCAGCTTCTCCCCAGTAGCATTTTGGAAGACCTGCAGCAAGCAGCATAGAATTCATCATTTCTGTTAATGTTCGGTTCTTCCTCTCTGCTACTCCGTTGGATTGAGGAGAATATGGAGCAATAGTCTCGCATATGATTCCATGTTCTTTACAGAATGATGCGAATTCATGAGACCTGTACTCCCCACCTCGATCACTTCTCAACCTCTTGAGTTGTTGTCCAGTCTGACGTTCAGCTTCGGCCCTGAACTCTCTGAACTTCTCGAAAGCTTCATCTTTAGACTTGAGCAAGTAGACGAACGCGTATTTTGAGAAGTCGTCGATGAAGGTTATGAAATACTTCATCCCGGCCTTCGTGGAGAAATGTTTGAAGTCACAGATATCGGAGTGCACCAACTCCAGAAGATCTGTGCTTCGATTGACCCGATGAAAGGGTTTCCTTGTGATCTTCGTCTGAGCACACACTTCACACTTCTCCACCTTACCCCCACATTTGGAGATAAGTCCTAGACTAGACATTTTGTTAATTCTTTTACAATGAACATGTCCTAGTCTATTATGTCACAACTCAAGAGAATAATCAGAAAATGCAACTGCATTAATGTCTTCAAACTGGTTAACAAGCTGAAATTTAAACATTCCTTCGGTTTGATAAGCCTTCCTGGACATCACCATCTGACCAGCATTGATGTCCATCCTCAAGCCTGCGTTGCAGAGCAGGCTCCCAGAGATCAGGTTCTTGGCAATCGCCGGAACATGCTTCACACCTTGAAGCGTCAGAGTGTTCCCAGAAGTGAGTTTCAGTTCCACGGTCCCGATCCTCAGAACTTCAGCTTGGGCCTGGTTCGCCATGACAACCTTCTCAGATATCGGCTGGTACGTGACGAACCATTCCTTGCCAGAACAAACATGGCAAGTCGCTCCAGTGTCTATCCACCAGTCAGAGTCAACCCCCACAGTTGTGACCTGTCCGATCATAGCAACAATGTTAGAAACCAATGAAACCTTATTAGGCTCACCTTTCTCTGATTGTTTAGGCTTAGATCTGCATTCACTCTTGTAGTGGCCTTTCTTGCCACAATTGTAACAAGTCACGTGGGACTTAGTCTTCTGTTGCTTGAAAGAAGGACCCTTCACTTTTAGATTAGTGAAGTCCTTCTTCTTGGGATGAGAAGCCGCCTGCTTCCCCTTGGGATCTCTCGTCTGCACAAGATTGGCTTTAGCCAACTGTTTTGACAGAGTGTCCACCTTCTGTTGGGAACGCATCTCGTCCTCAACATGGATCTCTTGAAGTAGATCTCCCAAGCTAATATCTAGCTTCTTTCTGTGCATCCTTGCATAGAAGGTACTCCATCCAGCAGGAAGTTTTGAGACGATTCCTCCGACGACAAACTTGTCGGGAAGGGGCATCTCTTCGTCTTCCAGTTTCTGACGCAGCTTCAGAAATTCCTTTACCTGTGGCAGCATGGACTTTTCGTCCTCAAAGAGCAATTTGTGATATTTTTCAACCACAAACATTTTGCTCATGTTCTTGTCTTCTTCATACAGTGTTTCCACAGACTCCCATATGTCTCTGGCAAGTTCCTTCTTCGAGTAGGATTCTGCCAGGGAGTCCTCCATAGCATTCAGGATGAGAAGCCTGCAGATGCTATTTTTCCTTCTCCACTTGGCCTGGAGTTTGGTAGCCGCGTTGATTGCGACAGTAGATCCAGTGTCTGGAACAGAGGGTTCTTCCTCCAACAGAACATGATCAACGTCTTTTAGTTGAAGAGTTAGGTAAACCTTTCTCTTCCAGACTTGATAGTGCTTTCCATCGAATTTTTCCAACTTGCAGAAGTCCGATTGGAGGAGCGAAGCATTAATGTTTTCCATCTACACGGATCTTGCTTTGAGATTGTTAGTCCCGGAGCTTGATCAAAGATGGTAAAACAGATGCAACAAAGATCTACGATGATACAAATTGTCACGACCCGATTCCCAAATTGTTGGGCCGGGCCGAGCCATGTCCAGCCTACGCTTGATTAGAGCGTAGTAAGCTGTTCTAGACAGTCAGATAATAATGATAAATGTGCTAATAATTAAGATAGTTTAAGAATAATCACAACACAGCTTCTATATAGATGAAAAACTACTAAGTTTGATAATAAATAGTACACAACCAAAAGTAGTACTGGAGACAAAGTCCAGTTTAAAGGTACAAAACAGCGTCTGTGATAATAACCCAACACTAAGTCAAACTAAGCAGCTAAGCAGGATTTCCTGCTGGAATATCCTCAACTGGAGCTCCATAGTACGGGTCACAAAGCATTTCTTCCTCGGTCAAAATACCTACAACGTTATCCTGTCAGGACGGGAGCAAGTACAACCTCTACTACTAAAGTACTGAATGTATAATGCAAGAGATGTACAACAGGAACATGGTGTGATAAGACTGAAAAATAGACATACTGGAATCAGGGTAAATCATATAAAGCGGAAAATCATGGTATATCTTGATTATCATTTTAAGACACTCTTGTCAATTGTGGCATATGTACATTATGTATTAAAACTGGAGCAGGTATGAGATCGGTCAATAGGTGCTATGCTAGTTTACTGCAATGTACGTATGTACATTCCACAAGTCCAGAAACTACATTCTTAGTTTACTGCAATGTACGTAAGTACATTCCACAAGTCCAGAAACCGCACTGCTAGTTTACTGCAATGTACGTATGTACATTCCACAAGTCCAGAAACTACACAATTAGCATACTGCAATGTAAGTGAGTACATTCCACAAGTCCAGTAACTATACTATCAACTCTCTCATAACCCAGTAATCATCATGTAAAAGATACGGGAAATAGTGTAAAGCATGGTGGGAACTGGCAATAGTATGAAACATGTTATGATTTGACTTGCTACTCCAAGGATCAGCATTCACATGGGTTGATTAACATTCTTTTATCACATAACAGTGTTTTAACATGTACAATTAACAAAAGACTTGCAACTGGATTAATAGTAATTTACAAGGTTGTCACATGTACTTAACATTAAAAGACAGTAAATGAGTTTGTAGATGTACTTGCCTGGAGCAAAGCAATGCAATGACAATAAAGCTAAGATGTAGAGTGTCCTGGCACTGAAAACATATATATACTCAGACTCTAAGTTACAAGTCAATATAAATACACTAGTGATGTGAGAAGGCCAAATTGGACATTGGCTAGGTGAACTTAGCCTAGGGGTTCAAAGTGAAGTGATTTGGCATCTAAACTAACACATGGGTCTCCCATATTAAGGCTGGTTAGCAATCCAAATACTAGAAATACACAAAAATCACAAGTCATGACTTAGTCATAATTATTGGTAAAATAAACATTCTGTGCACTGTGTTCTAACAATTTTAGAAAATACTAGAAATCTCCAATAAATGCAAAATAATATACTGACAGAAATCTTGTTAATTATAGAAATTTATTATAATTTTTCTGGGATTTATTACCCAACAGAAGTATTTTATAAAAATCAGTTTTCATAAATATATCGAAAATGAGTTCTGGTTTGATATGGCTAAACAGGGGCAAAACTGTCAACAAAATGCTATAAAAATTATATTAAATTGTCTAAATTAACAGAGAATCTAAATACTATTTTTCCAGAATTTTTACAGCAAGCTAATATTTATAAAAATCCAAAAACAGTAAGTTACATAATTCTGAAATTAAATAATTAATTATCTGTATATTTTGTCCATGTATATAAATGAACCAAGGTTCAAATACAGGACCCAAGACCATGATTCAAGTCCAATATGACTTGTGCAGGCCTTGAATGTGTGAAAACACATTTGAGCCCAAATACCCATGCTAGGCTTGGACACCAAATGGTTGCAGTAATTTAAATACAGTAAAAATATAACTTGGTAAAAGTACAAGAAATAATATTTAATATTTTTAATAAGATACAAAATAATATATACATACATATGTTGAAAGTACATATGTCTATGTATGAGGAAAATACTTAATTTATAAAGTATATATATATATATATATATATATATATATATATATATATAAATATATATAAGAAAAACTTTTAATTATATGGTGTATATATATAATATATATATACACATAAAAGTATATACATATATACAAACAAACATATATACAAAATTTACTAAATATAAAAATATATATATATATATATAAAATACTGTTATAATACAGTATATACATATATATACTAATATATATATATACATATACATATATATAAATATATATATATATAAAAACAAAAAGAAAAGAAAAGAAAAAGAAAAAGAAATGAAAACAGAAGGGGGGCTCGAACTCAGGCCAGCGGGGGGGGGGGGGGGGGGTTTAAACACTGCGCGCTGGCCAGTGGGCCAGCGGCCCGCTTTGTTAGGAATAGGGTTTCAGTTCATTTTATTTAGCACAGAAATTAAATGGGTTTTTACCCGTTAAGCAAAGCCCAAACCCGTTAGTCTAGTTTACAGTTCGTCTCGTGTCCATACAGTCCAGGACACGAGAAGTTGAAATCTGACACAGAGTCGACGTGTCCGTGCCCAGCACGACACGTACGACTCGGCTAACACGTGTCCAGCACCATAGTCATGTCCCCTGTGTCTAGGCGAGTCTCGTGTCTAAGTTTGGGACACGCACGACACGAAACAGAGTTCGTTACCTTCGTGTCCGGCGACTGGGCTTGGTTTCGAACGGCGAACGGAGTCGAACGGCGTCGGGACGGTGGCGCTCGGGTGGCGATCGCCTCGTCTCGTCGGGGCGAACTCGTTGATGGTGGTGGTGGTCGATGAGGGTGTCGGGATGGTGAGAACGAGGCTTCGTCGGAGTTAGGGTTCCGGCGAAGAAGATTGGGGAAGAACGAGGCTGAACGAGGTCGGGGTGGTTCTGGGTCGTCGTGGGGGTTTTAGGCTGGCCTGGGGGTCATTTTATAGGTGTTTTAGGGCGGTGGGGGTTGCCGGAAAACGCGGAAAAGATCGGCCGGTCGTCGGGACGTGGCCCTGGTCGTGGGGATGGTGGTTTTGTAGAAAAGCCCCTAGAAGTTTAGGTTTAACGCTTAGGTCCAAACCATGGTCAAATGCAATTAATAATTTGCAAACTGACCCCCGCGGTTTAGTTTGCAAAAATAAATTTGCAAAGGACAATTGGAAAATTACAAACAGTATTTAAAACAATCTGAATAATTGCAAACCTATTTAAAATAATTTTAAATAATTGCAAAATGATATTTTGGTATTTAAAACCCATTTAAAATCATTTAAAAATACAGGAAAAATTCCTAATATTTACTATAAAATATTTTAATACTAAAAATAATCATTAATGGCCAATTATCACTAATTAACAAAAATTTGAAAAACAGGGGCTGACAAGTCTTCCCTCCTTGAAAAATTTCGTCCTCGAAATTTACAAGAACTGAAGACACGCGAGGCAACTAACGTTTTAAAATAATTACAGCGATGACTAAGGCTATCTCCTAATGATGGAATGTCTATAAAACAGGTCTACTGGTCAATGGCTTGTCTTATGAGTGCAGCTACTAAATGATGGTTTGGTAAAAGTCTAATGACAGGTTACTTAATGAGGCACTAGAATCAAACAGTCATATGCAAATAAATCCAACCTGTGGCACCGTCTGTCAAGTATTCTGGCTCTGGCTCTGGGCCCTGCACTGGTACTGCTGCCTGGATGGCTAAAGGGTATGCTCTCCCTGAAGGTCCTCTGGTAAATGGCTTCGCCTTCGGGCACTCCCGAATCATATGGGTGGAAGACCTGCAAGCAAGACACTGGCTCAATTTCTTCCTACAGATGGAGACATCGTGCCCTGGCTTTTTGCAGAAGGCACAAGAGACCCACTTCTGCTGCTGGTGCCCCGGATCTCGGGCAAATGATAACTGATGCTGAGGATGAGCTGGTGGAGAATAGGCCTGCTGGTGCTGGGTAGTCGTCCTCTGCTGGAAAGTCTGGCGCTTGGACGGCCCGTCATGATGTGTGGTAGCTGGCCTCTTGCAAGACAAAAGACGCTCCTCGATACCTCGGGCTCTCTCCAGTAGCTGGTAGTAGTCTGTGATCCCGTTGGCCACTAGTAAGATGCTAATGTCCGGGACAAGACCATGGCAGAATCTGCGAGCCATCTCCTCCGGGTCGGCTACTAAGCTCGGGGCAAAACGACTGAGTCTGCTAAACTCACCTGCGTACTCATCGACTGTACGGCTCCCCTGTTGCAGGTTCTGGAATTGCAATCCCATGGCAACTCTAGCGGTGGTGGAGAAGAACTTCCTCTTGAACTGGATCTTGAATTGCTCCCAGTTTCCTCTGCCGCCAATGAACATCGTCTCATTTCTGAACCAGACCCCTGCCAGGTCTGCTAACAAAAATCCTGCTGCCTCGACCCAAAGGTCGTCAGGTAATCTAGCCCCTATGAGCTTCCTCTCTACGGAATCTAACCAGTCATCAGCTACAACTATGCCTTCCGTCCCAAGAAACTCCTTCGGTTTTAGGTTCATAAAACTCTTGATACTACCTAGCCTCAATTGATGTTCTATAGGTTGCGAGACGGGAGTATGCTGAGTATTCAGGAGCCCCTGGATCAAAGCCAGTAATTGGGTTCCGTCAAGGGAAACAATAGTCTGGGGAGGTATGATAGGAGGTGGGGGTGGAGGTACAAAGTCTAATGGACCTATCCGGGTGGTAGGGAGAGGTGATGAAGGTGTACCGTCACCTGAGGTGGCGGAATCGGGAGAGTGTGTAGGGTCCATCTATTTAAAAAAAAGACAAAGGAATTATAAGAATAAAGCAAGCAGTCATAAGCAAACAATTTAGTTACACTACCGGTCCTACGCTGTGATGAGTTTTCCTATGTTGCAATCCTAAAATTCCTCTAGGTGTTCTAGATGTCGTTCCTAGTGTTATCTAGTTATCCTTAATTTCTGCAGGCGTGCTTGGTACAGTAACGTAACCAAACAACTTTAGTCAGGACCTGCATGGGCCACCAAAAAAACATGTCACGATCCGATTCCCAAATTGTTGGGCCGGGCCGAGCCATGTCCAGCCTACGCTTGATTAGAGCGTAGTAAGCTGTTCTAGACAGTCAGGTAATAATGATAAATGTGCTAATAATTAAGATAGTTTAAGAATGATCACAACACAGCTTCTATATAGATGAAAAACCACTAAGTTTGATAATAAATAGTACACAACCAAAAGTAGTACTGGAGACAAAGTCCAGTTTAAAGGTACAAAACAGCGTCTGTGATAATAACCCAACACTAAGTCAAACTAAGCAGCTAAGCAGGATTTCCTGCTGGAATATCCTCAACTGGAGCTCCATAGTACGGGTCACAAAGCATTTCTTCCTCGGTCAAAATACCTACAACGTTATCCTGTCAGGACGGGAGCAAGTACAACCTCTACTACTAAAGTACTGAATGTATAATGCAAGAGATGTACAACAGGAACATGGTATGATAAGACTGAAAAATAGACATACTGGAATCAGGGTAAATCATATAAAGCGGAAAATCATGGTATATCTTGATTATCATTTTAAGACACTCTTGTCAATTGTGGCATATGTACATTATGTATTAAAACTGAAGCAGGTATGAGATCGGTCAATAGGTGCTATGCTAGTTTACTGCAATGTACGTATGTACATTCCACAAGTCCAGAAACTACATTCTTAGTTTACTGCAATGTACGTAAGTACATTCCACAAGTCCAGAAACCGCACTGCTAGTTTACTGCAATGTACGTATGTACATTCCACAAGTCCAGAAACTACACAATTAGCATACTGCAATGTAAGTGAGTACATTCCACAAGTCCAGTAACTATACTATCAACTCTCTCATAACCCAGTAATCATCATGTAAAAGATACGGGAAATAGTGTAAAGCATGGTGGGAACTGGCAATAGTATGAAACATGTTATGATTTGACTTGCTACTCCAAGGATCAGCATTCACATGGGTTAACATTCTTTTATCACATAACAGTGTTTTAACATGTACAATTAACAAAAGACTTGCAACTGGATTAATGGTAATTTACAAGGTTGTCACATGTACTTAACATTAAAAGACAGTAAATGAGTTTGTAGATGTACTTGCCTGGAGCAAAGCAATGCAATGACAATAAAGCTAAGATGTAGAGTGTCATGGCACTGAAAACATATATATACTCAGACTCTAAGTTACAAGTCAATATAAATACACTAGTGATGTGAGAAGACCAAATTGGACATTGGCTAGGTGAACTTAGCCTAGGGGTTCAAAGTGAAGTGATTTGGCATCTAAACTAACACATGGGTCTCCCATATTAAGGCTGGTTAGCAATCCAAATACTAAAAATACACAAAAATCACAAGTCATGACTTAGTCATAATTATTGGTAAAATAAACATTCTGTGCACTGTGTTCTAACAATTTTAGAAAATACTAGAAATCTCCAATAAATGCAAAATAATATACTGACAGAAACCTTGTTAATTATAGAAATTTATTATAATTTTTCTGGAATTTATTACCCAACAGAAGTATTTTATAAAAATCAGTTTTCATAAATATATAGAAAATGAGTTCTGGTTTGATATGGCTAAACAGGGGCAAAACTGTCAACAAAATGCTATAAAAATTATATTAAATTGTCTAAATTAACAGAGAATCTAAATACTATTTTTCCAGAATTTTTACAGCAAGCTAAATATTTATAAAAATCCAAAAACAGTAAGTTACATAATTCTGAAATTAAATAATTAATTATCTGTATATTTTGTCCATGTATATAAATGAACCAAGGTTCAAATACAGGACCCAAGACCATGATTCAAGTCCAATATGACTTGTGCAGGCCTTGAATGTGTGAAAACACATTTGAGCCCAAATACCCATGCTAGGCTTGGACACCAAATGGTTGCAGTAATTTAAATACAGTAAAAATATAACTTGGTAAAAGTACAAGAAATAATATTTAATATTTTTAATAAGATACAAAATAATATATACATACATATGTTGAAAGTACATATGTCTATGTATGAGAAAAATACTTAATTTATAAAGTATATATATATATATATATATATATAAATATATATAAGAAAAACTTTTAATTATATGGTGTATATATATAATATATATATACACATAAAAGTATATACATATATACAAACAAACATATATACAAATTTACTAAATATAAAATATATATACATATATATAAAATACTGTTATAATACAGTATATACATATATATATACTAATATATATATATATACATATACATATACATATATATAAATATATATATATAAAACAAAAAGAAAAGAAAAAGAAAAAGAAAAAGAAATGAAAACAGAAGGGGGGCTCGAACTCAGGCCAGCGGGGGGGGGGGGGGGGGGGGGGGGGGGGGGGGGGGTTTAAACACTGCGCGCTGGCCAGTGGGCCAGCGGTCCGCTTTGTTAGGAATAGGGTTTCAGTTCATTTTATTTAGCACAGAAATTAAATGGATTTTTACCCGTTAAGCAAAGCCCAAACCCGTTAGTCTAGTTTACAGTTCGTCTCGTGTCCATACAGTCCAGGACACGAGAAGTTGAAATCTGACACAGAGTCGACGTGTCCGTGCCCAGCACGACACGTACGACTCGGCTAACACGTGTCCAGCACCATAGTCATGTCCCCTGTGTCTAGGCGAGTCTCGTGTCTAAGTTTGGGACACGCACGACACGAAACAGAGTTCGTTACCTTCGTGTCCGGCGACTGGGCTTGGTTTCGAACGGCGAACGGAGTCGAACGGCGTCGGGACGGTGGCGCTCGGGTGGCGATCGCCTCGTCTCGTCGGGGCGAACTCGTTGATGGTGGTGGTGGTCGATGAGGGTGTCGGGATGGTGAGAACGAGGCTTCGTCGGAGTTAGGGTTCCGGCGAAGAAGATTGGGGAAGAACGAGGCTGAACGAGGTCGGGGTGGTTCTGGGTCGTCGTGGGGGTTTTAGGCTGGCCTGGGGGTCATTTTATAGGTGTTTTAGGGCGGTGGGGGTTGCCGGAAAACGCGAAAAAGATCGGCCGGTCGTCGGGACGTGGCCCTAGTCGTGGGGATGGAGATGGTGGTTTTGTAGAAAAGCCCCTAGAAGTTTAGGTTTAACGCTTAGGTCCAAACCATGGTCAAATGCAATTAATAATTTGCAAACTGACCCCCGCGGTTTAGTTTGCAAAAATAAATTTGCAAAGGACAATTGGAAAATTACAAACAGTATTTAAAACAATCTGAATAATTGCAAACCTATTTAAAACAATTTTAAATAATTGCAAAATGATATTTTGGTATTTAAAACCCATTTAAAATCATTTAAAAATACAGGAAAAATTCCTAATATTTACTATAAAATATTTTAATACTAAAAATAATCATTAATGGCCAATTATCACTAATTAACAAAATTTGAAAAACAGGGGCTGACACAAATACCAAATAATCCGATTACAATATGGAGGAGGAAAATAAAGAAGAGAAGATCTCTCGTTCTTCCTTGCAAACGTGTTGCAATTGGGACAGAACGAGTTACAATAATCTAGAGAGAGATGAGAAGAAGAACAATGCTGGGGTGTCAAAACACCGTTGCTCAAAGCAAGTTTCGTCCCACACGATCTGCTTCCAGGAACCAGCAAGTTTGAAGAACTTGTGGAACGCTCGAAGTCACCTCTGTTCTGACTCCTCGGATGGACTTGCAATGGCGGCAGCAGCTCTCTCTCTCTTTCTCCTTTTCTGACTTATATTTTCGTAGTTACCACAAAGGAGGCCAGAAGAGAGTATTTATAGAGAGAGGGTGAAAACCCTAGCCGCCAATTCAGTTATGGAAAGATTGAATCAAATCCCAAAAAGATAGCAACGAGATTAATTCAAATCTCACAAAGATAGGAACGAAATTAATTCAAATCCCACGAAGATAGGATCTGAATTAATCGCATTGATTCGGCCTTATCATAACTGACTTGTAATCTGCACAGTCAGCGGAGTCCTCCATGTGGCAGCAGCAGCAGCAGCAGCCTGGCCGCATGAGCCTCATGGCCGCATGGGCCGCATGGACCACATGAGCCGCATGGACCGCATGAGCCTCATGAGCCGCATGGCCGCATGTGCCGCATGGACCGCATGGACCGCATGGCCGCATGGACCGCATGAGCCGCATGGCTGCTGACGTGCTAAGTGCAAAGTGCGCCAACAAAACGCCACATTACGCCTCATGAGCCCAAGAGCCCGAGTCCGAGTCCGAGTCCGAGTCGCTAAGCCCCTTTGGGGCTTAGCTCCAAATGGAAATTAATCCAAGAGAATGACAAAAGCATTAATGCTTAATCCTTTGGCCGCATGCAAAGTGCGCCAACAAAACGCCACATTACGCCTCATGAGGCCAAGAGCCCGAGTCCGAGTCCGAGTCGCTAAGTCCCTTTGGGGCTTAGCTCCAAATGAAAATTAATCCAAGAGAATGACAAAAGCATTAATGCTTAATCCTTGGAGCCTTATTCTTACCTCCTAGTAAAATCACCCACATGGTTCCCTCCTTAGGGTCACCACCCCATGTGCATCTCTCAACAACACATCCAAGTATATATGTTGAGATAACTCATGGTGCATTTCCGATGTGGGACTAAAATTTACAAGGCATGTTGAGAGCAAGCTCTCTCCATGTAAAGAAAGCACCAACAACATGATCAGGTTTGGGCCTCCGCTGAGACATCTTCCGGCCATGTAGCATGCCAATTCCTAAGTAGAGTATATGTTTCTATAGGAGAGGAGCTTCCTTCGAGGGTTGAGGCTCATATGGTTATTGTTCAATTTCGAGTTTTTGACCACCAAAATAATCAATCGAAACAAAGCGAAAGGTGAAGAATTCCGACCTGATCTTTTGGAAGCGCCAGCTTCGCCTTCCGAAGCGGCGGAGGCGGAGGAGAGCGCCTCGATCTGCTCCCCGTCGTCCACGCCGTCCAAGCCCAGAACCGAGAACATGTTCGCGAGAGCGCTCATTTTTGCTCGCTCGAGCTAGCTTCCAATGGAGGAGAATTCCCGGAGCGGAATTTCGTCGAACAGTTGAAGGGCCGAAGAAGTAATAGTAAAGAAATTTCGCGACTCGGAGGAGAGGGGAACGACTCTAGAGAAGTGAATTTACAGGCAAAAGCCCTTCTGTTAATTTAATTGTTTACTTTGGGCGAGTAGGTTTGCGAGTAGGTTTGCAAATACACCATTATTGTTTAGTAGACTTAGCATTATTGTACAAATATGGACGAACATAGCAAAGGCAAATCTATACTACCATATAATAAGAAAGGCTAACCTTCACCGTAGAATTCTTTTTTCCAAAATATTCTTAATTATGTTTACTAATTTAAATTCTTTATTAATTTAACATAGTTAGTTAGATAATTATGTATAAAATAAAATTAAGGAGCTGCAAATAGTCATATTACTTCATGACCCAAGTTTTTTAGGTGATACCATCACCTATAAGACATGAAAATGACGTGACGACAACATGGCAACGATACAAGATTTTATTTTCATCTGTGATATTCTAATTTTATTTTTAAATTCTATCATAAAATCTTTCATTTGTGACAAAGATTTTCTAGCACTCAAATCATCACCACGTCAATGCCATGGATGATGGTATAACTCAAAAATTGAGTGATTAATAGCAATTTTTAATATATTAAGGTGGTTGTTCTTCTAAAAAAATAAAATAAGAGATTATTTATTTGTTTATTTATTTATTATAAAGTAAGTACTACATAGTGACACATGCATATATATATATATATATATATATATATATATATATATATATATATATATATATATACACTTAAAACTGTTCCCTAAACATGGTTTGACATTTGAAATTGAGGTTATGTCATTTTCAATAAAAACCAACTTGACCTAAATTTGGGAACCCCAAACTAAAATAATGGGTCTACCCAGACAACATGTTATTTTGCTCTTATAATGTTAAAATTGAAGTTGGGCCTCGCTTGTAGTGGCACACAAAATACTGTAAAAAAAAAAACGAGACAGTAATTATTTTATTTTATATTTCAGGTAGACACGGCGTAATTTTCTATGTTGTAGGTGTTGGAAAACCACCTGATGAGAGGCTAGAAGAGGAGTTCCGATTAATTTGATTACATTACAATTACGATTACATTACAGTGTATCAAACGTGACCTAATACTTTCTTTGATACTCATATGTTGGGGCTGATTTAGGGTTTCTATAAAACCAAAATTTGTAAATTCTTAGCCCTATATGAGGAAGCCTAAGTAGCTTTCTTAAATTATACGAGAAGTTTATGATCGATTCAAACGTTCTTACTCTTCAAGATAGGAGGATAGATCGTCGATTACTCTTCAGGATAGGAGGATAGATCGTCGGATTATTGACGATCACTACTATGTAGTGAATTCTAGTTAAGATAAGATTTTTCTTTTAACAATCTTATTGTAATTATACTCCTCGTTCTTGATAATTTGTAAGATCCCGATTATTGGGACAGATGTTCCGGTAGATACTTGTATTTGATTTTGTTATTGGGATATATATATATATATATATATATATATATATATATATATATATATATATATATATATATATATATATGAGTGGGATTTGTTCTCGCTTAGGAGATTTAACTGCATATTGTTATTTTTCTTCTCTTACAATACACAACAACCGGAGACATACTTACTAAGGCCATTTAGTTTTAGGGTCTCATATATTTATAAATATTAGAGTTTAAATTTTGAAATTAACCGATATTAGAATTTGAGTCTCGAAATAACTATTCATTAGCCTACGTAAACAGTGATTTTGAGATCCAAATTGTAACATCGGTCAATTTTTAGACCCAAATTCTGATATCCATGTATGTATAAGTGAGACCCTAAAACTAAATATCCCTACTTACTAGCATATAAAGTAGCTCTAACTTGTGTAAACTCAAAACTGTAACAAGTGTAAACTGATGAAAAATACATACGGAAAGTTTCAAATATTTTCTTTATAAAAAAAAACAACTCAGACAACTGCAAACTGAAGAAAAACTGTAAAACCCAGATTTTAGGTTTTGTAGTTATCATTTATTATTATTATGTATTATTATTATTATTATTATTATTATATTATTATTATTATTATTTAGTCAGTTTTAGGAAAAAAAATATTATTTTAAAATTATCGTTGATTTTTGATTGTGGCCCTGTCCCCGATCCCGAGTCCGGACTCCGACCCCGAGTCCGGGCACCGACCTCAAACTCGAACCAGACCAGGTTTTCCGAAACCCAACTCAGTCTGAACCCGTCCTTAGTTCCCCTCTTTTAAAAATCCTGATTACTATATATTATTTTTTATAAAAAAAAAGAAGAAGAAGAAGAATTGACTAATTCCAAAAACCCATTTCCCTAATCCTACTTCAGCAGCTGGACCAAGCCCCACGACCCTTTCCCACTTCTCCTTCTTTCCCTCTAACTCCACAGACCATTCCAACTCCTCCTTCTTTCTCTCCACTCCTCTCCTTCTTAAAACCCTCCCCCTCACACTCTTTCCTCTCCTCACACTATTTCCTCCCCAGGCTCCCCGTGCCCTAACCGAGCCCGCGCCCGACCCACGCGGCCTCCGGACAACCCACGCCGGCCGCGCGCCCCTCCGCGCCGCCTCTTCGACGCCACTTCCCGTCGGTCCAGCAACCGCGTGCGCGCCCTCACGCCGAGCCCCCGAGCGCTCTGTCACGCCCCAGAACCAGAATACTGGACGGAGGCGGACACAGCCAGCTACGCAATCCCAAAGTACGTTAATACTCTGAAATCACGTATAAGCTGTCAAGACATGGGGGTTACTCTACAAGCCATCAGTCAATCCTAAGGTTTAACAATCCTAGGTATCTCAATCACAGGCCATTATACAAGAGCAAAGAGTACGATCACCATACATACAATAGTAAGGCGTCCCGAACCATATATACATGAATGATCATGAAGCTAGTACCACAAAGCTGATGACTAGCTAGAGTAATAGTTGTACATGATAAGGACTAGCTATAGTATAGAATACACATATCATGTTTATGCCCGTAGGCTACAATATCAAGGAAAATACCAAAACACGAGCTAAACACGTGCTCGGGGCTAAACGTTACAAGAGGAGAATTTACATATCGGTGGGAGAATGAAAAGAAACCCACTGAGGCACTCTGGTGCTTCGGCTGGTCACCGTTGAGTAGATGATGCGGTAGATCCTTCGGGCTCTTCTATCAGAACCTGGCCATGCAAAACCAGTGGGGTCAGACCCCAAATAGCAAGTACCACAAAGGAGGCCGAACTATGAACTTAAAACCAGCAATCATTAGTAGACAAAGCAAGCAATAAGTAAGGGTGGATCGAGATTCGTGCAGTACCAATGCACTCACCCCGATCATAGAGAGACTGTAAGTAAATCATTATTGACATAAAGTAAACTGGAGAACATGTTAAATAAATAAACTGGAACAGTTAGGAACTGGATCTGGACAAGACTTAGACTGGAAAGGTGATATACGATGGGATAACCATGGGACTATTCAGATAACCAGGTTACAATCCGTAAACCAAACAAGGACCGGGGTTGTAACCCTTCGTCTGAACGGAACTTGGTTTCTCCCACCATTTATCGGCAGGATAAAATAAGAAATCAGGACATGTAACGATCATGTACAGGACAGGGCGAATATGAACAATCAGGTCATGTGACAATCTTGTGCAGGATCAAGTCAAGACTAGACTGAGTTAGACTCCATTCAATCAATCACGGCCAAGCAATAAGTACGGCTTGATACTTTAACTAACTAGGGTTATCACAGGCCTAGTTACTAGCAAGATGCAATGAGATTTCCAAGTCCAATTACCCGTTTGTTACTACCTGAGTGACCCCAGCAAAGAAAAGGAAAAGATAGCATGATATAGCAGACACACTGTAGTAAGATACATGTGTCCTAAGGTACCACACTCGACGGCGGGCTGGAAGTGCGCTCATCTCGACGGATAGCAACAAATCCCATGTATATATATATAAGGGGCAACAGGTAACTGGGAAAGTCTCTCCATGAACTACTGTATTATTCTAGTTATTAGCCTTAGCCATTTACAGTAGGTACTCCTGACCGTGGTACTCAGGAGTCCCATCCTAGACATGATGCAAGACAAGACAGGTTCATTTGTACAAGCACAATCACCCACGGTGTCCAAGCCATTCATACTGGTCATGTCAGTTTAGCCGTCGCAACAGCATTTCAAGGAGTATCATGTCAGGTTTATCATGTCAAGAGTGCGCCACGGCGGGCTACTATCAGGTCATGTCAGGTTATTAATCAGGAGTGCACCACTACGGGTCACCGCCGTATTTAGGGTACATGTGCCGGACAGTATAGTACAAGCATTCAATCAGGAGACTCAAGTTATGCTGAGGTTACAAGACACAAGTCATCACTAAAGATCAAATAACAATAGAGAAATAATAATAATAACAATAATTAAATAGCTGGACAAGGCACAGGAAGGAGCCCTGCGGCTCAGGGTCACTATCAAGTCATGTGTAGCAAGTCAAGTTATCATGCATGTCAGTTCTTGGTCACACCATGCCAGGTACAATTGTCATTTCAATCATGTCAATCAAATCGTGATTTATCAAGTTCAGGACAAAAGGCGTAAGGATATAAAATGGACGTAAAAATATACAATAGGGATAAATGTGTATGCTATAGGAACTCAAGTTACAAAAAGAGCCACAAGACATGGAACTAAAATAAACAAAATATAAAATACAGGACATGACAGAGCCATGCGGCTCGGGCAAGGCTGGCTCATGCGGCAGGATTAATCAGATGCATGCGGCTCAGGAATTGGAGCCCATGCGGCTAGGGTTCAACTCATGCGGCCAGGGACCTAAGAGCACATGCGGCTCAAGATGGATGGGCATATGCGGCATCAAGAAGCACATGGGGCTAATACGGCTCATGGGGGAGGGGTTCATGCGGCTAGACCAATGCGGGTCATGCGGCCAGGATGTAAATGTTCATGTGGCTCAGGAAGCACAGGTATATGTGGCTCGAAAGTCTCATGCGGCTCCGCCAGGGTAGGTCATGCGGCTCAGCCCCACGTAAGGCCATGCGGCCAGAAAGGGGCGGGTCTCCATGCGGCTCGGTTTATGCCGAACCCTATGCGGCTAGGTCAATACAAGAGCTCATGCGGCCAGAGGAAATACAAGTTCATGCGGCCAGGGAAACGAGGGCGCATATGCGGCTAGGATCACATGCGGCTGAAGTAACACTTGCCGCATGAATTAGTCATGCGGCCAAGTCAAGTCCATGTGGCTAGATGGATCAAATCTTCATGCGGCTGGGAGTAAGTTCCTGCAGCATAGGCCATGCGGCCAAGTCATGCAGTAAGCTTATGCGGCTAGGAAGGATAACTGGCCGTATAAGAGCTATGCGGCTCAGTTCTTGCGGCTGTGAACTGTTCTTCTTCTCCATTCTTCCGAGAAGAAGAACCACTCAAGCCATGGCTCCCAAGCTCCATGAATCTTTCATCCAGAGTCCAAATCCGAACTTCCTTGGGTCAAAATGGGGCAGAATGAAATGCTTTACAACATGGAACCATCAAAACTCAGAAATAACAAGATTAAATAGATCAAAACCCATGAAAACTAAAATTACTTCAAAGCTAGATCTACAACAATCGAACCATCAAAATGGAAAACTCCAAGTTCTAAACAAGCTTAGAATATAACAAGGAAGAGAATTGAACAAACGAAATTAAGATCGTCCAACATTCGACAAGGTGTACTTGCCTCTCTCTAATGGCTAGGGTTTGGTGGAAAAGAAATGAATGATGGTGAATGAGGAGGGAGAGAGAAAAGTGGCTTATATAACAAGCTCAAGTGATCTCCACCATTCATTTCTCTCCACTCAATCTAAACCATACACCTCATCTCATAAGAAACCAAACTAAACCAAACCAAGTCAAAGTGGAACCGAACCAAATCCAAGTTAAACCAAGTCATGAAAATCCTACATAGGAAAAATTTAAAATATCACACAAATTGATAAATACGAAATACGGCTCAAATAAATACGTATCCGTATAAAATACCGATACAGTGAGACGGGTCTCACAACTCTCCACACCTTAGAAAAATTCCGTCCTCGGAATTTCCTGAGGCTAGTCGAGCAAGATAAAAAAACAAAAGCTCCAGGAAACTCAACAATCTCAATAAATCAATTATGGCATACAAGTAAGGTAAAACAATCAGTAATGTAAATAAACGCGTAAGCAGTGAATAAATGCACAAGAACAAATACAATCATGATCAAGAAGGGCTGGAGGCATATGGATTAATATGTCTCCTGAGACAGTTGTGTAGGAACCAACGTCCTCGCTGGCCTAAGCTGACTCCCAAAAATGGATAAAAGTCAAGCCTCAAGGTAAGTCGGTACCAATGACTTAGTTCAAGACATGACTCTACCCAGGACATGTCATCGTAGTTGAAACAGATGCTTGAACTTTATCACCTGTCTCAAGATACGAAGACAGAAGCGACTGACTAATTTGGGATGGACTGACATCTCTGCCTGCATGCTGAGACTAATCCTCCATAACTGGCCTGGCTGAAGAATGCTGAGCTTCCCTCGGCAAAACACGAACAAGACAATCAGAAGGATCAAGAACAGTGCCCTTGAAAGTTGAAGGACACAAGATCAAATCATGGGGACAGGAATGATCAACGATCAAAACAGATATCAAGTCAAGTATCAGAGGTAGAGAATAATCCGAAGGAGATCAATAAGGATAATCGTGATTGAGATATCTAAACATGGTAACCCCCACAAATCTGAAAATTGAGATTCAGACCTGCATGGCGCCACCACTAAAACCATGTCACGCCCCAGAACCAGAATACTGGACGGAGGCGGACACAGCCAGCTACGCAATCCCAAAGTACGTTAATACTCTGAAATCACGTATAAGCTGTCAAGACATGGGGGTTACTCTACAAGCCATCAGTCAATCCTAAGGTTTAACAATCCTAGGTATCTCAATCACAGGCCATTATACAAGAGCAAAGAGTACGATCATCATACATACAATAGTAAGGCGTCCCGAACCATATATACATGAATGATCATGAAGCTAGTACCACAAAGCTGATGACTAGCTAGAGTAATAGTCGTACATGATAAGGACTAGCTATAGTCAAGAATACACATATCATGTTTATGCCCGTAGGCTACAATATCAAGGAAAATACCAAAACACGAGCTAAACACGTGTTCGGGGCTAAACGTTACAAGAGGAGAATTTACATATCGGTGGGAGAATAAAAAGAAACCCACCGAGGCACTCTGGTGCTCCGGCTGGTCACCGTTGAGTAGATGATGCGGTAGATCCTTCGGGCTCTTCTATCAGAACCTGGCCATGCAAAACCAGTGGGGTCAGACCCCAAATAGCAAGTACCACAAAGGAGGCCGAACTATGAACTTAAAACCAGCAATCATTAGTAGACAAAGCAAGCAATAAGTAAGGGTGGATCGAGATTCGTGCAGTACCAATGCACTCACCCCGATCATAGAGAGACTGTAAGTAAATCATTATTGACATAAAGTAAACTGGAGAACATGTTAAATAAATAAACTGGAACAGTTAGGAACTGGATCTGGACAAGACTTAGACTGGAAAGGTGATATACGATGGGATAACCATGGGACTATTCAGATAACCAGGTTACAACCCGTAAACCAAACAAGGACCGGGGTTGTAACCTTTCGTCTGAACGGAACTTGGTTTCTCCCATCATTTATCGGCAGGATAAAATAAGAAATCAGGACATGTAACGATCATATACAGGACAGGGCGAATATGAACAATCAGGTCATGTGACAATCTTGTGCAGGATCAAGTCAAGACTAGACTGAGTTAGACTCCATTCAATCAATCACGGCCAAGCAATAAGTACGGCTTGATACTTTAACTAACTAGGGTTATCACAGGCCTAGTTACTAGCAAGATGCAATGAGATTTCCAAGTCCAATTACCCGTTTGTTACTACCTGAGTGACCCCAACAAAGAAAAGGAAAAGATAGCATGATATAGCAGACACACTGTAGTAAGATACATGTGTCCTAAGGTACCACACTCGACGGCGGGCTGGAAGTGCGCTCATCTCGACGGATAGCAACAAATCCCATGTATATATATATAAGGCCGGGGTCAAAGGGGCAACAGGTAACTGGGAAAGTCTCTCCATGAACTACTGTATTATTCTAGTTATTAGCCTTAGCCATTTATAGTAGGTACTCCTGACCGTGGTACTCAGGAGTCCCATCCTAGACATGATGCAAGACAAGACAGGTTCATTTGTACAAGCACAATCACCCACGGTGTCCAAGCCATTCATACTGGTCATGTCAGTTTAGCCGTCGCAACAGCATTTCAAGGAGTATCATGTCAGGTTTATCATGTCAAGAGTGCGCCACGGCGGGCTACTATCAGGTCATGTCAGGTTATTAATCAGGAGTGCACCACTACGGGTCACCGCCGTGTTTAGGGTACATGTGCCGGACAGTATAGTACAAGCATTCAATCAGGAGACTCAAGTTATGCTGAGGTTACAAGACACAAGTCATCACTAAAGATCAAATAACAATAGAGAAATAATAATAATAACAATAATTAAATAGCTGGACAAGGCACAGGAAGGAGCCCTGCGGCTCAGGGTCACTATCAAGTCATGTGTAGCAAGTCAAGTTATCATGCATGTCAGTTCTTGGTCACACCATGCCAGGTACAATTGTCATTTCAATCATGTCAATCAAATCGTGATTTATCAAGTTCAGGACAAAAGGCGTAAGGATATAAAATGGACGTAAAAATATACAATAGGGATAAATTTGTATGCTATAGGAACTCAAGTTACAAAAAGAGCCACAAGACTTGGAACTAAAATAAACAAAATATAAAATACAGGACATGACAGAGCCATGCGGCTCGGACAAGGCTGGCTCATGCGGCAGGATTAATCAGATGCATGCGGCTCAGGAATTGGAGCCCATGCGGCTAGGGTTCAACTCATGCGGCCAGGGACCTAAGAGCACATGCGGCTCAAGATGGATGGGCATATGCGGCATCAAGAAGCACATGGGGCTAATACGGCTCATGGGGGAGGGGTTCATGCGGCTAGACCAATGCGGGTCATGCGGCCAGGATGTAAATGTTCATGTGGCTCAGGAAGCACAGGTATATGTGGCTCGAAAGTCTCATGCGGCTCCGCCAGGGTAGGTCATGCGGCTCAGCCCCACGTAAGGCCATACGGCCAGAAAGGGGCGGGTCTCTATGCGGCTCGGTTTATGCCGAACCCTATGCGGCTAGGTCAATACAAGAGCTCATGCGGCCAGAGGAAATACAAGTTCATGCGGCCAGGGAAACGAGGGCGCATATGCGGCTAGGATCATATGCGACTGAAGTAACACTTGCCGCATGAATTAGTCATGCGGTCAAGTCAAGTCCATGTGGCTAGATGGATCAAATCTTCATGCGGCTGGGAGTAAGTTCCTGCAGCATAGGCCATGCGGCCAAGTCATGCAGTAAGCTTATGCGGCTAGGAAGGATAACTGGCCGTATAAGAGCTATGCGGCTCAGTTCTTGCGGCTGTGAACTGTTCTTCTTCTCCATTCTTCCGAGAAGAAGAACCACTCAAGCCATGGCTCCCAAGCTCCATGAATCTTTCATCCAGAGTCCA
Organism: Iris pallida; assembly: GCA_029216955.1. NCBI lineage: Eukaryota > Viridiplantae > Streptophyta > Magnoliopsida > Asparagales > Iridaceae > Iris > Iris pallida. Next base: position 5,867,592 of record JANAVB010000400.1, read on the forward strand.
AATCCGAACTTTCTTGGGTCAAAATGGGGCAGAATGAAATGCTCTACAACATGGAACCATCAAAACTCGGAAATAACAAGATTAAATAGATCAAAACCCAAGAAAACTAAAATTACTTCAAAGCTAGATCTACAACAATCGAACCATCAAAATGGAAAACTCCAAGTTCTAAACAAGCTTAGAATATAACAAGGAAGAGAATTGAACAAACGAAATTAAGATCGTCCAACATTCGGCAAGGTGTACTTGCCTCTCTCTAATGGCTAGGGTTTGGTGGAAAAGAAATGAATGATGGTGAATGAGGAGGGAGAGAGAAAAAGTGGCTTATATAACAAGCTCAAGTGATCTCCACCATTCATTCCTCTCCACTCAATCTAAACCATACACCTCATCTCATAAGAAACCAAACTAAACCAAACCAAGTCAAAGTGGAACCGAACCAAATCCAAGTTAAACCAAGTCATGAAAATCCCACATAGAAAAAATTTAAAATATCACGCAAATTGATAAATACGAAATACGTCTCAAATAAATACGTATCCGTATAAAATACCGATACAGTGAGACGGGTCTCACACGCTCTCCCGCACGCGTGCCGCCCCGGCCGCGTCCAGCGCCGCCGACCCCCTCCGCCGGACGCCCAGCCCCGTCCGCGTCTTCCCGTGCGCCCCTCGTCCTCCCACCTCCGGCGCCACCCCTGTCCAGCGCCCCGGCCTCCACCTCGACGTCCGCCGCCGACCCCCGCGCCGGATTCCGACCCCGATCTCCCGTTCCGCGACTTTCCTTTGCTGTCTGCGAGCTCTGGATTTTCTCGATTCCGCGAAAACTTAGATTTATTCCAATTTTAACATCTGAGAGATGTAGCCGAGCAACCCAAGGTATAATTTCGCGTTCCCGGTTCTGTTTACATAGTCGATGATGATTTCGGTCCCCGATCCTATAACGGGAATCGGCTTTGAATAACGATTGGGTTTTTGGTCTTTCCGAGACTCATTTCGGAATGAGTATTTTTGTTGGTTGTTTCGTTTCTGGGACTTCTCGGAATTTTTGAGTTAGAGTTCGGATTTTCAGATTTATTTCTGTGAGCATTCTCCACAGAATGGATCCTGTGGGTTTTCGATTTTTCTTCAGAATTCTATTTCAGATAGCTTCAGTGATTTGATCTTATATATTTTCGAGTTTAGTTTCCAAAACTAGTTTGTTATGGTTTTTAAGACCTATATATTATTGGTTATGTTCTGTGGATTGGTTTTATGTGTTTGTGGTTGGGATATTTGGTGTCCCTGGTTTGGGATGGTTATTTGTGGTGGCTTGGCATTTTCCCGGGATTGAGTTGTCCCAATTATAGAGGGAATGCTGCCCAAATTTTTATAATACTTTATAAATAAATTTTAAATCGGTTTTCGAAAAATAATTCAAATCGGATTTTTGGGCGACGACTGTCCCGGTCTGTGGGTCCTAGCAAAATGCAAACGAAACCGGTTTTACCCGGACGTTGAGGCATTAGCTAAAAATAGTGACGATTGGACCAAGTCTGAGACTCCTAAGATTTAATTTAATTTATATATTAGTTTTGTTTTCAGTATTTAAAATACGGGACATTTTTCAGAGCTAACTAATTTTTCTCTAATTTCATTTATGTAAAGTTTGTAAGGGCATAAGCCCAGATTTCTATTTTGTTATATGTGCCCCTGTATTGTGTAGTCTAGATTTTTTATTTCTTTTCTGGGTTGATTTTTATTTCCTTTCTGGGTTGGTTTCCATATTTGGACGCGTAAAGTATAATTAGGATATTAAGTATTTTGTATAAAATTAATAAAGATTTTTCCAAGTTAATTAAATGAATAAAATATTAGCAAGATAACAAGTTCATGTTTTATTACTGGAAGAAAACTAGTTTATATACATATTACAAAATATAAAGTTTTCCTAAGTTAAACTGTAATTGCTATTTTTTCCAATTAACTGAATTAACCGGTTTAACAAACTAATTGACAACGCACGTAGAATTACGACGTTAGACGTTTCCGGTAGAATAATTAATAAACTTAAAACTGAATTAGGACCAATTCTAGAGATTGTAACTAGCACACCTAGAATGGCTACAATATTGGTTCTAAGTCAAGGTTCTCAACTGTAGGATTTCGGAGACGAACCTGACTTCTTCCCCGGAACCGTCAACTGTAGGATTTCCAGTTTCATTGTTTTTGGAATTTTGTTAATTCGAATTCAGCATTTTATTTCAGTTCTTTTAGTTCCAGTTGTACTTTTCAATTGTTGAATAAAGTTTTAAAATTTTCGTATATTCAGTTGTGACAAATGTATAGATGTTGTTGTGAATACCTGCTAATAGAACAGCTTACTGCCGCCGTCTCACAAAGGTGCAGGCTGGGCATGATCCGGTTCGACCCAATTATTTGGGATCGGATCGTGACATGTTTTTAGTGGTGGCTCATGCAGGTCAGTCTCATTAACCAACAACTTAGGAAAACATACTTAGAAATAATTAGAACACTAGAACATCAATTTGTCACAACATACCGACCGATATATATATATATATATATATATATATATATATATATATATATATATATATATATATATATATATATATATATAAAATATATATATATATATATATATAAAGTAAATATTTTTTTTTTGCTATAGACAGGTAAGCTACCTTGCTTATGTTTTGTATTCTAAACCTTCTAGAGTATGGCCAAAGGAAAGACCACTCGTTCCGGCCCTGCTGGCGATGATGTCCACCATCGGTCATACTTGGACCATACCCATCACTGAGACTGTAACTGCCCTATAACTATATCAGGACACAATTTCTTAGCACCCTTACTGGTGATGCCCTTACCTAACTATGATGTAGTCCTAGGAATGGACTGGTTAAGTGAGCAGCATGCGCTGATAGATTGTCACAGAGGATGTGTAATCTTCAGCCCACTAGAAGAACCGGAGTTTGAAATTTCTCGAGCTCCGAAAGACATGAAGAGTGTTACCTACTCCTCTATCACCGAAGAATCATGGCCTCCTCACCCTATCATAGCGGAATTCATGGACATCTTTCCAGATAGTCTTCCAGGATTGCCGCCAAATCGATGTATGGAATTCACCATCGATCTAGTACCCGGCTCTTTCCCTATTTCTCGGGGATGCTACATAGACAATCCTAAGGAGGCAAAGGAGATGAAGGACCAGATTGACGAACTGAAAGCACAAGAATTTATCAGAGACGGGGCTTCACCCTGGGGAGCACCAGTTTTGTTCGTGCCCAAGAAGGATGGACCCGTGCGGATGTGCATTTGATTACCGGGCGCTGAACAACATCATCATCAAGAACAAGTACCCTCTGCCCCGGATCGATGACCTGTTTGATCAACTAAATGGAGCTAAGATATTCACGAAGTTAGACCTCAGATCTGGCTACCATCAGATCAAGGTCAGGAAGGAGGATATTCCAAAGACGGCATTCAAACACCAAATATGGTCAATTTAAATTTTTGGTCATGTCGTTTGGACTGACGAATGCCCCAGCAGTATTCATGAACCTTATGAACAAGGTCTTCCATGAATATCTGGATCAGTTTGTTGTTGTCTTCATCGACGACATTCTGATCTACTCGAAGACTGAAGAAGAGCATGAAGAGCACATGAGGAAAGTTCTGGGAACTTTAAGGAAGGAGAAGCTTTATGGTAAGCTATATAAATGTAAATTCTTCTTAGAAAAAGTGAATTTTCTTGGCCATGTTGTCACAGGAGAAGAAATTTCGTTGGATCCAATGAAGATAGCTGCTATTGAGAAGTGGACTGTACCAAGTTCAGTTGCAGAAATCAGAAGCTTTTTGGGTTTAGCTGGCTACTACCGGAAGTTTGTGAATGATTTCTCCAGGATTGTTGAACCAATGACGAAGCTTACTAGGAAGAACGAAGAATTCATTTGGTCTGAAGCTTGTCAGTCAGCATTTGAGGAACTGAAGAAGAGGCTTACAACGGTGCCGATACTTGCGCTACCCTCAGGTACTGGCGGTTTCTCAATTTATAGTGATGCTTCCGGTAAGGGATTGGGCTGCGTTCTTCAACATCACGGAAAAGTAATTGCTTACGCATCTAGGCAATTACGGACTCATGAGAAGAACTATCCCACACATGATTTGGGGCTTGCAGCGGTGATATTTGCATTAAAGCTGTGAAAGCACTACCTTTATGGAGAGAGAGTGAAAATATTTACAGACCACAAAAGTCTTGTCACTTTCCGTTCCCAGAATACGTATTTTTATACATGTACAACTCATGTAGATTTATTTAATATTTATCATGTATTATCCTGTATTTAAATTCTTTTAATTTCATGTTAATTAATTATCTGTATTTTATTTCCTGTAATTTTATTCCTGTATTTTATTTTCTGCTTTTAACCTCTCTGCTTTGCTTTCGGGTTGGCCTTGGATGGACCCGGTTAAACCCGACCCTATAACCCCACCTACCACCACCCTTCCTATTTAAGCCCCCATCTCCTTCTCTCTCCTCATAACTCTCATTCTTCACCATTACTTCTTCTTCCTCATCACTCTCTCCACCAACCCAACAGCAGGCAAGTGCAATCTTGCTTCTTGCTTCCACTTGGAGAACCATTTTTATGGTTCATTTCTCTTCCTCTCATGATTCTGAGAGAGTTTAGTACTTAGCATTTTTGATTTCTTTGGTTTGTTCTTCTCGGTTGGCCATGGGTTTTGATCTCCTAACTTGGCGTGCTTTTCGGGATAGATGGTTCATGTTGTAGAGCTTCTCCTTCTACACCATTCTGAACTGGGAACTTCATTTTTCTGGCTTGGAACGAAGGCTCAGTCACGCACACGTTCTTACGTGTCTGCGTGAGTTTTTAGTTACGCACACGTTCTTACGTGTCTGCGTGAGTTTTTAGTCACGTACACGTTCTTACGTGTCTGCGTGAGTTTTTAGTCACGCACACGTCTTTGCATGCGTGCGTGAATTTTTAGTCACGCACACGTCTTTGCATGCGTGCGTGAATTTTTAGTCACGCTCACGTTTCTACGTGCCAGCGTGAATTTTTGTTATGCACCCGTCTTTGCGTGCGTGCGTGAATTTTTTATCACTTTTCACCCTGCGCGTGCGTGAATTTCTTATCACTTTTCATGCTGTGCGTGCGTGAATTTCTTTTCACGCTTTTTTCACGCTCACGTTATGAGTGCGTGAACCATTTTTCACTCTCACGCTGTTTACACGCTCACTCCCACCTGCTAGATTGTTGGCGTGACTTGTTGGCCTTAGCATAGATTGTTGGCGTGACTTGTTGGCCTTAGCATAGATTATTGGCGTGACTTCCTGACCTGGGTGTTTTTATTGTGGAATGCGTCTTGTGTCCTGATTGATCCATGGATACCCAGTATGACTGGAACTTAACTCTGAGGAGTTATAGACTCGACCCCATTTAATACTAATTGACTTTCATGCCTTGTCACCATTGATAATGATTGTGACATTGACTAATAATTGATCATGCGTTTCTAGTTGGAACTAAGAGACTGGCTAGTCGTCTTATTGAATTGAATGAATGAGACACGTTCATGTAATGAACTATTGCAATCGATTAGCCGATCCCGAATATTGGCATACAGGCACATGCAGGCTTCAAATTATTTATTTATTTATTTAGTTATTTATTTATCTTACAAAAATAGCATGTGTACTTTATGGTCAAGGCATGATTACTCCGTGGTTAGATTTAATTGTTGCATCACGCTATGTAAGACCTACAACCTAGCCGCACGGGTATCGTTGTAGAGTTGCGCATATCGTACCCCGTACGAAAGTACTCATTTGAATGACCATGATCCACGGCATGGAACTTCACTCAACGTAGAGACTATTAAGTCAAATAAAATAATGATGGCATGGAGAGAATGGATTTCCGAGTTCTTACATGGCAGCCCTCTTGGGACTAGTAGTGCCCGACAGGCCGGCTGGTTCCCACAGATACTGTAAATCTGTCACACGGGCAGGGAACGGTATCTGCTTATATTATTGTACATGATATATTAACGGCAGGCGTCCCGCTGGGACTCGTCTAGTTACATGATTGGCGCAATTGATTGATTGGATAGACTAGCCTTGCTCACACATAGTAAGAACTGAGGAATCCCTATTTGCATGATTCCAGGATAACTTGGGACTCATAATAGCAAGCCGTAGGAGTTGATTGGCCGTTCAAGATGATTTGTTTGCGTACTGTACCTACTCTGTTGCCTAAATGACATGATCAGAATGTCAGGACATGACGGGCCAACTTCTGTCCTTGTTTGGTTGGGAGGTTGGTTCGAAGTGTCGTGATGTTATGTGAATCCTAGTGGAAAGCAGAGATCTATTATTATATCCTCTTACTTACTGGTTTAATCCTTCATATTGTGCTTCCTTGTGGTACTTGCTATTAGAGGTCTAACCTCTCTGGTTTTGCATGGCCAGATTTAGAGCCAGTTCTCGAGGATCCAGCTTACTTCTACCTCCAAGATGGTCAATACTAGAGGGATGATCGGAGGAGGACTCGAGTGGATTTCCTTACTTCACCGCTCGTTTTGTTATTTACTTCATACTTAGCCGTTTGGCACCGACATGTTAGTCGGATTGTCTTGTACTTACTTTTGCATAATTGTAACTAAGTCAGACTGCAGCTGATAACAATTGTGTACATGTTACTATACCATCTGGCTATGTTTTGTAAATCCAGATCTCAAGAACATTTTGACTAAGCGTTTGGGACGCCTTACTGCTTTATCTTACATGTTCTTTATTACTGTTTCTTGTTTGAATGATTGAGACAATAGATGTGAAGTGACCATAGTAAGACTTTCATGTAGTATGCACCCTCTCGTATGGTTAGACAGTATTGATCGTATTATACGGTATTCATCTACCCGTAATACGTAGCTGGCTGAGTCATTCTTCCGCTCTCCAGTATTCTGGTCCTGGGGCGTGACAAGTCTTAAATATTTTTTCACTCAGAAGGAGCTGAATATACGACCGAGACGATGGCTGGAGCTGATGAAGGATTTCGACATCAACCTGCAGTATCATCCGGGTAAGGCTAAAGTTGTTACAGATGCACTTAGTCGATACCGGATGGCAATGTTCTTGACCAAGGAACGTCATTTGCTTGAGGACATGGAAAATCTTGGACTGAAGATTGTACTGCCCGAAGAAGAAATAAATAAACTGGAAAGAGAAGCCATTGTACCAGGAGCTGATTCAACAATGATGCATTTGCAAGTGCGTTCAAGTCTAATGGACAGAGTCAAGGAGGCACAATTCCAAGACGAGACGTTTTGCAAACTCAGAGACCAAGTGCTGGCAGGAACACTTGAAGGATTCTCAATCGCCAGCGACAGAGCACTGAAGCATGGTACGAGGCTTTGCGCAACTAGCGAACTGAGAAACGAGCTGATACAAGAAGCGCACCAGTCGCAGTATTCCATACATCCAGGAGCCAACAAAATATACCGGGATATGCGTACTATAGTGTGGTGGTACAGAATGAAGAAGGACGTATCCAGGTATGTAGCTAGATGTTTAATTTGTCAACAAGTGAAAGCTAGCAGACAGAGACCAGCAGGATTGTTGCAGCCGCTAGACATCCCGGAGTGAAAATTGGAGCACATAACGATGGACTTTGTGTCAGGACTGCCTCGATCCCAAGGAGGGAAGGATGTCATTTGGGTTATCGTAGACCGACTGACGAAGTCAGCCCACTTTATTCCTTTCAAGGTGGGTCTATCCACCGAGAAGTTGGCGGTACTATACATGCGGCATATCTACCGGATTCATGGAAGTTCCGGTAAGTATCGTATCTGACAGAAATACTAGATTTATCTCTCACTTTTGGAAGAGCTTGCATGACAGTTTGGGAACACAACTGAAGTTAAGCACCGCCTATCATCCTCAAACTGATGGACAATCGGAGAGAACCATCCAGACGCTAGAGGACATGTTGAGATCTTGCGTCTTGGAATTTAGAGGGTCTTGGGAAGACCACTTGCACTTGGTAGAGTTTTTCTACAACAACAGCTACCAAGCCAGCATCGGTATGACACCATTCGAGGTACTTTATGGACGTCGTTGCCGCACTCCACTTGTTAGGGATGACGTAGGAGAAAGAGTATTACTTGGACCTGAGATGGTGACCGATGCAGCAGAGAAGGTAAAGGTGATTAGAGACAAGCTCAGGATTGCCCAGGACAGGCAGAAGCATTGGGCTGATAGCAGTCGTCGACCATTGGAGTTCGAAGCAGGAGTGTCTTCGTCGAGATTTTCCCTACCCGAGGAACTATCAGATTTGGCAGAGCAGGAAAGTTGAGTCCCAGGTACATCGGCCCATTCGAAATTTTGAGCCGAATTGGAGAAGTAGCGTACCGATTAGCTCTACCAGCTAATCTTGAAGGCGTGCACAACGTCTTCCATATTTCACAGCTCAAACGCTACATCCCGGATTCGATCCACATCTTGGACCATTCAGAGCTAGAGATTGGACTGTAATGCCTGTAGTTCGTATTACGTATCTTGGAATACGTATACGTATTTCATCTTGTATTACATATCTCTTGGCTTGGCTCGGTTTAGTTTTGGGTTGGTTCGGCTAGGCTTGGGTTGCCTTGGTTCATCATTAACCAAGGGGAGAACCCCTACCTACCACCCCCATCATCCTTTATTAACCCATTCCTTCATTCTCTCTCTTCATTACTCTTCTTCTTCTCCACATTTACTTCTACACCTACCAGGAAGAGAGAGAGAGCTTAGGCAAGTGCAAACTTGCTTCATGATGGATCTCAAAGTTTTATTGTTCCATTCTCTTCCTTACTTGATTCTAAGATACTTTAGAACTTGGCATTTTCCATTTTTATGGTTATATTTTTGTAGATCTAAGTTTTAAGTTCCTTCTTGTTTAGTTTTTCTTGGTTTTGATCTCTAAAAACTTGGTATTTCCAAAAACTAATGGTTCTATGTTGTAGAGAATTCAATTTCCTTCACTTTTGGCTTTTGTTTCGCTTGATTTCGACTCCGGATGAAGAAGTTATGGCCATGACAAGTTTTCGGAACTTTCATGGCCGAACTTGCTGTTTGGGGACGACGAACCCCATGCGCCGGGAGGCCATGCGCCGATTTGTACATGAACCCTATGCGCCGATTGCGCAGGAATTCCATGCGCCGATTTGTGCAGGAATCCCATGCGCCGATTTGTGCAGGAATCCCATGCGCCAATTTGTGCAGGAATCCCATGCGCCGATTGCGCAGGATCCCATGCGCCGATTTGTGCTGGAATCCCATGCGCCGATTGTGCAGGAATCCCATGCGCCGGAATTGCTCTATTTTGCTGTTTTGCCTGTTTAAGTTGTTTTGTAGCTAGAATCTCGAAAAACTCAAAACATGAAAGTTGTAGATCTTTTCCTTGGCTTCAAGAATATGTCACTAGTTGTTTTATGCAAGTTTTTCTCATTCATGATAATATAAGAATAGAACACGATAGTGGCCCGCTGTGGCACACTCTTGACAAGTAAATTGACATGATATATCTCGACATGCTGTTATGACAGCTAGCCTGACATGACAAGTATGAAGGACCTGGACACCGTGGACGATTGTGTTTGTACAAATAAACTGGTACTGTCTTGCATCATGTCTAGAATGGGGGTCCCTGAGTACCACGGTCAGGGATACCTACTGAAATTGACTAAGGCTAATTAACTAGAATGATTCAGTAGTCATGAAGAGATTCCCAGCTATAGGCAATCCCGTTATCTAGGCACATTAAGTGGACTTGTAGCCTACCGACGAGTAGGGCACATTTCCAGCACACAATCACGTGTTGTATTCTTCATAAACGGACATTCGACCTGGATAACCGGATGATCTGCAGGGCTTGTGGCTGTTGGGATAATCTCATTGCATCTTGCTAGTAACTAGGCCTATGATAACCCTAGTTAGTTAAAAGTATCAAGCCGTACTCTTGATTGGCCGTGATTGATTGGATGAAGTTTATTCCAGCTTAGTCTTATCCTGATCCTGTACAAGATTGTAACATGACATGATTTCTTGTATCGATAAATGATGGGATACCAAGTTCTGTTCAGATGAAGGGTTACAACCCCGGTCCTTGTTTGGTTTAAGGGTTGTAACTTGGCTATCTGAATGGTTCCATGGTTACCTTATCATATATCGTCCTGCTTATTGCGCTTGCCTTAACAATAACGATCGGAGGTCCAGTTCTGTTCAGACGAAGGGTTACAACCCCGGTCCTTGTTTGGTTTAAGGGTTGTAACCTGGCTCCCAGAGCAGTTTTGTGTCCTCTCTTCGTTTATTGTCTTATTTGCAACCCCTGTCATGCTCGTCATGTTTTACCTTACTTCAATACCATGATTATCTATACTGGCCTTAACAATAACGATCGGGGGTCCAGTTCTGTTCAGGCGAAGGGTTACAACCCCGGTCCTTGTTTGGTTTAATGGTTATAACCTGGCTCCCGGAGCAGTTCTGTGTCCTCTCTTTGTTTATTGTCTTGTTACCTTATCAATAGTAATTGAGGCAGGTTTCTATTCAAGCGAAGGATTGCAATCCCGGTCCTTGTTTGGTTTAAGGGTTGCAGTCTGGCTACTTGAATGGTTTCTCCGTGCTCAATATATTATTGTTATCTTAGTTATTATCAGTATCTTTTAATTACCTTTACTATTATTTGTGATATGCTGGTTTTAGTTCCTAAGTGAAGCCTCCTTTGTGGCACTTGCTCTTTCTGGGGTCTGACCCAGCTGGTTTTGTATGACCAGATATCGGAGCAGCACCAGAGGATCTACCTACCTTCCAGCCAGATGGTGTCCACCAGGCGTAACCCTGGCAATGAGTGGGTTTCTTTTGTTCTCCCACTTTATTGTAAAATTATTCTTTTGAGGCGTTTAGCCGGCGAGCGCGTGTTAGCTCGTATTGCACCTTTATTTACTGTCTGCCTACAGGCTGTAACATGATTGACAAATCCTAGGGTTGATCATATATTGACTAAAACTCTTGCTAGTCCTGACATTTTGTACGACTAGCTTCATGATCATCCAATATGTAATGTATGGGACGCCTTACTATTGTATATTGATGCTCTAATATCTTATGACTGTTACTACTTGCTTGTGATTGAGACAATAGGCTTGTTCTTGACCATACGAGACTGATGGATTGTAGTTAAACCCTCATATATCTAGACAGCCGTGACCGTATAGTGACGTGGGTTCCATTTTATTATACATAGCTGGCTATGTCTGCCCCCGCTCTCCAGTATTCTGGTTCTGGGGCGTGACATGGACCCAGCCTTACAGTACCAGAGTAGCCAGTGGCGATTCTAGACCGAGGTAAGAAGAAAACCAGGAACTCTGTGCCGCCTCATAAACTTTTATTTTTTGCAAGCATTATCTTTCGTTCTAATATTTTTTTGGACTAAACTTGATTGATGCTGCTAAGTTAGCCTAGTTTTGCAAGCTTATTTCTTTATCGAGCTTAATCATGACAGTATCTTATTGGATGCATCCACTAATATATTGTCTAATCATAACCGGTGCATGATGGTCGGACAACCTCGTGTACTTTGGTTCGTATATATATTATTGTTCTACGTGGATGGTGACATAGTTAAAACCTGTCCCTAAACATCTCGTCCACGACTGTCTTGGCAATTCTTATTGTTGGACCTGAGTTACGGGCGCAGTACCCGTACCTGTTTGATTTGAGGTAATCCTCCGTTTCTTTTTATTTAAATTTCGAGGACGAAATTTTCTAAGAAGGAAAGATTGTGAAACCCAGATTTTAGGTTTTGTAGTTATTATTTATTATTATTATTATTATTATTATTATTATTATTATTATTATTATTATTATTATTATTATTATTATATTATTATTATTATTATTATTATTATTATTATTATTATTATTATTATTATTATTATTATTATTTAGTCGGATTTAGGAAAAAATATTATTTTAAAATTATCATTGATTTTTGATTGTGGCTCTGTCCCCGATCCCGAGTCCGGACTCCGACCCCGAGTCCGGGCACCGACCCCAAACTCGAACCAGACCGGGTTTTCCGAAATCCAACTCAGTCCGAACCCGTCCTTAGTTCCCTTCTTTTAAAAATCCTGATTACTATATATTATTTTTTATAAAAAGAAGAAGAAGAAGAATTGACTAATTCCAAAAACCCATTTCCCTAATCCTACTTCAGCCGCTGGACCAAGCCCCACGACCCTTTCCCACTTCTCCTTCTTTCCCTCTCACTCCACGGACCATTCCAACTCCTCCTTCTTTCTCTCCACTCATCTCCTTCTTAAAACCCTCCCCTCGCACTCTTTCCTCTCCTCACACTCTTTCCTCCCCAGGCTCCCCGTGCCCTAACCGAGCCCGCGCCCGACCCACGCGGCCTCCGGCCAACCCACGCCGGCCGCGCGCCCCTCCGCGCCGCCTCTTCGACGCCACTTCCCGCCGGTCCAGCACCCGCGCGCGCGCCCTCACGCCGAGCCCCCGAGCAACCCAACGTATAATTTCGCGTTCCCGGTTTCGTTTACATAGTCGATGATGATTTTGGTCCCCGATCCCATAACGGGAATCGGCTTTGAATAACGATTGGGTTTTTGGTCTTTTCGAGACTCATTTCGAAATGAGTATTTTTGTTGGTTGTTTCGGTTCTGGGACTTCTCGGAATTTTCGAGTTAGAGTTCGAATTTTTAGATTTATTTCTGTGACCATTCTCCACAGAATGGATCCTGTGGTGTCACTCCCCGTTCCCAGAATGCGTATTTTTATACGTGTATAACTCATATGTATTTATTTAGTACCCATCATGTATTATCCTGTATTTAATTTTCTTTAATTTCCTGTTAATTAATTATCTGCTCTTTGAATTTTCCTGTTAATTTATTTCCTGTAATCTTATTATCTGTATTTTATTTCCTGCATTTTATCCTCTGCTTTAGTCTTATTGTGGTTGGGCTTCTTGGGTTCATGGTGCAAACCCGGCCTATTAGCTCCCATATACCACCCCTTTTGCTATTTAAAGCCCCCTCTCCATTCTCTCTCCTCATTACTTCATTCTCACCATTACTTCTTCTTCTTCCTCCCATTACTCTCCACCACCTACCAGCAGCAGGAGAAGGCAAGTGCAATCTTGCTTCTTGCTTGGAGAACCATTTTTATGGTTCATTTCTCTTCCTCTCATGATCCTGAGAGAGTTTAGTTCTTGGCATTTTTGATTTCTATGGCTTGTTTTCTCTAGATCTAAGTTGTTGTACTTCGGTTGTTCATGGGTTTGATCTCCCAACTTAGCGTGTTTTCTGGCTGGGAACTTCATTTTCTGGCTTGGGACGAAGGCTCCCTAGTCACGCACACGTTATTACGTGTCTGCGTGTATTTTTAGTCACGCACACGTTCTTACGTGTCTGCGTGTATTTTTAGTCACGCTCACGTTCTCATGAGCATGCGTGTATTTTCAGTCACGCTAACGTTCTCATGAGCATGCGTGTATTTTCAGTCACGCTAACGTTCTCATGAGCGTGCGTGTATTTTCAGTCACGCTAACGTTCTCATGAGCATGCGTGTATTTTCAGTCACGCTAACGTTCTCATGAGCATGCGTGTATTTTCAGTCACGCTAACGTTCTCATGAGCGTGCGTGTATTTTCAGTCACGCTAACGTTCTCATGAGCGTGCGTGTATTTTTAGTCACGCTCACGTTCTCATGAGCGTGCGTGTATTTTCAGTCACGCTCACGTTCCCATGAGCGTGCGTGTATTTTCAGTCACGCACACATTCATGGGTGCGTAGATTTTTAGCCACGCACACGTCCACGAGTACGTGCGTGGATTTCTTATCATTTCCAACACTCACACTGTGCATGCCAACATGAACCATTTTTCACGCTCACTCTGACTAGACTTGTTGGCATGACTTTTGGCCTTAGCTTAGACTTGCTGGCGTGACTTTGAACCAGGGTGTTTTTATTTGTCCTATAATTATTCATTTAATGATGGCATGATAATATTATATCCTTACGTCTTTTGGCGTGAACTTGATAAAATCATGACATGTTAATATTGTAAATATGGATTGTTGTGTAGAATGTGTCATGTGTCTTGATTGATCCATGGATACCCAGATTGACTGGAACTTAACTCTGAGGAGTTATAGACTCCTAATATTGAATGACTTCCATGCCTTGTCACCATTGATAATGATTGTGACATTGACTAATAATTGATCATGCGTTCCTAGTTGAAACTAAGAGACTGGCTAGTCGTCTTATTGAATGAAATGAATGAGACACGTTCATGTAATGAACTATTGTACTCGATTAGCCAATTCCGAATATTGACATACAGGCACATGCAGGTTTTAAATTATTTATTTATCTATTTTACAAAAACAACATGTGTACTTTATGGTCAAGGCATGATTACTCCGTGGTTAGACTTGATTGTTGCATCACGCTATGTAAAACCTACAACCTAGCCGCACGGGTATCGTTGTAGAGTTGCGCATATCGTACCCCGTACAAAAGTACTCATTTGAATGACCATGATCCACGGCATGGAACTTCACTCAACGTAGAGACTATTAAGTTAAATAAAATAATGATGGCATGGAGAGAATGGATTCCCGAGTTCTTACATGGCAGCCCCCTTGGGACTATTAAGTGCCCGACGGGCCGGCTGGTTCCCACATATACGGTAAATCTGTCACACAGGCAGGGAACGGTATCTGCTTATATTATTGTACATGCTATAACGGCGGGCGTCCCGCTGGGACTCGTCTAACTACATGATTGGCGCAATTGATTGACTGGATAGACTAGCCTTGCTCGCACATAGTAAGAACCGAGGAATCCCTATTTTTGCATAATTCCAGGATAACTTGGGACTCACAATAGCAAGCCGTAAGAGTTGATTGGCCGTTCAAGATGATTTGTTTGTGTAATGTATCTACTCTGTTGCCTAACTGAGATGATCAGAATGTCAGGACATAACGGGCCAACTTCTGTCCTTGTTTGGTTGGGAGGTTGGTTCGAAGTGTCGTGATGTTATGTGAATCCTAGTGGGAAGCCGAGATCTATTATTATATTCTCTTACAACTGGTTTAATCCTTCATATCGTCCTTCCTTGTGGTACTTGCTATTAGAGGTCTAACCTCTCTGGTTTTGCATGGCCAGATTTAGAGCCGGTCCTCGAGGACTCAGCTTACTTCTACCTCCAAGATGGTCAATACTAGGGGAATGATCGCAGGAGGACTCGAGTGGGTTTCCTTACTTCACTGCTCGTTTTGTCATTTACTCTATACTTAGTCGTTTGGCACCGACATGTTAGTCGGATCGTCTTGTACTTACTTTTGCATAATTGTAATTAAGTCAGACTGCAGCTGATAACAATTGTGTATATACTTGCTATACCATTTGGCTATGTTTTGTAAAGCCAGATCTCAAGAACATTTTGACTGAGCGTTTGGGACGCCTTACTGCTTTATCTTACATGTTCTCTATTTTTGTTTCTTGTTTTGAATGATTGAGACAATAGATGCAAAATGACCATAGTAAGACTTTCATGTAGTATACACCCCCTCGTCTGGTTAGACAGCATTGATCGTATTATACGGTATTCATCTACCCGTAATACGTAGCTGGCTGAGTCATTCCCCCGCTCTCCAGTATTCTGGTTCTGGGGCGTGACATGTGGGTTTTCGGTTTTTCTTCAGAATTCTATTTCAGATAGCTTCAGTGATTTGATCTTATATGTTTCCGAGTTTAGTTTCCAAAACTAGTTTGTTATGATTTTTAAGACCTATATATTATTGGTTATGTTCTGTGGATTGGTTTTATGTGGTTGTGGTTGGGATATTTGGTGTCCCTGGTTTGGGATGGTTATTTGTGGTGGCTTGGCATTTTTCCATGATTGGGTTATCCCAATTATAGAGGAAATGCTGCCCAAATTTTTATAAACTTTATAATTGAATTTTAAATCGGTTTTCGAAAAATAATTCAAATCGAATTTTTGGACGACGACCGTACCGGTCTGTGGGCCGTAGCGAATGCAAACGAAACCGGTTTTACCCGGACGTTGAGGCATTAGCTAAAAATAGTGACGATTGGACCAAGTCTGAGACTCCTAAGATTTAATTTAATTTATTTATTAGTTTTGTTTTCGGTATTTAAAATACGGGACATTTTTCAGAGCTAACTAATTTTCCTCTAATTTCCTTTATGTAAAGTTTGTAAGGACATAAGCCCATATTTCTATTTTGTTATCTGCGCCCATGTATTGTGTAGTCTAGGTTTTTCATTTCTTTTCTGGGTTGATTTTCATTTTCTTTCTGGGTTGGTTTCCATATTTGGACGCGTAAATTATAATTAGGACATTAAGTATTTTGTATAAAATTAATAAAGATTTTCCCAAGTTAATTAAATGAATAAAATATTAGCAAGATAACAAGTTCATGTTTTATCACTAGAAGAAAACTAGTTTATATACATATTACAAAAATACAAAGTTTTCTTAAGTTAAACTGTAATTGCTATTTTTTCCAATTAACTGAATTAACCGGTTTAACAAACTAATTGACAACGCACGTAGAATTGCGACGTTAGACGTTTCCGGTAGAATAATTTATAAACATAAAACTGAATTAGGACCAATTCTAGATATTGTAACTAGCACAACTAGAATGGCTACAATATTGGTTCTAAGTCAAGGTTCTCAACTGTAGGATCTCGGAGACGAACCTGACTTCTTTCCCGGAACCGTCATCATACTCCAATCATACAAATCGAGGCAAGTTACGGCTATGTTTTCTTATATTTTATTTAGTAATTGTCTAGCTGCATGTTTAAACCACATTGCTACACGGAACCATCTCCTAGGGTTCAGATATTGATTGATATTGATTGTGGGGATTGGGGGAATAGTGTAACGTTTATGGCCAATACCCCCCTATATTGCAGGATTGTGCGAGCTTACCCCTCTTACACACGGGGATAAGCCGTATCTCGTCGCTAGGACGCTATTGTATAACCCAAGCCGGTCATAGACGATTACGCATTTAAATCACATTATTTTTAATCGTAGAACTACTGGAAAATATTGTTTCAACTGTTTAGCCTTCACTTTTCCATTATTATTTGAAATATGAGATACATATTCGTACTTGCTCCCTCCTGACTGGAGACAACATTTTAGGTGACATTGAGGATGCTGAGCTATTGTACAATAGCTATTATGACCCGGTTCTGTACCCTGTGGTGTTGCCAGAGTCCCCATTGGAGGACGCAGGACCTGAGGACGACGAGCCGAACGCTTAGCTAGTTATTTTCAGTTTCCAGTTTCATTGTTTTTGAAATTTTGTTAATTCGAATTCAGCAATTTATTTCAGTTCTTTTAGTTCCAGTTGTACTTTTCAAATATTGAATAAAATTTTAAAATTTTCCTATATTCAGTTGTGACAAATGTATAGATGTTGTTGTGAATACCTGCTAATAGAACAGCTTACTGCCGCCGTCTCACAACGGTGCAGGCTGGGCATGATCCGGTTCGACCCAATTATTTGGGATCGGGTCATGACAAAAATATTATAAACTTCCGATACTTTCTTCTGAACTGCAAGCAAAGGCGACATGAGACTTGAGCAAAACTGCAGACAAAGGCGACACGAGACGGTTATAGAGGTTGATTGCTTCGACAGGAAATGTATTTATTCCAAGCTGAAAAATGCTACAAACTGGAAGATCTTCAAATTTCAATCATCAGGAAATGCGCTACTGAACAAACACGATTTGCTTCATTCCAACCCCCTTGCTATTAACAGCTTCAGCTGCATTTTAACACCAAAAACAGAAAAATTCAAATTAGGCCATCTACTTGACAAGGGGAAATGAAGAACACCATACTGAAAAATCCCCAATACAAAAAAAAATCATGTGATTTCTGCATAAATGTTGATAAACTTTGATCTAAGGATGAACCACCATATGAGGCGCAATCAGCTCATCCATCAGCATACAACATGGCTCTCATGAAAAACAAGTCGAACGAGCATCTCTTCCGGACTCTCAGCTCATGGTATCCAGATTCAGGTGCGACACATCAGACTACGATGAACTATGACAAACTAGATACACTGAATCCCCCATGGAGGAGGAGTAGAAGACTAAATTTGGAATGCTCATTGAGGCAAGTACATCTTGCACAAAGTGGAAAAACCATGTTTTTTTTTCATATTTCGTTCTCTGTTATCTTGCAAGTTTTAGACTATAATATGTTTTTTGACATTTTCTACATCTTTAGTACTTGATATTTTTGGTTTTGATGAATGGTTTGAAGTAGATCTAAGTTTTTAGTTAGTGCCTTTAGGGTTTTTCGTATATTTGATCTCTTAAATCTTAGAATTTCTGGAATCTATTTATTCTATGTTGTAGGGATTTTATGAAGTTGATCTCGTAAAATTAGAATTTCTAGAACCTAATTATTTCATGTTGTAGGAAATTAATTTTCATGCGATTTTGACTTTTGAAACGTCAAATTCCAACTTATAATGAAATTTTTATGGCCAAATCAAGTTTGGATTTTTTTTTCATAGATTTTTTGTTGTTATTTAAGGACGAAGAACAGTACTCTGCGCGCATAACTGCACAGAGACCCATGAATGCGCAGAGTACGGTTCTTTATCCCTAAACAACAACAAAAAATCTACAGAAAACCCTAGGCCTCATTTAGTTTGCCGAAAGGAAAGGAAAGAAAATCAATTCCTTCGTATTTCCTTTCCTTAGTGAAATTATAATTTCTATCAATTTTCTTTTCCGGTGTTTGGAAATGCCTAACCATTCTTCCTCTTAATTTGATGACAATTGGGAATCATTTTTTTTTTCCTCCTCAATTATTTTGGCACCCAAACATAGAAAATAATAACCATGAAAACCAAACGAGGCCTAGATCTTGACTCTTTATCTCTACCTAAAGAGCCTAGCTTCCTCTCATGTAACTCTTAAAATTTCTTGAATACTCCAAAAGCTAAATCACCAAAATTCTCTCTTGATCACTTTCCATCTTCTTCCTGTTAAAACCATATCATGCACGGCTCCCAAAATACAGAAATTGGGATACATGGAACGGTCGCCTACTCAATGCGATGAACTTTAACTCCACCGTATATATCATAGTCATGGCTTTCCGGCTATTATCATGTCCTGCAATCTAAAGTAAACAATGTTGGCTACTGCAAGCCATGTTGGGGTTTATTAAAATTGTTCTATAGAAAGTGGTCTCACATCCATGTGACAAATTCTAAGTGTATGATTCAATATAAGATTCTTCTTTTATTCACTTGTACACACGAGAAGTGATAACTCATGTGCTTGATATAGTTGGATGTTTTATTAGATAGAAACGTTCAAATCCTCCAAAAAAAAAAACAAGAAAATTTGCTCTAAAGTATTCAATTTTTAGAAAATTACGCTCAGGGTAAAATGTTTGACAAAATTTTCATTAAAGGAACATTTCGCCAGGCAGTCTGGCGGAATTCATGCTTCTTCGGCACAGCTTGGCAGGGCAAGGACATTTGGCTTGGGGGTGGGGTTTGGCATGGTTTAGGTTAATTGTTGGGACATTGAGTTGGGGGTGGATTGGGGGAGGGGCTTGTCAGGGTTCGGTTAATTGTTTTTTGTGTGCATGGTTGGGGAGGGGGGATGAGAGTGGGGGTAGGTTTATAGAAATGTGTGGTGTATATGCTTATGGAGAAGTGTGGAGTTGTTTGGTACTGGGTTGTTTGGTAGTAGGGTTCTTTGGTAGTGGGGAGAGGTAGAACCCAGGAAATGTAGTGTGTAAGGTTATAACAGGAACTTCGTTACTCCAAAAGAATAAGAGAAGTAGAAGAGAGCAAGGAAAAGAATGAAATGTACTAACCAACCAAGAGAATTATAGTCGGTTGTTTTTTTAGTTCAGTTGTAGTTTTTGAGAAAATTGTATTTTTTTAGAATATGAAGATCACATCCCATGAAAAGTTATAATATAAATCGACATTGCTATTATATGAAATAACGTTTTACTAAATAAAGGTCGTTCAACAACTGTTACATAAATCTCATCTACCTCCCATGTCATCCCGTCAATAATTTCTACGCTCAACTTCCCTAAGATTGAGCCGGCCTCTCCTCTCCGCCGTATTTCTCTAGGGGCACATCACCACCTCCTACCTGTGTATCATACCTGTGTATCATCAGGGTGAGAATACGACGGAGAGGAAAGGCCGGCTATATCTTAGGAAAGTTGGGCGTAAAAATTATTGGCGGGATGCCAGGGGAGTTAGATAAGATTTATGTAACATTATAACAGTTGTTGAACGACATTTATTTAGTAAAAACGTTATTTCATATAGTATCAATGTCAATTTATATTACAACTTTGTTAGAACCGGGGCAAAATTTTTAAATGAAAAACGGAATGAAACAGTTGTATGAACAACGTTCCAACGCAACGCTTCAAGGAAGGTGCATAATAGAGATCCTAGGAGGATTCTGGAATACGAAAATCTAAGAAGATTTCGTAAACGTAGCAAATAATAGTAGTACTTCTAAACAGAAGGTACTAATCGAAATGCTAAAGGCAGCAGCGAAGGTGACAGACGATAGATGGAAGGTGGTGACCTGCTGAGGTGTCAAGAACACCAGTGCTCAAAGCCAGATCCGTCCACACGGTCAGCTTCCAGGAACCAGCAAGTTCAAAAATAACTCTGGAACGCTCTGGTAATCTACTCTACGACGGACTGCTCGGAAGAACAAGGACAGGACGAAGATCTGTGCGAGGTGGTACTGCTGGTTGCGGAGGAACTCCAATGGCTCGAACAACACTCTCTTCTCTCTTCGTGATTTTCTGAAGTCTGTAAGTGTAACAGGAGAGAGAGGAGAGACTCTGTTTAAATAACCACTGCTGTAACTGATCAGATCCGCACTGAGCGCCACGTTTAATGTCAGATCCACAATTCCAGGATCAGTTACGAATCAGTCAGAACGTGGACAGCCACGAACTGTGCGAGTTGTGCCATTGAATGAGTTGCGCGCGCGCCATCAGCGCACACTGTGCACTGCGCACGCTACACATGCGGCGTAAGCTGGCGCAGCTGGCGCAACCCACAAACCCGCCAACAAAATGCCACATTACGCCTCATGAGCCCATGAGCCTAGCGACGATGCTGACGTGCTAAGTGCAAAGTGCGCCAACAAAACGCCACATTACGCCTCATGAGCCCGAGTCCGAGTCCGAGTCGCTAAGCCCCTACGGGTCTTAGCCCCAATGGAAATTAATTTTCCAAGAGCAAAAAGCATGAATGCTTTTCTTGGAGCCTTATCCTTACCTCCTAGTAAAATCACCCACATGGTTCCCTCCTTTAGGTCAACACCCCATGTGCATATCCCAACAATACATACAAGTATATATGTTGAGATAACTCATGGTGCTTTTCCAATATGGGACTATACTTTGCTAGGCATGTTGAGAGCAAGCTCTCTTCATGTCAAGGAGCAAGAGCACCAACAAACTTTTCATGGGATGTCTTCATATTATAAGAAAATACAACTTTCTCAAAAACTACAAGTCAACTAAAAAAACCAACCGACTACAATTCTCTTGGTTGGTTAGTACGTTTCCTTCTATTCCTTGCCCTCTTCTTTCCTCCCTCTTCTCTTCTGCTTCTCTTCTCTTCTTCTTCTGGAGTAACGAAGTTCACTCTTATAACCTTACACACCACCTTCCCTGGATTATACCTCTCCCCACTACCAAACAACCCACTACCAAACAACCACACACTTCCTCGTAAGCCTATACACCACACATTTCTATAAAACTCCTCAACCACACACACACACAAAAAAACAGTTAACCGAAACCTGCCAAGCCCCTCCCCCAACTCAGCCCCAACCCAATGTCCCAAGAATTAACCTAAACCCTGCCAAGCCCCTCCCCCAATCCACCGCAAGCCAATGCTCCTGCCATGCCCTGCCAAGTTGCGTCGAAGAAACATGACTTCGCCAGACTCACTGGCGACAGAAATTGGACCAATTCGTCTGGCATAATGTTTCGTCCAATTTCTGCCAGTTCGTCTGGCGTAACGTTCCTTTAAAGAAAATTTTGTCAAATATGTTACCCTGAGCGTAATTTTCTAAAAATTGAGTACTTTGGAACAATTTTTCTGTCCAAAAAATATTTATTTTCACGCATTTTTTCGATAAAAATTCGTAGGAGAGGGCCCTCGCGACTCATACTCATATCGAACATTAGCAAAAGGCACAAAGTAATACTTTGATGGTGAACTTTACACGTACGCACTATTGCGCATCATTGTGTCGTTCAACGCCAATTCTCCACAGTTTCGCACGTTCCGTATGGTTTAACATGGTTTCACGCGGATGATCTTGGTTCAACTAGGTGTGCTAGATTCTGCGTGACTAGTGCTCAAACGGAAGCTGCAATTTCGTGCGTTCTGGGTGTATACGGACATTGCACTTCCGCATGGCATTTACGCACACAAAGTTATAGTTCCACATGGCTTATGTTCGGACAAAAATTGCACTTATATGTGACTAGTGTTCACACAGAAATTGTAGTTCCTTGTGACGTGTGCTTACGTAAAATCTTAATTTTCACGTGACTGCATCAATGTGAATTTTCGTGCAACTGCTTCGTAGCTGTCCACTTAGTGAAAGTTACTACTGTAAGCACATGCATTATTGGGAATTATTTCTCGAATTAACTATCCGTTATGGGTAGTTATGGCTGCTAAGGGGCTTGACTCCCTTGTATATTCTCTCATTTTTGACTTAGGCAAAACACAAATATATGCTACAAGTGGAGAGTTAGCACCAGCGGGTTGAAACAATGAAGTTTGTCCACCAAAGGGTGACAAGAAACATACCAGAAGTTGAACTATGTGAATTTGCTAGTTCATGAGATCAAATCGACAAAAATGGTCAAATATTATTTTGAGCAATAGTGATCACCATCACCCCAACAAACATCTTATGTTGTGTTTCTTGTGTTAGCAACTTGGTTGCACAGTTATTTCAAAGTTTCTACTTCCAGCAAGACAATTTCTAATCTCTTTTCTTTGCAAGTTGTTATAATCTTCAAGGAGAAGTCTTTTGCTTTCCACATACTTTTATAAGATTTTCTGTAACCTAGCAATAAGAGCCATCATTAGGAGTTGGGACTCTCCAATGCAAGTAGGGGACCAAAATTTTAAATAAAAAATAAATGTAGAATGGGTTAGATTTGTATGAAAATAGTAAGAAATTATAAAATGAGCTCAAGTCCCAAAGATTGTGTAGTCAAAAATTGATGTGGAAAAATAATAATGCAAAATCTACAATCTAAAAAGTTGGACATCAAATTAAAACTTACTATTCTACAAAATGAGTTCCTATAATCTAGAAATTGAAAATCCCAATCCTTAGCACATGTAGGTGGGATGGCACCGAAATTGTAGAAAATGCGACTATGGATGAAACTTACTATTCTACAAATAAGTTTCAAAATTCTGAATGTAGAAATTGGGTCAAGGATGAGCCTTACTAAGGATGCTCTAACAGACAAGTACCAAAGCAAACTTTAAACACCAGTTTTAACCTCATTTGAAACATGAAATAAATGAGCCAATACTGTGTTGCAAAGGTAGTCGAATAACTAAGACACGACACAACAAGGACACAGTGACGCAACACATTTTGGTGAGCCCTTGCTGGTTTGTGAGATCAGAATGACGATGTCATAGTTCCCCTACGTCCCCTGATAACATAGACCAAGGAACTGCCGTGGCTTTCGGGCAGGGTTTGGCCTCGAACGTACGACCACAAGCCTAAACTACCGCTTATTCTTGTTAAAATAACTAGAGCCTACCATAGCTCATATACTCAAGAACAACTCCTCACCATGGGAGAAAATATTCAGACGAAAGTCGAATTTCGTGTTTCTGCGGACAACCATCATTGTCCTTACAATCTGAAAGGATATGAACACCTGGTTCATCTCCCTTCTATTGATAACCCTGAAAATGGGATCTACAACTTCATCGTGGACACTCTTGTGACCATGAATGGCGGTATGCATGATACCATGCATAACATCTACAGAGAAGTTACTGATATTGGAAGAGAAGTCATCCATATCAGAAATGATCTGAAAAGCCTAGAAAAGATTCCTATGGATGATAGTGTTTCTAGCAAAATTGCTAGACCACCTATCCAACCTTCTAAGACCCCAGTCGTCCAAAGACGAAGATGGGCTACTAGCATAAACATGATGAAACTTTCTTCTAAGGAAAACAATATTATTCCTACAGAAGAAATTAATGAAATTTTTTACAAAACCTTCTTAAGGTTACAACAACAACTACTTTCTGGTGAAATAGAAAGTGAACATATCTATGATTATTATGAAAACATGCAAAAGCAATTGACTTCTTCAAATGGAAGTATGCGGAGAGTTCTGATTCAGACTCTTCCGATAATGAAATGGAACCAATCCATGTTCGTGCCTTAGAAGAGGGACAGGGCAACAACGACACCATGATTGTCGAGGCTGAACCTCACACTAATGTTGGGACTATAGCTCCTAATCTCGAATTAATCATGCGGGATCCTAATTTTGTTTTAGGAAGAACCTCTCCTTATACGCCAAAATTTCGTGAAGAAAGGCGTAAGGATTGGAGTGAAATCCACTCTTCCCAACAGGGAATCCATCATGACAAGAGATATTTGTCTGATGATCCGGTCTTAAACCTTGAGAATATTCCCCACAAGCAAATTGGAGAATATATCTCAAATTGGAATCCGAAAATGCAAGGGATGGCATACTTTCTCCCTGCTGACATTACTACTGAAGGATTTATTCACTACGCCACTAGTCATTGGTAAGGTGATAGCATTGCTTGGTTGAGAAACTTTGAAATGCTAAATCCACATTTAATTGAAGCAATTAAGGCTAATCCTAATAAATATGAAGCCTTAGATAAGCTAGTTGAACAGCTCCTGGCTGATTTCACAGGAGAAAGTTCACAAGCTTCCAAAAACTACAATAAGATATTACACAAGATGGTTTTGTGTGATACCTGTATGCTTGAAGAATTTGTGTCCAAGTATATTGGACTAATTTTCTATCTAAACAATGTTAGAGAAAAAGAATTCTGGATGGAGGAATTTTTTACTAAAATTCCCTACCCATGGAATAATATTATAAAAGCTAAATATGATGAGATCCGTGGTGGTGTTCATATAACTGGAATGCTGAAAAAGGCTTGTATGAGAATCATGGCGGAAACCTGTGAACAGGCTAAGGCCTCATCACAGATGAATAAATTCATAAAAAAATTAGTGCTTGGTTATAGATGCTGTAACAAGTACGATGAGGATGTTAATTTCCAATTCGGATGTCCGCCCGTATGGCAAAAACCGAAATGGAAAAGACATGAAAAAAGGGTAAAACCTTTAGCAAGAAGAAGTGAAAAATTACTCGAAAGAAGTGGAAATCCAACTTCAAGAACTTTAAAACTGAAAAGAATTTCCGTAAAAGGAAATTTATCAAAAAGAAAAAATTCAAAAAGGGTTACAAATGTTTCAAATGCAACAAAGAAGGACACTTCGCTAATAAATATCCTGAAAATATACAAAGTGTGGTCATAACAGATCTTGAGGAATATGGTATTCATATCGGTACTATAGATGAAGTTAGCAGTAATACTTCTGCTTCTTCTATCTATGAAATCGAATCTATGGTTGAATCCTCTGAAGAAGACGACTCTTCTGAGATTGAGGATCTAAGTAATTCCATAGAACATCTCAAGATTAATATGAATACGATAAACAAGACCTATAATCAGATACGTATTACTCTTTTGGATGATAAAGCTATCCTTTCCGTTAAAGAGGAAATTTCTGCAGGATATGTTTTATACGCAAAAGAGGATGTTTGTATCAAACGATACAGGAGTTCTGAGATATTTATCGGAATAAGAGTTTTTATACCACTCGGATACTATGGTCTAATACATAGTGTTCCGTTACATACAAATAAAGGCATACTTTTGACACATGGGTTCATTGAACCAGTGTCAAGACACAACGTATGTATCACCGTTAAAAATACGGTTTATGAGGGTGATTATATTATTCACCGTGGTGACCCGATTGGGTTACTAGTTATACATAAATATGAGGATCTACCTATAGTGGAAGAACCCCTTCCACCTAAAGTTGTTCCTCAACCTGGTTCTAGTTCGAGTATTGGCTCTAGCAGGAGAGACCCTGAGGAGCAATACTACGAATTTAGAATATATATGAATAAGCTTACGTCAGAAGAAACAACAAATTCTAGCCTCCAGCTGACGAAGACCTGGAAAAGCTGAAAGAAGCTATTTTCACTCAGATAAAAAGGAAGTTTATAAACCTATATCCTTCCATTCTCGATTTCTAAATAAACATACCTATGTATTCGAAAGAATACAGGGAAACATCGAGCTTTGTGGTGGAGAAAACTTTTCTTCTATCTGCCTCTTCGATAAAAAAAAAATTGAAAAATTAAAAAGAAATACCCAAGAATGAGATATCTTCATATTGGGTTAATACAGTTAAAGATAACAGGTTTATTCCGAACCGGAATAGACACGCCCATACTAGTTGTTTGTATGGACGAACGAATAATAAATAGTCCTCTAAATAGTATTATTGGAGGTGCTAAGTCCAACCTAGTAAACAGGTTATTTGGAATAAACATTCATCCAGACTTCTCTATAAGTCTTGATGATGAAAACATAGAAAAAACATGTACCATATCCATAAACCTTCAGGGCATAGAGCTTATGCAAGGTTCTAAGGTTTTGGGTATACAATGGGAACATTGTATGGCTTTGAACGATACTCCAACGTTTAAATCCATAACCCCTAAACATTTGGTTAAACTATTCGAGGTTGGAATAGGAAAAACTATACAACCAAGATTAGTGAAACTAGAACATTTAAGGCTTGACAATGAGATGCAAATTTTGTCAAATCCTTAAAACCAAAACTAGAAGTACCTACTGACTACTTTATTGCTTCTGGCAATACAATATCTACTGTCTTGAGTGGAACTAGACCTAGAGCACATGATGCTGGGTCTTCTTCCTCTAATTCGGTAAAAATTTCACGATCCAACTCCATGGGACACCTTAATTCAGAAAAAAAAAAACTACCATCTGATGATGAGTATGCCCATAGAGCAAGTATCAGTGAATCCCCTATGGAGGGAAGAACTAGACTCTTAATGGATGAAAGGTCTAGGAGAGATAATCTTATAAGCGCACCATTACCCCGGATTGGGGAAAATAGCTCAGATTTATCTTAATGGAAAAGGACAAAGGCAAAGGCCCCAATAAATATAAAAGAAGCACAAGCTTTAATGCTTTACAGATTGGTGAAGCATATAAATGCTTTGTTTAATAAATAAATTCAAAGATATCCTTAAAAGGGAAACGTACAAGTCGAATTATAGATCTATTGTATTAAAACACTTAGCCCACACAACAGGCTTGCTCAGGGAGCATATACATGCCTATAAAATCGACGAAATAAGGATTATCTTCAAAAACAAAAAATAAGCGGCGAGTAACATTTGCTCACGTTATTGATCTTGCGGATTCTGATTCTACGGATCAGAATGACCAAGATATGAACGATAATGATCCAACGGATCATAATAACCAACTATCCGTTGATAATACGGACCACAGTGACCTGCCATTCGAGGATATGCTTGATTTGGATTATTCCAAGCAGCTCTCTCGATCAGGTTGAATTTGAACTTTGTCAATTAAATCAATTCAATATTGATGATTGGCTTGAGATGGATATTAACGAAGATCTTTTGACAACTGATGATGAAGTCATGGATTGGGACAAACTTATCAACTCATCTAATGGTAAGAGCGACCCTTGATCTCAAGACTGCTCTGCAAGGACATATCTTTATACCCTTGACAATTTGTATCCCAGGGTATAACGAGAACAATTCATGCTCTTTTGGATACAGGCGCAGAAGTTAGCCTATTACAAGAATTGTTCATACCCGAACATTTAAGGGTTAAGCTGGATCGACCATGTAAATTAAATATTTCATGGGACGTCAAATCCTTGTAAACCATAAAACAAATATTGAGGTTCAACTTCCCGATATACATGGGAATTTTAAAACCTATGATTATACATTTATCCTACTCCCGAAGGAGTTTGATAATGACTGTTTACTTGGTATGGATAATCTCCGGCATTATCCTCCGTTTAACAGACATTATTTCGACATAGATGGCCGTTCCATTCCTAGAATACCATTTAATGTCTCTATTGGTGAACGTTATGCACCTGCAGCCCAGCGTGGTGATATTACAGCAGATAAAGTGTGTACTTATAACATTCCGATGGATAACAATTTCCAAAAAATTATTTATGGAATGTTAGAACCATTATATTCAAATAATCCACTAAAGTGGTTCGATAGAGCCCCCAGATATTGCAAAATTGAGCTCTTAGATATACACAAAGAATCGAAAGTTCGGGTCAATAGCAAAATGGTTTCTCCTTCAGACAAGGAGGAATTTGCTAAACAGATCGATGAACTACTTCGATTAAAATTAATACAAAAAGTTATAGCACCCATTCATCTCTTGCATTCCTGGTCAGGAATCATGCTGAGATAAAAAAAGGGGAAAAGCTAGAATGGTTATAAATTATAAAAAGCTTAACAGCTACACAAAATTTGATGGTTATTTCATTCCCTCTGCTGAGAATCTGGCAGATACAGGAGCTAAGTTTTATAGCAAGTTTGATGCCAAATCAGGTTTCTGGCAAATAAAACTTGCTTATCCATTGAGTTAACGACATTCAGTTGTCCTTAGGGACATTTTGAGTGGTTAGTTATGTCATTTGGATTAAAAAACGCTCCACAGATATTCCAGAAATGGATGAATTCTATATTTGGACACCTTGATTTTGTGGTTGTCTATATTGACGATATTCTTGTGTTCTCCAAAACTGCGGATGAACATAAAGAGCATCTATTACAAATCCTCTTATTACTTGACAATGGCATTATTCTTAGCCCTAAGAAGATCGAACTGTTTAAAACAGAAATTGATTTCTTGGGTAAAGTAATAAAAATGGTCATATTGAATTACAACAACATATCTATGCAAAAATAAAAGATTTTCCTGAAGATTTCAAAATTTGAAAGAACTTCAGAGCTTTCTTGGATTGCTTAACTATGGTAGAAAGTTTATCCCACATCTTTCTGCTAGAGTTGAAAAATTACAGGATAAGTTAGCAAGCTAAGTATAAAACAATGACCGGTGAGCAGCCCAGGAAATGGGACACCAGTAAGATATCTATTTCTCTTTCGCCTAAAGAGAAAGAAGAAATTGCTAAAATTAAGGATCTGGTAAAAGACCAGAAAATCCTTTATTTTCCTTTAGATGAAGACAAATTGGTTTTGCAAACTGATGCTTCTGATTATTTTTGGGCGGGAGTATTAATTGCAAAAAACAAAAAAATTGTTGCATATACCTCTGAAAATTCACAAAAACCCAGATCAAGTATGCGACTTATGATAAAGAATTATTAGTGATTAAATTAGTTATCAAAAGTCTAAGGATATAACTTCTTTACAGAAATTTTATTATTGAGACTGACAATAAGTCTGTTGCTCAGTTTCTTAAAAAGAAAACTATTAATAATCCCGAAGAGAATCTTCGAAGGATTAGAATTGCTATCTACTTAGAAATTTTCAATTATGAAGTTAATTATATCCCTGGATATACTAACTTTCTTGCTGATACTCTTACCAGGCCATAATGCTATGGACCAGAAGGAATACGCCCGCTTCAAACAGATCCACGAGGACATGAAGAGGCAGGAGACCTTTTCACCAGTTGGCCCAAAAAGGCGACCAAGGCGAATGCAGCGAGCAATGCAGCCTCTTCGTCAGGGACGACGATGGTGAACAACCTAGTCACAGGGACGAAAAGTCCCAAGGTGGCGAACAGCCCAAACATTCCGGCGAATAGCCAACAGGGGAACAACAACCCCAAAGCCGCACAGGCACCAGCCGCACAGGCAAATCAGAGAGGACCCAAGAAGCTGGTTCCTTTCCAGGGTAAGACATTTGCCAGTACCATGGTCAAAAACTGGTACAACCAGGAGCTTGAGAAGAATGACAAAGACTCAAGGGACAAATTCAATGGCTGTTACAGGGCCATGCATCAAATGACCTTAAAGGGGCTAGTTTCTGGCTGTCTCAAACTGAGAAGCTGTTTCTGGCCGAAAAGGCGAAAGCTGCACAACACAATGCTAAGCTCCATGAACTAAGGCAGTTGGCATTCCAGATGATCGCATATAGTGCCACATCTCGGTCACCCGCTTTGGTAGAAAGAGAAAGACCTCTTCCAGGGACATAGTTCGGAACATAAAGAACTCCGGGAAATTCTGAGGCAAATCGACAGTCATGATCTGGTCAATTTCGAATCCCAGACATACTGCGATTCTACTCAGTTATGTCCATTGAGAACGAGCGCCTTCAGTGCATGGAGACTGAGGGTATGGTACAGAGTATGATCACTATGTACCAGCAACAAATAATCGATGAAGTCCGTCTTCTTGCCTACTTCAAATGCTTAGATGACTCTGAAATCACAAGTATTTTGAGGGCTTGGAGATTGTTTATTCACCTAATGGCTATATCCACCTGGTTTCTTGTTTCCAGGAGGTTGTTAAAATGACTCTGCAGATCAGTAAAGGATTTGTGCATGAAGTGTTTATTTGCACTTCTGATAAAGAACTCTATGAGTCGACAATCCCAGAGATCTGCTGGGAAGCTGCTGTCGCTCATTCAACCAGGTTCCAGGCGATGTTCCGGTTCAGAGTTTGGAACGTATGGGAAGAACGGCGGTACATCAAAATCTTCCTGTCCTACCAAATTTGGGAGCTTCACCGCCTTGAAGGTGTCACGCCCCGATCTGGGAAATCGCTCGTCCTCGCTAGATTTCACCCGAATCATCGTCCTCGCTGGGGCGTGAGGCCGCACGAGCCTGGAGTTGCGCTCGTGCAAGGCAAGAAACAGGTTCACATAGAACTATCTCAAATCGATAACATAAGCAGCGGAAGGAAACAAAGTATAACATAAGAATCTCTTTTTATTGATAATGAACTGAAGGTTACAAGGCTCTGAATAGCCCAACATAATATGCCAATTGGCTACAACGCTCATGATCTCTCTAGCTCACAAAGATTTCATTGTTCATACATTATGCCTCTTTATAGCCACCAAGTAGTCCTCGGCTGAACATCTTCATATCGCAAGTCCGAACGCCTATGCGGTAGCTCCTCTTGAACGCCAAGACTCCATGCCTCGACACGTCCAAGCCAAGCCCTGCCCCGAGCCGATCATAACCTGAGCCTGCACATAAACTAGTGGGGGATTAGTGCTTTCGTCCTCGCTTCGCACTGATCAAAACCCGCTCGCACCCAAACCAAACACTAAATCATTTAGTGAAACATGCATCTTAATTGGTGATCTTTCTATTTAGCCTTAGAATCAGTTTCATGGCAAAGTTTATGCATAGCAACTTATATCACAATGTGTCCCATATCGTGTCCCTGCGGCAGATACAGTTAGCCATAATATGAATATAAACATAGTGCTTGTGCTCATCTCCGTCCCATATTGCCTAGCCTGCACGGGTTAGGACTTAACATAGAATCATATCATTCACGTAACAACCAACCATAAACTTAGACCATGCATAAGGGTCGCAGGCCCTGCGCCTGCACCCAACTCTCATCTCAGCCCACCGGCCCTAACTATATGAAGGTCACGGTGTTTCGTACCGTAATGGACTTGGCATCTCATATGTGTAAGCCTACGATCGCTTCGATACGGGTTGCTAGCCCAATATCCGAAGGATCCCAAACTTACGGATATCATAGCTTATTACAGCACGGACGGTCGCAATCCGTCCGAATGATGTGCACCATAAATACCACACATAATTCCCTCCTAGGCCGAACGGTCACGGTACCCCGGCGTAACCGTCCGAGGGAAGCCGTACCGTGCACGGGCAATCCGAGTCCATTGACCATGCAATACGCGTCATATCATACAAGTCACACATTCCAATCCATCTCGTGTTCCATAAACATAGTCTCGCACCATAAGCATATTCGCGTCTCATAAACATAATCCACCATCCATATGGGGAGCTCCGTCGGCGTTATGCCCCAACACATCCATATTGATGCACGACGCCCAACGGCTTAGTCATCTCATACTCATATTCAACGCGTACCATTCGTAAGTCATTCTCATAGCCTAGTTCCGTAGTTACTTAGTCTTTTCGTAGCAGAAGTGCCCGAAGGCACGCTCAGCGCCGTAATCAATGTTCTACGCCTAGTGTTCAATGTTCTCGGAGCCGTGCACATGATGCACATCTCAATATCGTCTTTCAATGTTCTACCATTATTGCCCTATCGCGACACGTACACTTGATGCACGTCGCTTCAATTGTTCGATTGTTCAATGTTCTATCTTAGTGTTCGACACATACTTGGACCTTTCGTCGTCGAGCCACGCTCGCTAATTCGATAACATCTTACGCATACCATAACATATTTTATTAGACGTGAGGAATAGGGAGAGAGAGTCAAGAACCCGCTCACCTTAAGCCGATACGCCTTGCCGTCTCGCCGATTGAAGCATCTCGCTTCCATAACTCGATCGCCATAGCTAACTCCCGGACTTAGCCATTCCTTTGAACTACTCAGTTGATTTGGCCTATCACGCTCATGCCACAATTCGTTGCAAGGCCACGATTTGGTTTTGCGGACACTTCATTGCATAAGGCAAAATGCCGACCTCTTATCGTCCAGCGTAAAAGCATAGCCTGCACACCAGATCAACTAAATTCAGCACTTGCTCAAACGGAACTTATCATTTGCATCGATTCGATTCATAGATTCCAACCGACTCAAAGCTTACCTTTGGCTAACGTATCACTTGCATCAATTCGCATCGATACCTCATCGGGTCAACGCAACTTCTTCGAGTCAACGACTCATCGTAATGCACCGTGCAGAGCATGGCATTACATAATATACCACTCAAAATCAGGTTCGTCCTCGAACCGAAACCAACACTTAATCCAAGTGCCTCGCTAGATCGTTTCACGATCTCGTGCTACTATCGTTGAATCATACAACTTAGTCTGGATCATACACATATTTTAGGCGTCCCACCAATATATGCATTTCAGCCAAGCTCAGTTGTAGGATGTCGGAACAACTAACAAGTTCAACTTAAATCCTCAAGCACCAGCTATTCCATATTCGACTTTGTCATATCTTAGCGCCTATTCTCAAAATACTTCTCGTATGCATCATCCCATAACATGCGATCCTCTTCCATACATTTCTGCACATAACCTGATTCAAACTCGTAACTTCGATCTCATAAGTTTCTTCGACGGCCATCTAACGCATACATTATATCAAGTCATTGCGCATCCGATCGCAATAAGTCTCTGCAGCGCCTATTCGCCCAACTGTTTCCTATCTCTCACATAACTCAAGTCTTCATCAAATCATTTATAACATTTGGCCTTAACAACATGGACTGAGTCCACATGTCTCAAATTCCTTTGCCTACAATTCGTACTAAGTCTCGCACACAACTATCCCAACATGATCCACGTTCTCGAATTATCTATGCATCGCATCTGGGGCTACCCCCGCTAGGTAACTTATCCAGACATCGTGCTAAATCTCTCCCGACATAAGAGGTCAACTTGAGTCTACGATGCTCAAAGGCAACAATCTTTCCGACCCAAGGTCTCTTACGATACGCCTATCTCTGATTCTCGACCGAGTATGACTCCTTACTCAATTCTCAAATCAATCCCGACCCATTCGTTTCGTAATATCGATGGTGCGCTCAACACACATAGCCTAACCGTTTACTCAAACCGATCTACGACACAACTCTCAGGGTCGTTTTACTTTCCGTCGCTCTCGCGCATTGCAGAATTCTTGCAATCGCCTTACCGCATCACTTATACTAGGCACGTTCCTCAACGTCTACTCGATCGTCGACTAACCCAGGCTATCCACGTATCCCTTCGATCGAACATAAACTTTCTAACCATATCGACCTAGTCGAAGGCTACTCGCTAACTTCTGAAATACGATACTTACTTGCTTAGACTTATCCTCAACATGCACTACATCATTCCTCTTCCTCGGTAAAATTTCTTACGCGACTTCTTTAGGGTCATCCTATGGGACTTCAACATTCACTTGATTTGGCGGTCAAGTCTTCTAGGGTCATCTGCCCCGAAACTACGCTCGATAATTGAAGATCATCAACGAGGGACAGTTACAACGAACCATGCTATACCTATCGCGGAGCCAAATCAATTCCCGACAATTCCTATGGAACTTTACCCAATCCGATATACTTTACCAATCCATAATTTCTCTACTCTCGCGCAACTGATGCGCCGTTGCTACTCGTATCACTCATGCATTCCGTCGACTCTTTTCGCTAGTCGTATTGACATCTACTCTCCTCAAGTCCGAGTTTACCTATCCGTGATCATAGCTCAACACATTCCGTACTCATCAAAACCATCCTCGAACAACTTTCGTATCAAACCACAAGTCAGATTCGATTTTGCCACGCCTTACAAGTTCGACCATCCCCGCTGGATGAATCACCATACCAACGCTCACGCGAAATGATCGTCCTAATTCGACGTGACGCATGTGCGATGCTGGAGTGCACTCGCATAAGACAAGAATGTCAACTTAGTGGTTATCCACGAATCAATCCAGACACTTTCGATTTCTTCCGAGTAACATCCATCCATTCTCAAATTCTCGAAGCATCCCTACCGTCATCATACTAACTGCCATCAACTTAACTTGCACCTTATTCATCCAACAACAATGCTCAACATAATTTTCGTTCATTCGATCAGAGTATCCCCGAGTTATTGCATATCGTCTTTGATACGCCTCAATACCATCGTCGATATGCATAACTTGAACATCTTCCTTTCTCATAAGCTCCAATTCGTTGCAATCATTGCCATTATCCGAACTCGAATACGAATCAAGTCTTGTACACATCCATTCTCATATCCCTAACTCGCACTTCCAAATCGTGCTACCGACTCATCGCGCTAACTCAAATTCGTTCGTACGATTTCTTCGTACCTACTCAACGCGTTCCGAATAAGTTTTTGTACCAACTCAACATAAGTCCGACCGGGTCGACTATTTCCTCAACGTAACATTCGTTCGCTATGCTCAGCCTATCGTTCGACTTACACTTAACGAATTCTCGTCCGACGTATCATCCATAAGTACGACTTCGCACATAATCGTTCGACTCAATTCACCGAAGCATACTTGCATCGACTTCTCTCAAATCATTCCCACTCGAGTCTCGGTACTACTTCGTCCGTTGAGGACAAACATATCGTAACAACATAATCGTCTCGACGAAATCTATCGCAAGTCACCAACTGGCTTAACATAGCTATCGCTAAGTGGTATCCCATATACCACTCAGGATCGAGCCTATCATCACCGATACAATACTTCGCTATACTGATCGCATACTTGGTATTGCATATACCACTCGAAATCGAGTCATTACTCGACATCGCATTCCGCATAGGTCCGACATCTCTTTCTCAATCAACTATCCCGTATGGCGATCTTTCCGATCCCAGCTCTACCGTTTGCTTACTCGAGTTGGCACAACAACTAGACCAACATGCCCTATCGTTCGTTCAAGTCTCACCGTGCCTTAGCGATCATATCAATCACACATGCAACATTCGCTTATTCAAGCTCAACGCGACATTCGGCCAACATACATATTTGCCTACTCAACTCAACTTAGCGACCAACTCGACTCATACTATCGCATCCGCGATCTTCCGATCTCATTCGTTGTAACTCGTGCAACAACTCATTCTCGATACTTGAGTTCTTTTACTCAATCTCGCACAACATGTCGCTATCCATCCGCATAGCCATACAACACGCAACATACCATATCGACTCGTTACACCGATGCAACGAACGATTCACGACTTGCTGCACTCCGTGCAACCAACAACACATAACCATTCGCATGGCCACGTAATACGCATCGTCTCACGTATCGATCCGTTGCACTTCGTGCAACCAACAACACATAATTTCTCACACTTCGTGCGACCGACAACACATAACTCCTCGCACTTCGTGCGACCAACAACACATATATCATTGCACTTCATGCAACCAACATCACCATATTCGTTGCACTTCGTGCGACCAGCATTCACAACTTTCTTGCACTTCGGGAAACCATAATCTCATAACCCGTTGCACTTCGTACAACCAACACTCTCCGATGGCACCCGGAGATAGCGTGATAGTCATGACATACTTGTGGCAGACGTACGCAACTTAATATAGACTTATTGTATGGAACATCCAGTGTAGCGTCGAGCAGATCCATGAGCCATGCGATTGCGGAAACAACTTAGAGTCAACTGAATTTCGATATCGAAGCAACTGAGGGTCAAAGAGATTCGTTCACGGTCCCAAGGATGGAACCGCTCTGATACCAACTTGTCACGCCCCGATCCGGGAAATCGCTCGTCCTCGCTAGATTTCATCCGAATCATCGTCCTCGCTGGGGCGTGATGTCGCACGAGCCTGGAGTTGCGCTCGTGCAAGGCAAGATAACAGGTTCACATAGAACTATCTCAAATCGATAACATAAGCAGCGGAAGGAAACAAAGTATAACATAAGAATCTCTTTTATTGATAATGAACTGAAGGTTACAAGGCTCTGAATAGCCCAACATAATATGCCAATTGGCTACAACGCTCATGATCTCTCTAGCTCACAAAGGATTTCATTGTTCCACACATTATGCCTCTTTATAGCCACCAAGTAGTCCTCGGCTGAACATCTCCATGTCGCAAGTCCGAACGCCTATGCGGTAGCTCCTCTTGAACGCCAAGGACTCCATGCCTCGACACGTCCAAGCCAAGCCCCGCCCCGAGCCGATCATAACCTGAGCATGCACATAAACTAGTGGGGGATTAGTGCTTTCGTCCTCGCTTCGCACTGATCAAAACCCGCTCGCACCCAAACCAAACACTAAATCATTTAGTGAAACATGCATCTTAATTGGTGATCTTTCTATTTAGCCTTAGAATCAGTTTCATGGCAAAGTTTATGCATAGCAACTTATATCACAATGTGTCCCATATCGTGTCCCTGCGGCAGATACAGCTAGCCATAATATGAATATAAACATAGTGCTTGTGCTCATCTCCGTCCTATATTGCCTAGCCTGCACGGGTTAGGACTTAACATAGAATCATATCATTCACGTAACAACCAACCATAAACTTAGACCATGCATAAGGGCGCAGGTCCTGCGCCTGCACCCAACTCTCATCTCAGCCCACCGGCCGTAACTATATGAAGGTCACGGTGTTTCGCACCGTAATGGACTTGGCATCTCATATGTGTAAGCCTACGATCGCTTCGATACGGGTTGCTAGCCCAATATCCGAAGGATCCCAAACTTACGAATATCATAGCTTATCACAGCACTGGACGGTCGCAATCTGTCCGAATGATGTGCACCATAAATACCACACATAATTCCCTCCTAGGCCGAACGGTCCCGGTGCCCCGGCATAACCGTCCGAGGGAAGCCGTACCCGTGCACGGGCAATCCGAGTCCATTGACCATGCAATACGCATCATAGCATACAAGTCACACATTCCAATCCATCTCGTGTTCCATAAACATAATCTCGCACCATAAGCATATTCGCGTCTCATAAACATTAATCCACCATCCATATGGGGAGCTCCGTCGGCGTTATGCCCCAACACATCCATATTGATGCACGACGCCCAACGGCTTAGTCATCTCATACACATATTCAACGCGTACCATTCGTAAGTCATTCTCATAGCCTAGTTCCGTAGTTACTTAGTCTTTTCGTAGCATAAGTGCCCGAAGACACGCTCAGCGCCGTAATCAATGTTTTACGCCTAGTGTTCAATGTTCTTGGAGCCGTACACATGATGCACATCTCAATATCGTCTTTCAATGTTCTACCATCATTGCATAAGGCAAAATGCCGACCTCTTATCGTCCAGCGTAAAAGCATAGCCTGCACACCAGATCAATTAAAGTCAGCACTTGCTCAAACGGGACTTATCCTTTGCATCGATTCGATTCATAGATTCCAACCGACTCAAAGCTTACCTTTGGCAAACTATCACTTGCATCAATTCGCATCGATACCTCATCGGGTCAACGCAACTTCTTCGAGTCAACGACTCATCGTAATGCACCGTGCAGAGCAGGGCATTACAGAAGGTGACCCAGGGTTGCAGTTCTCCCCGTTCAAGAAGGGGAATTTTCATGAAGCCAAAGAACGGTACGGCGCGGCCAGGGAGTTTTTTATGGAAGCTCAGAAGCTGCACCAGAGTTCTGCCACTCTTTCCTGCAGTAGCAAGGTCATTCTGGCTAACTACTTGCGCAGCAGGCCAGAAGACGACGACACGGGAACTGCCCTATTGCAGGAGTTTTTTACAAGCTTGAGCCTTGGCCTAGTTGGACAACAAGCCAAGGATGATGTTGACTCTGAAGACCTCCTTATGACCGGTCTTCAAATTGAATCCAGAAGCGAGGTGGGCTTATGAAGAAGAAGCTCACATACAAAGATGTTTTCAGACGCTACCAGAAACATGTTGGTTGGCGTCTGCGAAAGACAGAAAAGAAGGCACCCAAAAAGGTGCAGGGTAGACTTGTCAGAGTCAAGTCGTCTCCGCCACGATCTCCATCAGTTGCAGAGACAAATTACGATAGTGAAGATGACGGTCCCGAAGACGAAGATATTCGGAAATGGTCCGAGGACGATCGAAGATTTCGGCATTGGTCTCCGCCACATGGTTCTTCGCCTTCCACATCTACCTTTGATGCGTGGGAAGGCTGGTGGGACATCGTTTTCGAGACCCCACAGAGAAACACCTCACCGGGTGATGATGGTGACCCTTCAACAACCCACCACAATAATTCAAGACAGGTGGATGATTCGTTTTAATCCAAAACGAATAAAGTGAAGATGTGACGGCACACCAGCCAAAGGTGATGTGATGGCGCACCATCCGGAAGATAAGAAGGAATCATTCTTCTATTATTGAGGAAGGACTGTTCACACCGGTAGCCTTAACCGGATAAATCGGTTAGTACCGACCCTGAGCCTTATATATAGGCAGGCTCATTGTATTGTAAGGACAACGGAAATTAGAGTTTACAACTGCGGAAGGAAGAGGAAGTAGCAAAGCACACTAGATAGAACACTCAAAAGAAAAGAGAAAACTCCAATTTCCGTTGCCCTTACAATACAATGAGTCTGCCTATATATAAGGCTCAGGGTCGGTACTAACCAGTTTTTCCGGTTAAGGCTACAAGTGTGAACAGTCCTTCCTCAATAATAGAAGAATGATTCATTCTTATCTTCCAGATGGTGCACCATCACATCACCTTTGGCTGGTGTACCGTCACATCTTCACTTTATTCGTTTTGGATTAAAACGAATCATCCACATGTCTTAAATTATTGTGGTGGGTTGGTAAAGGGTCACCATCATCACCCGATGAGGTGTCTCTCTGTGGGGTCTCGAAAACGACGTCCCACCAATCTTCCCACGCATCAAAGGTAGATGTGGAAGACGAAGCAACCTGGGCGCGCAACTGGACCGCGCAACGAGCCCATGAGCCCGAGTCCATGAGCCCATGAGCCCTGATCCACGAGCCCATGAGCCCTGCGCAATCTGGGCGCGCAACTGGACCGCACAACGAGCGCAACTTAAGCGCACTATACACCTAGCGACGATGCTGATGTGCTAACTGCAAAGTGCGCCAACAAAATGCCACAATACGCCGCATGAGCCCATGAGCCCGAGTCCGAGTCGCTAAGCCCCTACGGGTCTTAGCCCCAATGGAAATTAATTTTCCAAGACCAAAAAGCATGAATGCTTTTCTTGGAGCCTTATCCTTAACTCCTAGTACAATCACCCACATGGTTCCCTCCTTATGGTCACCACCCCATGTGCATATCCCAACAACACATACAAGTATATATGTTGAGATAACTCATGGTGCTTTTCCAATGTGGGACTATACTTTTCTAGGCATGTTGAAAGCAAGCTCTCTTCATGTCAAGGAGCAAGAGCACCAACAAACTTGTCATGGGATGTCTTCATATTATAAGAAAATACAACTTTCTCAAAAACTACAAGTCAACTAAAAAAACCAACCGACTACAATTCTCTTGGTTGGTTAGTACGTTTCCTTCTATTCCTTGGTCTCTTCTTTCCTCCCTCTTCTCTTCTGCTTCTCTTCTCTTCTTCTTCTGGAGTAACGAAGTTCACTCTTATAACCTTACACACCATCTTCCCTGGATTATACCTCTCCCCACTACCAAACAACCCACTACCAAACAACCACACACTTCCTCATAAGCCTATACACCACACATTTCTATAAACCTCCTCAACCACACACACACACACAAAAAAAAAAAAACAGTTAACCGAACCCTGCCATGCCCCTCCCCTAACTCAGCCCCAACCCAATGTCCCAACAATTAACCTAAACCCTGCCAAGCCCCTCCCCCAACCCACCGCAAGCCAATGCTCCTGCCATGCCCTAAGTTGCGTCGAAGAAACATGACTTCACCAGACTGACTGGCGGCGGAAATTGGACCAATTCGTCTGGCATAATGTTTCGTCCAATTTCTGCCAGTTCGTCTGGCGTAACGTTCCTTTAATGAAAATTTTGTCAAATATGTTACCATGAGCGTAATTTTCTAAAAATTGAGTACTTTGGAACAATTTTTCTGTCCAAAAAATATTTATTTTCACGCATTTTTTCGATAAAAATTCGTAGGAGAGGGCCTAGCAACTCGTATTCATATCGAACATTAGCAAAAGGCACAAAGTAATACTTTGATGGCACGTACGCACTTATTGCGCATCATTGTGTCGTTCAACGCCAATTCCCCACAGTTTCGCACGTTCCGTATGGTTTAACATGGTTTCACGCGGATGATCTTGGTTCAACTAGGTGTGCTAGGTTCCGCGTGACTAGTGCTCAAACGGAAGCTGCAATTTCGTGCGTTCTGGGTGTATACGGACATTGCACTTCCGCATGGCATTTATGCACACAAAGTTATAGTTCCACATGGCTTATGTTCAGGCAAAAATTGCACTTATGTGTGACTAGTGTTCACACAGAAATTGTAGTTCCTTGTGACGTGTGCTTACGTAAAATCTTAATTTTCACGTGACTGCATCAATGTGAATTTTCGTGCAACTGCTTCGTAGCTGTCCACTTAGTGAAAGTTACTACTGTAAGCACATGCATTATTGGAAATTATTTCTCGAATTAACTATCCGTTATGGGTAGTTATGGCTGCTAAGGGGCTTGACTCCCTTGTATATTCTCTCATTTTTTACTTAGGCAAAACACAAAAAGAATATATGCTAGGGTGACAAGAAACATACCAGAAGTTGAACTATGTGAATTTGCTAGTTCATGAGATCAAATCGACAAAAATGGTCTAATATTATTTTGAGCAATAGTGATCATCACCCCAACAAACATCTTATGTTGTGTTTCTTGTGTTAGCAACTTGGTTGCGTAATTATTTCAAAGTTTCTACTTCCAGCAAGACAATTTCTAATCTCTTTTCTTTGCAAGTTGTTATAATCTTCAAGGAGAAGTCTTTTGCTTTCGACATACTTTTATAAGATTTTCTGTAACCTAGCAATAAGAGCATCATTAGTAGTTGGGACTCTCCAATGCAATTAGGGGACCAAAATTTTAAATAAAAAATAAATGTAGAATGGGTTAGATTTGTATGAAAATAGTAAGAAATGATAAAGTGAGCTCAAGTCCCAAAGATTGTGTAGTCAAAAATTGATGTGGAAAAATAATAATGCAAAATCTACAATCTAAAAAGTTGGACATCAAATTAAAACTTACTATTCTACAAAATGAGTTCCTATAATCTAGAAATTGAAAATCCCAATCCTTAGCACATGTAGGTGTGATGGGACCGAAATTGTAAAAAATGCGACTAGGGATGAAACTTACTATTCTACAAAATAAGTTTCAAAATTCTGAATGTAGAAATTGGGCCGAGGATGAGCCTTACTAAGGATGCTCTAACAGACAAGTACCAAAGCAAACTTTAAACACCAGTTTTAACCTCATTTGAAACATGAAATAAATGAGCCAATACTGTGTTGCAAAGGTAGTCGAACAACCAAGACACGACACAACAAGGACACAGTGACGCAACACATTTTAGTGAGACCTTGCTGGTTTGTGAGATCAGAACGATAAAAATGGTCAAATATTACCGTGATCGTCATCATCCCACCAAACATCTTATATTTTGTTTCCTGTGTTAGCAACTTGGTTGCATAATTGTTGTTTCAAAGTTTCTAATTCCAGCAAGACAATTTGTAATATCTTCTCTTTGCAAGTTGTTGTAATCTTCGAGAAGAAGTCTTTTGCTTTTCACGTACTTTTATAAGATTTTCTGTAACCAGACAAATAACAGGCAAGTATCAAAGCAAACTTTAAACACCAATTTTAACCTCCATTTGAAACATAAAATAAATAAGCCAATACTATGTTGCAAAGGTAGTTAGACAACTAAGACACGACACAACAAGGACACCGTGATGCAACACATTTTGATGAGTCCATGCTTTTGGGGTGTCAGGGCTGTATCTAATACAATTCCAACAAAACCTAGATGTTGTGGGGCGTCCATGCAAGACTGGTCTCGGGGTAAACCAGACAAGCAATCGGACTTGAACAACCCTCCTGGTTAGAACCTCCCAGGCCGCTAGTCTACATCTCCCTGCCAATAGATCTTTCACGGTCTACCCCCAAGTCCTCTCTGTCAATTCAGCTCGCAATCCTCTAGGTCCATATTTTGAGTTCCCACTAGGAATGTATCGAGT
Source organism: Iris pallida (assembly GCA_029216955.1). Classification (NCBI taxonomy): domain Eukaryota; kingdom Viridiplantae; phylum Streptophyta; class Magnoliopsida; order Asparagales; family Iridaceae; genus Iris; species Iris pallida. Next base: position 5,910,822 of record JANAVB010000400.1, read on the forward strand.
AGCTCAAAGGAAGGAACTCGGAATCCGATCTCAATGTCATTGTCAAAATCGGAGAATTCGACGCCGCTGCCAACCCCGTTCGTCATTAAATTTTTGACATCTTCTTTTGATGTCAAGGACAAAGAACAACCAGATTTAGCTCCGACTAGGACAACCCATTCCCCACGGCCGGCCCTGTGTCCATGCTTCCTAGCTGAGGTAAAGATTTAGCATGGAATGACTAATTAAATGTTCTTTTAAATTAACAATACCTAGAAAAATAAAATATAACCACATCAAAGACTCTAGTATTGAAGGGAGAAGTACAGATCCCTATTGAAATTTCACAAAAAAATGGAGAAATAGTCTCAAGGCTGCATGCACTTCCAGAGAAAAACAGCTCATCTAAATAATTTTCTACATGTTCAATTTAGTTTTGATTTCTCAATAATTATCATGTTAATTTATTTTTCCATTACAAAGGATTATAGGTTTTTAAAAATAAATTTGAAGATATATTCAAAAAACTCAAAATATGTGGGCATACCTAATATGGCGAAGATCTGTAGTTGCAAACTAACTCCATCGATCTGCAACAGAGAAAAAAAAAAAAAGAGGAAAATAATGGCAAGGCAAGAAAAAATAAGCAGTGTGTTGGTAATAATATTTCTCAAAGTAAAAGTTTATGCAGCACTAACAAATATAAAAGTGAAATATAATATTTGGTGAGACCATAATGAGAGAATCTATAGAAAATCTAAGGGCTAAACCTAGCTAGCCAGGAATAGAATATAGGAATACCACTACCTACAGTTCCTGTAGCAACATTACTGAGAACAACAACAACAACCAAACAACAACAACTGCAATAACAAAATATTAAAGAAGAACAGAATATATCCCTTCATAGTAAAAAGAAGAGAAAAAAAACAAGAAAACTAAGATTAGTGAAGGAAAAGAAAAAGACAGGAAGAGTGGATTTGAAACTTGAGATGTAGAGCTCCCTTCAATCCAAACGAGGGTTAGGAAAGGTTAACCGAGCTCCAAGGTCATGCAAACCACAAGCCTATCCCAAGAATTAACAAGGAAGAATGAATATATGTATATATGATGTTTGTTTGCATGTTGTATGTATGGTTATAGGGAAGTGGAATCCATGAACTAGCAGCTCAATCGCCCCCTTCAACACCCACTTTTGGACTTCAAGGAGCTCTACTACCCATGCCAAAAAAAACCTCTTAAACCACCACAAAATCAAGAACTTGAGAAAAAAAAAAGAGAGGTAGAACCATAGTATAAGGATGAAGTAGCCAAGTGGGGGGTGGGTTATATAGATAGGCTGGGGTTAGATTTGGAAGAAATTTAGATTCTTCTGACTCTAATAAGAGAGAGAGAGAGTGTGTGAATCACATGCATGACTTGTCAGAAATCTATAGCTATCTATAGCTATCACCTATGCGTATGAAATAGGTTTGGTAAGTTAACTACATGATGTTTAGGACTCGTTTGGTTAGCGGAATTATCGGTTGAGAAAAAAAGTGATTATTTTTTTATATTTGGATGTCAAAAAAAATAAAAAATAAAAATTAATAAAAAAATTAGCAAAAAAAGTGATGTTATTCATTCAAATAAGGAATTACTTTTGTACATTTAAGTATTCATTTTTTTTTTAAATTTTTTTGCATTTCCAAACGTAGGAAAGAAAAATTAATGAAAATTATAATTTTTCAACAGAAAGGAAATGTCAAAAATTTGATTTCGTTTCCCATTCCACAAACCAAACGAGGCCTTAATGTTATGCGTGTACGTGTATCAATTAAAGTTTGTACTATTCTCCTTAGTACGTTTGTTGATCGTGCTAGTATGTTTTTTTTTTTTCGTAGCAGCACGTACGGGTTCAGTTAAATCATGTGTCCTCCGTGCACGATTTTTAGTCGATCGTCATGTCACTTTCGGACTTTTCGTTCTGGCTTTGTTATTATCGTCCCATACACATACCCTGCGCATTCCGCGCGCTCCAGAGCTCCACGAGACGGTCATGACGTCTTTCGACGTCTACAACGCAACGTCTCGCTTCGCCCACGATGCCGAAGACGCCCCCGACGTTTTCGCGACGCTTACGACAGCCGATGCTAGTATGTATGTTGATGCATCAAATAATCTTGTGTGTATATTGGTGGTGCTTGTATATGGTTTTTGTTCAATTAGCTAAGCAAATTGTAACACATTCTTGTATGCAGTAGTAAATAAACGTGCTTTACAAGTATAATAACATATAATAAGAATATTATTTAATTATAGTCAAATATTTTTAAAATTTTATGTGGTTAAGCTTTGAGGTTTTTTCTTTTTTTGTTGAATTCGATTTTTCGTGTTGAATATATATAACAAACTTAAACTTTTTTTTTAATTCTTTTACATTATTTATTTATTTTTTAAAATAAAATGGACCATGATATAAATACGGCTTAGACGGATCACGTGTGAACCGTTTAGAAGTCCCATTGTATAGTAAAAGATTTGTATTGGCGGTTACATGGTCGTTTTTTAAGCATATTGGACTCGAGTAATCAAAATATATCTCAAATCTTTTAACGTTTCTATATATTATTAATATAAAATTTAATTATTTTTTAATTAGGTCAAAAAAATATCAAATTTGTTAAGGGTGGTTATCGAAAAAGAGTTTCTTAGAATTTTATTTGTATTAGAATGTAGATGTAATATTCTCTTATATGAACTATTACTTAGCAATGCAATGTCTTCTTGTATGTGTTATGTTGATTGTCTAACTAGCTAGCATGCATATGTTACTATCTTCTTGTATGGTATTTATAACTTACTAACAAATGGCCATCTCTAGGTTGCTCTCAAAACTATAGACGTATCTCCCTATAAGGCTATAGATTTTTTTTACGAATATTTTGACAGAGAGCATACAAATTTTACTATATTGTACTGAGATAACAAAATTATATAAAATTATAAATAGATAATTGAGACACCTAAGCTAAGAACGTTTCAGTTGAAATCCTATTAAACATCTCACTAAACCTCCAATCTCCTACTAAACCACAACAAAAAAAAAAAAAAAAAGAAGAGAAATTCCTTTAGTAATAACATTTTTTACACATAAAACACCGTCACTATGAGTGTTTAACTCCCAAATGACAAAAACGACTTTAGTAAGAATGTTTGCCTTTTTTTTTTTTCCTTTGTCTTTATAAGTTTCATAAAGAGAATTAAAATTAGATAAAATTTAGGTGATATGTACAATGTTACTGTAGCTTAGTTGGTTAGGAAATATTTTTGTGAATGGGAGATCTTGAGTTTAAATCTATAAGAAAAACTAAAAACATTATTTTTAAAAATATATAAATAAAATATTACTTTCACTAATATTTGAACTTAAAGATATGCTACCCACAAACATATTCTCTAAGTAGCATTAAATTACAAAAGCAGTATCCATATTATCCCAATTTTTTCTAATTCAAATTCTGAAAATTTTATGATAAAAAAAATTGTGAATTAAAAACCGAGCCCTTTATTTTAAAAAAATTAGAAAAATAAAATATCCTTACTAAATAAGTTTTTGTTGTTTCTTGTATTGTAACTGTCTTAAGTTCGGACGTTTTTATTGTTTACAAAAAATCAATAATAGAAGGAATTCAACTGAAACACATTTAGCATGGACGTTTCACTTCTATATCTATAATTTTGACCAATTTTGTTCTCTAAATGCAATATGACACTAAAACTTCTATGTTATGTGAAAATTTATGTTCTTTCTAAGGATTATAAGAGTTTTTTACAACCAAAGACAACATGATATAAATACAGATATTTAACACCAATAATTTTTTACCTCATTTTGTAGATTATAGATTGTAAGAACTCATTTTGTAGATTCTAGATTGTAAGAACTCATTTTGTAGAATAGTAAGTTTTCAATTTGGAGCACAACATTATAGATTCTAAATTTTACATTATTTTTTTTTCACATTAATTTTTGACTACACAATCATTGAAACCGGAGTTTATTTTATCATTTTATAATATTCTCATACAAATCTAACAAATTTTATATTTACATATTTTTGAAACTTTGTACCCCACATTACATTGGAGAGTTCCAACCACTAATAATGCTCTTACAAAAACATAGATCACTAGAAACCGTCTAACCAAGATAAAAAAAAAAAAAAAACTAAAGACCTATACTATAATTTAATAAAAAATTAAGAAATAGTTTAGCGAGGACCTCCCTTAAAATTATTGAAACTGGCATATACTTCAACTTTTCTAAAAAAACCTAACAAAGTATGGAATAAATAATATTTTAAAATATACCCTATATTATTTAATCAAAATTTGGTTGATTTACAAAAAAATATTTTTTTTAAAAAAATGAAAATATATACTATTTTTATATTTTGAATGAAAATATTTGATAAAATATTCTAAAAATTAATAAATATTTAATATAACTGATTGTCCTTTACCTATCCTTATTTATATAAAAAAAAAAGGGATTTTTTTGACTTTCATCCCACTTACTAATATGAATTTGTACTTACATCCCACTTTTTAATTTTATTTGACTTACATCCCACTTTTCGTCACAAAAAGTATTTATTTTGTCACGAAAAATATTTATTTTGTCACGAAAAGTCTTTTCGTGACGAAAAGTGGGACGTAAGTCAAATAAAATTAAAAAGTGGGATGTAAGTACAAATTCATATTAGTAAGTGGGATGAAAGTCAAAAAATCCCAAAAAAAAAAGGTTAAAAAACTCCTCCATTTTTTCTGGTTGATAATTTTAAAACACAATTGAGTGAAATAGTAGACAAGATGGGTGATAGCGACAGCACAAAGACAGAGAAAAATAATTAATAATTACTTTATTTGACGCAACAAAAGTGACAGGATATTATTAAAAGGGGAACGGGGGCTCACGTGTTTCCCGCTTTTCCCGGTGTCAGAGCTCCGAATCTAGCGCCCTTAGATCTCTTCTCCCATCAGTTTGACCGGGTCGCGGATCTCTCCCATGCGGATCCGACTACGATCGAAACCCATTATTCGTTAATATAAATATTTAAGCATATCTTTGATGTCACACGCACCAGTGGTCTAGTGGTAGAATAGTACCCTGCCACGGTACAGACCCGGGTTCGATTCCCGGCTGGTGCACTGACCTTTTTTTTTGGTAATTTTATTATTTCTTATTTCTCCCTATAATATAAACTGCGGCAGCTTTCGAAAGCGGTCCTCTGTTTTACCAAAGCTCGTAGTGCCTTGGGCCTGGTTTCGGGATTGCTGCTTCTGCTTATTTATTCCTCGGCTTGGTTTTGGGATTGTTGCTTCAGTTTTTTTTTTTTTTTTTTTTTTTATCAATAAAAAAGTTGTTAGTTAAAAACAGTTTATTAATTTTTTTTAAATTATTTAATGAAAGGATAAATTTTGACAACACTCACAAGCTACTTTCTCTATCACTTTAAGCCAAAAGTCATATGGTTTCTAGCAGGGCGACCCTGAACTGAAGGGCTGAAGGGGGTTTAAGACGAAACTTCCAAAACAAAAAGTCTATTTTGACCGTTCGTGCCTGCGTGGCGGCCATCTATTGGCCTCTTGTTAACACGGGTCCACCTCGGGTAGGGGGACTATTGACGACGCACATCATGGCCGCAGGCCAGCCTAGCGCCGCTTCCAAAATAACCCTCCATACATAAAGTTAAAAAAAGATGCAAATAAATAAATTTTGTTGCCGCCAAAATTTGAACCAAGGAACTCTAAATACAACTTTGACATTATAACCAGTACACCACAACAGTTTTTGTTATGAATGACACATAATACATATTAGTTCTATTGTAGATAGATCTGTGTTGATGTCCCCTTTTGTCTTGGGGCCCTTGGGCCAGCACCCCAGCATGTCTTGAGCCAGGGCCGCGTCTGGTTTCTAAGTATTGGGTTATGTTACTTTTCAAAATCTGATTGCATAAGTAGTTTTTTTTACAACGTATATAAAATTATTCTAAAAAAATATCATAAATATTAAACTGACTTCTCAATTTCTTTTGATAAGATGTTGTTATTGAAAAGGACGCTGCGACGTCGCCCATGGTCTGTGACTGTGAGCAACGTGTGAGCGTCCCATTAGTTGAAATTTCAATGACGGGTCCAAGCTAATAGGAAGGAAGGGCAATGGGATCGCGACACGTGGCTCACGGTCACAATCCGTAGGCACAAACTGCATACCATATATCATTTTCCTATCAAAAATATCTTGGAACGTTTTTTCAAGAAAAAGAAACAAAGTCTAAAATAAACAATCACAAATCAAGGTTTAGGCGTGGTTTTAAATTGTTGAAAATTTTCCAAACATATGTTCCTCTGAAAGAGATGAACAATTTATCAACTAGCATTTTACTAGGAACGAAGTTCCGCAAATGTGGGGTTGTCTAGGGTTGAGCATATAACGGTTGAAAACCAAAAACCGAACCGAACCGAACCGAAATATGACAAACGGTTCGGTTTTTTCGGTTATCGGTTCGGTTTTTTCGGTTATCGGTTCGGTTTACGGTTTGAAAATTTGAAATAACGGTTCGGTTTTCGGTTCTTCATCCGAAAAACCGAACCGAACCGAAAACCGATTTAGATTTAGTAATTTATCAAACTACCCACAATATACATATACTAATGTTTATTAACCCCTAACTGAGCACACTCTCTTCTCCTATTCTATGTCGGTGCTTCTTTGAGCACTCTCTCTATCTACCCTCAATCTATATATACTAATATCTTTCACTCTATGTAATATAACAATTCATAAATACAATAAATCATATATTTTTTTTAAAATTTTGTTATTTAAATAGGCCCATTTTGCTAAAAACTTGAAGACCATGCACATTGGCCCATGAAACCGAACCGACCGAAAACCGAATCGAATTAATTCGGTTCGGTTTTTGTTCGGTTTTTATAAAAACGGTTCGGTTTTCGGTTTTGAAAAATACGGTTTACGGTTATTTCGGTTTTCACATATTCGGTTCGGTTTGAACCGAACCGAACCGATGCTCACCTAGCGTGGATCAAACAAGACCTTGTTTGGATTGAATTGGACCATACTTGTCCGGTTCGGGTCCACATGCGCACTTACCAAGTCGCCATTCGCCATATATGATCCGGCCACATATAGTCCAATCGGACCCGGTCTAGACCGAACCGAACCGAACCGAACCGTACCTATCCGGTCCGGTTCGAGTCGAGTCAATGCCAATTCATTTGCATTATTTCTCTAGTATAAATTACTCGCCCACATGACATGAGCTAAAATATGTGACTCTCAACTAAGAAACAAAATTAGATGAAGAAGATCCAAGGGAGAGCACATAATTTAGGCTTGAAGACAGAGAAGATGGCCTCAATTGAACTACTTTCCAAATCCATGTCAATTGTGAAACTTTGCATAGGAGAAATAAATTGCTACAGTGGTGTTATTTGTAGGACTAGGAGGGGGTCCCAATCTTTAATGGATCCATGTTGAAGATGGCAAGAGGAGGGAACAGTGAGTTATGGGGAGGGAGAGGACAATGGAACAATTATTGTGAGTGAGTGGTGGAGAAGGAGAGAATCTGACCCCATTTTGGGCAGGGTGATTTCGCTGTCTGATGGGAGGCAGGGCAGCCCAAGTTGAGGAACTGGTGGGGCTGATGACAGCCCCATCTAACTGATTTTTCTTCCTTTCTATTATATATGTTTTGGTTCTTTGATCAATTTGATAGCAATGTCTCTTTCCTAATGAAAAAGGGATAGCAATTTGATTTTGGAAATATCATTGATAGCCATGGCTTAGATGGAGAGAGAGAAAAGATGAAAAGACCGTCTTCATTTCAAATGTGTCGGCACAAAGGTGTGATGTAATACAAATGGAATTAATTTTCGAATATTCTCTTTAAGTTAAAATATATTTTCTCGAAACGCAAATTCTATTGACAACTCAAGTTTTACTTGAGGACAGTCCAATTTTTTTCCATTTGTTTTACAAGTTTGCCACTCTAATTTTTTTTTTTACCTAAGGACATTCCACATATTTGAATTTGGACTGCGAACAAAATTGACAGTCCCAAAGATTTGAGTAGTTTGAATTTGGACTGCCAAATAGTTTGAAACATAAAGTAGGATAGTCAACTTTGTGAACGGTCCTACTTTATGTTAGGACGGCAAAAGTCCATATATTTGAATTTGGGCTGCCAACAAAGTTGGCAGTCCTAACATAAAGTAGGACCGTCAAAGATTTGGGTAGTTTGAATTTGGACTGCCAACAAATTTGACAGTCCTAACATAAAGTAGGACTATCAACTTTGTTCTGAAGTAAGAACTGTTCTGGAGTAAAATATGAATTGCCTATAGAATTTGTCTTTCGAAATAGAAGATATATTTAAGCAGGTAGGACGACGTGGCTTAAGAGCTTTTGTTGGTACCCGAGAACTAAGTTTAAACACATATTTTGTGAAAAAATAATAATTAAAAGTACCTTATGAGTGTGAAGCATCCAAACACTATTTCTGTGACATTTTATGTTTAATCTAAAGAAAATTGAGTTTAAACTCCTATCCAAATGCACTCTCATGGTCAGTCACCCAACTATAGTTTATTAAACACACCCGACCCCACCCCCCCAAGTCACCCAACTATAGTTTATTAAACACACACAACACCCCCCCTTCTAAAAAAGAGGCATTGACCATACTAACACTATAATTTAAGTTTGGGACAAGTAAGTATAATGTGATTAGGCACAAGTTGGCACGCCAGCTTAGCCTCCAAAGTTAGAACAATGACGTATTAGACATTAATATGGTGATGTTTAATGTTGTTACTGAGAAGAGGTATAAGATCCCGACTGGCTGGCAGAAGATCAGTAGATCGAGTCACGGGGATGTATTATTCCTTCTATTTATTTGGTAAAAATTTGAGGCAGCGGACCCAACATGCATGCAATGCAGCGTGCACAAAGTTCCGTGCGTATCGTCGGGCATCTCAACAAAAAAAAAAGTTGCATGTCACCATAGAATTCAGACTCTTAATTTCTGACATGGATTCTTTTTCCTTTTTTTTTCGTACGGAAATTGATCAGCAAACTCTACTTGGTCTAGTAGATCAATACAATAACGCTGAACTTTGCAAAAAATTACTTTAACTATCCCTATGTTTTACACTTATTACAGAAACTACCCCTACTATGAAACTAATTACGCGGACCACCCCTATAGTTTCTATTTTCTATAAAAATATAACACTAACTACCCCTATGTTTTATAAAATTTCTAAAGGAGAGGGGTGGTGAGTGTAATTAGTTTCAAATAGGGGTAGTCTCTGTAATACTCATGAAACATAGGGAGGGTTGATGTATTTATTTCAAAATTTTATAGGTATACTATAAGGCCATGTTTGGTTCGTGGAATGGAAGGAAAAGGAAATCAATTCCTTAGCATTTCTTTCCCTTTGAAAAATTACAATTCTTATTGATTTTTCTTTCCGATGTTTGGAAATGTCAAAAATTTTGCAAATGAAAGTGAATACTTCAATGTGGAAAAGTGATTCCTTGCTTGGATGGATGGAATCACTTTCCTCCATAATTTTCCTTCATCCATTAGGAATGACTTTCCTTTCCTTCTCAATTCCTTTGGCACCCAAACATAAGAAAGTAACCACTTTTTTTTCCAACCCGATGATTCCGCGAACCAAACAGAGGCCTAAGGTTCTATATCTCATCTATAGGTATAGGTTTAATCTCCAACCAACACCAAAAAGGGCTCGAGAAAAGATTAGGTTATATTCAATAATGGCCCAAGATATCAAAGAATAATATCATATTTTGGCTGGGATTTTCCTGGGTTCATTTTAAAAAAAGTAATTTCAGTTCATGATGTGTATCTTCACTAAATTGTCTGATAGAAATCAACAACACTGAGAACAGTACAGATTCTGCAATATACCCAGGAAAATCAGAGAATAACTCGATAATGCAGGATAGAGCTATTGATATAGTTTCCATAATAGGAAGAAAATCTTGTAATATTAGGACCATATCATTTTATGTCATGGCAAAGAATCAAGTCAACTATATGGAGAAAAAGGGTGATAAAAGAATGGGCAAGGTGCATATGAGGAGGCCATAGAATTATCACAACTATCTGAAGATAGCAAGGAGCAAAATCTAGTTCTTAACATGATGGGTACTAATTGTCATTGCTTAGTTGAATCAAAGGGTCACCCAACTCCTAAACAGGGCCGGCCCAAGGGGTTGGGTTGTCCTATCCGGAACTATTTTTGGTTGCCCCTTGACCCATTATTGTCGGCCGATCCTGGAGGGCCACCCGCGTCCCTGACCTCTATTGGGATCACGTGGAGCCTGAGAGTTGCCGTAAGTAGAGGGGGGTTGTCCAAGCCCGAACTCTTGTCTGGCTTACCCCGGGGCCGGCCCTGCTCCTAAATGACAATGACAGAGAGGAATCATCTTGGTTGGAACGAAGGGTCGCCCACCTCTCCCAGACGACAATGACAGGAATTATCGCGATCCCTACACAATTAATGCTAGTCATGTCATAACCCTGAAAGACTGCCATAAGGAAAACACACTATAGTTCCAGAAAACGAATATCACAAGAACAGTCGACTGTCAGATCAACGGATACCATCTCAGTTTCCTGACCTGACATGTAATTGTGTAGCCTAGTGCCCCGGTTGCGTACAGAACTAAATCAATCGAATAGGAGTGTAATGTCATTCATCATCATACAGATGTTTTCAATCAGAATGGAATAGGATGTGGAGTTACACTTCCAAGTTCATAATGCTCTGCAGATAATTCATTTCAAAAGGCTGCATAGTAAAAATTGATCAGAATTCTTACAGGATCTAGGACTAGGAGAGACGATGAAGAAGTCTGCGGTCAACACGAAGTGTAAAGTGACATAAATCACACAATATTTCTATATCGTAACAAAATTCAGAGTTGAATCACATATTTGGACTCGACATGGATTTATTTATGCGCAAAGTTTTGCTATATCTTGGTTCAGAACTGGAGTCTTCCTACCAGGAGAACCATATGGTCCTCATCAGACTGTTTGATCAGCAACATAATTCAAGCAGGGTTATAACTGTAGCAAATTACTTACTTATATGCTTAGTTCCTCCGAGATTCCAAGATCATCAGATCAAGGCGGTCTTCCTTTGGAATCTGGATAGTAGTATTAGTTTCTGAAATTCCTGCACTCATGTTTCTTCCAAACAGATTCATTTCATCACATTCAAACATCATAAATGTTAATATTTATAAGATGACTTGAAATGACCAGCTATGATATGCACGCACATACACACACACACGGTAGGAAACATTCGTGCGTGCTTACACACAAGGGTACGTGCTCTAGCACGGAGAGGATAACATACATATGCAGGCACACACTCTAAAATTGTTTCTCACTGTAACCTTGGAATACCGATAGGGAAAAAAGTTGTCAAGGAGTAGTGGGATCTGGAAAGTCCATATTTCTCAGTATATAGTTTGGTGATTGCATATTTGGTATCAAAAAGACGAGCACTAAGAAGCAGGAATGGAAGATATTGGGCCAAGCAGGTCCCTCACCTCCCCTGAAATTCCAAAAACCACATACAATGCCCGTAAAAAAATCCCTATTGTCTCAACCCTAACCCAATTATATTTGAAATCCTAACTTTAAACTTTCTAAGCTGGTAACTGCGAAAGTAGATAACTTACAAATCTTAACTACACAGAAGCATTCGGTTATCCTAGCTGGTAGCGGTCAAATATCATCAAAAGGATTCATAATGCGATGGGATTTATATATACCTGAATGTCTGTGACAGGTCAGAAATTAGAATGAACTTTTTGAATGGAAGGAGACAAAATGCTCTAGATCCATCCAAGTTCTCAATGTCCTTGATTTTCAAAACTACTGGGATTACTACCACGGATAGTCTCTTCAAGTCCTGAAATAACCGGGAAGGTTTCGTCAAAGTAGTGCTGTAGGTCTTAGCCAAATGAACGAAAGCGATGACGGACATTTGTATGGTCTGGAGAATATATATACTTGTTTTATAGTTTATAGGTTTTGGTTTCATCGCTTGTTGTTTCGTCAGCTTCAATAATACCGCTTATCCTAGTGAGTTTGACGGGCCCACCGGGCCAGAAGCTTATCAAGCTCAAGCATTGACTTTTCTAGTTAGAAACCAAATTAGACTAACGTGGGATCTGCTCAAGGACCTACTTACTGGTTTCGGTAAACATATCATGCGTTCACCACTCTCAACAACAACTAGAAGATGGCGATCACCCCCTAAATCCCCCTTTCACTAGTAGTAGGGGCACTTTCAACAACCATGATGACGTGCCACTCGTGCGTCTTTCCAGAGAAGCACTTAGCCTCCCTTTCCTGATGGAACTGCTACTTGTGCTCGCTTACTGGACTGGCTTGCTTTACTTTTTCCTAGTTTGCACCCTTCGGTTGCTTTCATCCTCCTATTCATACTAACCACTAGTAGAGCGAGGTCCCTATGCATAAGGCAGTTGGTTTAGGTGTGATGATAGCTTTCTTTCTTTCCGTCGGTATGGTTCCTAACATTTCTTGAGATAATTAAAGGATGATTATGATGAAAGGCATCCTTCATAAGAGTGGTTTAGTTTCTATATTTGTTCGTCTTTTCTTTCTTCCCCAAGAATGATTTTCACTAGGAAGATGTGTACTACTGAAAGTTCACTTGTGTGTTGAATGCTTTCATTCCTCAAAAGGAGGTGATGGTATTACGAGTTTCAGATCTACTTATGACTTCCAGTGTCGGATGGCAGTTCCCGTATTTGATGCATCAAGGGAAGATAGCAATTGATAGGGAATGTGACCCATTAGACTCACTTATAGACTAGTTACTAAGAAGAAAATTTAAGTGATAGCAAAAACATAATAACCAAAGAGAAATATAATGATATTAAATTATAACCTTACACGAGTCGAAGAAATTGAGCAAACATGGTAGAAGAGAGACCTGCATGTTATATGAACTTATACATGTTAAAGAGCATGAGTTGTTCCAAGCTTAATGACTTTCCTTATTCAGAAGATACATAAGCGCCTAGGAAGTACGGAAACTCCAAAATTTTGCGTAGTTACGTGTCAGACACACATAAGAAACTCCAAAATACATAGGACAGACTAAATAGGTGTCATCTATGTGTCGCCTTGTCCTTAAGGTGTCAGGTCGAATCCATGCCATGCAAAATTAATCCCCAAAACCCAAAAAAAAAAAAAAAAAAAAAAACTTCAGTTTAATCAGAATCATTAGACTAGCAAATAGTCTATAAGTGAGTCTAATGAGTCATGACATAAAGCAAACATAGTTTAAGAGAATCATGACATAAAGCAAAGAAATTGCAATATGTTAAATATAGGAGGATGGCAACCTAAGTAAATAATGATATAAACATAGAGCGATAAAATGGCCTAAATGCTACCAGAATGAATACCATCATGATTGTCAAAACCATCAAACATATAGTTCAGTTCAATTACACTATTATGACCTCAATATGCAAGAAACAGAGTAACAGACTAATGAAAGAAGGCTTATTAGAAATTCCAACCTTAAACATAAGATAGCAGCTTGAAGTAAATAACAATATAAACCGAGAGCGAAACCACGGCACAAACATGCTGCCAGAACAGCAGCGCTGAAGCCTCCTTCACTGCATAGCCCCTCAAGCTTGCAATTGCCCCCAGCAAGATTGCGCTTGGCATTGTGTACTGCAAAAGAAGCACGAAACGGTACATCAGATCGCCTTCCACCAAAAGATTCATCCTGTCAGCCAGAGCCACTACGCCGATCCCCATCAGCGGAAGCACCACGAGCCTCGCCACCGTGATCCCCACCGTCGTCCTAATCCCCAGAGCAGAATCATTCGGCCCTTCAGCGAGAATCCCTCCGAGAATCAACATCACCGAAGGCACCACCGCTCCCGCCAGAATCTCCAAACTGTCGGTGATAAACGATAGCGGCGCATCGCTTCTGAAGAAGAGAGACCGAAGTACCGGAACCATCCCGACTACGATCGCGAGCAGCGAAGCAATGGTCGGAGGCTGAAGGATATGCCTGACTGGAGTCTGCACCGCCACAGTTCTGATCCTCCGAACCACCTTCGGCTCTGCCAAGCACATAATAGATTTCGGACTGCTCGGCCTTCCTCCTCCTGCCATACCTCCCTCCTCGGCCAAATCAAGATCGGGGAAAGCGGTCTGCGACGAGCCCGAAATGCTCGTGAAAACTCTAGCGATAAAGGGTGTTTTCGAATGCTCGGTCTCCTTATTGTGCATCCCAGGCCACTCACCGTCGTGAAGAAGAGGCCTACTTAAGTTACTACTGCTAACTGCGACTACCTCCTCAATCTCAGCATCCTCAGGGACTACCTCATAGTACTCCATCGGCGGCTCCATCATGTGATAGACCAAAGTGTAGACAAGAATCACAGCGACCCATTGGGCAAACGAAACGTAGGCAATCCCTGTCCCACGGCACTTGACTCCGAATGGGTGGTCCGAGCTATGGCACACCGAGCCAATAATGGCGATCGGAAGATTGCCCGTGTTTCCGAATCCGGTCATGATGACGGTAAACCGGAAGTACTGTGGCGGCGGGCGGCAAATCAACGCGACGATGTAGCCAAGGGCGCAGCCGATTGCGGTGCTGAGGAGGACATTGACGGGTATGAACCACCAGAGGAGGAAGTCTTCCAAAGTGACGGACTCGCCGAGGTGGACGAAGATGAGGCAAGGGAGGAAGAGCGCGAAGACGAGCTTCGAGAGGAGCTTGAAGGTGGACCTGGGCACGATTTGGGTTCTTGGGTGGGCGAGGACCAGGCCGATGACGGTGAGGGTTAGGAGTTTCATTAGGGGGATGACTCCAGAGAGGAAGTTTTCGCCTCCAGTGCCCAAAGTGAGAAGACCCATTGTAGTGTGATTTGTGGATACAAAACACCAATACAGAACAATCTATCAAATAGAAAAAGGGGGTCACACTCTCATAATGTGCATCAAAATCACATGGGCTGCTCAATGCCAATGGTATATGAAGATCTACAGCATGGGCATAATCAAGATCACAAATTTCTGAGATCTACAACATGGGCATGATCAAAATTGCAACTTTCGAACGAAAAGTAGCGATATTTCTTCAATGCTAACCAAACAATATGGAAAGAAAAAAGAAAAAAAGAAAAAGATTGAATCTTTCACTGTTTCTTGACAGGATTAGATCAAGATGACAACTTTTCCGAGAACTACAACATGGGCATGTATCAAAATGACAACCTTTGAAGGACTAGAACACTGGTTGTTCAATAGCAATGATTCGTGATAGAAACTAGTGATATTTCATCCATGGCAATGAAAAAAAAATGGAAAAAGATCGAATCTTTCGCAAATTTTCGAAATAATTAGATCAAAATGAGAAGGGATTGAGGAGTTACCAGATGATTTTGGGAGGAAAGGGGGAGGGCGGTTGGAAGTGTGTGGTCGAGCAGAGATTTCTTGAGAACAATCACGAGAGGAAAACCCGACTAATTATTAGTAACAAATGTAAAGAAGTCTTATTCTCACCGGTGGTGAGTTTAATGTTTGATGGTGACTTTTTTAGATGGGTTTCTTGGAATCTAGTAAATCGGTTATAAGACAAATTAGCTATCCTTAACCGTCCGTACGTGATCCGACGGCCGAGATGAGTTCGCTTGGTAGGAAATAATATCTTCTTCTTGTTTGGAAAATATAATTTTTCAAAAAAAAAAATTCTTATTGATATTTTTTAGTAGTTTGTTGTTGGTGAACCATACACGTAAGAGAAACGTTCGAGTTTGTCTGCTCGTGACGTCCAACTAATCATTCATGTTGAGCCCACGTGTACATTTGATGTGTGATTTATCCAAGTCGATGACAATTTATCCACATCATGACCAAACAAGGACCGAGAACAATTCTATCCCATATAAATTATAGAAGATTTCAATTATTTTGTTTTGCTTTCAAATTCAAGATTTAGAAATCAACTCGAAAACGAAAATTAAAATATAATTACTTATTTACCTTCGGGGAAGGGAAAAGAAATCATTTTCTTGACATTTTCTTTCCCTTGAAAAATCACAATTTACATTGGTTTTTCTTTCCGATGTTTGAAAATGTCAAAAAATTTGAAAATGAAAGTGAATACTTCAATGTGGAAATGTGATTCCTTACTTCGATGGATGGAATCATTTTTCTCCTAATTTTTCTTTCGATGGAAATCATTTTTCTTTTCTCTCCAATTTCTTTTGCACCCAAACATAGAAAAGTAATCACTTTCCTTTCCCAACTCAAAGATTCCGCGAACAAAACGAGGCCTCAGTCCTATATTTACATATCAGATGCCTTCTAAAAATAGAAAATGAAGTTTAACCTTTTTTAATCTAGCATAGGCTTGTAAGTATTTATTTGACTTTATAATATTAGTACATTTTGTTACTTTATCTGTCCAATTTTTTTGTAAAATTTGACTTAAAAAATTATGTTGTAAAAACTTTTATCGTAAATTTTAGACTGGCCCACTATACAAAGGCTCGTCAAACAAAGTCATACCTATTATACAATAATCGAAATAACGGTCAAAACCGTTTTGGTACGGTTCAGTTAGGCTTAGTTTTACAAAATTGCTTTTTCAATAAAATGGATCGAACTGAAGTTAGGTTTTCGAAAATTTTTATCCAGTCCGAGTCCAATCCAGCCAACTGAATATTCATCCCTAATTGGAAGTCGCACTATTTTGATGATACTGTGGTCTACAATCAACATATAACTAAGTTGACGACGAGTACTTATACTTTAAGAATAAATTTAGATATTAAACTTGTATATATATATATATTGTTAATGCTGGGACACAATTTTTCGATAAAAAATTGAGAATTCGTAACAATTGTAAAAACAATCGTTATTACGTAACACTTCACAGAAGGTACGTAACAGAAATTTCACTAATGCAACACTTCACAGAAGGTGCACAGATTTCTACCAACGCAAACACTTCACCGAAGGTGCGCTAATAGAATTCTGATAAACGAAGAAGGTGACAGGCGAAAGATGGAAAAACTCATGTTTGCTCAAAACTTTATTCGTCCCACACGAATAGCTTCCAGGAACCAGCAAGTTCGTCGGAGAACTTGGAACACTCTTACTCTTCTGACTCCTCGGATGAACATGAACTCCCGTGCAAAATTCAACGCTGGTACAATACCTCTCTTTTCTCTCACAGCTTCTAAACTGTCACGCCCCAGAACCAGAATACTGGAGAGCGGGGGCGGACACAGCCAGCTACGTATAATAAAATGGAATCCATCTCACTATACGGTCACGGCTGTCTAGAAATATGAGGGTTTATCTACAAGCCATCAGTCTCTTAAGGTCATAAATTATCCTATTGTCTCAATCACAACCAACTAATAATAGTCACAAGATATCAGATCACCAAATATTCAATTGTAAGGCGTCCCAAACATTACATATCCAGATGATCATGAAGCTAGTCGTACAAAATGTAAGGACTAGCAAGAGTTAAGTCATACATGATCAACCTCGAGTTGCCAATCATGATTACAGCCCGTAGGCAGACAGTAAATAAAGTTGCAAACGAGCTAACACTTGCTCGGCGGCTAAACGCCTCAAAAGAATAAAGTACAATAGAGTGGGAGAACAAAAGAAACCCACTCATTGCCCTGGTTACGCCTGGTGTTCACCATCGGGCTGGAAAGCAGGTAGATCCTTTGCTGCTGCTCCGGTATCTGGCCATACAAAACCAGCTGGGTCAGACCCCAGAAAGAGCAAGTACCACAAAGGAGGCCACAAAATAAGAACAAAAGCCAGCAATTATCATAATAATATAAGGTAATAAAGGCATGAATTAAGGAAAAACATAACAGGTGATATACGATGAGATAACTATGGGACTATTCAGATAACCAGGTTACAACCCGTAAACCAAACAAGGACCGGGGTTGTAACCCTTCGTCTGAACGGAACTTGGATTCTCCCACCATTTATCGGCAAGATATAAGAAAATCATGATAGGTAGTAATTCTTATGCAGGAATCAAGACAAGACTAGACAGGTTATTCTCATACAATCAACCACGGCCAAGCAATAAGTACGGCTTGCTACTTTAACTAACTAGGGTTATCACAAGCCTAGTTACTAACAAGATGCAGTGAGAATTCCAAGTCCTGTTACCTGTTTGTTACTACCTGAGTGATCCCAGCAAGAAAAGGAAAAGATAGCAGGATATAGCAGACACACTGTAGTAAGATACATGTGTCCTAAGGTACCACACTCGACGGCGGGCTGGAAGTACGCTCATCTCGACGGATAGCAACAAATCCCAAGTATATATATATATAAGGCCGGGACCAAAGGGGCAACGGGTAACTGGAAAATTCTCCATGAACTATTTGATTAATCTAGTCATTAATCCTAGCCATATTCAGTATGAATTCCTGACCGTGGGAAACCAGGGATTCATGTCCTAGACATGATGCAAGACAAGACAGGTTCATTTGTACAAACACATTCACCCACGGTGTCCAGGCCACTTATTCTTGTCAAATCGGGTTAGTCGTCGCAACAGCATTAAGTTATCAAGTCATGTTACAAGTCAAGTCAAGTCAAGTCAAGTCAAGTCAAGAGTGCGCCGCCACGGGCCACTATCAAGTTATCAAGATAAATCATGTCAGGGTACTTGTCAGGAGTGCGCCACGACGGGCCACTATCAAGTCAGGTTGGTCATGTCAGGAGTGCACCACTACGGGTCACTATCGTGTTATGCTAGATCCTTGTCATACCATGCCATGTACAATAGTCATTCCAAACATATTAAGTAAAATCAAGTTCATGACAAAAGGCGTAAGGATATAAAATGGACGTAAAATATCTAATAAAATATCAATATACAGGGCTATGGAAGAGCCAAGCTTAAAGAAATATAACCAAAACTCCAAGAGCCAATGGATTGCGCAAGGGGTCAGGGGGTTGGATTGCGCAGGTGTCAGCTGCGCAGGGTGCCAAGTGCGCAGGGGCACAGGGCGCAGGGGCACAGGGCGCAGGGGTCAGATTGCGCATGAACAGACTGCGCAGGAGTGAACTGCGCAGGGGTGGATTGCGCATGAGCAGACTGCGCAGGAGTGAACTGCGCAGGGGTAGATTGCGCAGGAATGGTTGGCGCATGGGGCTGAGCGCAGTTCACCATAGGGCAAGCTGCGCGGTTGGCACTGCGCTAAAGAGCGCAGGCCGAGAGGGACTGCGCAGTCCAGCACTGCGCTAAAGAGCACAGGCTGCAGGCTGCTACTCGAGGCCGAGAAGAACACCAAGAACACCAAGTGTCACGCCCCAGAACCAGAATACTGGAGAGCGGGGGCAGACACAGCCAGCTACGTATATTGAAATAGAATACATCTCAACTATACGGTCACGGCTGTCTAGATATGAGGGTTTACTACAAGCCAGCAGTCTCTTAAGGTCAAGCCTATTGTCTCAATCTCAAGCAATTAACAGAGTTACAAGATGTTAGAGCATCAAATATATATATATAAGGCGTTCCAAATATTACATATTGGATGATCATGAAGCTAGTCGTACAAAATGATAGGACTAGCAAGAGTTCAGTCATACATGATCAACCCTAGGATATGTTAATCATGTTTACAGCCCGTAGGCAGACAGTAAGTAAATGTGCATCGAGCTAACAGGTGCTCGTCGGCTAAACGCCTCAAAAGAATAAATTTACATATAAGTGGGTGAAACAAAAAGGAAAACCCACTCTTGGCCCGGGTTCCGTCTAGTTGTCACCATTGAGCTGGAAGCTGGGTAGATCCTCGAGAGCTGCTCCAAAATCTGGCCACACAAAACCAGCTGGGTCAAACCCCAGAAAGAGCAAGTGCCACAAAGGAGGCCACAAATAAGAACAAAAGCCAGCATATCAGAACATAAAGGATAAAGGAAAGTACAAGTAATAAAAGTACACAGGGCGATAAACGACTAGGGACGTGGAACCATTTCGGGAGCCAGGTTACAATTCTTAAACCAAACAAGGACCGGGATTGTAGCCCTTCGCCTGAATAGCTCACTGCCTCTACCCATTTATCGTTAGAGATAAGTAAAATAATCATGATCAAGAGTTCCAGGTACAAGGCTAGACAAGACTTAGATAGGGCTGGACACCATTCATTCACAATCGGCCAAGCAAGTACTACGGCTTACTACTTTAACTAACTAGGGTTATCACAAGCCTAATTACTAACAAGATGCAAGTGAGAAACTCCCAGTCCCAAGCCCTGCAGACTATCCAGTTATCCTTCCGCGGGTTGAGAGTTATAGGTGGGTACATCGCCCAGGAAACGATATACCCTTAGGTGACTTAGAGGGTGCAACACATGACAGTGTGCTGGAAATGTGCTCTACTCGTCGGCAAGCTACAAGTCCATTAAAGCGCCCAGATAACGAGATTGTCTGTGACTGGGAATTCTCCATGTTCTAGTTTGATCTAATAATTAGCCTAATCCAATTTAGCGCGAGTCCCTGGCCGTGGTACCCAGGAAGTCACGTCCTAGACATGATGCAAGACAAGACAAGTGGATTGTGCAAACAAGCAAGCAGGAACACCCACGGTGTCAAGGCAAGTCAAGTCAAGTTATCAAGTCAAGTCAAGTCAAGAGTGCGCCGCCACGGGCCACTATCAAGTTATCAAGGTAAATCATGTCAGGGTACTTGTCAGGGGTGCGCCACGACGGGCCACTATCAAGTCAGGTTGGTCATGTCAGGAGTGCACCACTACGGGTCACTGTCATGTTATACTAGTTCCTTGTCATACCATGCTGTGTACAATAGTTATTCCAAACATATTAAGCAAAATCAAGTTCATGCCAAAAGGCGTAAGGATATAAAATGGGCATAAAATACCTAATAAAATACTAATTAAAATAGGACTATAGAAGAGCCAAGATCAAGAAATAACAAATTCATCATAGAGAAGTAGGTTGTGCAAGGGGGTCAGGGGTAGGTCTGCGCAGGGTGTGTACTGCGCATGGAAGAGCTGCGCAAGAGTTGTCTTGCGCAAGGGTTATCTTGCGCAAGGGTGGTTTGCGCAAGGATGGGTTGCGCAGAAGTGAATTGCGCAGGAGCGGTTTGCGCAGAAGTGAATTGCGCAGGGGTTACTTTGCGCATGGCTGGATTGCGCATGGCTAGCTTGCGCCAGCGCAGTCCAGCGCAGCGTAAAGTGCTGGCCACGTGACTGCGCAAACGGCCATGCGCTAAAGAGCACAGGCCAGGGGTGCGCAATCGGCCATGCGCTAAAAAGCGCAAGGCAGGGGGGGCTGTTCTTCCTGGCCGAGAGCAAGTCCAAAAACACCAAGAACTTCAATTCTTCATATTTTTGTCAAATCAAAATCAAATCTAGATTTTCAAAGTTCTAACTTGAGTAAAATTGAATTCTCTTCCACATGGAAGCATCAAAACAAGCAAAAATTAAAGTTTAATAGATCAAAACCAAGGATTTCCGAAAATGGTTAAAACCTAGATCTAGAAGAATGAAAGCTCCAAATCACAAAATTCTAAGTTCTAATGTTGATCTACATGTCCTAATCTATCAAATGGACAAATAAAATTGGGTGCTTATTTGTTGGCAAGGTGCACTTGCCTATTGGTTGGGGAGTTGTGTGGAAGAAGGAAGAAGAAGAAGTTTGTAAGAAATAAATGAGAGAATAAAGAGGAGAGAGAAAAGTAGGTGGTGTTATAAAGTGGGGGAGTTGTGGTGTGTTGAGGAAGGAGTGTAGGTTAAGGTGTTCCATTCATGATGAACCAAACTAAACCAACTTTCACAAAATAAAACTAAGCCATGGTCCAAAATCCATTTACGAGAAACCAAAATCCGCAAGTCAAGAAAATAAAATACGTGCCAAAATCAAATACGAGCATAAATACGAAATACAGGAAATGGGGGTGACACCAAGAATTCAAATTTTCATATCTTTGTCAAATCAAACCCAAATCTAGATTTTCAAAGTTCTAACTTGAGTAAAATTGAATTCTCTTCCACATGGAAGCATCAAAACCCACAAAATCTCAACTAAAATAGATCAAAACCATAAAATCCGAAAATAGAAAAACTTAGATCTAGAACAATGGAGACTCCAAATCACAAAATGTCAAGTTCTAATATTGATCACCATGGCCTAATCTAGCTAATGAACAAATAAAATGTGGTTCTCATGTGGTGGCAAGGTGCACTTGCCTATGGGTGTTGGTGTTGTGTAGAGGAAGGAAGAAGAAGAAGATGGAGAAATAAATGAGAGAATTATGGAGGAGAGAGAAAAGTAGGTAGAGTTTTAATGAGGGTGAGTTGTGTTGTGTTGAGGGTGGAGTGTAGGTTAAAGTGCTCCAATGCATTTTAAACCAAACCAAGCTAAACCAAACCAATTCTCCTCCACAAAATAGACCAAGCCAGGTAAAACCCAATTACGAGAACCAAAATCTGCAAGTCAAGCCAATTACAAGTACATGCCAAAATCCGAGAAAATAAATATAGGTCTGAAATACATGCAAGCTTGACAAAATACGTATTCAGAATATGGGTGTTACATAAACACTTGTAAACTTTCTGTCTACTACCTGTGTATTAGTCCCTTTCTGTGAGAGAGAAGGAGGAGACCTTATATAGGCCCCTGCAACAACTGCCCGGTTAGCACAATGTTAGGGACGTGGTAATAACCACTCCGAACATGGAGCAACCACTTAGAACATGTAAAGACACGTTCTGCTGCAAGTTGCGTCACTCGCATAACCAGCGTGATTTGCACTTTACGCACACAGCCCTTTTACACACCCTATGCATAATGCTTTACGCAACTTGTCACTCCCCGTTTCCGGAATACGTAAATTTTTGATTTTTCATGTATATGGTATCTGACACCTGTATCTTTATTGTATTTATCCTGTATTTGTAACTGGCCATGGCATGGAACAGTATCTCGTCGCGGATTAGTGTGCCACCCCTTGTCCTTGTCTGGTTGTAGGCGTGGTTCACTATTTCGATGATAGGATTTCTGAACCGTGTTGTGGTTAGGATTTTATTTAATTAATTTAATTAATTGTATCATGTAGCAATTAACATGTCATTAGTCACATGGTTGGAGCGTGTTTAGGGCTTAGGGTTTTCTTAAGCCAACCCCTATATATATTCTCTTCCTCACTCTCTCTCCTCATTCATTCACTCTTTTTCATTTCTTTTCCTCCCAACGTTTAGGCAAGTACATCTTGCACCAAATGGAGAGATTATTGCATTTTTATTTTTTGATTTTTCTTTGATATTATTTGTCTATATTGTTCTTCTTTTCATTCTCTACAAGTTTAGTTCTTGGAGTTTTTGATTTTAATGGCTAGTTTGGTGTAGATCTAAGTTTCTAAAACTAGGATTCTATAGGTTTCCATGGTTTTGATCTATCAAACTTGGTTGTTTTCGAAAACTAATGGTCCTATGTTGTAGGAAATTTGATTCTATCCAATTTTGACCTTTGAAAAGTTAGATTTTGACTTGTTTTGAGGAAGTTATGGCCAAAACAATTTTGGTCAAACTTCTATGTTCATCTGTCCTGATTCTGGCAGGGACGATGAAAAGTGCCGAGCCGCATAAGAATGCTGCATAGTGCCGAGCCGCATAAGGATGATGCATAGTGCTGCATAGTGCCGAGCCGCATAAGGATGATGCATAGTGCTGCATAGTGTCGCATAGTGCCGAGCCGCATAAGGATGATGCATAGTGCTGTATAGTGTCCAGCCGCATAAGAATGCTGCATAGTACCGCATAGTGTCCAGCCGCATAAGAATGTTGCAGAATGCTGCATAGTACCGCATAGTGCCCAGCCGCATAAGAATGCTGCATAGTGCTGCATAGTGCCGCATAGTGCCCAGCCGCATAAGAATGCTGCATAGTACTGCATAGTGCCTAGTCGCATAAGGATGCTGTATAGTACCGCATAGTGCTGCATAGTGCCGCATAGTGCTGCATAGTGCCGCATAGTACCTATTTGGGCTGTTTTTGGCTATTTTAAGTTCTATTTGGCTGAATTGTGGCCAGAATTTCTCCAAACTTCCAACATAAAAGTTGTAGATCTTTGTATTGGCTTCAAGGGCCTTCATGTCTCACTTTAACCTGAATTTATATATGACTTTTATGTCACGAGGGGTCCACATGACTTCTTGACTTGACCATGTTCCAGACCTGATTACCTGTATACGTGCTGGTACCTATTCTAAGTGTGTATTGAGATGCAATATTAATATGCACTACGGTGCCATTTAATGAGTACACTGAGGTGTGACTCTACGTGCTAAGTGATCCTTCGTGTTATATGTTAATACATGTGTACCTTCCAGCACAGTCATGATAATTGGTCAGTAATAGTGTTGTGGTAAAATGATTGTTGTTTGATGCATTATACTAAGCATGGATCTAGATTAAGCCGATGTGGATTCATACTTCGGGTACACGTACTATGGTACGACATATAGGAGGATGACCATGTGACCACGACATGTAATTCCAATATCGAGATAGGGTTAATCTAAGCAACTTAAATTGGTAGAAGCATTGGGAGGGAACAGAATCTCGAGATCGTACGTCACCAGCCGCCCTGGGTCCCGTCCTGGCGCGTCGGGTTGGCTGCCTCGGATACTGTATAGTCATCCGCACTAGTGGAGTGCAGTATCTGATTTGTGACTGCCGAGCCAGCTCTTCCTATAGGAGAGCTGGAACCATTACTGCTTATTCTAGCGCGGTGGCCTTTCGAGGGACCGGTGCATTTCGTGCTTGCTTGTATATAATGGTTTGGCTAGCCCTGCTGGAATGCGATACGATTTGAGGATTTCTATATATATACATATATTGCATTACTGGGATAATCCAGATAAATCATAGAAAGCCGTAGGATTGATTGGCCGATTGTAAGCTGACTTGTTTGTGATATGTTTTCTTCTGTTAGCTACCGAGGAACATGGACTATCGTGGTGCGTGGTCCAACCCATGTCCTTATTTGGTTGTTGTGTTGGGCTATTGTGCTGCGATAGGCTATGGATCGAAGTCGCGATCAGAAGCCCTTTTACCTACCCATGGTTATAGGATATATCTTATCTCGGTACGATATTGGCACCGTTTGTCCTTGTTTGGTTGTAAGGGTGTCGTATTGTCTCGATGATATGGTATAAGCCTATAAATCATGAATCAGGTCTTATTTAACTCATTGGATTTATCTTACTCTTTTGTGCTCCCTTGTAGTACTTGCTATTCGGGGCCTGACCCCGCTGGTTTTGTTTGGCCAGATCTCGTAGCAGCTCCAGAGGATCCAGCCTTTCACCCGAACAATGGTGCAAACCAGGAGTATGGGCACCAGGGACCATGAGTGGGTTTCTTCTTCACTGCTCTGATATCTTCTATTTTGTACTTGGCATTTAGCCACCGGCACCTGTTTAGTCGGCAGTTCTGGACCTTAGTTTCCTTTTACATAATTGTAATTAAATCAGACTGCAGCTGACTATAGTTATGTACTATTGACTCTCGGAACTAGCTCATCATTTTGTATAGCTAGACTCATGAATCATTCTGATGAAGCGTCGGGGACGCCTTACTGCTTTGTCTTATATGATCATTATTTACTGCTTCTTGTTTTGATTGATTGAGACATAGATGCTCTGTGGGACCATAGGAGACCTGATTGTAGCATACACCCCCTAGTCTCTCGACAGCCACGATCGTCGTATGACGTTTATATACCTCATATGGTGTAGCTGGCCTAGTCCGTCTCAGTATTCCGGTACTGGGGCGTGACAAGGTTTTAGTGGTGGCCCATGCAGGTCTGTTTTTCAGACTTATGGGGTGTTGCGATTATAGGAGTCTCAATCAAAACATGTTCTCCTTGATCTCCTGATTCGTTTTCTCTTTCTCCTACCTTGATTGCTAACTTGATTATCATCCTCGATTCTTTTCCGTCCTGTCTTTTGATACCTTGTATCCTTTCCTTTATGGGCACATCGTTCTCAGCTATTGGAGGAGCCGACATGGAAGAGAATCCAGTAGAGCAGGGACCAGTTGGAGATCAGCAAGGGGTAGCCCCTCTACCTGGACAGATTCATATCGAGAATGTTACCGAGCATGAGCCAGTTGAGCAACAGAGGCCAGAGGATCCCGTACCTCCAGTGATGCCGGTAGTACCAGTAGCACTAGATACACCGGCACTATTGCAGATTATTAGAGGGTTATTGGAGACCTAGCAACGCCAGACGGCAGCCCAACAGCAACAACAAATCTGACAGCAAGAACAGAATGTGCTACAGAATCAGGGGTTGCAATTAGCCCTTGAGAGAAGTGTCAGGAATGACTCAGGAGCGTCCGAAAGGTTTTGTCGACTTAACCCGAGATATTTTGACGGCACGGAGGATGCCATCACGGCGGATGCTTGGCTTCAGGATACAGAGGCCATATTGACTGCAGCAAAGGTTCCAGCAGAAGAGAAGGTTGACCAGGTCAGACTTTTACTTCAGGATCTCGCCCACGATTGGTGGGCATCGAAAGAGGTTGGAATGAGGCGTCATGTTCCCTGGGATAGCTTCAATACCAGATTCAAGGCTAAGTACTTTGGCGTGGTAGCGCGATATGAGCTACAGCAGAGGTTTATCAGTCTCAAGCAGGCTGGTAAGACGGTGGATGGTTATGCAGCGGAGTTCTGCAGGTTAAGTAGGTTTGCTCGGATGTTGGTGGCAACAAAGCCAGAGAAAGCAATGAGGTTCCAGCAGGGACTTCACCTAGAGATTTTGTAGCTGGTCGAGGGGCACGACTACCAGACATTCGATGCAGTATTGACGGCGGCTCGGAGGCACGAGCTTACTATTCAAAGGTTATCAGCAAGGACTGGGGGCCAGAAGAGGTCTCATACGCAGAGTACTGGGGGAGGAGCAGTACCTCGGACGTCAGCACCAGCTCCTGGCGTCCAAATTCGTGATGTAGAACCAGTCACGACAATTGTGACTGCACCAGTTCGACAGCAGCAACAGAGGAACCAGCAGCAGCGTCAGGAAGCACCAGTGGGTTGTACTTACTGTGGTAAGGGAGGGCACACTAGGGATGTGTGTCGTTCAGCTTATGGATTATGTTTGAGGTGTGGCAGTCCAGACCATAGGATTGCCAATTGTCCTATGATGCAGAGGCCAGGAGGGCCAGCTCAACGGTTTCCGGCGTTGCCAGCTCCAGAGGTAGCACCGTGTCAAGGGCCAGCACTAGCAGTGAGGCCACTAGCCCAGCGCCCATTACTGACGCAAGCTCAGATGTACCGACAAGCGCAATATCAGGTTGGACAGCAGGGCCAGGGAAGGCAGGGACAAAGGCAAGAAGAATTTGGAGTATTAGAGCAGAGGTTGGCTGAAGGCGGTCAGATTTTGGGTAAGTTTTAATTCCTTGAGTTCTATATTCGAAGAGTGAAGGCGACTTTCTCGTCTCACTCATCTGCTCTCGTATCATGTGATACGTGATATTCATCATGTGTCTTGATTACGAGAGTACGTCCTGGGCAGAGTCTCGTTCTTGATTTAGTCATTGGTACCGACTTATCTCAAGCGTTGACCCTTGTCCACTTTGGGAGTCAGTGTAGGACATCAAGGACGAATTTCTACCTGACTTGAGAGGCATATTTTATTCGTATGTCTCCGATCACTTTCCTTCTATGGTATGATTATTGTTTGTGCTTTTACTTAATAGTTCTTTCTTTCGTAATCTGTTCATATGTCATGTGTTGTTTGATAATTGTGCTTGTATTATGTCATGAGTGTATTTCGTGATCTGAGAGCGTGCTCAACTAGCCTTATCGAAATTTCGAGGACGGAATTTTTCTAAGGAGGGTAGAGATGTCACTCCCCGTTTCCGGAATACGTAAATTTTTGATTTTTCATGTATATGGTATCTGACACCTGTATCTTTATTGTATTTATCCTGTATTTGTAACTGGCCATGGCATAGAACAGTATCTCGTCGCGGATTAGTGTGCCACCCCTTGTCCTTGTCTGGTTGTAGGCGTGGTTCACTATTTCGATGATAGGATTTCTGAACCGTGTTGTGGTTAGGATTTTATTTAATTAATTTAATTAGTTGTATCATGTAGCAATTAACATGTCATTAGTCACATGGTTGGAGCATATTTAGGGCTTAGGGTTTTCTTAAGCCAAACTCCTATATATATTCTCTTCCTCACTCTCTCTCCTCATTCATTCACTTTTTTTCATTTCTTTTCCTCCCAACGTTTAGGCAAGTACATCTTGCACCAAATGGAGAGATTATTGCATTTTCATTTCTTAATTTTTCTTTGATATTATTTGTCTATATTGTTCTTCTCTTCATTCTCTACAAGTTTAGTTCTTGGAGTTTTTGATTTTAATGGCTAGTTTGGTGTAGATCTAAGTTTCTAAAACTAGAGTTCTATGGGTTTCCATGGTTTTGATCTATCAAACTTGGTCGTTTTCGAAAACTAATGGTCCTATGTTGTAGAAAATTTGATTCTACCCAATTTTGACCTTTGAAAAGTTAGATTTCGACTTGTTTTGAGGAAGTTATGGCCAAAACAATTTTGGTCAAACTTTTATGTTCATCTGTCCTGATTCTGGCAGGGACGATAAATAGTGCCGAGCCGCATAAGAATGATGCATAGTGCTGCATAGTGCCGAGCCGCATAAGGATGATGCATAGTGCTGTATAGTGTCGAGCCGCATAAGGATGATGCATAGTACTGTATAGTGCCCAGCCGTATAAGAATGCTGCATAGTGCCGCATAGTGTCCAGCCGCATAAGAATGCTGCAGAATGCTGCATAGTACCGCATAGTGCCCAGCCGCATAAGAATGCTGCATAGTGCTGCATAGTGCCCAGCCGCATAAGAATGCTGCATAGTACCGCATAGTGCCTAGCCGTATAAGGATGCTGCATAGTGCCGCATAGTGCTGCATAGTGCCGCATAGTGCCTATTTTGGCTGTTTTTGGCTATTTTAAGTTCTATTTGGCTGAATTGTGGCCAGAATTTCTGTGAAACCCAGTTTTCGTAGAATAATTATTTAGAATTTTTGTATTGTAAAATCAAACGTTTTCAAATTATTACTATTATTATAATTATTAAATATCTTTGAGTGAAAAATAATTTCGAAAATTATTTATAACATGGATTTTTGAGATTCTCGACCCAGACTCGAGTTCGAGCCTGAGCCCAACCTTTTCTTTCCCAAATTCTTTTTCTATTTGACTTGGTTTTAAATTAAAATAAAAAAAAATAGGTAGAACTGGTCCCGAAGGACCAGTGTTGGTTTTAGGAATTGGTAAAACACTTCCTTAGTTTTCTCCCGTAGCTTCCTCCTCCCCACACAGAAACCACCCCACTCCCTTATAATACTCTCCTCTCACCCACGTTCTCTCCCATTCACTCTCTGTTGGAAAAGCTCACAAATCCCTCACTCTCAACTTCTTCTTCTCTCTCTCTCCCACTCTCAGATTCCTCTCCTGGAGAAAAACCCATTCCCTCCCGAAGCCCTGTTCCCGAGTCCCTCTCCCGGCGAGCTTCTTCCGCGGCCGACCCCTCGCGCGTCCAGCGCGAGCCCATCCCCGCGCTCCACCGCGCGACCGCCGCGAGCCTCCCCTCCGCGCGCAGCCAGCCGGCGGCTCCCCGCCGCTGCCCTAGCTCCGCGGCCAGCGCCTCTGTGCGCGAGCTCCCCGGCGGATCTCCCCGCGGCTCCGCCGCCCGCGTCAGCGACGACCCCCGCGCCGCCCGACCGGCGCCGTCCAGCCGCGCGGCTCCCCGCCGCTGCCCATCTCCGCGGCCATCCGCCGCTGTTCGCGGTCCCCCGCTGACTCCCGCTGACCTCCGCGGCTCCCCGCCGCCGCTGTCCGGCAACCCCGCGGCCAGCGCCCTTCTCCGGCGAGGCGCTGCCCTAGCCGCCCTCTCCCGCGGATCCCCTCTCTTCCGCAGACTTTTTCTGCGCCCCTCTTCTGTGCGTGGTTGAGCCAGACCTGCTCGCGAGCCCTCTCCCGCTGTCCAGGATCTGCGACCTGCTGCCGAACTTCGTTTCGGATTTTTTCCGAGATTTTTTCCGCGGCTCCCCGCCAACGGAATCTGGTAATTTCTAGATAATCACAGTAGTTCGTCCCCCGTAGAGTCGATGATGATAGATCGGTCCCCCGGTTCCCTCTCGGGAATCCGGTTAGCTGCGTATATTATCGTTTAGCTGCGTTAGATTATTTTTCTGTGTTGCTTTGGTGTGTTTTGGTTGGATTACGAGATTCCCGGACTTTTCGGGAATTATTCGGTGGAGTTGGAATTATTTTCTGTGGCTTGGGATTATTTTGGTGGATATATTCTGTGGATTATTTTGGGTTAGAAATATTTGCAGGTTTTCCGTGGCGTATTTCCCAGTTTTGGGTTTGTCCCGAAATAGAGGAAGTGCTGCCCAAATTTTTACAAAACTATACTTATATTGATTTCAAAACTGGCTTTCGAAAATGAATTTTTAAACTGATTTTCGGGCGACGACCGTACCGGTCTGTGGGCCCCGACGAAATGCAAACGCACCGGTCCGACCGGACGTTGTGGTATTAGCCGAATTTTGAGGAATGGACCGAGTCTGAGACTCTTAGCTTTCTTTTAATTATTTTAATTAATATTAGGTTATTTATTATTAGATATTTAAATTCCTGCACTTTAATTATTTAATTAAGTCTTTTTATCTTATTTGATGTAAAAGAAAATTGTACCGGGCATAAGCCCATCCTAGGACCATTAGCTGTGCCAATGTTTTGTGTAGCATAGTTTTATTTTATTTTTCTTTTCTGGTGGATGTGATTTGGGTGGTTTTGATTAGTCGCGTAATCGTAAATTAGAGCGCGAATTACTGATTAGTTACGAATTTAAGTAAAATGAATAGAATATTATTAAATAACTAGTTCACGGTTTATCACTAAAAGAAATTATATTTTTATAAATATATTACAAAACACAAAGTTTTCCAAATTGTAATTGATTCTCGTGTATTTCCAAATAATCCAATTAACCGGCTTAATCAACGCACGTAGTTGCAACGTAACCGTTAGCTGTAGATTAATACAACATAAAACCTGACTAGGACATGACTACTAGAGATTGCAACTAGCACACTTAGTCTGGTTATTCAGGATTCTAAATCGAGTTCTCAACTGTAGGAACTCGAAGTCGTACCTGACGTTCCTCTTCGGTGTCAACCTGTCTTTCCAGTCAAACTTAATACAAGGCAAGTATAGTTTGTGTTAGTTTACAGTTATTTATTTAATCGTTTTACTGCATGTCTAAACCACGTCTCAAACACGAAACTCTCACCGAGAGTACTGTACTGTAACTACTGGGGACTGGGGAATAGCGGGGGATTGGAGAATAGCGTAATGATTATGACCATACTGTAACAAAACCCCTTATCCATTACTGTAACAAACCCAAGCCGGTCATATGTCATTACCTATTCAAATCACTGTTTTCTACTGTAACAAACATATTTTAAAACTGTTTAGAACTGCATGATTATATTTCTTATTTAACTGTTTAATTAGCATGAATTGTACTTTGCTCCCTCCTGACTGGAGACAACATTTTAGGTAACACTGAGGATGACGAGCTATTCTATAATGGCTATTATGACCCGGTTCTCTACCCTGCGACGGTACCAGAGCCGTCTCTGGAGGACGCTGATCCTGGGACTACAGAATCGGATGCTTAGATAGTTTTTCTTTTCTTGGAGTTTGTAGTTTATTTCAGCATTTCATTTCCAGTTGTATTTCTGAATATTTTATCAAATAAAGTTTTAATTCCGAATAAAACAGTTGTGGCAAATGTACTTGTGTTGTTGTGAATACCTGCAATGGAACAGCTTACTGCCGCCGTCTCACCACGGTGCAGGCTGGGCATGGTCCGGTTCGACCCATTAATTTGGGATCGGGTCGTGACAATTTCTCCAAACTTCCAACATAAAAGTTGTAGATCTTTGTATTGGCTTCAAGGGCCTTCATGTCTCACTTTAACCTGAATTCATATGTGACTTTTATGTCACGAGGGGTCCACATGACTTCTTGACTTGACCATGTTCCAGACCTGATTACCTGTATACGTGCTGGTACCTATTCTAAGTGTGTATTGAGATGCAATATTAGTATGCACTGCGGTGCCATTTAATGAGTACACTGAGGTGTGACTCTACGTGCTAAGTGATCCTTCGTGTTATATGTCAATATATGTGTACCTTCCAGCACAGTCATGGTAATTGGTCAGTAATAGTGTTGTGGTAAAATGATTGTTGTTTGATGCATTACACTAAGCATGGATCTAGATTGAGCCGATGTGGATTCATACTTAGGGTACACGTACTATGGTACGATATATAGGAGGATGACCATGTGACCACGACATGTAATTCCAATATCGAGATAGGGTTAATCTAAGCAACTTAAATTGGTAGAAGCATTGGGAGGGAACAGAATCTCGAGATCGTACGTCACCAGCTGCCCTGGGTCCCGTCCTGGCGCGTCGGGTTGGCTGCCTCGGATACTGTATAGTCATCCGCACTAGTGGAGTACAGTATCTGATTTGTGACTGCCGAGCCAGCCAGCTCTTCCTATAGGAGAGCTGGAACCGTTACTGGTTATTCTAGCGCGGTGGCCTTTCGAGGGACCGGTGCATTTCGTGCTTGCTTGTATATAATGGTTTGGCTAGCCCTGCTGGAATGCGATACGATTTGAGGATTCCTATATATATACATATATTGCATTACTGGGATAATCCAGATAAATCATAGAAAGCCGTAGGATTGATTGGCCGATTGTAAGCTGACTTGTTTGTGATATGTTTTCTTCTGTTAGCTACCGAGGAACATGGACTATCGTGGTGCGTGGTCCAACCCATGTCCTTGTTTGGTTGTTGTGTTGGGCTATTGTGCTGCGATAGGCTATAGACCGAAGTCGCGATCAGAAGCCCTTTTACCTGCCCATGGTTATAGGATATATCTTATCTCGGTACGATATTGGCACCGTTTGTCCTTGTTTGGTTGTAAGGGTGTCGTATTGTCTCGATGATATGGTATAAGCCTATAACTCATGAATCAGGTCTTATTTAACTCATTGGATTTATCTCACTCTTTTGTGCTCCCTTATTGTACTTGCTATTCGGGGCCTGACCCCGCTGGTTTTGTTTGGCCAGATCTCGTAGCAGATCCAGAGGATCCAGTCTTTCACCCGAACAATGGTGCACACCAGGAGTATGGGCACTAGGGACCATGAGTGGGTTTCTTCTTCACTGCTCTGATATCTTCTATTTTGTACTTGGCGTTTAGCCACCGGCACCTGTTTAGCCGGCAGTTCTGGACCTTAGTTTCCTTTTACATAATTGTAATTAAATCAGACTGCAGCTGACTATAGTTATGTACTATTGACTCTCGAAACTAGCTCATCATTTTGTATAGCTAGACTCATGAATCATTCTGATGAAGCGTCGGGGACGCCTTACTGCTTTGTCTTATATGATCATTATTTACTGCTTCTTGTTTTGATTGATTGAGACATAGATGCTCTGTGGGACCATAGGAGACCTGATTGTAGCATGCACCCCCTAGTCTCTCGACAGCCACGATCGTCGTATGACGTTTATATACCTCATATGGTGTAGCTGGCCTAGTCCGTCTCAGTATTCCGGTACTGGGGCGTGACACAACTCTACGCACACTGCGTACGCTGCGCACTCTACGCACGCTGCGCGTACTGGGCTGCGTAACTGGGCTCGCGTAACGAGGCCCGTGTAACGTGGCGCGCGTAACTGGGCTCGCATAATGGGCCGCGTAACTGGGCTCGCGTAACGTGGCCGCGCAAGTGGCTCGCGTAACAAGCGCAACTTAAGCGCACTATGCGCCTAGCGACGATGGGCTCGCGTAACGTGGCCGCGCAAGTGGCTCGCGTAACGAGCGCAACTTAAGCTGACTATACACCTAGCGACGATGCTGACGTGCTAAGTGCGCCAACAAAACGCTACATTACGCCTCATGAGCCCTTGAGCCCGAGTCCGAGCCCGAGCCCGTGTCCGAGTCCGAGTCCGAGTCGCTAACCTCCTATGGGGCTTAGCTCCCATAGAAATAAATTTTCCAAGAGCAAAAAACTAGAAGCTTACCTGGAGCCTTATTCTTACCTCTTAGTAAAATCACCCACATGGTTCCCACCTTTGGGTCACCACCCATGTGCACATCCCAACAATACATAGAAGCCTATATATGTTGAGATACCACATGGTGTATTTCCGATGTGGGACTAAAACTTTACTAAGCATGTTACATGTCAAGAATACAAATGTCCCAACATATATATATATATATATATATATATATATATATATATATATATATATATAAAGTAATTATTTCTTGCTCAAGTAGGTGCATATTTTTTCTAGTACATATTGACTATTACACTTATCAATTCAGCTAAAATTATGGGCAATGGTAGTCTTACAACCAAAAGTGGTTGTAAGAGCTTATAACTAGGGTTGCAAAACCGTTCTCGAGCTGCTCCAAGCTCGACTCGATAAAAGCTCATTTGAGCTCGATTAATAAACGATCCAAGCTCAGGTTTAGAAATACTCGGCTCGTTTGAGCTCGCGAGCTGGCTCGTTTACGAGCTTGTAAGCTGGCTCGTTTGAGCTAGCGAGCTGGCTCGTTTATGAGCTTGCAAACTGCTCATTTAAGAGCTTGTTTAGAAGCTCATTTGTTCTTTGTTGAATTATAATTTTATATATGTTTGTATAACAATATGGTTGTGTCATTATATATTTATATGTCCTTAATAATTAATATTAACAAACTTTTTTAATTAATTTTTTCTAAATAAATTGTTAATATTACAGGTACTTGAATTCAAACCTAACTAGCTTGAAATCGAGCCCGTTAAGCTCGAAATCAAACTTAATGAATTTGAAATAAAGTTGAGCGAGCTTGAAATGAAGCTTAACAAGCATGATTTTGAGCTTATCGAGCTTGTTTATCAAGCTTGAATCAAGCTTGCTTATGCTCAAGCTTAATATAAACAATCTCGAGCCAAACTCGGGCTATAAAGTAAAAAAACATATCAAGCTCAAACTCCATCATCAACTCTAGTCAAGCCAAGCTCAAGCTTACAAAAGCTTAGCTCGGCTTGGCTCGTTTGCAACCATACTTACAACTGCCACGTGGTGGCCTACTATTGGAGAAGGGGGGAAAGGGACCACCGTTAGTAGGGGAAGGGTTGTGAGACTTTTGTAGACGCTTGATTGTAAACTTAGCATTTTTTTCTATAATTATATCCTAGTAAGAATGTTGAATAGTTGTTAAGGGCTTTGGTTTCCTTTGAAAAATACTAGTAACGTGGGCACGTAAAAAATTTGTTATAAATAATGCAATTATAAGTTGTTATAAATAATGCTAGCACGAGGGATTAATCCACTCAATCAAAAAAAAAATATCTTCCATCTTAAGTTCTTAACCACTTGAATTAAAAGTATTTGATGATAATTAGATAATACTTGGTAGTTAAATAATTATTTAGATTTTTCTTTTTTAATTATGTAAGTATACCGGCTAGCCATTTTTTAAACATCTTTATAAAGAGTGGAGATGAGAAGTGATCCGAGGAAAATTCATGTTCCTCTTATAATTGTATTATTTTCCAATATATTTTTATTTATATTTGGTGCAGTTCTACATAATATTTAAGATTTACTCATAATTCGACATGTGTATTTTGATTTAGAAACTTCCCAATTATTTTTATACTCAGAAATAAGATTGCTATGATGAATGGAAGCGAATGCATTTAAAGATGGGGAAGTGAAATAGTATTTTAGAATTTTCATTTCAACTAGAGCAGTGCACGTTCCTTGCACATATGTTTATGTATTTTTTTTTCTTACTTTTTAAATATACAGTTTCATGACAAATACATTTTAATATAGTACAAAATATTTTAATTTTTTTTGTATATTGAATATTCATTGTATGTCCGAGCTCTCTGGCCTAGTGGTATTAGAGCGGACACCCGGAGGGGCCGGCAAGGTTCGAGCCCCCAAATTGTGTGTGTGCGTGTGATTTCAAAAAAAAAAAAAAAAAAAAAAAAAAAAAAAAAAAAATTCATTGTATTATATTTGAAAGTGTGAAATTATTAGTGGTCAAAATAATTATGTCAGCGAGAAGATAATTACCTATAGGAAAAATTAAATGGACTATTGTTTGTTTTTTTCCTGGAATTGTTGTTTGCTCTCAAGCAGTAAAAAAATTAAAATTAAATATAGTTGATGTAATTGATGCTGAAAAATTTTACAAAAAACTGCGAAGGCCCAAAGCTTAATTTTGGAAATTGGGCCTGTTAACGTCCATTCTCCAAGGCCACTAGCGTGGGCCCTGTAATTTGATAATAGAATACCCAAGGCCTGAAATTTAGTTATGTCAACATTAAAGGTTTGTTTCCACAAGCCAAAGGCCCGAGGCTTAAGTATGAGAATTGGTACTAAAACAAAGTATTTGATATAGTTAACTTTGTAGGACTGTCCTCTCAAATACAATTATTTTAATTGATCCTTATTTGTTTTTAATTAAGGGGATAATTTTATTTAGCATAATTTATAAACCTTTTCATCTGGGAGAAAGGATAATGCTAAAAATATGGTGCAATTTAGATAATAAATGAAACATATGATGTAATTTCCAAAGTTTACTATATATTCATTTTCCTTAAATTAAGTGGTTGAATGTACAAGTCATCACAAAATTAGCCAATCATATTTGTTTGACAATATTTAAATAAAATCTTGTAAGTTTTTCGTGAACTAGAAAACAAGGTAAGTACAATAATTCAAGCGCGGAAGTTCAAGAAATAGAACACATTTGAAACTCGTAAGTACATCAAATAGAACGAGTGTAATAAGTACAACACATAAATCAGTTGCTTTTAGTTCTAAATTTCCTCTAATTTTTGTTTTATAGTTCTAAATTAAACATCATTTCCAACTTGTAATCCCAAGACGTAAAAAACACTCATCCTTATTTTAATTTCTAGATCAAACAAAATAAGTTTTAAAAAAAATCAATTCCCTCTAACATCTCAAATTTTGTTTTTAAAAAATCAATTCCCTCCAACATCTCAAATTTTGTTTTTGGTATGAAAGTATGATTGTGTTTAGATATTTAATTTTTGTATCTTATAGAAATTTGTATGTTATAAAAGGTGATAGCGAATGTCACGTCTTTTTTGTGTGGTGTATTCACAATGATTAAATGAAAACTATATAACTTATTTCTTTAAAAAAAATGTAAATGTCATACAAAATAGGTGATAAAAGAAAAAAATAAAAAGAATATATCAGTTATTAGTTAGACTTTTCCGTTCCACTAAATCTATAATGGGCTCTTTAAAATTGAAATAATTATGCTGGGCTACTGGATTCAAAACTTCATATATATATATATATATATATATATATATATATATATATATATATATATATATATATATATATATATATATATATATTCAGCATTTCAATTTTCTTAGGCACTCCAATGGAGATTTCTCTCTCCCCTATTCATAGAAAGTCAATTTGGAAAAACTTCTTCCAATAATGGTTTATATCTCAATTTTTATTCCATGTGGCGGTGATGTAGGATGGAGAGTTCGCTCTCATAAAATTTTTCCATCTCTCATAAATTAACATTGGCCCCACGTTATTAAATTAATTCATTTATTTATTGTCACATAGGATAGAAATAGAGATCAATTGTAGATTATTTTTTTGTGTATGTAAGTTCTACATAGAAACCTACCAGCTAGTTAGAAATTTTGTCAAAGTACAATGACAAGTAGCATATAAACTCAATTTTAGAATTCACATTATTAAGCCATCTCCAATCAGGATTTTTACTTTCCCTATTTCTAGTGATGTAGGGTAGAGGGTTTCTACATGTAGAACCTCTCGTCTAAAGTTTCCATCTCTCGTGCCCATTAATATTAGATCCCACCTCATTAAATCGATTCATTTGTCTTTGCCACATCTGATAGAGATGGAGAACCATTGAATATATATCCAATTTATATATAAAAATTCTACCAACTGGGATATAAATTTTCTTAAAGTATAATGACAAGTAGGATAGAAACTCAATTTTAGAAATCCCCAAATGAGGATTTTCATCTCCCACGTGGCGTTGATGTAGATTGTAGAGTTTTTACGAGGATAAAAATTCTCCCTCTCTCATATCAATTACCATTAGAGAGTGTTATTTGTATGTACAATTTCTATATAGAAACCCTACCAACTATGATAAAAAATTTCTTAAAGTATAATGACAAGTATGAAGAAACTCAATCTTAGAAGTTTCTCTTGGAGATGGCCAAAAGAAATTGGGGAGAAAAAAAAAAAGACAGACAAAAGCTTATGCCTTATCTTGGACGGATGAATTTATGAAGTATTTAATTGTGAGCAGGGATGAAACATAACTAAGGCCAAAGGGGCCCTGGCCACCCCTTAAAATTGTTTTTTTTTTTTTTTAATATCCTCTTTCAATTCTACCAGGCCTGTAAGCCCATGCGGGCCGGCCATACCCATATCCAATGACCCATTCAATTCCAGGTGAATGATTGACCTTAGCACTTGCTGGCTCCTCCAAATTCCAATTAGGTCTCCGCAAGTTGGAGCCGCTGTTGTGTTTGTGTGCTTCGACTTCGAGCAAAACCCTCTCCTCTCCTTCCTCCACGGTCCACCACGGGTGTCACGCCCCGACTCGCCGAATCGGTCGCCATCGCCTTGACTCGATATAAATCGATCCCCACGGGTCGGGACGTGATGCCGTACAAGTCTTTGATAGACTTGCACAAGGCAAGGATGTGCGCTTAGAAATTTCTTTTTGACTCGACGCGTTGAAATTAAACAGTGCAGAGAGTTGAAAACATAGCATAGGAAGAAACTTAGCTTTTCATTCATAAACTTGCAAAATATGTGCAAGGTCATATTTACATTACATATGCCGTTGCGGCTACATCTTTGAAATACAAAAGAAAGCTATCGACAAGCTACGCCTTGAAACAATCCTCGGCGTTCCATACATTCATGCCCCTTTATACATTTGAACAAAAGCCTTCTTTCTGAATTAGGCATCAAAATACTTCAAAATAGGAGAGCTTCGTGCCGCCTCCCGTTCTTCAGCTCCAGCTTAGTCTCGAGCTCCCGCAGCACGCTCGTTACCTGGGGAGTTGGGGGTTAGCACACTTGCTAGTGGATGGGACGAACCTACTCGTCTAAACCGACACTGCTTATTAAGGATTCAGGCATACGAAGTGATCTTTCTATTTAGAACTATATGAGTTGCAGTTCATATCGAAGGCACGTTTTAAACGATAACAACATAACCCATTTAAAGGCATTCTTACCACGGCCGTGCTCCTTTCCTGCACAAAATGTACATGATACTTACCACCTGCACAAGACAATAGATGAGCATGCAGTCTATCCTATATGCGGTCATTGGTGATATCGACACCAAGAAGGACGATTACGTAGCCTTGCGACGCGCCCTCCAGTCCAGGTAGCGAGCCTAACTGGAGGTCTCGCAATGCCTCACGCCGAAGCACGATTTCCATAATTTCCTCCTAGGCCGATTCGGTCCCAGGGCCCCGGGTACCGTCTCGAGGAAAGCTCACCTTGTGCACAAGTCGTCCTTGACCATGCGAATGTATGAACAGTTATATATGTATGAAGTAAATTGCATAGCGTAACCATTATCAAATCACATAATCATTCCTACTCGCGCAAGGGTCCTTTCCCCCGAAACCGTACGTTCTGATTTAGCATCCCGTAGGCACCAAATTCTCCGAGGCATGATGTACCGCCACCAAGGTTTTCATAGTTGTGTTTTGCATGGCATGAAATATAGTCTATCTCTTTCTTAGTGTGAACCTATCGATTCAGAGTTTACTTTTCTAGGTTGATATATTATCCCGAGCTCTTGATCTTAGTGGCAAGCATACATCCCGTTAGCATCATCGATTTGAACGTTGAACTTTAAGAATTTAGTTGGCGGGAAGGAGTAGAAAAGAAGGGGCCGAAGAACCACCCACCTAAGGAGATTGCGCCGAGAGTAGGAGAACGCTTCGCGACGGTCAAGCGTCAGTTACACGAACTCCTGTAATGGCACGAGCATCGAATTAGAACCCTTCCTTCAATCCTTCCTTCAAAATTCTCAAGGACGCATTCAGAAATCGACGCGAAAGCACACTATCAAATCCACGCAACAATTCGTTCAGAAAGCCAAGAAAACCAATAAAACCAACGGCAGACGGGTTGCATCGCTCCCTTTAGAGTTCCTTCGCCAAGACGCCGCCTACCGCATCTAGGACTTATTCCAACAGTAGTCGATCCATTAGTTGGAACGGTACTCATATCACTCGTCCAAATCGATTTTATTGATGCCATGGTTTTTGTATACAAACTCGTCGCCGAGTCAGACTAGCCATCTATGTTCCCGACCATGTCTGACTTGGCACGAGCCTATTACATAATGCTTCGCCCCAACGGGAGCGGGGCACTACATAATATACCACTAAGAAAAAGTTTCGTCCCGAAACTTAAGAACAAGGGTCTGACCTTCGTCGGCAAAAAGTGAAGGGTACTTCTCCCTCATCTCCGCCTCTAGCTCCCATGTCGACTCCTCGACAGAATGGTTGCGCCAGAGTACGCGAACCAAGGACATCGATCGGCTCCGCAGGATCTTTTCTTTACGGTCCAAAATTTGCACGGGCTCCTCCGAGTATGATAGATCGGCGCGTAGCTCCAACTGATCGAAACTAACCACATGACTTGGGTCATGCACGTACTTCCGAAGTTGGAAGACATGGAAGACGTCGTACACTTCGGCCAGGGCAGGAGGTAGCACGATCCGGTAAGCAACGGTCGCCACTCTTTCGAGGATCTCGAAGGGCCCTACGAATCTTGGACTCAGCTTGCCCTTTACCCCGAATCGCATGACGCCCCGCATCGACGTCACCTTCAAAAACACATGGTCCCCAACCAAGAACTCTAACGGTCGTCGACGAGTATCTGCATAACTCTTTTGTCGACTCTGAGCAATGCGGAGTCTATCTCGAATCATGCGGACTTTCTCGACGGCTTGTTCGATTAATTCTGGCCCGAGCACCTGTCGCTCCCCGACTTCGTTCCAGCAAATCGGAGATCGACACTTCCTCCCGTAAAGTGCCTCGTAGGGAGCCATCTGGATGCTCGATTGGTAACTGTTATTGTATGCGAACTACGCGAGCGGCAAGTGTGTGTCCCAGCTAGTCTTCAAATCTATCGCGCACAGACGTAGCATATCCTCCAGGATCTGATTCACTCTTTCTGTCTGGCCATCGGTTTGCGGGTGGTACGCGGAGCTAAGGTTCAACTTAGTGCCCAGCGCCGCCTGTAGACTCGTCCAGAAACGTGATAGGAATCGCCCGTCTCTGTCCGAAATGATTGTGGCCGGTACCCCGTGCAGTCTGACGATCTCGTCGAGATAAATCTGAGCTAACCGATCGACGCTCCATGATGCTTTAATAGCGAGGAAATGAGCGGATTTGGTCAAACGATCGACAATGACCCAAATCGCATCATTTCCCCGCGACGTCTTCGGAAGGCCCATGATGAAATCCATAGAGATGTCATTCCATTTCCATACTGGAATGTCGAGGTTCTGTAGCTCCCCGCCTGGTCTTTGATGCTCGGCCTTCACCCGTTGACAGGCCATACACTGTGACACAAACGTCGCCACGTCTTTCTTCATGCCGTGCCACCAAAAGGTCGTGCGCAGGTCCTTATACATTTTGGTACTCCCGGGGTGCAACGAGTACTTCGCATAATGGGCCTCCGTCAGAATCTCCTTTCTAAGTTCAGCATGGTCCGGCACGCATATCCTCCCCTTCATTCGCGTCATTCCGCCCTCGTCCACCACAAAGTCGGTCGCCTTTCCCGTCGAAATCAGCTCGTGCATGTTCTTCAGGAATGGGTCGTCCTCATGTGCGGTCTTTATTTTGTTATGCAGGCTCGACTCAAGGTGCAATTGGGCCAATCGTGCTCCACGGTAACGGATTCGGAGTTCGATGCCCATCTCCGTCAAGTCTCGCTGTATGTTACGGTTGATAGACAAGCACCCTGCAAACATTCTACTCAGCGCGTCTGCCACAACGTTCCCCTTACCTGGCGTGTACTCGATAGTCAGATCGTAGTCTTTGATGAGTTCGAGCCAACGCCGCTGCCGTAAGTTCAGGTCCCGTTGAGTGAAGATGTATTTGAGGCTTTTGTGGTCCGTATAGATGCGACAAGCTACACCATAAAGATAGTGCCGCCATAGCTTCAACGCGAACACAATAGCCGCTAACTCGAGATCATGCGTAGGATAATTTTTCTCGTGTTGCTTCAATTGTCTCGAAGCAAACGAAATCATCTTATCCCTTTGCATAAGCACGCATCCCAAACCCGTCCGCGATGCATCGCTAAATATCTGAAACCCTTCTGGCCCGTCCGGAAGTGCAAGGATCGGCGCTGAGACGAGCCGTTTCTTCAACTCTTGGAAGCTCGATTCGCAGGCGTCATTCCACTCGAATGCGACTCCTTTCTGGGTGAGGCGAGTCAGAGGCGACGCAATTTTAGCAAAATCCTTCACGAATCTACGGTAGTAGCCCGCCAAGCCGAGGAAACTTCGGATGTCGCCTGCTGAGGTAGGCCGCTTCCATTCGACTATTGCTTCGATCTTCTTTGGGTCCACCGTGACGCCTTCAGCGGAGACAACGTGCCCAAAGAACGTCACGCTGTTCATCCAGAACTCGCACTTGCTTAGCTTGGCGTAGAGTTGATGTTCACGCAGAGTCTGTAGCACCGTCTTCAAGTGTTCCACGTGCTCGTCCTTGCTCTTTGAATATATGAGAATGTCGTCGATGAACACAACGACAAATTTGTCTATGAACGGTCGGAACACCCGGTTCATTAGATCCATGAACGCGGCAGGAGCGTTGGTCAAGCCGAAAGGCATGACTAGAAATTCGTAGTGACCATATCGGGTTCGAAAGGCGGACTTCGGCACGTCTTCGGACTTGATCTTCAATTGATGGTAGCCTGAGCGAAGATCAATCTTGGAAAACACCGTCGCCCCTTGTAGCTGGTCAAACAGATCATCTATTCTCGGTAACGGGTACTTGTTTCGTACCGTGGCTTTGTTGAGTTCCCGATAATCGATGCACAGCCGCATCGATCCATCTTTCTTCCTCACAAACAACACTGGGCACCCCACGGGGAGACACTAGGGCGAATGTATCCGCGATCCAGTAACTCTTGTAGTTGTGCCTTCAGTTCCTTCAGCTCTGTCGGCGCCATTCGATAGGGTGCTTTGGATATCGATCGGGTGTCCGGGAAGGTGTCGATGCTGAATTCTATCTCTCGGTTCGGCGGCATCCCTGGCAACTCGTCTGGGAACACATCAGGAAATTTTGCCACGACTTCAGTCTGGGTCGTGCTTGCAATCTCCGTTCTTGTGTCTCGAACTGATGCTAGGTATCCGCTGCACCCGGAATGCAACATACGCCTTGCCGAAATCGCCGATATCACCATTGCCGACTTTGATGCTGCTCCGTACGAATAGAAGAACTCGGTTTCGCCCGGAAGGCGGAACACAACTCTCTTCTCCGCGCACTCGATCGTTGCGTGGCATGCACCCAACCAATCCATGCCGAGGATTATATCGTACTCCTTGACGTCGAGGACGATAACTTCCAAGGATAGATTCCTCCTCCCGATGCATATGTAACCGTCCCTACAAATATGAGTGGCAGACATATCTACTCCCGATGGAGTGCTAACGCTAAGATTCATATCTAAAAGTTGCATAGGTAATTCATTTTCTTTTACAAAGTCGACCGATATGAAACTATGCGTTGCACCCGAATCGAACAATACTCTAGCAGACATATTTTTATAGAGCAGTATACCTGTCACGACAGTATCGGACGCATAGGCTTCGTCCCGCGTTAGTGCGTAGACTCGACCTTGCGCCCCTTGGCGATTTTGTGGATTCACGGGCACCGCGTTTGCGCCATGGGCGGGAGGCGCCCTGTTCTGGTTCTGGACGTCCCTTGGTGGATGTTGGTTCGCCCTCCCCATTCGACAATCTACCATCTTGTGACCTAGCTGGCCACACTTGAAGCATCCCCCTCGGCAGTCGACCGCCAGATGTCCCATCTTGCCGCAGCGATGGCAACGTACGCCTGGGTGAGGCCCCCGATACTCGGTCGTGTTCTGGCGCTTTGGCGCACCAGATCCTCCCGCGTTGTTAGGACGCTTGC
The DNA here is from genome assembly GCA_029216955.1 of Iris pallida. NCBI lineage: Eukaryota > Viridiplantae > Streptophyta > Magnoliopsida > Asparagales > Iridaceae > Iris > Iris pallida. Next base: position 5,955,365 of record JANAVB010000400.1, read on the forward strand.
TGAAGTTGTTGCGGATGCTTGATCCGCCCTTCTGCGACGTTCGACCGAAGACCCGCTCCATATCAAGAGCGGCGTTATATGATTCCCTGTACGTCTGACATCTCTGGTTCATGACGTCCCGACGCAAATCTTCATTCAGGCCTTGCTGGAAGCGCTCGTACCATGCCTATGCGTTCGGCAGAAAAGCCCCGGCAAACTTCGCTAGCTTTGCGAACTTCGCGTCGTAGTCTTCAACGGACAAGTTTTCTTGCTTCAAGGACATGAACTCCTCTTCCTTCTGTCGACGAAGGGCACGAGGGATGTATTGTTCGAGGAAGGCCCGTTTGAATGTCTCCCACGAGATCTTGGCACTGGGGTTGGGCCCTTGGAGTTCCTGTTTCTTCGTCTCCCACCAGTCGTAGGCCCTCAAGTTGCGCTGCAACGTTGCGCACCCGACTTTCTTGGACCCCTTGATGTTGAGGAGAGTGAACAGACTCTCAATCTTCACTAGCCACCCCATGACTTCGTCAGGTTCTGCTCGACCGTTGAAGTCCGGCGGGTTCATTTTCTTAAACTTGGTCATCTTGAGCAGGGAGGAGGAAGACACATGTTTTGTCTTTTCGGCTTGCACTTCTTCCTCGGACATGACGGTCGTCGAGTTCTGTTGCGTCGCTATGGTGCTCACGATCCTGGTCAGGGCGTCCATTTGCTTTTGTTGGGCGCTGACTTGGGCCTGGATCTGTTCCTGCAACTGTCGTTGCTGCATCTCTGACTGACGTTGTTGGAGTTCCATGAGGCGTAGTAGTCGCTCCATGGCCGATTCGCTAGGCGTCGCACCTTCGGTGGTATCGGTGCTAATCAATGTGGGGACACCCAGTCTTTCCGTCATTCCTACAAAATTGAGCAAACCCGTTAGTATTCTCAAAATATCTACGAGCTTATGTGTATGGAACGATTATTTCAGGCCGCATATGTCGAAAAGCATAGTTTTTGAAAAATCGCAACGGCATCATCTAAAGAAAGCATTTGGAAGGTCCGAGGTGTGAAACGTAGCTCTGATACCAACTTGTCACGCCCCGACTCGCCGAATCGGTCGCCATCGCCTTGACTCGATATAAATCGATCCCCACGGGTCGGGACGTGATGCCGTACAAGTCTTTGATAGACTTGCACAAGGCAAGGATGTGCGCCTGGAAATTTCTTTTTGACTCGACGCGTTGAAATTAAACAGTGCAGAGAGTTGAAAACATAGCATAGGAAGAAACTTAGCTTTTCATTCATAAACTTGCAAAATATGTGCAAGGTCATATTTACATTACATATGCCGTTGCGGCTACATCTTTGAAATACAAAAGAAAGCTATCGACAAGCTACGCCTTGAAACAATCCTCGGCGTTCCATACATTCATGCCCCTTTATACATTTGAACAAAAGCCTTCTTTCTGAATTAGGCATCAAAATACTTCAAAATAGGAGAGCTTCGTGCCGCCTCCCGTTCTTCAGCTCCAGCTTAGTCTCGAGCTCCCGCAGCACGCTCGTTACCTGGGGAGTTGGGGGTTAGCACACTTGCTAGTGGATGGGACGAACCTACTCGTCTAAACCGACACTGCTTATTAAGGATTCAGACATACGAAGTGATCTTTCTATTTAGAACTATATGAGTTGCAGTTCATATCGAAGGCACGTTTTAAACGATAACAACATAACCCATTTAAAGGCATTCTTACCACGGCCGTGCTCCTTTCCTGCACAAAATGTACATGATACTTACCACATGCACAAGACAATAGATGAGCATGCAGTCTATCCTATATGCGGTCATTGGTGATATCGACACCAAGAACGACGATTACGTAGCCTTGCGATGCGCCCTCCAGTCCAGGTAGCGAGCCTAACTGGAGGTCTCGCAATGCCTCGCACCGAAGCACGATTTCCATAATTTCCTCCTAGGCCGATTCGGTCCCAGGGCCCCGGGTACCGTCTCGAGGAAAGCTCACCTTGTGCACAAGTCGTCCTTGACCATGCGAATGTATGAATAGTTATATATGTATGAAGTAAATTGCATAGCGTAACCATTATCAAATTACATAATCATTCCTACTCGCGCAAGGGTCATTTCCTCCGAAACCGTACGTAAATTACATAATCATTCCTACTCGCGCAAGGGTCATTTCCTCCGAAACCGTACGTTCTGATTTAGCATCCCGTAGGCACCAAATTCTCCGAGGCATGATGTACCGCCACCAAGGTTTTCATAGTTGTGTTTTGCATGGCATGAAATATAGTCTATCTCTTTCTTAGTGTGAACCTATCGATTCAGAGTTTACTTTTCTAGGTTGATATATTATCCCGAGCTCTTGATCTTAGTGGCAAGCATACATCCCGTTAGCATCATCGATTTGAACGTTGAACTTTAAGAATTTAGTTGGCGGGAAGGAGTAGAAAAGAAGGGGCCGAAGAACCACCCACCTAAGGAGATTGCGCCGAGAGTAGGAGAACGCTTCGCGACGGTCAAGCGTCAGTTACACGAACTCCTGCAATAGCACGAGCATCGAATTAGAACCCTTCCTTCAATCCTTCCTTCGAAATTCTCAAGGACGCATTCAGAAATCGACGCGAAAGCACACTATCAAATCCACGCAACAATTCGTTCAGAAAGCCAAGAAAACCAATAAAACCAACGGCAGACGGGTTGCGTCGCTCCCTTTAGAATTCCTTCGCCAAGATGCCGCCTACCGCATCTAGGACTTATTCCAACAGTAGTCGATCCATTAGTTGGAACGGTACTCATATCACTCGTCCAAATCGATTTTATTGATGCCATGGTTTTTGTATACAAACTCGTCGCCGAGTCAGACTAGCCATCTATGTTCCCGACCATGTCTGACTTGGCACGAGCCTATTACATAGTGCTTCGCCCCAACGGGAGCGGGGCACTACAACGGGCACGGCTCCTCTCCTCTCATCTCCTTCGGGCTTCGACAACAAGTCTCGGCTTGCCGCATGCCTGCAGCTTCTCCCCCAAATTTCTCGGCTCGCGGCTCGCCAGTCGCCGCAGCGGCTCCGCTCTCCCCCAAATTTTTTCCACTCGCCAGTCTGCCCCAAATTTCCAAATCTAGTGAGATTTTCCATCTCTTCTCTATCAATTCAAAGTAAAACCCGTGTTTATTTAGATGATTGATGTTACAATTTACAAGTTCCAAGTCTTTTCCTTAGTTCTAGTTGCTTATACTATTTTCTACCAAATCTTGTGCTGCAGTAAATGAGAAAGATATATCATTTTTTCAAAAGAAAACGTGCTAGTTGTTCACAAGATGATTACGATGCTGATGCACCAACATTTTTACCGTTGGCGGCGGACTTGGCGGCAACATCTAACATTGAAGCCTTAATATCTGAGAATCCAAGTCCAGAACCTCCACTACCATCTGAGAATCCTCCAGGAGGACCAGGACCTCCACCAATACCATCCGGACCATCAACATTTCAAAAAATTGGAAGCAATGAGATTGACATCAGTTCCTTGGAGCGCGATCCTGGACTACGCAAACAAATTTGTGATTATGATGTTAATGAACGTGATCAGATTCGACGTGCCTATATCAGGTTTGGTCCATACCAACCTATACAGAATAGTTATCCAAAATCTGGACCTGAACATCATCGTCGTAGCTTTCAATCTACATGGTTTAAGGTATTCCCTTCATGGTTAGAATATTCTTCCAGTATGGATGCAGCTTTTTGTTTGCCATGTTTTCTTTTCAATAATCCGTCTAGCTCTAGATATTCTGGGAAAAATGCATTTACTGTTGGTGGGTTTGATAATTGGAAGAAAGTTAAAGATGGAAAAAATTGTGCTTTTTTAAATCATGAAGGAAAACATGTTAACTCTATTCATAATCTGGCCGAGAGATCATGTGAGGATTTGATGAATCAGTCGCAACATATCCAAAGAGTGGTTGAAAATTTTACTTCTGAACAAATTAAAAACAACCAATTCAGATTGAATGTGTCAATTGATATAGTTCGGTGGCTTACATTTCAAGGTTGTGCTTTCCGAGGTCGATCGTGATGAATCTTTGAACCTGTATTCTTTTTGAATTTGATATCACTAAAACATTTGCTCTATTATGACTTTTATGATGTGATTATTGTTATTCTTTAGTTTGCTTGGGCACTCGGCCCCTGTCCACTTGGAGTCCTGGCTCCGTCCCTGATTGTAAGGTACAAGGTTTGCTAAATTGTGAAACATAATACTTGACTGTATGAAAATAATATTATATTATTATACTAGAAATTTTTGGGAGCCTTGCTTCCGAAACCTCCTTATGCCTCCAAGTGAATTATAATTATGGATTCGCTAGTGCTGCCACACAGGGGCGGATCTATATAGGGTCCAAGGGGGGTCACGACCCCCCCCTCTCCCCCCCCCCCCCCCCCCCCCATTTTAAAAAAATATATTTATTACTATATAGAAACTTTTTTTTGTAAGTTTACAATATATATTAATTTGGCTCTCTAATGTACAAAGGATAAGTTAGTCTCGTGTAGGGCTGCAAATGAGCCAAGCCGTTCGCAAGTTGCTCGAAGCTCGGCTTGATAAAAGCTCGTTTGAGCTCGGTTTGTTTAGTAAACGAGCTTTGCTGAAGCTTCATTTTTTAGCTCGTTTAATAAACGAGCCAAACTCAAGCTTAGAAATACTCGGCTCGTTTGAGCTCGCAAGCTAGCTCGTTTATGAGCTTGTTTAGAAGCTCGTTTGTTCTTTGTAAATTTTAATTTTATATATGTTTGTATAACAATATAGTTGTGTGCATTATATATTTATATGTCCTTAATAATTGACATTATGGAACTTTTTTAATTATTTTTTTATAAATAAATTGTTAATATTACATATTTACTTGAATTCAAACATACCTAGCTTGAAATCGAGCTTGCTAAGCTTGAAATCAAGCTTAATGAGCTTGAAAGATGAGCTTGAAATCAAGTTTAATGAGCTTGATTTTGAGCTTATCGAGCTTGTTTATCAAGCTTGAATCAAGCTTGCTTATCAAACCAAGCTCAAGCTCAAGCTCAAACCAAGCCAAGCTCCAGCTTAATATAAACAAGCTCAAGCCAAGCTCAAATTCTAAAATAAAAAACTTATCAAGCTCAAGCTCGAGCTTGAGCTCGATTAATCCTATTCAAGCCAAGCTCAAGCTTACAAAAGCTTGGCTCGGGTTGGCTCGTTTGCAGCCCTATTCTCGTGGTAATGATTTGGGCTTTTGGTTGAGAGGTACCAAGTTTGAATCCTAACTCTAGTAAATTATTTTACATATTTTAAAAACATTTTATGTAGTTTTTTTTTTTTTGCTTTCTTTTTGTAACAAATTGAAAATGTTCATTTTGTTTTTTTTGTTCATTCTTATTGAGTTTTAGTATTTTTTTTTTCTTTTTCTATTGAAGTTCAATTAATATGATAAATTTAAGGATTTTTGTACCTAGTAGTACGCTTCCTCCAAAATTTTGATCCGGCTCCGCCCATGCCGCCACATAGGATATAAATTGGGATAGGGAAGATAGAAACCCGTTGGAGATGGCCTTAACCAACAACCTAACAATTGTTTGCTCAGTCACCTACACACAATTTACTAAATTATTGATCTTGACTACACTTTAACTCATTAATTATGTAAATCACAATTAAATATCATACTTACTAAAATCTTTATTTAACTACACAGCATTGAAGCAGTAAAAGCCAGTCTACGGGCACCACATTTTTTTACCATAAACATAAATATTAACTTATATATATTGTTAATAAAAAATGGTTATGATTTTAATTCATATGCATACATATCTAGCTGGATGAAATTAAATGGTAACGCTTGTATGACCTGCCAAAAAAAAAAAACAAAGCTTAACAAAAACACAACTAAAAGCTCAAACTAAGTGAAAAGATAATAAGTTTTAAAAAATTAAGAGCAATTTACGTTAACCATTCTTATGTTTCTAACTTATTACAAATAATTTTTTTTTTTTCATTTGATTTCATTACGATTATGAACCAAACGATGCCTATTTTGAAATAAATACGTACCACACCTATTCCCCTAAAGCCCAACATGCTTCGGCGAGTGCCCTTTTTAGTAAACTTGTTTAGGACATGGAAGTCAAGTTCGATATGACCGTTAGGCAGAAAGCGGTTTTTGGATGTCTACAAACAGCGCATGTTCAGGATTTTTTTCTTGGCTATCCTAATTGACGGGTTAGGCCAACACATGTCACAAGTGGAGTACTGTACTATCCTCAGTTACCGTCTCATGATTCCTCTGTTTCCAATGGATGAGCCATGTCCAGTGTGTCGTAAGGTGCGTTTGGACACCTTCGGGGAGCTTGCAGTTCATTGTAAGGAGCTTCCAGGTTTCAAATACAGGCATGAACTTGTCAAAGATGTTCTTTTTGATGTACTTAGGCGTGAACTTCCAGGTCTATGGATGTAGTGTTTAAGAGGATTTATTTTGTCATCCAAAAAGGACTAACGGTGCAGCTTGTTGTCCGCTTGCCATCTATTTCGGTGTAATCTTTCTCTTATATATCATTTCAATTTAATTCGATTATACCAAAGAATAAAGTAGAGGGATAGTCCATGTAATTATTTTCGAAATAGAGGTGGACCTTATAATACTCATGAAACCTAAGGAGGGTGGTTAATGTATTTATTTAGAAAAATAAACTAGACTAACAAATGAAATAAAACTTGACATGCTAAAAGTTTACAACGATGAAAATGTAATTAGTTGACAAAACTTTGTTTTGGCAATACTGTTTTTAAATAACATATTTTAACAAGCCACAAACATTGTGTACAAAATTAAACAAATTACTACACAATTTTTTAATTTGAAAATCATCCTACCTTCAAACAAGTTTGCGTGTGAATATCATCATAAAAAATTTTGCTATAAATATACTAAATTAGTTTCCTCCAACATCTCAAAGCAATTTCTTTTTCCTTAAATTTCTTTTTCCTTAAATATACTAAATTAGGCTGCGTTTGATTGGACTTTTTTTTTTCCATGCAAAACATTTCCATCACAAATTTTCCATCAATTGTAGTGTTTGATAGCTTATATTTTCCATGGAATTATTTTCCAAAAAACTATCATTTTCCATATTTTCATCTAAAATGATGGAAAATGAAACTTGTCAAACCTATAGAAAAATATCATTTTTCATGAAAAATAACTACTTTTCGTGAAAAATAATGGCAACCAAACACCCAAATTAAGTTTTTCATGAATTTTTTTAAAATTTCATAGAATTTTTTTCTAGGAAAATAATTCTATGAAATTAATTTCTTTTCCACATATTTTTTACCTTGTAATCAAACGCACCTTTTAGAGTAAATTTGATCGCATAAAATAATTTAGACTTGGCTCGGGATTGCTTATCATGACCGGTTTTTTTTTTTTTTTTTTTTCTCTTTCCCTTTTCTTCTTAAAAATCCCAGACCACTAAGCTGGTGTAATATATAGTAAAATTCGTAGTGCATGTCACTTTGTTTGAATTGTACATTAAAAATTATTATACAGAAAACTATATAACTTAATTGTATAAGATTTGTAAAAAAAAGGTAAATGTCACTTAATATAGCTGATATTTTTTACAGAATATATGAATTGTTAGTTACATTTTTATGTAGTTCACTTGAACACTAATCATATGGTGAATTGATTCAGATATCTTAGTACCAAGGCATCCCAATCAAAAATGGATTCATTAACGATTAAGTTGCACTTGTTACAAAGGGGAAAAAAATCCCGAAAATATAGAAAATGAGAATAATTATTAAATTGTTTTTCATGTTATATTTAGTTTATCGAAAATATTTAATTTTGGAGATTTAAAATTTTAACAATATGTAAACCTATTCTTTCAATACCAGATTGGTGTTTTTATTTAGATCCGGGATAAAAATAGGGCTTGGCTTCTAGATCCTGAATTTTATACTAGTTTAGAGTTTACGTCATAACTTGTTCAATTGGAAAGTTTAGGCCCTAATTTTTTTTCCTATTATGTCCTCCTCCCATGCCTCATAATCAAACTTCCCTATATAGGTTAGAGAGGGAACAATGGGAAACAAACCAAAAATAAAAATCCAGGATTCAAAATTTTCAGTTGGACATGTCACAGCTTAAACTCAAAACTAGTATAAAATTCAGAGTCTAAACAACTAATTAGCTCAAAAAAATATTGTCGTACTGATTTCGGGTTAATTAGATATGGGTCTGGTTAGGTCCTTGTTAGTAGGGTCTGGGTTGGGCCGTGTTACTAGGGTCCGGGTATGGTAGGATCTGGGCCGGAGTCAGGTTTGGGTTTTGAATGTCAAGGTCAGCGGGTTCAGGTTTGGATTTTGTAAGCAAGGTCAGGGTAAATTATGGTTAAAGTCAAAGTACTATTATTTAACTAGTATATATAATTAAACTAAATGTTTAATTTTTTTTTTTAGGGTGTCCACTTCTTAATGGCGCTTGGAGGCATGTTGTAAGTCCCTGATATTTCAATTAGTTTAAATTAAGGGTTTTTGAATACAAATGTCATTTTTAGCCTTAAAATAATTTATTACAATTATTATAAATTTTCTAGAATTTTTAAATAATTTTTAAATGGTTTTTAAAGCCTAAAATATTATTTTGCAATTTATTAAATTATTTTTATAGCAATTCGCAATTATTTTAAATGTTTTAAAGTCATTTTGCAAATTTTGTTTTGTCTGTGCAAATTATATTTGCACAGAACAACAGCGGGGGGGGGGGGGGGGGGGGGGGGGGTAATTGTAAATTAGGAATTTCATTTTGAAAGGCGGTGGGGTTTTGTGCAAATATTGAAACTGGGGGGGGGGGGGGGGGGGGGGGGGAGGGGTTCTGGAAAAACTGCTGACCACCGCCTTCGATTTCGTCATCGTCCCCGACCGACCTCGTCGTAACCCTAACCCTAATTCCAAAAAACCCGGCCAAAACCCTAATCTAAACCCGAATCTAGCCCTATAAATAAGCCCCCATTCGAAAACCTAACCCTATTCCACTTCCCGACCACCCTCGCCGTTGTTCTAGCCCGTTCTTCCCCACACCCTCGTCGGAACCCTAGATCTAGGATCGCCGCCGTTCTAGCCATCGTCGTCACCCCCGACCACCGCCAAAGTGACCGCCTCGACGAGACGAACTCGGTTCAAATTTTTCCCGAGGACCACAACGTCTCCTCCGCCGTGTAGCACACCCGACAGCTTCTTCTCGCCTGACACGTACGTATTATTTCTCCTATGGTTTGTGTCATGTCTCGTGTACACGTGTGTGGACTCGCCATGTGTCGTGGAGTGCGTCTGTGGCCTTGGACACGACTGACTCGTGTCAGAACGTGAGTATTCGCCTCGAACACAAGACCTGTGCGTGTTATACATAATCATTTCGTGTCCTTAACTGTCGGGACACGAAACATTGGTTTTTGGGTTTCGGGTTTCAATTAATGCTAACGGGTTTAAACTCGCACAATAATGGGTTAACAGTATTGGGTTTACTGTTTATATTGGTTTGGGTTCAGGCCCAATATATATATATATATATATATATATATATATATATATATATATATATATATATATATATATATATATATATATATATATATATATACAGTATTTATATAGATATTTTTATATTAAGTATTTTCTATATATATATATATATATGCTTTTTGAATATATACATACTTGTGCTTTTATGCATACAAATATAGTTATGCTGTATTTACATGTTATTTTATTATCAATAAATATTATTGATATGTATATTTTACTGAATTAAAATATATTATTTTATTATTAATTACTTACGTATTTGAAATTCGTATTTTTGTAAACTGTGAATTATGGCCATCTGAGTCCAAGCCTAGTATGGGTTTTGTGGATTCAAATGAGTCTAAATACATTCAGGGTCTGTACAAGTCATAGTGGACTTGATTCATGGCCTTGGGTCCCGCGTCTGGACTCCGGTTCAAGTTCGTATACGTGGATAAAATATTAAATAAATAATTATTTATTTTCTAGAAATTGTAACTTGCTGTATTTAAATTTTTTATATGTAATTTAAGTGCTGTAAAATCTGAAAAAAATTGTATTTAAATACTATGTTAATTTATCTAATTTAGTATAATTTTCCAAGATTTAGTTAGTACTTTTGACATTTTATAAAAATAGGAGAACATAACTCATTTTCAAGGTACTTATATTTACTGATTTTTAATAAATATCTATAAGGGTTTATAAATTCCAAAAAATTAGTATAAATTTCTATAATTAACAAGGATCATTTTGGTACTTTATTTTATGTATATTTAAGCATTTTGTCTATCTTAATAATTGTTAGAAAATGGGGGTACAGTCTGATTTATTTATTGAATAATTACGACTTGCGAAATTATGTGTGATTTTGGAATATTTTGATGTTGGCTCTTACCTTACCTTAGTATAGAGACCCTAGAAAGTTGTTTTAGGTATTTTGTCGCCTCAAATTGGTCTCCTATGCTAAAATTATCACTTAGCTAGGTGTCCAGTCAGAAAGTCGTGTCACGCCACTAGTGTCTTAGTATTTAGCTTAGTATAAAAACTAAGTTTATATATCCTTTTTACAGTGACGGGATACCGGATATCTATAGCTTCATATACCTACCCTTGCTTTGCACGAGGCAAGTACCTCTACAAACTTTATTTACTGCATATAATGAATTGTGTATAAACCATGTTAATACCGATACTTAATTAAACTGCAAGTCATTTCTGGAATATCTCGACATGTTTCACATACTTTATACTGCTCTCAGTACCTACCATGCTTTATACTGTTCTCGTATCTCTCACATGTTAGAATCTGGGTTATGGAGAAACTGATAGTTGAGTACGTGATCATGCCCCCTCTACCGAACTCGAGCAAGGTTGCGTTTTATATGTTTACCGCGTCGTATGTACTTATCCAGCTGTATTTGTGCGTATGTACATTTATCGCCTTATTCACTTGTACGGAAGTATATTTTATTACATGTGCCACAGTACATTGTACACCTATTGACGATCACGTACCTGCTCCAGTTTTAAATACTATATATACATCTGTCGCTATGACATATGTATCATTGCCATGATAGATTGTGATATGTCATGATTCATGTTTATTACACCACTGTTCATTTCATGCTTCGTATATTTAGTTTGTAGAATTAGTACTTGCTTCCGTCCTAACAGGATAACGTTGTAGGTATACTTACCAAGGAGGAATTGCTATGTGATTCCTATTATGGGGTCGCCATCGAGGATCAGGCTTTACCTTACGAGGATGTACCTGCAGAGAAACTCGTCTAGTTTGTTTAGTTGCTCGAAACTTTTGAGAGCAGACATGTTTTAGACTATGTATTTTGTTACTGGACCTGCATCCAGTTTTACATCTTGGCTATGTATTCGGAACATATTTATATACTAGAGGATTTTGTGTTTGTGATATTTATCTCAATATGACAAATAGAACTGTTAGCACACTTTGATCTTATACTGTTTATTTTAGAACAACTTACTATATTTTATCTCAAGCGTAGGCTGGACATGACTCGGCCCGGCCCAACAATTTGGGTAGCGGATCGTGACACATGTCTCCAAGGGGGGTCAAACCAGTGCCACTGTGCCAGAGTGCTCCACCATTCCTAATGGGCTACGGCTGCTGGGACAACTAAATGTCCAAGTAAAAATAGTATATTAGTTTGGAACTTAAACTTGGTGTCCTAAATAACAAGTTTGTTACTTTACAAACATATAACAAATCAAGAATGATGCTAGTCTCGCACATTTATATAGTGTCTCAAATATGGAGATGTTATTGACACTCATAAAATATTATTGTGCATCACGTTTTAATTTTCTATTATTCAAATTTTAAATATTTTTTTATTGCATACATGGTGGGAGGAATGTAAGATGACATTTTATGAGTGTCAATAATGCTAATGCAGTGACAAGTTTGAAATTTGAATGATAAAAAATTAAAGAAAATGCAAGATGAAATTTTAGGAGTGCCAATAACGACATCTATCAAATATGATAGTATAATTATTCATGAATTTAATGACTAATTTTCGTGCGAATCTAAAGTGCGATCGCACAAGGCATAGTCATAAGGATATCCGAAACACAACAACAAAAGAGTGCACATGCAGAGTTAATTGTGTTGACACAAAGTCACAGTCAACCAAATATTGACAATATTGACTAAATACACTACAAGAAATTACATTTTTAGCAACATGTTTTAGCGACATAAGGTCTTTTATGTCTCCAAAAGCTAATTTTTACATGTTTTGGCGACATGAGTTTTAGTATGTTGCGAAATCCTCTCAAAGTTTACTAGAGGGAAACCAAATAGCAATCCCGCCAAAAATTCTCTACATATGGCAACATCAACATGTCGCAGAATGATGCCATAAATTTGGCGACATGTGGCCATGTGTCGCAGAATGACACCGTATATTTGGCGACATGTGCTTGCGTGTCGCAGAACGCCACCATATATTTAACGACACGTGTTGTGTCGCAAATGGCACCATAATTAATTTAATATGAAAAATATATATTTATGGTTTTTTTCTCTCCCTTATGACCCAAAAGAGAGATTTGGGATCTCTCTCTCGCGCAATCGTCAACAGCAAATTTCCCCCCTCGATCAAATCCCATGTACTCTCTCTCTCTCTCTCTCTCTCTTTCTCTCTCTGCCGCCTCCTCCTCAACCTCTCCAAACCCTAACCCTAGAAACCCCAACCCTTCCCCTACCCTTCGAAACCCTACATCAACCTCCACCCGCACTGTAGACAAGCCCTCATCTCCGTCGGCACCCATAGGGCTACCGAACGCGACGCTTCTTGCGGCGAGGAGAAGGACACCAGTTCCAGCCATCGTAACCACGACTCTCGGGTTGGCGATCGGCAAGGCCGGAGAATTGAAACTCAAATTTTGAGGTAGAATATTCTTGATTTTAAGTTTCTTTATTTATTGTATAGTGTATATTTTTGATATAGAAATTGCATGTGGAAATAGTTGGATATCGGCTGAAGATGTTATGGTTAGTTTTAATAATTGTGTTATTCTAAGAAGAATTAATTCAACCAAATTTCTATCAGAAAGCAAGAATTTGGTTGTTTATGTATAATGTAGTTTGGGGACCTTTTCTCGGAGAGGTGTCGTGTATCGACAACAATAGAGCATTTAAGAGTCGTCCTTTTACCTTTTAATTAGCTTTATTTACTTTAAGAACACATCCTTCCATTTAAGTATAGCTCTACATCACTTGTGGTGCAATCATTCAAGTCTGAACTATTCCAAATAAACAATTGAAGGCGACTACAAAGACATCTATCGTATAGATGTAGCACATGTAGAGACGATTAGTAAAAGGATGAAATTCCATCTTTATGACTTAGCGATAAATTTTTCCTAAGTGTAGTACTTGTATCTGGATACTATGGCCCCTATACGAGGATTAATTGCCACGAATTTTCTTATGCACACAAACTAGAAAAGGGACTGAACTAATTGTTTACTTAGATGCCTAAGTAGTGTTCAGTAAAGAAGATAGCTACATGGCAAGTAAACTATCATCTTGTTGTTTTTTGCCTTTATTTCTTCTAACTGTTATAGCTCAACCATGAGGGAATTTAAGGAAACATTTCTTAGAATCAGTTCATTAGATATTTCTCATAAAAAGTTATGCCACGCTTTTGAAATATAGTTTTGATTTTTATATACTATTTCATCATTTATGGACACTACACCAAAAGAGACATTTTGAAACATTTAAAATATGGGCTTTGGAATGGTATATAAATGTTTCTAGGTGTTGAAACACATTATTTCCCTTTCAAAATAATTAAATGTTCCTAAAATTATTTTTCCTAAAATTTAAAAAATATTATTTTTTTAGGAACCATTAAGATGGGTTTTAATTTGTGTTCAAATGCCATGCTCTCCTCCCATGATTGATGCAAAACGTTCCAGATGGAAAGTCACCCGAAATGTTTCTTTTCTTCCCATAGAATAGATCCCTAAAACAAATCTCTGTGATTTTTTTCGTTCTTCTCTCCAAAAATCTTCAAAATTATGAGTTTTGATTGCCCCGCCGCTATTAGGATCCGCCTCGCTGCGTGCACCGATGACTGTTAGACTCCTCATCCTCCTCCTTGACCTGAGCAACGATGGAGGAGACCCTCGTCTTCCTGTACCCGAGCACGGACGGAGGAGACCCTCGTCTTTCTCTACCCGAGCATGAGTGGCTGATTTTTGTTTGGTGAGAACTTGCCCCTTCCCAATCATTGTTGAGAAATTGGTAGCGAAACAAACTCTCCACCATCGATTTTAAATCTCAAGCAAGATTGGTCATAGTTTAGTTGGTAAATTGATGAGAAAATTTGATATATACTACAACTATTAGATGAGTTAAGTTGCAACGTCGTCGAGTTCATAGTCATGTATGTAAATGACATCCATGACTACCATCATTGTATGTGGGAGCATTTTCTCTTTCCTACTGTCACGATTGTCGCCTTCTCACCCCTGGATCCCTAAAACTCAGGTTTTCACATCCTCATTCTTTGGTAGGAAGTCGAACAGGAAATGCAAGAGTTTATCCTAAATAACTTTTTTATTTCCACTCATTCCAACTTTTTGTAATTGATTTTCACACCTTTCATTGGACCAATTCCTCCTTAAATTGATCAGGAAATATGCTTTGATTTTCAATTTTTGGGGGAATGAAAGCTCAAAAAATAATAGATGGACTTTATTATTGTGGTGGTTATGGTCTAATGTGGGATAGCTGACATTTAGGCTCCATCTTTGATACAAAAAAGATACATAATATAATTGTTAGGTTTACATTTCATATAACCTCCATTTTTGGGTTTCTTGATTTTTTTAATGTCCTGGTTACAATTCTATATCAAATTGGTCATAGTTCAGGTGGAGTCAGCAAGAATTAAGCTTCATGGACGAAATGCATGGAAAAGGCAAGAACTAGCTACATAGGAATTTCAATAAGATCTCTTACACCTATTTATATAAGATATTTATCAAAGGCATGCAAAATTATTTAGTATCAAAGGCCTGTAAAATTATTAAGAAGACATTTGATTTAGAATATGAACAGATTAATGCATATTGAATAGTACTATCCATCTAGGTTGAGATGGGAATGCATATTGCATCAACAACCACTAGAGCATCCATTTGTCTGTTGCGGTATATGGGTAAATTATTTTCTCTCTTATTATAGAACAACCACTAGAGCATTCATTTTTCTGTTGCTTTTATAGAGGTCAAGATTAAACAGTGCCATAGATTGTACAACTTTTCCTTATCTACTTTGACCATCTGTGTTGCATGGAACGTGGAACTAGAACATTGTTGACTAGGGCTGGATGAGCCTACCACCACCAAACTTTGCTCACAGTACTGCAATCCATACCAGCTGGTTCACAAACATTCAACTTCTTTGTACCATTATGTTCTATGAGCTTGGAAGACATTTCTAAAGGTGACCAGTTATTGGCTTTTCCTCGACTCACTTTCAAACATAAATTGCACATGTACTATAGTACCAACCTGAGGATTCAAAAAGCTCTAGAAAGCTGATTTTCCATGTTGCGAAAGATAATCTGAAAAAAAAATTCTCAAGGAAGAGAAATGAAAGAAATCCAATAGCTCTAGAAAGCTGATTCTTCGGTAGATTTTGTTGTCTCAATGGAAATGCAAACAAAAGCAAGCAGTACGTCAACACTTTAGTTGAGATCATAAACGTATGTATTTCAATGCGACCCAATAAGTTGTGTTCAGAGCCCAATCGAACCAACCATCACATATATTATTGCAGTTCCACAAGATTGTATCATCTCAAGGTTAATTTTCCCCAAACACTTTCTGCCAACACCGGTACAAGTTAACATTGTCATGCGAAGAATAGACAAATTAATTAAGTGCATTAAGCTGCATAGTGCGCATAAGTGATAACCTGATTTGGAGGGATGCGAGTAAGCATTGGTAAATATCACAAACTTTTTCTTTACAAACAGGGGTGGCTAACAATGCTTCTCAGAGAAGGCACAAGCAAAAGTAATTTTATTGTAGTATTTGTTCAGTTACATGGCTAGGGCGACGAAGAAGACACGACTGACTTTGATGTTGACTATCATATTAGTGTCAAAAACATATGACAAATTGCTTTGAATATTATATGCAAATAGTTTTCTGATGATTATATAAGGTACTAAACTCGCAAAGAAACCAGCAGATATGTAATCAGGTATACTAGGCTGTTAATTTTTGGTGTGTCAATGTTTATCCTTGTGTTCTAGAATGTCAGCAGACAAGCACAAACTTGTCTGCAAGGGATTTGGTACTACTTGGGGTATATTGGTATAGTTTAACTGCTACACACCAACATTATTAGATGGATATTCTAAGGTCTTTCTAAGTAGAGTGTCCATTGTATTATTTTATCTTATTCAATTTCTGAAGTAAGGTCTATCGTATCGTCTTTCCAGGCATCTTATGTATATTTTCTCAATCTCAACATTTTATCTATCGTATCTCGTGTTATTTTATTAAATATTTTTGATATCTAACATATCACCGATAGACTTCTCTATTTTGTTGTCTGTCGCCGTGCAAGTGTGTGTGTTTGAACCCCTTGGATTTGAACCAGGATCCTCCTACAACTACAACACAAACAAATTGACTTATTTGGCCCCAAAAAGGTTAGTGATGTGAAAATTTCAAGATTGCTCACTTCTCTGAGCTATAAGATATTCCTGGGTAGTTAGTTCATTCTTGGTTTCTAAATGATCAGATTGTATGCCAACTGGATGTTTTACCTTCTAGAGTTCATTGGTACATTGTTTTTCTCAATATTATGTTGTTGTTACTGTTTAAAGAATCTTCAACAATAGTCGGGTGTGGAGAATGCACGATGAAAATTATTCGGACTAAATGCCATATGAGATTGGACCAGCTTATTTCGTTTATTCTGTTTTCTGCATTATGAGTTGAGGATGATACAGAGAGATGAGAAATGGCTAATGTGATCTCCTCTTCCAGTGCACACAACGTTAGTGGCATTGATTGCATTTATGCCAACCAACCCTGGTGGGGTACTAGGCTCACTTGAGTACAATAAGGAAGAAAGGCGTAAACTTGCTATCAAGCTGTGCGAAGCAGCACCAAGCTATGACATTGCCCTATGTTGATAATAAAGTAGAAAGTATGAATATAAGCAATATTAAATGGTATGTTTATCAAACTAGATGGTATTGCCCTATGTTGGACAAATACAAACATGGGTAAGGATGCGATACGGTTATGAGATACAAACATTTTCAAATAGGTACTATGGAGTCCTATGTTGCACGTACAAGATATGATAAGACACGATAAGGATGTGAACTTTATTTTGGGATGTCTAAGAGTATTTTAGAGTGTCTGTCATGATTTTGCATGTTCTATTATGTAAGTGGCCTAAAGATTCATCTTCTAATCTGTCATGATTTTGCATGTTTATTTTAGGGGTGTCTAAGTGTATTTTAGAATGCCAATGATACGGTTTGAGCATTGTGGAGTAAAGATTCATCATCTAATTCATCATTATTTTGCATGTTTTATTCTGTAGGTGGCTTCCACACGATGACCCTCAGTTTTGGGAACGTCATTGCCTTGAGCCTTTATTGGCACCTGATTCCATCTTAGTCATACCCATGTTTCCAACAGCTCAGTACCTTTGCTTGCCTCTTATGAGGATATTGGGTATTTTTTGTGATTGCTTATATTAAAATATGCATAATCATCTTAATGCTAGCGCATTGTTGAAGTCTTCATTTTGCATGTGTATGTAAAATAAGTGTTGAAATCAATACTGGTATCAATATATGGTGCTTGATTTCCAATTTTCTTCACCTAGGACTTTATATTAAAATAAGTGTACATATTTCTATTAGCATATTTGTAATTTTTGGAACCTGAAGTTCAATACTTCTTTTGCTTCCAGTAAGTCAGTTATAAAAAGTAGATATATTTATCCAATCTCGAGAAAGGCATTCAAATGCTACAAATCTCTTGCCAATGAAGGAAATGCATATTACAAAATATTATTTCTAAGACTAGTTTAAAGGGGAATATGTGATACCCTTCCAAACGGTGTTAAAATCAATACTGTAACATCTTTACATCATAATAGAATCTCGACCATTCTTGAATATGTGATACCCCTCCAAACAATGTCCGAAACTTTCTACATTCGTGCCAATGTAGATGAGATCGATTGAGAGTCAGCCCTAGAATAGTAAAGGTAATCAACTGAGTTCAGGATGTTTGTGATAAATTTATAAGATGATTAGACTTGTAAAGCGTGAGTAGAAATTTAAACCTATCTAAAATTCTGTGTGCCTAGCTGTGGCATATGGATGGACCATTTGACTCTTGTCGGAGAGAACTCTAATACAAAATATGCAATTAGGGTTGTCAATGGTAATTGATAACCCGACACGATTATTTTGGAGTGGGGTTTAGAATTATAGATTTTTGAGTATTGTTACTTACTAGATAACAATGGTTTTGGGGTTTTCACATGGGATACATTCTTGTAAGATATTGTTGTCTTGTTTATCTAAATATTGTCAAATAATTCAAACTTTTAATTAACATTTATGATGTAATCTTGATATTTTCCATATGTAAATTGGTTTCGAATTTCTTATCAGGTTTTGGGTTCAGTTGGGGTTATATCCTAAAGATTGTTTGTGACAATCACTATAATCATAATATAAATATAGAACACTCAAATAATACTACTAATCAAGAGGACATGAGTCCAATATTTCTAGCCAACACATTATATTTATTTATAGTTTATTTTAAGTTTTTAAGTTACACCACGAACAATACCCACCCCCCACCCCATACAGTAAGAAAAATTCATGGTACGCCATTGCTGGAGTACCTCAATTTCAATGGTAGTTTCATGCATATATTGGATAATGCAATTCAGATAGGCCATTCATCTGCATTATTCTTATGGCTGTCTTTGTAACATTATAGAGCTTTTGTACATAATTTACAATTAAAACACGTTGTTGCCTGTAGATGCAAACCCGTTACACATATATTATATGTTGTCCAACTTTTGGGTTTGTTCCTTTATCCTATATAATGAACAATTTTAAGGTTGTCCGTCGGCGTATATATGGCCTCAGGTCTTCACAAATGGACATTAGTAGGACAATTGTTTCATAGGTGTTTTTGTAAAATAATATGCTCTTTGTTATGATAACAAGAAAACATTTCGTCCATAAGGAATTACCTTAATAATGGAGGGATGTGGAGTGCATCAGGCTTGACTGAGGGTCCATCGAAGTACAACATGAGCATGTAGAGGGACATAAGGATTTGGAAGGCCAAGAACTCCCCTCCAGACTTGTCTTCATTGTTGTTAAATGCTCGAATTTGCTACCTGGGCATGCCCTTAAGACATCATCGACTTTGTCACATTTTCACAAATTTGTGTTTATATAATTATGTATATCTTCACTTGACCATTCTTTCGAAGCTAATTTTTCAAATTGCTTCTTTTTTTCCTTTTTTTTATTCAACAAACAGTTGCAACAGTCATTGAGCTTCTTGTTGCACATCTAATGTTGTTAGATTATAATAAACCCTTCCAAACCACTGTTCTTGTACATAAATTCTTCTGGAACACGGGTAAGCATTATTCTTATAAATAATACATAAAAGCTTAAGGATCTTAAACCCAATGGACTTTCACGATAGCTATTTGTATATATGCTTATTGACATGGTTTTTTGTTCTTCCAGAATGCGCAGGATGAGACTATTGGATCAGAATATGAGGCATATATTGTTGCTTATTCCATAGCTGTAAGTACAATAACAACATCTGCTGTTGTAAATCTCATGTTAGGAATGTATTTACTATAGGTATTTCTTGTGGGAAGAAAATAGTTGTTAAAAATAATAAAATATATAACCTTCCACTCTACTAACAATTTTGGAGTTTTTCTGTAGTGGAACAAAAGGAATTAGCTAGCTAGGATAGATTGTGGATATAACTGTAATTGTTATTAAGAAAAGGCACTGATAGAATTTCATAATATAAATAGTAGAAGTTTCTTAAATTCTATAAGGAATCATGTGAGTATATGCAAATAGAATGGACTAGTTTCTCTTCTCTCCCTATACTCAAAGTTTAATTTTATTATGTGAATATGCAAGATAAGGTCAATATTCAAGATGTATGGTTTTAATTTTCCTTTTTTTTTTCTTTCAATAGGTTGCAAAGTTGGTCTTGATTGATGGAAGTGTATATGGACCCTTCAAGTGACGAATTCATTTTCCAACTTTTTTTGTTGTTGCCTATAAACATATATATACTGGTTGACGAATATAAAGGATTTGTGTATAAGTAGACAAGTAAGGTGGGCTCATCAAATTCCTGTATGGTACATTATTGTAAAAGATTGCAAGGAAGAGTACATTGTCGCTGGAAGTGCAGAAGAAGCGCTCGTCGGAAATATAGGAAATCAGTTGAAATTTACCAAGATCCTGAGGCTCTTGACACGTGGTTTCAAGGTTAGCTCTTGTCTGAAAGCTACTTCCACATACCTGAATAATTTTCTCAAGAATATTTACATAGTTTCACAGTAACATTTCTGGTAGTATTTATTCTATAAGTTATTGCTAAACCAAAAAATTTATTTAAAAATAATATTTACGTACTCAAGTAAAAATGCTTTATGGCAATGATGGTTTCAAAACTGAAGAATTGTTATCTGGTCTTTTTTGTTCTCATTGTGTGCACAAGTGGCATAAATGTGTTCTTTTACATGTGAGGCTGATGTAGATGCAAACATATAACTTTACTTGATATAACTTTACTTGAGGCTCACTGATGTTCACCGTCCATATAATGTGTCCACTGACATGAATGAATGTGTTAAAATAGGAAAATTTAGAGACCCCTGACAGAAAGATTTATAGACTTGATGCTAACCGTCATTCTCAATTATTTGGTAAAGGGTTGGCATTAGATGGCTTTCTTTTCTTTAAAATCTAACCCATAAAGTTTGCATTATGCATATTTATTGAACATCAACAAATAATTGTTTGACCAGGATGTGAAACCTAAGGCTTAGAATAAGTAGGCTATTGCTATTTCTCACACACATATATATGAAATCCTAAAGAGACGCAATGTAAGTGTAGGGTTAACTAGGCTATTGCTTATTAACATGTTTCGCTAATAAATATAATGATTTTTTTATTATTTTGTTATTACGATTACATAAACAAAACATGACTATTGCTGTTAGGATTTTTGCAACTGAAACATTTTCATTAGCTATGTTCTCCATTCTACTACAACTTACTAAGACAGAGAGCATTTTGTACTGCTGTGATACCATAAGAAGGGGTTAGGTAGTACATTGAGTTGTGTACTGTTGTCAATAGTGTGAACAATCAAATGTTAGAGGCAAGACCTAGAAGTTACTTGGTTGAATTGTTCCACTCATCCAGGAACCAGGACCTTCACTGTGAATTGATGTGGTCATGTTACCATCTGGTGATATTCATCTACAGGGATTCAATATATTTTACATTATTTGAAATATTATACGTGGCACCCTTATAGAATACTGATATAGACAAATATGGTGTAATATATAGACATATATGGCAACAACATGGCAATGTATGATAAACAAGCATATAACATAGAAAAGGAAGAATCAGTGCACATACATATTTTCTCACTTATGAATATCCAGAACTGGCTATTTGATTTCTGGGTCACCTATCTTTATGTTGGAAAATGAATTTTCAGGGAATTTATGCAGTGCCAGTTACTGGTGGACAACTAACTTTCTAGGAAGCTTTAACTAGGTCTTACACATACTAAAAGTTCTATTTTCATATTCATAGCAACAATTTCCATGAAGGTTGACACCTTTTTTTGTACAATTTCTAGATTAATTTCTATTATATATTTCATTTACTTATCCATATCTATGAAATTAGGCGGAGATGCCTCACTTTGTAGATTTTTTTTTAAGGATTCTCATTGGAGTAAGAAGAAAGATGACTGGTTGGATCCTAAGTGTATGGAGAAACACGGAAGTCTATCAAAAATTAATAGAGCTTGATGTTCTTGTGTTTCATTTCAGTTATTACAATATAGAGTCAAGAAAAATATTTGAATAGTAATGAGTATAGAGATAAAATTTCATTCTTTTAGTATATATTTTGTTTTACTTACAATTTTGTTTTCTTTAATTTTTGTTTGCAGGATCACATGGACAACAAGTCGATTTTTTTGGAAGAGACTCGGACAAATTTTTTGGGAAGATAGTAAATTAATGTATTTTTGTCTACATTGTAGTTATCTAAGCTAGAATACAATACGTTTGTGGAATGCATTACATGTCTTGTTGAATGAATTACTTGAAGTTGTTAAGATATTTGCATTAATGGATTATTTTATGAGAAAACTGTTTTAAGATATTATATTGGATATCATGTTGTGGGTACAACTTCTTGCTCTTTGTTCTTAAGTTCTTTTAATATGAATTTTAGTTTTATAATTTAATTTCGAGATAAGGTTTTTGCATATCTATGTTGGAAAATATATGCAAAAACAAAAAAATATTATTTCTAACAATAAATTAACATAAATAGTATAAAATAGCTTTAGCGACATCACACAAATTGTGTAGCAGAAAATCATATCCTATACATTCAAAAAATTATATTTTCCCGACATGTGTCATGTAGCCAAATATACTAACATTTTGCGACATAAATGACACATCGCCGAAACTTATTTTTTTAAAATGTGGATGATGTCGCCAAAAGTGGGTATCTTTCTGCGACATGGTGTGTTCATGTCGCCATATACTTTCCCAGACAAGGCTATCGCGACATACGTGCGACATAACGAGATATGTCGCTGAAACTCTTTGGCGACACAAATATAGCTTTTGGCTACATATTCCATATGTCGCAGAATTTGCATTTTCTTGTAGTGATAATATCTGTAATAATTCAATACGACACACGTCGTCTGCATTAAGCTCAAGACAGAAGACAGCTCAGCTTCCGTGTCTCAGTTGATTCGAGTCTGTATTTTACACTTTCTTTGAGTCTAGACTAATGTAATCTGAGTCATGCTGAGCTCTTGAAACTTAGACTATAGCCTACCCAAAAATCCCAAAGCTCCACCAAACCAGAAATTCCCAAATGGTCCCCTTTGAACCACTCTGTGCTCTGGAGACAGAGTTCGGGCCGAACTCTGCCTCTACACAGAGTTCGGGCCGAACTCTGTCCCCTAGAAATCAGGAACCCTAATTTTAGGGTTAGCTGGTTGCTAGTTGTCCAACGGCCAAATATTTGAATTTTCCTACCCGAATTCTGCCTATAAAAACACTATAAATAGGGCATGAATTCTCTCATTCCAATCCATCCAATCTTCTCTTCTCTTCTCTCTTGTAGCTGAAATAAGCCATACCCTTCCCATCTACTAGCCACAAGCCTCCTAAGTCTCGAGTGCTCAGCATCTCTCAGTTAGGATTCTTGTGCAAGAGTCGAAGAAGTCGCTTGGACAATTCCAAGCAAATCGTCACTGCGATCCTCTGTTAGAAGTTGACGTGCTCTTCTGAAGTAAAGGCACGGTTGTAAACTACTATTTCATAAATAGTGGATTTGAATCCTGAGCTAGAGTTCTCAGGCCTGGACTAGTCCACCACGAGGGAAACCAGGTTAAAATCGCTGTGTTTGCGTATGCTCTTTTGATCTCCTTTTATTTTCCGCACTTTACTCTAATTATTTATTATTGGTGAAGGAGTTATTTTAATTGGTCATTTTTCTATATATACTCTATTCACCCCCCTCTAGAGTTGTCAAACTGTTCTTCAATTGGTATCAGAGCTCTGTTCTCTTTATAAGGACTAACATCCTAAGAGCTGATCCATGGCAACCACACAATCCTTGATTTCCAATCATGGTGAAGGTCAGTCCACTCATAGGCCTCCCCTATTTGATGGAACTAACTATACATATTGGAAAACAAGGATGAGCTTCTATCTTAAGTCTCTAGACTTTGACCTGTGGACTGTCGTCACTGACGGTTACAAAAAGCCCGTCAGGATAGTTGTCGATGGTGACCTCATTGAGAAACCACACGACAAATATTCTGTCGAGGAGAAGAAACAGGCAAGTCTAGATGCTAGGGCTATTAATGCTTTATTCTGTGCTATAGACAGGAATGAATTCAACAGGGTCTCCACATGCACCACTGCTCATGAAGTATGGAGACTTCTAGAAGTGACGTATGAGGGAACCACACAAGTCAAGGAATCTAAAATAAGCTGTCTCACTCAAGAATACGAAGTCTTCAAGATGAAGCCAAATGAGACGATCACTCAAATGTTTACAAGATTCATCGACATCATCAATCCTCTATCCTCGCTTGGTAAGCAGTACTCAAACCACGAGAAGATTCGTAAGTTACTCAGAGGGTTGCCAAAGATTTGGAACCCTAAGGTGACGGCCATCATAGAAGGAAACGATCTCACATCAATGTCAATGGAGACCTTGATGGGTAAGCTCATGACTCACGAGCTTGACCTCAAGGACTTCGAAGAGCCTGCTCCGAAGACCAGGGAGATCGCACTCAAAGCTCATCGACGAAGGGCTGATCACGATGAGACCGAAGACGATAACTCGGATGATGAAGACCAAGCTCTCATGGTTCGCAACTTCAGAAAATTCCTTCGCTTCAATCGAAGGAAGAAGGATTCACAAGAAGATGATGAAGAAGAACCAACCTGTTACGGTTGCAAGAAGACTGGACATGTCCGAAAAGACTGCCCATTCTTGAAGAAGAGCAACCGCTATGAGAAGCCATACAAAAAGAATTCATCAAAGAAATATGCCAACACAGGAATTTGGCATGAAAGTGAAGCGAGTGACTCCGAGGAAGAAAAAGGCTCTCCTCAAGATACAGCAAATGTATGCCTAATGGCAACTTCCAACAAGGTATCTAACGAAACTCTAGATGACTTCTCTTTTGATGAACTTGGCGATGCTTTCACTGATTTACTCGATGATCACAAAAAGGTCATCGGTAAATACAAACATGCCAAGGACAAAATCAAAAGTCTTGAAGATGAGATACAAAGAATTTCCTTACTTCTTGATAATGTTAGAAACACGACACCCACTAATGACACTGATGAAGTATCCAAGCTTAAATTAAGCTTACATGATGCTGAAGCACGTATTGAGCAACAAACTCAAGAAATCACTACACTCAACACGTTGTTTGCTGAAGAAAAGAGTAGACACAAGATTTCCATGACTAAGATATATGGCTTAAATATTAAGGTTGATGAACTGCAAGCTGTTTCTAAAAGATTAGAAACCAAATTGGGTAAACAGGTTATTCAACCTCAAACCCAATCACATGGGCACAACACCACTCATGCTAGTCAACCACGTCATTCTCATGCAGCACATAACCATGCATTTTTATACACAAACTTTCACAAACCACGTGCACGTAAGAATAATTCTCACTCAGTACACAATCATCATGCACAAAGACACAATCAACATCACTCCACATATAGGAATCATCATGTCATACCATATAGACAAGATCATCATGCAATGCCATATAGACAAGATCACCATATGCCATATAGACAAAATCATCATGCCATGCCATATAGACAATATCAGCATGTCACACATCATAGACAATACCATCATGATATGCCTCATAGACACCATCACCATGCCACTCATTCTATGCATAATCATCATCACCATGCTAACTCTTCACATCATGTTCATCCTCATCCTGTTGCTTACAGATATTACTCTCATGCTCCTAGTATAAATAAAAATGCTATCTGTACCTACTGTGGATCACATGGACACATCTCACCACAGTGCAGAGTTAGAAGACTGGTAGATAAAAAGATATATGCTTGGTTTCCAAAGACTAACTTTTCAGGACCCTCAAGAACTCGGGTACCAAAGGTCACATCTACTCTTGATGTAGGTGGACCTTCCCTCTTCAACTGAAAGTAAGTGGATTCTCGATAGTGGATGCTCGCGACATATGACGGGAGACGCAAAACTTTTTACATCACTATCGATGAAGAGAGAAGGATATGTATCCTTCGGTAACAATCTCAAAGGGCACATAATAGGTAATGGTATCATTGGTCATCCTCCTTCTCCTGTAATAAAGGATGTCTGCCTAGTGACCGAGTTAAAGCATAACCTGCTCAGCATTAGTCATCTTGCTGATCATGGATATGATATTAACTTTGGACAAAACAGTTGCTACATCTATGATAGGTCAACAGGAGACATTGCTTTTGAAGGAAAAAGAGAGGACAACATATATATTTTCTATCTTTCTATAAATACTAACAATGCAGGTAGATGTCTATATGCCCACAAAGACAAACGACTACTTTGGCACCAGCGTCTTGGTCATGCCAACATGGATGCTATATCCAGGCTGTCTACCAAGAAGCTAGTGAGAGGATTGCCTGACATCACATTCAAAAAGGACACGGTATGTGCCGAATGTGAACTAAACAAGGCAACTAAATTCTCATTTCATTCCATCAACTCTGTAAGTACTACTAGACCCTTGCAACTACTTCATATGGATTTATTTGGTCCTAGTAGAATAGCTAGCCTTGGTGGCAAACTTTATGCATTTGTTATTGTTGATGATTTTTCGAGATTTACTTGGGTTTTCCTTCTCGCTAATAAGAGCGATGCTATTTCTGTTTTCAAAGTTTTTGTAAAGAAAGTTCAAAACGAAAAAGGCTACATGATTACTCGAATCCGAAGTGATCATGGAGGCGAATTCGTAAATTATGATTTTGAAAATTTTTGCAATACAAATGGTTTTGATCATAAATTTTCTTGTCCTAGAACTCCTCAACAAAATGGTGTTGTGGAGCGGAAGAATAGAACTCTCGACGATATGGCCAGAGTCATGTTGAATAAATTTTCACTTTCGAAATACTTTTGGGCAGAAGCTGTCAGTACAACATGCCACATTTTGAATAGGGTGCTGATTCGTCCTATTACGAAGAAAACACCCTATGAGCTTTGGTTTGGGAGAACCCCCAATGTCTCTTATTTTAAAGTTTTTGGTTGTAGATGTTTTATCCTTAACACCAAAGACAACTTAGGCAAATTTGATGCCAAAGCTGACGATGGTATCTTTCTTGGTTATGCCGCCAAGAGTAAGGGATATAGAGTTTTCAATAAACGCTCACTTATTATGGAAGAGTCAACAAATGTGACTTTTGATGAAGATAACAGTACAGTAAGTACTCTTGATGAGACGTTGAGCCATCAACTTCTACTCCAATGAATACTTCAACCGAAACTGATTCTCTGGAGGGTTTGCCTAAGAAATTATCTTTCAAACCTTCTCATCCAAAAAATTTAGTAATAGGAGAAGTTTCACGTGGAGTAACTACTAGATCATCACTAAGAGACTCCGTTGCTAGCACTGTCTTCATTTCACAAGTAGAGCCTAAAAACATTTCTGAAGCCTTTAATGATGAATTTTGGATTTCTGCTATGCAAGAAGAACTCAACCAATTCGAGAGAAGCCAAGTATGGGAACTCGTTCCTAAACCGGTTAATCACTCGATAATTGGTACTAAATGGGTTTTTAGAAACAAAGTAAATGAAGATGGTTCAGTCACACGTAACAAAGCTCGTCTAGTAGCTCAAGGATACAACCAAGAGGAAGGTATCGACTACGATGAGACGTATGCTCCTGTTGCTAGACTAGAATCCATTCGGATGCTTTGTGCTTTTGCTAATTTTCAAAACTTTAAATTATTTCAAATGGATGTGAAAAGTGCTTTCTTGAATGGTTTTTATTAAGGAGGAAGTTTATGTGAAACAACCTCCTGGCTTTGAAAATCACAAATTTCTCGACCACGTGTTCAAGCTAAAGAAAGTGCTTTATGGCCTCAAACAAGCCCCCAGAGCTTGGTATGAAAGGCTAAGTAGCTTCTTACTTGAGAAAGGTTTTTCAAAAGGGAAAATTGACACTACACTGTTTATAAAATCTTTTAAAGACACTATTCTGTTGATTCAAATCTATGTTGATGATATCATTTTTGGGTCTACTGATGAAACCCTCTGTCAAGAATTTGCCAAGTGTATGCAGACGGAATTTGAGATGAGCATGATGGGAGAGCTCAACTACTTTCTTGGCCTGCAAGTGAAACAAATGGCTAATGGAACTTTTATCTGTCAATCGAAGTATACCAAGGACATGCTGAAGAAGTTCGATCTTGACAACGTCAAACCAATCAGCACTCCAATGGCTACTTCAACCAAACTTGAACCAGATGAGAGCGGCAAACCTGTTGATCAACGTAAGTATCGAGGTATGATAGGCAGCTTACTTTATTTAACTGCTAGTCGTCCCGATATCATGTTTAGTGTTTGCCTATGTGCTAGATATCAAGCTAATCCTAAGGAATCACACATGACCGCGGTTAAGCGTATCTTTCGATACCTTAAAGGTACGGTTACAGTGGGCCTATGGTATCCCAAGTCCACATCATTTGACCTTATTGGTTACTCTGATGCTGACTTCGCTGGATGCAAGGTCGACCGTAAAAGTACGAGCGGCACGTGTCATTTATTAGGAAAGGCTTTAGTCTCCTAGTTTAGCAAGAAGCAGAACTCTGTCGCACTATCCACAACAGAAGCTGAATACATAGCAGCTGGGCGTTGTTGTGCACAAATTCTGTGGATGAAGCAAACCCTTGAAGACTATAAGTTATCTTTCATGCATATTCCTATATTCTGTGACAACACTAGTGCCATTAATTTGACTAAGAACCCTGTCTGTCACTCACGCACTAAACACATTGAGATCAGACACCACTTTTTGCGTGATCATCAGCAAAACGGCACGATTAACTTAGAATTTATTGACACTGATCATCAGCTAGCATATTTCTTTACTAAGCCATTATCCGAAGAGCGCTTCAATTTCCTTTGTTGTGAACTCGGAATTTTGGATGAAGCAGTTATAAGTTGAGACTCACCTGCGTAAATATCGAGTATATTTTGATTCTTTTACGACGAATTTGGTATGGGTACAAGCCGAAAGGGTCCTTCTGACAACAAGGCGTAAAAGCCTAAGCGACACGGTGCACTAGTCCTCAGGACTACCGCTAGCTGGGATCCGGCCCCTGCAGCTAACCCATGGCAAATTTGAAATATTGAATTACAATATATTTCCTTGTTTGTTATATGGTTTGTTTCGATTTAATATTGCCTAATTGATTTTTTTAAACTTCATTCTGACTTTTGTGTACCTCTCTATGTACTTCAATGCATTCATCATACTTTTATCCTCTCTAACTTTTTTTTTCTTCAACACTTAACCATTTTTTCATCTTTTCAGCCTGTTTTAAGTTCTGGACCACTAATCCAGAACTCGGGCCGAACTCTGCCCCTAACAGAGTTCGGGCCGAGTTCGGTCCCTATTGGTCCAGCGTCGGGATCAGCCTCTGTCGTTGGATCAGTTTAGATCATACGGTCAGAATTTCTTCCGACCAACGAAAACCCTCTCTTATATTTTGGGTTTTCATCTCTCTCCTTCACTATTACCTCCTTCCTCACCTCTCCAAACTCTTTCCTTCAAACCCTAACCCTAGTTTTTGATCTAGAAGGCTCTATTACTTCTCAAAATCAAGGGAAAGGGGTTTCTCATCATTCTCTTCCACTGTTTATTGATCATTTGAGGTATCATTCTTGTATTCTATACTTCTAATTATCAAGTTTGTTCTTCTTTTATGGCTCCTCGCTTGTTCAATCGTGGAAAGAGGATTCGAACTGAGAGTGTTTCCTCTTCGGATTCTCCTCCGTCAATTGAACAAATCATTGAACAACTTCAACCCCCTCATCCGTTGTTCAACCCACCCCGTCCTCGAAATCCTACTACCTATGACAACCGATTATTTGTCTCACTAGATGCATCAAACAACTGGTTTAGTGACTTTCGGAATCGTCAGGTATTCGCAGGACATCCTATTAATTTTTCTATATTCTCTCAATATGATTCTTTATTTCATGACCTCTGTTTTGATGAGCTAGTCACAACCACTTCTGCTATCTATCGTCATGCTGTCCAAATATTCTACTGCAACATGACCTTTGATGACCTCCATATTTATTCACGAGTTGCAGGTATCAATATATCCTTTGACGACTTTGACTTAGCAGAATTTCTTGATCTTCCAGAGCCCACTTCTTGGGAAAAGCTTGTTGACGCTCGATCATTCCGTTTTCCCGACGGGATCTCCCTTGAGAGCTTCAAGGACGATTTGTGTACTCCATACACACGTCCTCGCAAGCTCATGGCTAAATATCTCAACCTATATTTTTCTGACCTTCATTGGATAATCTCTAACACCATTCTACCCAAAACAGGTTCTCCTGATGACATCACTTATCTTGAAATATCTGCTCTTTATCATCTCCACTTTGGAATCTCTTTCAATCTTCCACGTTCCATGATGGACCGGATGATTCACTGTAGGAAGAAACCACGAGCTCTGGTTTATCCTTTGTACCTTCCTATGATCTTTCGTGCCTTCCACATACCACTTGACACCTGTCCGTTTTTGCCTGCTCCTGCTTTCCTGTCCAAGGCACGACGCCTTCAGGCAGCCATCGCCTCTCCTGAGACTTCTGAGCAGTCTGCTGATGAGGAGCCTGACGCCCCTCCACTCGGTCAGGATGCCCCACTTCCACCTGCCACTCTTGAGTCTATTCAGACTATGCTCCGGGATCGTTTTGACCTTGAGGACGAGCGCTGGACCAAGCTGGACTATCGTACTACTCTGCAGATGAGTGCCCTCGGAAACTCTCTGCATGATATACGGTATTCCCTGTCTCGTCATCTGCACATTCCCATGGAGCGGGATCCTGAGCGCGCGGGCCATCGCATTGATGATCCATGGGTCATGCGTTACATGGATCCGGATGCTGCATTTTTGGACCCCCATCGCTCCTTCCCCGGTCCTTCAGATGCTCCAGGACCTTCTCGTGCTCCGTGATGGAGATTGGCTCGATCTGCTGCTGCTACTGATGATGATCTTAGTTGATGCTTTTTGATTTCACTTATTTAGTTTATTATGGATTTATGTCCTTGGTTTTATGTACTCAAACTCTGGTTGTGTGTTTGACACTTGGTTTTGTGGATGACATTTTATAGTTTTACTTTATGCTAGTGACTCATTTTGTTTAGTCATACACTGTTTCTTCTCTGCTTGGTGTGGTTGCATCACTCTTCATTGTCTATACTGCAGTTTATATGA
Source organism: Iris pallida (assembly GCA_029216955.1). Lineage (NCBI taxonomy): Eukaryota > Viridiplantae > Streptophyta > Magnoliopsida > Asparagales > Iridaceae > Iris > Iris pallida. Next base: position 5,986,864 of record JANAVB010000400.1, read on the forward strand.
TCTTTTTATTCATATGCAGTCTATATTGCTAACTGCCAAAGGGGGAGAACTATGTATATTTCTGGCTAGATATATTTAGTATATCTGTGCTTGTTTGTACTTTTTGGAGATATTATACAGGTTCAATGTATTCTTTACGGGGGAGCTATCTCTTCTAGCTCAGCGCCGTTCACTGATCACGGGGGAGCTCTTATTTCTAGCTCGGCATCGATTATGGGGGAGCTATGTTGCTATGATCAACTGTGTCCAGGTATGAATGTTGAATATACATATATTATTTTGTCAATTATCAATATGGGGGAGATTGTTGACACAAAGTCACAGTCAACCAAATATTGACAATATTGACTAAATAATATCTGTAATAATTCAATACGACACACGTCGTCTGCATTAAGCTCAAGACAGAAGACAGCTCAGCTTTCGTGTCTCAGTTGATTCGAGTCTGTATTTTACACTTTCTTTGAGTCTAGACTAATGTAATCTGAGTCATGCTGAGCTCTTGAAACTTAGACTATAGCCTACCCAAAAATCCCAAAGCTCCACCAAACCAGAAATTCCCAAATGGTCCCCTTTGAACCACTCTGTGCTCTGGAGACAGAGTTCGGGCCGAACTCTGCCTCCACACAGAGTTCGGGCCGAACTCTGTCCCCTAGAAATCAGGAACCCTAATTTTAGGGTTAGCTGGTTGCTAGTTGTCCAACGGCCAAATATTTGAATTTTCCTACCCGAATTCTGGCCGAATTCTGCCTATAAAAACACTATAAATAGGGCATGAATTCTCTCATTCCAATCCATCCAATCTTCTCTTCTCTTCTCTCTTGTAGCTGAAATAAGCCATACCCTTCCCATCTACTAGCCACAAGCCTCCTAAGTCTCGAGTGCTCAGCATCTCTCAGTTAGGATTCTTGTGCAAGAGTCGAAGAAGTCGCTTGGACAATTCCAAGCAAATCGCCACTGCGATCCTCTGTTAGAAGTTGACGTGCTCTTCTGAAGTAAAGGCACGGTTGTAAACTACTATTTCACAAATAGTGGATTTGAATCCTGAGCTAGAGTTCTCAGGCCTGGACTAGTCCTCCACGAGGGAAACCAGGTTAAAATCGCTGTGTTTGCGTATGCTCTTTTGATCTCCTTTTATTTTCCGCACTTTACTCTGATTATTTATTATTGGTGAAAGAGTTATTTTAATTGGTCATTTTTCTATATATACTCTATTCACCCCCCTCTAGAGTTGCCAAACTGTTCTTCAAATTGTACGAAGCTTCAAAACGCACGAGCGCTGCCTTCAGTCATGCGGCACGCTCCTCCTGATTTATAATACCTGTAGAGAGTGAGGATCAGTACAATCAACGTGTACTGGCGAGTGGCTAAAATTTCTAGGATCTCATTTGGTTCAAAAATTTAGATGAAACATGCAAGGTGTTTTAGTGATCTTTCTAGCCATCCTAGTTAGTTTCATGCAAGCAGTTTGACGAAACATAAACAAGGAGAATTACTCTAGAATTTACCCACGACAGAGCGTACCGTACAACATAAAGCTTACCGTCACCTTCCCCGTCAGTTTGATAATAATTCATAACAATTATGAGATGTGGAGGTCACTGGTATTAACTAGCCATCTTGGACATAGCCTGGTTAGACAGGATCCTTTCAACGCAAGTAGCGAGCTCCGTTGCACGTTCCCGAATTACCCGTTGCTTAAATCCACTTCGGCTATTCCGTGTTTTCTACCAGGCCGAAGCGGTCCCGTGGTCCCGGGTTACAGTTCGAGGAAACAATCGCCCTTTTATATAAGTTGTCCATGACCATGTTATGTTAACAAGGCATTCAAGGCACATTTTATGGTATCGTTGGGACTATTATATAATCGATTCATTTACTTGGTTTTGCAGATCCTGAAATAATTTTCTCTTTTATAGAACCTTACCTTTTCATTTTTAGAGCATAGAACTTGATTTTTCCGAATAAATCATTCCAATTCGATACAGTTATCTGAGTTCTTGTTTTTGAAATAGAGGTTCGAGGTGAAGGAGGTCAGTCACTCACCTTGATTTTTATTCGAGACGAGAGACTTGTTGGTCGCGCTATTTGTCGCCTACGCGATTACCTGAAATCGCATAAGAAAATGATTAGAATACTATATTATTCAAGGAGTTCGATATGTAATGCGAGTTCGAAATGCAAGCCATGAAAACCATCAAAAATGTGAAACCCGAAAATTTTGAATTTGTAGCATAATCTTAGTATTTATTATTATTATTATTATTATTATTATTATTATTATTATTATTATTATTATTAGTCGGATTAGGAAAAATATTATTTTTAAAATTAATCATTAATTTTTGATTGTGGCCCTGTCCCCGATCTCGTGCCCGGAGTCCGACCCCGAGTCCGGACACCGACCCCGAACTCGAACCTGATTTCAGTTCCGAACCCATCCTTATTCCTTTTTTTTAAATTCTGATTATTATATATTAATAAATAAAATTATATAAAACTATTTTTTTTCCCTTCCTGATCTGGTCTCCTACGACTAGATCCACACTCACGCACCCCCATATTTTTTCTCCTACAAAACCCACTCTCCTCCACAACTTTCTCTCCACTCCCCTCCTTAAAACCCATCCCAGCCCACTCATCTCCTCCCCTCACTCTCATTCCTCACCCTCTCACTCTTTTCTTCCCCAAAGCTCCCCCGTGCCCTAGCCCCGATCTCGTCCAGCCGAGCCCGTCGTGTCCCGGCCAACTCCGGCCGACCAGACCCCCGCGCGCCGCCTCCCGCGCCGGCCAGACCACGCACGCTGTTCCCGAGCCCCCGACGGCCACCTCCCAGCCGCTCTCGTACAGCGAGCCCCCGCCGGCCACCTCCTGCCGCGCCGGCCAGACTCCCTGCGGGCCGCCTCCCGCGCCCGCCTTCACCCGAGTGCGCCCCCGAGGCCGCACCCCGTCCAGCCGCGCCTGGCCAGCGTCTCCTGTTCCCGGCCAGCGTCTCCAGCGCCGGCCAGACCCCGGCACGCCACGTCCCGTGCGCCGGATCCCAGCACTCCGGCGACTCCGTGCCCGTCCGGCCTGCATTGTCCGCTGTTCGGACGCTGTCCAGCGCGTTCCTTGCGGCCCGATCCGCTGTCTGTGCCTCCTGTGCGTTTTTCGACATTTTTCCCGTTGTCCGCGGAATTCTTTTTCTAATATTTTCATCTGAGAGCTCTAGCCGAACAATTGAGGTATAACTTCGTGTCCCCGTGTCTTTCCTGTAGATAGTCTATGATGACGCGGTCCCGATCCCGTTTCGGGATTCGGTAGTTTGATATTTTGTTGCTTTGGGTGATACGTAGAGTATCGGTTACGTCGCGACATATTTTGCTATGCTTGGATATATTATGCTGTGTTCATTTTTGGGTTGGATATTCATTTTGGGTTGGTGATCCCTGGTTTGGGATATTTTATTGTGTTGTGGTTGGCATCCTCCCAGGATAGGGTTGTCCCAGTTACAGAGGAGGTGCTGCCAAAATTTTTGGAAAGGTTTTCAAAATAAAAGTATTTAATTAAATTTAGTAAGTTGGTAAATAAAATTCTACTTTCAAATTCGATCTTTGCAAACGATTTATAAAATTGGTTTTGTCGGCTTTAAATGCGGATGTTGTGAGTTTTCGTATCCCCGTTAGGCGACGACCGTATCGGTCGAATGAGCCTCGGCGAAACTCAAACGCTACAGGGTTTCCTGTACGTTGAGGCGTTAGCCAGCAACATGAGATTGCACGACCAAGTCTGAGACTATTTAATTTTGATTTAATTATAATTTATTTTTTAGAACTGGTACTGCTCTTAGTATTTAGGCTTAATTGCTACTTGATACCCTCAACTATTACCGTTTTTCAACTTGGTACCCTAAACTTTTTTTTGTAACAACTTGATACCCGAATATTATTTTGGACAAAAATGCCCCTACCCCTCACCTCCCTCCCCCCTGCTAGCTCCGGCCGCAGCTCCCCCCCACCCCCCCACCCCACCCCCCTGCTCGCTTCAGGCCATCCCCCCCCCCTCTCGCTCCGGCCGTCCGCCCGCTCCCGCCTCTCCCCTAGGGCTCGGCAGCGGGAGGAGGGGGGGCTGGGAAGGGGGGTGCGGGGCGGGAGGCGGGGCAGGGGGTGGCCCGGAAGCGAAGAGGGGGGGTTGGCCGGAAGCGAGGAGGGGGAGGTTGGCCGAAAGCGAGGAGATGGGGGGGTTCGGCTGGAGCTAGCAGGGGGGGTGGCTGGAGTGGGGGAGGGGGTGGAGGGAGGGAAGGGATAAGGGCATTTTGGGGTTTTTTAAAATGTTAGGTACTAAGTTGGAAAAAAAATAGTTGAGGTATCAAGTTGTTACGAAAAAAGGTTTAGGGTACCAAGTTGAAAAACGGTAATAGTTGAGGGTATCAAGTAGCAATTAAGCCTAGTATTTATGGTGCAGGGCCTCGGCCTACAGTTTGGACCGTTCGCGGCACTCAGAGCTCGCCTTAGGAATTAATTAATTTATGTAAATAATTTGTAAAGGGCATAAGCCTAGTTTTTCCTTTATTTCTCTGCGACCCTGTATTGTGTCGCGTAGCTTTTTCTTATTTTTCTGGAATGTTAATTTTGTCGTTAAACGTGTAGATTATAAAATGGATATATTTATTTTATAAAAAAAAATTAATAAAGCTTTCTCATAATAAATAATCTAGTAACTTAACAATTCACATATTTTCTCATTTAAAAGAAAAAGCCTAGTTATATATATATTTAAAATACAAAATTTTTGCCAAATTAACCGGTAATTGCTATTTTTCCCAATTAATCAGTAACCGACTTATTTAATTAAAATGATAACGAACGTAGATTGCGACGATAGATTTTCGGTAGATTAATTAAATAACTTAAAATCTGACTAGGGTCTACTTCTAGAGATTGTAACTAGCACACCTAGAATGGTTTCATTATGGTTCTAAGTTAAGGTTCTCAACTTTAGGATCTCGGAGACGAACTTGACTTCCTCCTCGGTACCGACTTTGCCGATCCAGTCAATTAACAGAGGCAAGTTACGGTTATGTTTTCTTGTATTTTATTTAGTAATTGTCAAGCTGCATGTTTAAACCACATTGCTACACGGAACCCTCTCCTATGGTTCAGATATTGATTGATATTGATTGTGGGGATTGGGAGAATAGTGTAACGTTTATGGCCAATACCCCTCATATTGCATATTGTGCGAGCTTACCCCTCTTACACACGAGGATAAGCCGTATCGCGTTGCTAGGACGCTATTGTATAACCCAAGCCGGTCATAGACGATTACACATTCAAATCACATTGTTTTTAATTGTTAAATTGCTGAAAAATATTATTTCAACTGTTTAGCCTGCACTTTTCCATTATTACTTAAAATATGAGATACATATTCGTACTTGCTCCCTCCTGACCGGAGACCACATTTTTAGGTGACATTGAGGATGCTGAGCTATTGTACAATAGCTACTATGACCCAGTTTTGTACCATGTGGTGTTGCCGGAGTCCCCCTTGGAGGACGCAGGACCTGAGGCCGACGAGCCGACCGCTTAGCTAGTCGTTTCCAGTTTTTTTTTCTAGTTTTATTGTTTTGGAGTTTTGTTAATTTTGAATTCAACACTTTATTTCAGTTCTTTCATTTCCCGTTGTACTTTTCAATTGTTGAATAAAAGTTTTAAAATTTTCGTATATTCAAGTTGTGACAAATGTATAGATGTTGTTGTGAATACATGTATATAGAACAGCTTACTGCCGCCGTCTCACAACGGTGCAGGCTGGGCATGATCCGGTTCGACCCAATAATTTGGGATCGGGTCGTGACAAAAAATATTCACGAAAACGCATTCAGAAAACCAAAACCAGCGCAAGTACGGCGTGAAAAACAGAGCAACAAGAGTTCTCTCCCGACTCAGCCGCAGAGTCTATCCTTGAGGCGCGACCCGCTGAATATGAGACTTGATTTCGAAGAAACCTTTCCATAACGAGAAAATGATATTAATTCAATTGTTCCCGTTCGACCAATTCGATCGATTTCGACCTATCGGTTTTGACCGAATCGATAGCGACATTGTTCATTTTTTGCGCGTCCCGTTGACTGAGAACGGGGCACGATGTAGGGACGAAGCACTATACCATAACCAACTAAGAAAAATTTTCGTCTTCGAAACTTAAGAATAGAACCTACCTCTATGAGAACAATGAATGAAATTTCTCCTTCATCTCCGCTTCAAGTTCCCAGGTCGACTCTTCGACTGAATGGTTACTCCAGAGTACGCGGACGAGAGAGATCGTTCGATTCTGCAGCATGTTATCCTTACGTTCCAAGATTTGGACTGGCACTTCAACGTAGGATAAGTCGGACTTCAGCTCCAATGGACCAAAATCTACCACGTGGCTTGGGCCGTGCATGTACTTCCGCAACTGAGAGACGTGGAAGACATTGTGCACACTCGCTAGCGTCGACGGCAAGGCGATTTGATACGCCACTGGGGCGACTCGCTTGAGTATTTCGAACGGCCCAACGAATCTCTGACTCAACTTTCCCTTTGCACCAAACCGAGTAACTCCCCTCATGGATGTCACTTTAAGAAATACGTGATCGCCTTCTAAAAATTCAAGGGGTCGACGATGGATATCGGCATAGCTTTTCTGACGACTCTGAGCAGTCTTTAATCTTTTCCGAATCCAATAATATTTTAATTTTCGTAACTGAATACAATTTCATCAATATATATGTTACTAGTGACCCAGTTTCATCACTTCATGATATGGCAAATTCCAAGCGTCTGTATTTCAATACTTGAGTCATCATTTTTTGACTTCTATGCATGGGTGAGTTAGTTCAAGTGGTTGTCAGGTGGGAAAGTTTTTTCTAGTGGACAAGATTCAAATTATGTATTAAGCATTTGTTTTTGTCACTATATTCAAGAAATATTTTCTTTGGAGCTAGGTTCCAAAGAGGTCTGACGACTCGGACGAAGGCACAAAGCGGCGCTTCAATGGTTGTTTACTACGGACTGTAAGGCTGCGGGTCGTAGAACTATGCGGTTCTGCAAGTATGCTTCTATGCTACCTCAATTTTGCTTAATTATTATGGGACAATTCAATTTGTAATTTCCATACTTATATAGGAGGTTACTGTTGTTTATCACCCATTTTGTGACGATTAACTTCATATTTCATGCACAATGTTGGTAGTGGGCCCTCATAGGGGCTGGGCCCTATATATAAAGTCTCGGCTTTTTGCACTATGGGAGAACTGAAGTGACAAAAAGGAAAATGAAGTGCAGCCAGTAGTAAGAGTTACTAATGGATCAACTATCCCAACAAAAGTTCTTGTTAGCCCAATGTTTAGTTTAAGTTTGGATTATGGTTAATCGATCAAGTTTAGTATTGTAAAATTACTAATAGTCATACAATCACTATATTGTAAATACTTAAACTTGTCGTAGTGCTAGTGTGCACTAACCTTATCATCATTACTATTACGTATATTGTTTTATTCGTCTAATATTTATTTTCCATAAAAACAATTGGTTCATTGATAGAGGTAGCAAGCCAAGGGTTAGGCACATCGGTCGAGAAAAGAAGGGAACCATATCGGAACAATACGCAAGATTAAAGAAAGACTTATGCAAATTAAAAAAAATTGTCCCCGAGGCCGTAGCTCGTTGGAAACGGCGAGGCATCCCGGCACAGTGGCGCGGATTCGAGCCTCCATGGAGGCACGCCTCCATGCTCTATTAAGAAGTGGACACCAAAATAAAAAAATAAAAAAAATTATGATGGATAAAAGACATTGTTAAAAATTTATTTGAGCCGTCCACGATATCAGTCCACAAATAGGGACCCGGTTGACGGGTAGTCCCTTCTCCTGTGTGGGGGTGGGGGTGGAGGGGGTTTCCAAGGAAAAAAAAAAACCCCTAAAAGCTAATCAAATTTACATACATAGTTTGATTTAAACTATTGCCATCGGGACAAAAAAAGTTTAAGAAGCCAAGCTAGCAAAGCCTCGAATAAAGTATAATACTTATTTATATTTATTCTCTATGAAATATTGTAACTCAATAGGAAATGTCAAAATAAAAGCTAAAAAAAAACTAAGCCAAACAGTCAAAAATATCCAAAACAGTCTACTGTTGGTATACGTGAGCCAAAAATTTAGTTCTATTAATTCACTGGAAATTGTCACAACTGTTGTAATTCATCATCATGGTGACTCTTCACCTTTGTAACTCATCATCATGGTGACTCTTCACCTTTGTAACTCCCAAGTGACTTTTCACTTTGTAAACTCCCAACCTCTCTCTTCCTATATAAAGAGAGGTTGGGATGGCTTGTAGAGATATTGAGATATATTGATACCATTTGAGAGGTTGAGCTAATTGTCCACAACACGTTATCAGCACGATGCTCGTGCAACGCCGGAGACCCGACGTACCGCTCGCCTCGACGTCCGCCTACCGTTGCCCCGCGCGCACTCCGTCGCTCGTCGTCGATCCCGCGTATCCGCAATCGTTTTCTCACTTTCTTCCACCGTACGGTAAGAAAGAAAAATGTCGATCAAGATTGATTTTCCAATCCTTGAAGCCTCTGGCAAGAACTACTTGGACTGGACGCAAGACATCCAGAACCATCTAGATGCGCAGGGCCTCTTGGACGTCATCTATAACGAGGAAGAGCGTGAAGTGGAAGTCACTCGCTCAATGAACGCCAAAGCGATGATTCTATTCCGCAGGCATTTATCTGACGCCATGAAGGCGGAGTTCATTGAAATCTCCTCGCCGAAGACGCTATGGGACTCTCTGAAAGAGCGCTTCGACCACCAGAAGACCATATGGCTACCTGAAGCACGCCATGACTGGTTGAACCTGCGCTTCCAAGACTTCAAAAGTGTAACTGATTACAACAATGAAGTCTGCAGGATTCGATCACTTCTCCAATACTGCGGTGAGATATTAACCGACAGTGATCTATTGGAGAAAACATACACCACATTTCCTTCCACTGACAACTTGCTCCAGAAGCAATATCGTCAGTCTAAGTTCACCAAGTTTCCCGAGCTCATCACCCAGCTTTTACTAGACGAGAAGAACAGTCTCATTTTAATGAGAAACAACAATTCTCGTCCTGCTGGAACAAAGGCAATTCCAATGCCTGATGCAAACGCTCTCCGTGGACCAAATCCACGGTGGAAACGAGACAAGGGCCAGTCGTCCCAGCCAAGGAACAGAGGCGAGTTTAAGTCTCGCCATCCAAAGCGAGGTTCTAACAAGAACCAAGGACCTTTGACTCCTAGGCAGTCTCATGGTAAGAAACAACGGGCCAGTCGTCCCAAAGCGAGAGTGGAAGGCCAAGCGCCTACTCTCTGCTACAAATGTGGTGCTTATGGTCATATGCAACGGACTTGCAGGGCGACCCCCCAAGAAGTTAATAACTATCACAAGGGGCGCCGGGCCGAAGCAAATCTGGTCATTGAGTGCGAAAATCTAAATCTTGAGACCCCCGATTTTGTAGCAGAAATGGAAGAATAAATCTCCATTTTCTATCTATGTTTGATTTAAGTCATGAAACTTTTGGTGGTTTGTATTTTCTGTTTTCTCGATAAAATTAAAGTTCTATTTCGAGCACTTTCCTCAAACGTGTGACAAACTTTAATTTTTTTTACTTATAGGCATGGACCACAGGGCAGTGGATTGTCTGGTTGATAGTGGAACGACTCACACTATCTTGAGAGATAAATCATACTTTATCTCCTATACGCCTAAAGTAACCTCAGTGACAACCATTTCGGGACCCTCAACCCTTGTTCAAGGTTTTGGCAAAGCCCGTTTTTCGTTGTCCAATGGTACTCCCGTTGAAGTATCAGAGGCCTTATATTCTCCAAGGTCCAGTCGTACCTTACTGAGTTTTAAGGATATTCGAGAAAACGGATTTCATGTTGAAACTGCTCGAGAACATGGCTTCGAGTATCTTTTTATTACCTCCACTCAGTACGGCCAAAAGCGTATATTGGAGAAGTTGAAATGTCTTTCAAGTGGTTTGTATCTTACTACGATACAACACATCGAGAGTAATCTCATCATTCGCCGAGCGCCAGTTGATGAGAGGACTTTTATGCTATGGCATGACCGGCTGGGTCATCCGGGTCAAAATACGATGCTTCGTACTATGAATGCATCGCATGGGCATCCTCTTGGAGGAAAGAATTTTGTTATAAATCCGAAAAGCCTATGCCAAGCTTGCTCGATTGGGAAGACGAATCTCAAGCCACTCCATGTGAAACCTACGAGATTGGTTTCCCAATTCCTTGAGAGAATTCATGGAGATATTTGTGGACCAATCCAACCAACATGCGGACCATTTAAATACTTCATGGTTTTGGTTGATGCATCGACTAGATGGTCACACGTAGTGTTGTTGTCCACCCGAAATGCAGCGTTTCCTAAACTCCTCGCCCAGATCATTAAGTTAAGAGCTCACCATCCGGATTATCCGATAAAGTCTATTAGACTTGATAATGCCGCGGAGTTTACATCGAAGACTTTCGATGACTATTGCATGACTTTGGGAATAAATCTTGAACATCCTGTTGCGTATGTTCATACCCAAAATGGCCTAGCGGAAGCTTTTATAAAGCGACTACAAGTGATAGCGAGGACCTTGGTTATGCGCACCAAACTCCCACTATCTGCATGGGGCTATGCAATTTTGCACGCTGCAAATTTGGTCCGTCTGAGGCCCATGGCCACCCAACCACTTTCCGCGTACCAGCTGGTTACTGGATGTGAGCCTGATATCTCACATTTACGCGTGTTTGGGTGCCTAGTCAATGTTCCAATTGAGCCGATAAAGCGTTCAAAATTTGGACCTCAGAAGCGACGGGGAATATATGTCGGTTATAACTCCCCGTCCATCATTCGCTATTTAGAGCCCTTGACAGGCGATCTCTTTACCGCGAGACACGCGGATTGTGACTTTGATGAGGCAATCTTTCCGTCGTTAGGGGGAGAAATGCACGCTAATGTTGATGAGGAACGACGTGAATTAGCGTGGCATGTGCCCGCTTTTGCTCATCATGATCCCCCCTCTGCACATAGTGATAAGGAAGTGCAGAGGATTCTAGGTCTGCAAGATATTGCAAATCAAATGCCAGATGCATTTAGCGACCTAGCAAAAGTCACGAGATCAATTATACCTGCTGCAAATGTGCCTGCAAGGATAGACGTCCCTGAGAGACGCCATGTTCCTGTGAAACATGTTGCTCCGGTCGAACCCGCCGAGCAAAGGACGCTGCCATCGGCCGTCCAGTCCGCCGCTATTCCCAAGAAGAAGGGAAGACCGGTTGGTTCCAAAGATGTTCTGCCCCGGAAGCGGAGAAATCTTGTTAAAAGCGTTTTGCCACATGAGATCATTAAGGATCACGGCGATGTATTAGAAGAGCGCGTTCCAGATGAAACGCCTATTCCTAATCATGCCGATAACCTCGAAATATCCGTCGAGTATGCTAGCTTAGACGATATTTTGAAGCGAAACGAAACTGTCATCGATGATGTGTTCATATACTCAGTGGCCACTGACATTATGAACAATGATGACATGGAACCTCGTAGTGTTGCCGAGTGTCAACGACGAACGGACTGGTCACAATGGAAACAAGCAATCCAGGCTGAACTAGACTCCTTAGCGAAAAGAAGCGTGTTTGGACCTGTTGCTCCAACACCACCCAATGTTAAACCAGTTGGTCACAAATGGGTTTTCCTAAGGAAGCGTAATGAGAGAAATGAGATTGTGCGATACAAGGCTCGCCTTGTGGCGCAAGGCTTCTCACAACGCCCTGGAATTGATTACGAGGAGACGTATTCTCCCGTAATGGACATCATAACGTTCCGCTACTTAATCAGTTTAGTAGTTTCCGAAAAACTGAATATGCAGCTCATGGATGTGGTCACAGCCTATCTCTACGGGGATCTAGACACAGAGATATATATGAAAGTCCCTGAAGGACTAAAGATGCCTGAATCAAGTAGTTCCCGACCACGGAACGCGTTCTCAATTAGACTGAGGCGTTCGCTATATGGATTGAAACAATCCGGGCGAATGTGGTATAACCGCCTAAGCGAATACTTGATCAGTTTGGGATACGTTAATAACGAACTTTGCCCATGCGTGTTTATAAAGAAATCCACTTCAGGATACGCAATCATCGCGGTCTATGTAGATGACATGAATCTCATAGGAACCGAAAAAGACTTGTCAGAACCTGCTGATATCCTGAAGAGGGAATTCGAGATGAAGGATCTTGGGAAGACACGGTTTTGCCTCGGCCTGCAGATCGAGCACCGTAAAGATGGAATTCTTGTCCATCAAGCGAACTATACCGAAAAGGTGTTGAGACGCTTTAGTCATTTTGACGTTAAGCCATCCGCTACTCCCTTGGTCGTCCGCTCTCTAGACATTACTAAGGACCCATTTCGTCCAAAGGAGGACGACGAAGAGATATTGAGTCCTGAGTGCTCTTATCTGGGTGCAATAGGCGCTTTATTGTACTTGGCCCAATGTACTAGACCGGACATCTCGTTTGCTGTGAATTGTCTAGCTCGACACAGCACCGCGCCAACACGCCGCCATTGGAATGGCATAAAAGACATTTTCCGCTACCTTAAGGGTACTACGGACTTGGGCTTGTTCTATCCCTACGCAGTTTTGAGTGAGTCCAACGCTCTTGGCACTCGAAGCAACGCGACCCTTGTTGGCTACGCCGATGCGGGATACTTATCTGATCCGCACAAGGGGCGTTCCCAATCTGGTTATGTCTTTACCATTGGGAACACGGCAATTTCTTGGAGGTCTCGCAAACAGACCTTAGTGGCTACTTCAACGAACCACTCTGAGCTACTCGCGCTCTATGAGGCGACTAGAGAGTGTGTATGGCTTCGAGCTGTTATTGGCCATATTCGAAGTACATGTGATCTTCCATATGACCCAGATGAACCTGTTGTCGTCTATGAGGACAATACCGCTGTTATTGATCAAGCGAAACATGGTTACATCAAAGGGGATGCTACCAAGCACATATCGCCCAAGTTGTTCTTTACACATGAACAACAAGCGCTTCAGAAGATTGAAGTGCAACACATTGGATCGGAGAATAACCGTGTAGACTTGTTCACCAAGTCACTGCCAAAACACTCGTTCCAGAAACATGTCAGAGCGATTGGACTTAGGAAGCTTTCAGAGCTAGCCTAAGTAAAACATGTTTTCTGCACCCTGTTGTGTGCATGTGAGGGGGAGCGCCCCAACAAGTGCCTCCCAACGCCCTGTTGTGCGTATATCCCGTACCCTGTTGAGTGCGAGTGAAAAGGAAAGCATCCTGATGTATGCTCGTGTACTCTTTTTCCCTTCGACCAAAGTTTTTCCCACTGGGTTTTCTTTGGCAAGGTTTTTAACGAGACACAGTTCAAATCCCTTATTCACTAAGGATTATTATAATCAGGGGGAGTATCCAGTTGTATACTTCTAAACCATCGTGTACTCTTTTGTCCTTCGATCAGCGGTTTTTCCCACTGGGTTTTCCCTGACAAGGTTTTGACGAGGCACCTTTGCAATGGTTAGTTTACCCCCATCACACTGACCTGTGTGTACTCTTTTGTCCTTCGACCAAAGTTTTTTTTCCCACTGGATTTTCTTTGGCAAGGTTTTAACGAGGCACAAGTAGGTGGTCATTTTTGAATCTGCAAGCTACAGACCGACAAAGAAGCTCAGAGGTGTTTACAAGCAGAGTTTGTGAAGAGCCAAGGGGGAGTGTTGTAATTCATCATCATGGTGACTCTTCACCTTTGTAACTCATCATCATGGTGACTCTTCACCTTTGTAACTCCCAAGTGACTTTTCACTTTGTAAACTCCCAACCTCTCTCTTCCTATATAAAGAGAGGTTGGGATGGCTTGTATAGACACACATTGAGATATATTGATTTGAGAGGTTGAGCTAATTGTCCACAACAACAACAACATATTGATGCTATATTATATGTGAGCAACATGTTTAACATTAAATGTTGTAATGGATATGTTGACTGTATTTATATTCGTTATTGTGGGCATGATATCTAATCAAATATATATAGTTGCTATGTCTGCTATATTTTGTTTGTTCGTTTGTTTTTACCACTTAGGTGAACAAAATCTTTGACATTCTTTTGAATTTTCGTGAAATGAACATCAACATATCTCTTGCAAGTGACATGATTCCACATGGAAACCTAAATTTTAGCCAACTGATTAATCTAATGTAGCTTAGATTAAACTAAGATTGTCATGGATCATGATTCCTACAATTTAGTACTCATATACCTAAATTTTGGTCAAGCTAGCTAGTCTTAGGCATGCACGACATAGATTATTAGCTCTACCATATCTAGATGAGCTAAGATCTGTATCTATTTTCAAAGTGGTTGTTATTGTATTACGTAATTTCGTCACCGGAGTCAATGGACACATCACTTGGATAAATTTTTTTAAAGAGATGGATATATAAACATAAGTCCATCCATAATAATGAAACAGTTACAACAATAGTCCAAATAATTATTTAATTAAGTTAAAGACGTTTGTCATGGCTTTATAATTTTCTAACACTAAAATCTCTCGCCTAGAATCCAAGTAACAAAATTTATCTGGTTCGCTATTGTCCATTTTGTAACATACAAGAAGAAGATACAAATCACTTATTTCAATATTGTCTACTGGCAAAGAGGTTAGGTTCCTTACTACTCCTACTGGCTCAAGGGTGGAGTCTCATCATCAGATTTTCCCCTTACTTGATAGTTGACCGAAGAAAGTCCCAACAATTAGAAAATTTTGACAATAAAAATGTAGGCTAGCTTATTGTGTCAGCTTTAGTCGTGTTCAGCGACGAAAGATGTCCATTGCAAAAACGTCACTACATTAGCAACTGACTAGCGACGAAAACAACGGAAAAAAATATATATATATATATTTTACATAAAATTATCAGTAGTTACTCAACGACGGAAGTGATATGTTTTGTCGCTATTTATTGTATTAATTTAGTGATCCGATAGCTCACAAACTAGATAAACATTCCATTCGAAACCAATGTATTTCTAATTTATGTCCCTCCCCAGACTTTATCAGTCAGCTCTTAACTAATGATTTAGCTGCCTCTACATCTGATTGTAATCGATCCGACTCTCAACTTTTGATCAATAAATCTTTGATTCAAAAATAAAATAAAATAAAATTCTAACACTCTAAAATTGGACAGTTCTTGAGGTTTATATTTTTTTATGTTATTCAAAATTTTTTTTACAGTAAATATATATTTTATGGACTGAGTAGTAGTAGTATAAATATAGGATTTTTGACTTTCATCCCACTTGTTAATATGAATTTGTACTTACATCCCACTTTTTAATTTTATTTGACTTACGTCCCACTTTTCGTCACGAAAAGTATTTATTTTGTCACGAAAAATATTTATTTTGTCACGAAAAGTATTTTCGTGACGAAAAGTGGGACGTAAGTCAAATAAAATTAAAAAGTGGGATGTAAGTACAAATTCATATTAGTAAGTGGGATGAAAGTCAAAAAATCCCTATAAATATTTATAAATATTGACTTAAAACATAAAAGAAATAAGCTTTTTTAAGACGGATAACTAAGAAAGAAACCATAGTCAAAATTCAAGAGGATGATAATGATATTGTCTGACTTAGGAGTATTCTAGAGGAGAAAAAAAATATAGCTTGAGTGTGACTGTGGGAGTGATCTTTTTGAATTTTTACATTTTTATATATATAAAGATTGCTAGTTGTCCTCAAAAGACCAATAGAAGTGTTCACATTTGGATCCTTCAATATCCTCCGTTTATATAAAGAAGTGTTCACATTTGGAGTCTTCAATCTCCTCTTAGAAAGCATCTCATAAAGCTCCTACAAGAAAAAGAAAAAAAAAATTCTCCATTTGCTTTCCAAGGAAGTCATTTCAACCCAAAATTCATGAGCAAGAAGAAAAAAAAAACACATGAAAGTCTCATGCATCAAGCTCCTAACATTCAAATGACAGCTATAGATTGCCACTGAGGTCTTCTTAATCTTGGCCTAATTTCACTAGTTTTGGATGACATCTTGTTATTGTCATGAATAAATAATTAGAACATGTGGTGCATAAATGAGTGTAAGTAGACTTTTTTGTGTAGATTTTGTTATCCATTATCTAATTTAAACTCTCCCTTTAATGGAGCTCCTTTAGATATACTTAACTTGCTATTACCATATATATATGCTAGGTAGTTATCTCCGTCAACTCATGAAGACGCTTTATCTTAGAAGTCAACTTGAATCTGATCATGGCAGATGACTTGACTACTTGAATCCGATCATCACATAGGCTCCATCTTAAAAGCACCATCTCATGTAGACGTTCTATCTTAATTATAACCAACTTGAATTCAATCACGACTTGAACCACCTTACCGTCTTAGGTGTCAACTTATATTAACTTTAGATTAATGAGTTACGATATATTGGACTGGATCGAAATGTCTTAAAAGAGAAGTCTCATATAAGGTACGAATTAATTACAATTATTTGCATTGCATGCTTCAATATTATATCATCAACTCCTCTTGTATTGTACACCGACAAAATATATATAACCCAAACACAAATGAATTAATTTAAAGTAAACGCCTTTTCACAAGATCTGTCTTGGCACGAGTTAGTTGCTTGGTGACAAAGTCATGAAGTTATGAAAAGAAGATAATAGTACTTAGTGGGGTTGCCAATTACCACCTTTATTTTTTCTTTTCTAATTTTTTTTTCTCCTAAAAAAAGACAATTTAGGCATCCAATAAAGCTCTACATTTGTCTCTTTCCTTGTCTTGCGCTACGTTTTGCTTGATACTCTCGTGTGTACCTAACCTAACCCCATGCAAAAAATTAGGGAAAAGCCACAAAAAAAGTGTGCTTTCCTTGTGATGTTTGCTTGAGTGTTGAGGACTTATTCTATGGACACGACATAGAAGAAATGGACGGACACCAACAAACAAAAATCATCTCGTTCACATGCATGCACCAGCTAGCCCAGCTAGATAACACACGTATACGTCACTTAATTGATAAATGTTAATTTCTTACCATATATTTGTCACTTCATGTATTTATTTATGTGGGTACTTAAGATGTTTGAACTATATGCATAGTTGGGGCTAACCAACATTAGGTAGCATCTTCACCAAGAGATCTAGATTATCTAGTCGTCCGGGATCATAGTGATCCTTAATCCGTATCTAATATGATGATACATAAAGTATATTTTCTATATTTATATAACTAAATAAATAAAATATATATATTATTTGTCATTATATTATTGGGTACGCATCAAAATTTATTATGAGTTGGGACCGCTAAATAATTTGTACTTCTCCGAGAGTATTGGCCCAAAGATTGAATTATCTTAGCCGAGATTATTTTAATTACCTTTAACCAGACTTCTTGTGAGACATTTTTTTTAAAGTTTCAAGGTGTCGTACACGATTTCTTTTTTTTCAAAGTTGTGTTGAGTTAGTCATAAGGTTATCCGAAATACAACAACAAGAGTGTGCGCATGCAGAGTTAATTGAACACATTATATAGAAAAAACTTGAGCTTTATTGATAATGAACATCATATTACAGACTCGATTACAATGGTGCCGCACGAACTTTACAAACTGACTCCATTACAAAATTAACGTCGATGAGATAGCCGTTCCATATATTTTATCCTTTTTGTTTGTACAACCATCATTAAAAAACAACATGGGATGCAAATTTGAAATCTTATCGGACTTATCGGTGAATCGAACCATGATATTCTCATTGATCACCTGATTCGGATAAGAGCTGTACATGCTCCTAAATTAATCAAGATGATTGGATAAGCCAGACGAGTCTTCGGACTTGAGATTTTTTTTTTTTTTCTGCTTGTGACAACCTTCAAGTTTAGCATGATCTCATAAGAAATCGGAATTGCAGGTGACCCTTTAGGATCAGGTACAATCCAACTTTTGGGCCAACCTGCCCATAGCTGGAATTATTTATTTATATATTTGGGGTCAATTTGTATGAAATCTCAGTTTGAAGTCATGCAAATCACTAGATCTTTACTGCATCTATTAAAAATATATAAAAAAGAAAAAGGAAAACGCTAGATCTCACTCCAGCATGGCTTGAGACCCAAACAGTCAATCAGAGCCGTCCACGTGTAAAGCGGCCGCATGGAAAAGGTGGCAGAAAAGAGTCTCTGTCCCTCGTAATTGCACCCAAAGACTTTTTTGTTACCGAATCTTCGCGAGACGTACGTCACCAACACCGAAATTCCTTTCGCATGCTAACATTTTACTGCAATGCCCCCATATATAGCCGTTATTTACTAATAACCCGCTGACCGAGTCAGTCCATGAAATCCGAGTTCCGATTCTGCACATATTCCACTCCCGTCCCCACCGGTCGGCAGAAACAGTTGGTGGCATTTTCGTAAATATCTAGACGTACAGAGATATTTTATAAGTTAGTTCTGGCAGAAGCCGACATGGAATTGGTAACGGACGCTAGAATTTGACCCCGTTTCGTGACTGCTTGGAAACTGCATGCGGTGACACGCCATGTGGAATATAGTAGTGTATATTTTATTGAACTCATTAATTTTTTTTTGGATTTTTCTATAAAATATTTTTGAGATAATTTTGATTTTCTGGAAAGTAACTATCCTATTTCAAAAATCGTTCAAATACATGCATCTCATCCTTTAATTTTTTAGGGGCCTAAATAGAAAATTATAATTCCTTGACATTTCTGTTCTTTTGGAAAATTACAATTATTATTGATTTTCCTTTTCGATGTTTGGATATGCCAAAGAATTTGTATAGGAAAATAAATATTTCAATGTGGAAAAGTAATTCTTTGCTGGGATGGATGAATCACTTTTTCCTTAATTTTTCTTCCATTGGGAATCACTTTCTTTTCCTCCTCAATTCCTTTGGCACCAAAACATCGAAAAATAATCACTTTCCTTTCCCAACCGATGATTCTCCGAATAAAACGAGACCTTAGGGGCTATTTGGATGCTTGTAGCTCCTCTAAAGTGTGAAAGTGATACTTTCAACATGTTATAATGCAGTGCACTCGCCATTAAAGTGTGAATGTATCACTTTTTAAAATATGTTTGGATACATATATAGTTGTTTGTTCCCCGCAAGTGAGTAGTTTCATACCATTTTGCTTGGATGACAAAACATGAAAGTGTATATGATAATTAAAAAAGTAGAGAGCACATCCACTTACAATGAAGTTGCAATCAAATTTTCCTGCAACTGAGAAATAAAAATAATAATACTTTCAGTTGCAATGGAATATCATATAACGATCACTTGTAATGGAGGTTTGCAAGATATATACAAACACTGAAAGTGTCTTACACCAATGATCAACAATGAAAGTGATAGTTTCAAGCAACTTTCAATGCATTCTCACTTTAATCAATTAGGTCCTTAATGTGAGTTCCTATTTGAGTTTCTGTAGTCGAAGAGATCCTACTTACATTATGTATCTATAACAAATTTAAACCAGACTAGTTCGTTGCATAGTTCTTTGGAGTCCATTTTTGTTCACCCACCAAAGCTAGAGTTTGTTCATTCTCCAATAGAAGATTGACACGTGTTAAATCCTTTAGTCAAAACCACTTTTAATATTTACAAAACTATTTTTTAAAATAATTTTTTATTGGAGGATGAACAAATACGTTAGTTTTGGTGGGTGAATAAAAATGGACTCTAGTTCTTTGCTCTACCAATTAGAAAGAAAATAATTTAAACTTAGTATTAATGCCACTTCATTTAAGACTTTAATTAAGTAAAACCAAAGTGAAGAAGTATTTTTTCAAAAAAAATCACTTTGATTTGAATTTTACATTTTTTTTTTCCGAGTACTAAATAATCTTATATAAAAAGCTAAAAAGTTATCTAGTCGGATGCCACGTAGATGGTCACTAAAATGGGTCACAAAAGTTCCTCACACACTCTCTCTCTTCTCCCGCCCATATAAATGCCTCTTCCTACTCCCTCTCTCTCCTCCACTTTCACTCCCGGGCTTTCCCCTCTCTTCTTCCTCCTCCACCGGGACCCTAACCCTAGAAAAAAAAAAATCCCAATTTCTGCACTTTCTCCCCTCCGATGTGAAATCAGTCGGCATCGGTGGTTCTTCCACAGTCGGCTCCGGCGATGGCGTTCCCCCGTCCGCCATTGGCGATCGGACTCCTCGCATTCGCGTTGGCTTCCGTAGTCGAGTCCTCCATGGCGCACCCGGTTCTCGTGGGCGGGCGGAGGGAGCTGTCGGAGAAATTCGTGCTAGGTCAGTGGAAGATCATACGCTTTTTTTTTTTTGTTCGGTCTAGTGTTCATTTTTGGTCTCTGTTTAGGAAACTTTTTGAAGTGTGATCTGTTAACGTTGGCATGACGATGGCATGGAAGAAAGATCTTTCCTTTATTGGAAATTTCTTTGTTGTTTGTTTCTTTTTCTTAAAAAAGAATTTCTATGGATTTTTTTGGTTCTAAATTTAACATTTTTTATTTTTTTGGGATTTGGCACTAACGCAGTAGCGATGTCCATGAAAGATCCTCGTTTTTTTTGGAATTTTTTTGTTTATGGTTTGTTTTCATTTTCATTTTAGTATTTTCCATGGATTTTTCCTTCTTTGAAGTTTCTAAAGTTTTGGATTTGGGAAAGTTGGCATAGTGATGGCATGGAGAAAGATCATTCCTTTCTTGGGAACATTTGGTTTCTGGTTTATTTTCTCTGTTGATTGTGGCGGAATTAATGAGTGGGAATGTTTTTTTTTTTTTTTTTGGTGAAAAAAAGAGCTTAATTTTCATTGTAAGGACCATATTCAAGATTCGTGTTCTTTCCTTTTTGGGTTTACATATTATTTCTAAAATATCATAAGTATATTTCTTGTAAAATACTCTGGAATCTGAATCTATGATTTTTCCCCAAAATAATTATGTTACAAAGTTTTCTTATTGGAAATTTTTAGCTTTTTTTAATCATCTTTCTCGTTTATAATATTTTTATTCCAGTGAAAAATTCAGCAATTTATTGTCCAAGAGATTTTCTCTGAAATTCAAAATTTAGGATTTTTTTATACTTTTTGTTTTGAATGCAAATTCGGAATATACTCTCTCTTCGATTTATTTAATCTGGATTTGTTTAATTGCAGCTGGCCAGAATTTCGCTCCGCTGGAGAATGGACTGCTGAAGTTTACTCCGTTGGCGTCGGGGCCAGTTGCTATGGCACCCGATGCGAAGTTCCCGCTGGTGTTGGCAGAGAAGAGGACGAGGAGGCCGGACATACTTGAAAAGTTCAAGCTTTATAATGGAGGCTGGGATATCACCAACAAGCACTATTGGGCAGTGAGTTTCTCAATGTTTCTTTTGGAATGTGTAACCTGTGCTTTGGTTAGATTACGAACGTAAAGGATTGTTTAGTGAGTTTCTTTCCTAAATTAATTGATTAGAGCACCAACAGTAATTTGATCTTCATTGTGGATAATTGAAATTCATGCAATCCTACTCTTCAATTTGTGTTATTTATTGTATCACATCAAGACCATACTTAGTAAAACTTGATATGATATTTAAAAACGGATCGGAAATAATTGTCGCCGTTAGTGAGGCTAACTTGAGCCTGAAACATGCATGTTAGAGCTCGATAATATTTTGTGATAGAAATTAATAAGGAAATAATATAATGTTTTAAAATCAGGATTCACTCTGTTTGTAAGTGATCTCGCATGCACTGAATCCATACAAATCATTTGGTGAGAATCTAATATGGATGTGAAGATGTCTCTGTCACTTGCTATTGTCGCAGAGGAGACAGCCCTTCATAGAACCAAATAGAATAATAATTCATGTAATCCCCAAAATTTGGGATAAAGGTTTTGTATTTTTTGCTATTTAAGGTTACTACTTACTAGATGGCCCTTCATAGCGCCGGATATAATAATAATTCATGTAATCCCTAAATTTTGGGATAAAGATTTTGTATTTTTTGCTGTTTAAGGTTACTAGATGGTATACCATTTACATGAGATCCCCTCGATGTGCGCATGAAGAACTTCCACAATAAATATTAAGGGCTTCTGAAATTACTTGTTTCCTAAGGTTTTATACTTGAATCTTAATTGCACTTTCTTGTTACTTGATGACTTGTCTTGCAGTCTGTTGCATTCACTGGAGCTGCTGGATTTCTTCTTGCATTCTTGTGGTTTGTTTCCTTCGGATTAGCTTTAGGGGCACACCATTGTTGTAAATGGAAGATTGGAAGCAAAGACAAAGGCTCAAACCGTAAACATCGGATTTCTCTTATGTTGTTGCTGTTATTCACAACTGCTGCATTGTAATATTCTGAAATCTTGTGTCAGTTCAACTTTATTTTGAGGAATACATTTCTTCGATGCATTCTTGTTGTTCACTTACACTGCATCATAAAATTCTTAGCCTTTGGTCAGTGCTACTTCATTCTGAAGAGTACACGTGTACTTGCATACCTTCACACCCGCCCACGGTTCAAGTTACTAATTTCTTCTTTATATGGTTCTCATTCTCCTCTCGTTTTTTCCCAGGACTGGATGCATTCTTCTATCTGTTGGGCAGGATGAGTTTCATGACGAGGTTTTGGATACCTTAAATTTTGTGGTCAATCAGTCAGATTTTACTGTTCAGATACTAAGGAATGTTACAGATTTTCTATCCTTTGCAAAGACGATAGAAGTGGAAGAGGTTTATCTTCCCTCAGATGTTCAGAATGAAATTGACAAGTTGAATGAAGACTTGAATACTGCAGCTAATGTCCTATCACAGAAAACTGATGAAAATTCTAGAAAGACCCGAAGAGTCGTCAACAATGTGTATGATCTGATATCTTAATATCTCTTTAGAAAGGTCCTACTTCATTATTTCATTGGACTAATGCCTTTTCTCTTCATTTTTTCTTCTGTTAGGCGGAGTGCATTGATCACGGTATCAGCAGTGATGCTCTTAATTGCTGTAATAGGTTTCTGTATGTATTCTATTCACCAAAATTTAATGCATTGCATTCTCTTCGTTTTTATCCCTTTGTGTTAAGTAAATATTTCCCTTGTGCAGTACTTTCAATTTTGGGGCACAAGCATGCGGTGCACATGTAAGCTAATTCTGTTCATCTTCTCAGTATATGTTGTTGTTGTCTGTTACTTCAAAATTCTTCTTGAAATAGCCTTATATAAGATATTGTTATCTTCCAGATTTATTATCAGTGGTTGGCTACTCGTGGCAGTTACATTCATTCTCTGTGGCGTTTTTGTTATCATCAACAAGTAAGCAGTTGTCTCTGGTGACTTGCATGATAATGGCATACAAACGTACTTTGGAGGAAGCTATAAAAGAAAATGCTTATGTTGTGGATTATGAAGTCCTATTTGATCTTATAACTGTTGGCATGGATTTTCATGTATACTAAAAATCATCTATCTTTGTGCTTAAAATGAATTTCTTTATGCTCTACACTGTTGGAGCAAACCATACCCTTTTCCACAGCTTAGCAGACACATCTTATCCACGCCTTGATTTGAGTAAGATATATTAAAAGACGCATGTTGAGACCTAATGCATAAACTGGCCACCCCAAGCAGACAGGTGATAGTAGATTGATTCATGACTAGGTTTCTCAGTTGTAGGGAAAGATGTGGTCTTTGTTAATAGAAGAAATTGGGAAATAGGTAACTTTGTAATTTTTTTGCTAAATTTGGGGACTCATTCTTCATTGTCATCTTTCAGTGCTGTAGGTGACACATGTACTTCCATGGATGAATGGGTGCGATATCCCCTGGCAGAGACTGCTCTCAGTAACATTCTCCCATGTGTCAATGAAATGACGACTAATCAGACACTGTACCAGAGTAAAGATGTGATTCGACAGCTTGTGAACATTGTCAACATAGCAATATTTTCAGTTGCTAACTCAAACAGCCCACCTCAAAATAGCAATTCCTTCTTTTACAATCAGTCTGGTCCCCTGATGCCTTCTCTTTGTTCTCCGTATGACTCTCATCTGCAGATTCAGCAATGTCAACCTCAAGAAGTGTCCTTTGACAATGCATCAATGGTACGTATGAAATTTCTCTCAGAATTTTAATTTGTATGTCACTGTTTATTATGTCTTTGACTGTAAATGGAACATGGACTTTATAGTATCTATGTATGTTTTATTGTATCTATGTATGTTTTAGAAATTATAAGCTACTTTAGCTAGTCAATGTGGATCAGTTTGCTGTACAACTCGGTGTTCCATTGGACATGTTTGACGCTGCTTTGATATGTTATTTTACTTATTTGATCCATTATACTACCACAACCTTCCTTTTCTGCCCTTGAGATGCATCTTCAGTCTAGGTGACGAGGTCCTTCTTGGTACTTGCATGGAAACTGGTTCCTGTCAAACTAAAATGCAACTTAGAAAATTAGTTATTGTTGTAACTCATATGGCCCTTCATTTCATCTCCTTGTAACATACAAAAACCCTTTGGCCTTTCGTTTCTTCATAACCCCCAACATCTCTCCCTATATAAAGAGAGGTTGGGATAGCTTGTAATATGCAGATCGTGCTGATAACGTGTCGTAAGGCAAAAGCTCAAACACACGGAGACGAAGCTTTCTCGTATATTATCAACCGCACTTTACAATAATTCACTGAGTAACATAAAGAAAATAAATGCTACTGAGGTGCTCTTATCTGGGTGCAATAGGCGCTTTATTGTACTTGGCCCAATGTACTAGACCGGACATCTCGTTTGCTGTGAATTGTCTAGCTCGACACAGCACCGCGCCAACACGCCGCCATTAGAATGGCATAAAAGACATTTTCCGCTACCTTAAGGGTACTACGGACTTAGGCTTGTTCTATCCCTACGCGGTTTTGAGTGAGTCCAACGCTCTTGGCACTCGAAGCAACGCGACCCTTGTTGGCTACGCCGATGCGGGATACTTATCTGATCCGCACAAGGGGCGTTCCCAATCTGGTTATGTCTTTACCATTGGGAACACGGCGATTTCTTGGAGGTCTCGCAAACAGACCTTAGTGGCTACTTCAACGAACCACTCTGAGCTACTCGCGCTCTATGAGGCGACTAGAGAGTGTGTATGGCTTCGAACTGTTATTGGCCATATTCGAAGTACATGTGATCTTCCATATGACCCAGATGAACCTGTTGTCGTCTATGAGGACAATACCGCTGTTATTGATCAAGCGAAACATGGTTACATCAAAGGGGATGCTACCAAGCACATATCGTTCAAGTTGTTCTTTACACATGAACAACAAGCGCTTCAGAAGATTGAAGTGCAACACATTGGATCGGAGAATAACCGTGCAGACTTGTTCACCAAGTCACTGCCGAAATACTCGTTCCAGAAACATGTCAGAGCAATTGGACTTAGGAAACTTTCAGAGCTAGCCTAAGTGAAACATGTTTCCTGCACCCTGTTGTGTGCATGTGAGGGGGAGCGCCCCAACGAGCGCCTCCAAACGTCCTGTTGTGCGTATATCCCGCACCCTGTCGAGTGCGAGTGAAAAGGGAAGCATCCTGATGTATGCTTGTGTACTCTTTTTCCCTTCGATCAAAGTTTTTTCCACTGGGTTTTTTTTGGCAAGGTTTTTAACGAGACACAGTTCAAATCTCTTATTCACTAAGGACTATTGTAATCAGGGGGAGTATCCAGTGTATACTTCTAATCCATCGTGTACTCTTTTGTCCTTTGATCAGCGGTTTTTTCCCACTGGATTTTTCCTGACAAGGTTTTGACGAGGCACCTTTGCAATGGTTAGTTTACCCCCATCACACTGACCTGTGTGTACTCTTTTGTCCTTCGACCAAAGTTTTTTTTCCACTGGGTTTTCTTTGGCAAGGTTTTGACGAGGCACAAGTAGATGGTCAAACTTGAAGATGCAAGCTACAGACAGACGAAGAAACTCAGAGATGTTTACAAGCAGAATTTCTGGAGAGCCAAGGGGGAGTGTTGTAACTCATATGGCCCTTCATTTCATCTCCTTGTAACATACAAAAACCCTTTGGCCTTTCGTTTCTTCATAACCCCCAACCTCTCTCCCTATATAAAGAGAGGTTGGGATAGCTTGTAATATGCACTTGTGTGGTTGATAATATACGAGAAAGATTCGTCTCCGTGTGTTTGAGCTTTTGCCTTACGACAGTTATGACCTATTTAGCTTATTTTTTATAATTTGATTTCTCTTTTTGTTATTGGGTTCAACTGTTTGAAGTGATTATATTAACCCTAGTCACATGACTCTGTATTCCTGACATCAATTTTTGAGTCTTCAGATCTGGCTTAACCGACTTGTAGTGGAATACGTGAAATCATCTTCAGATGGACTGATGTTAGGGTCCTTAGGGCTAGCCTCATGCTGTTAGAAGACCTTTGTAGGATTCATTTGGAGAGTTGGAGTTTGCATTAAGACTTGATTTGTACTTTTCTCCTACATTTGAATATTATTTTGCTTAGTTTGGAAGATCCAGACCAATTATAGGCAAGGTTGTGGAAAGCGCTAGGCGCTAGTCGGGCGGGTACCTTCCGCCTAGCGCCTAGCCCGTTTAGGCGGGTGCCTAGGCGGCCTCATAGATCTAGGCGGTTCAAAAAGTAAAAAGAACAAAAAAATATATATACTAAAAATGCATTTAAAAATTCATAAAACCCCAAAACATACATAGTCGGGCGTCAGGGAGACTAGGCGGGCACCTAAGCGGGCATCGGGCGGACACCCGACGCCTAGCGCCTAGGCGGTCTAGGCGGCCGCCTTTTAGAACAGAGATTATAGGCTTCTTTAACGTAGCTGAATCATTATATAGACATTCAGTTGTATGCTTATAAATATTCTGTTGGAGATTGGATGGATGTTTAAGGCCTTTTGAAGAATGCTGTTATTAGTCCCAGAGCTGCTACTGGGAGATTAATGTTCAGATGTTCTGAGACCCTCTTGACCTATGCTGACGTATTCTTGGAGAGAATCAGTTATTAGCCACCATTCTCCCTCCTACTCAGCCTTGAACCCTCTTTCCCCCGCTTTATATCAGTCATTCCTTGGCTATTGTTGGTGGTTGCACTTGATAACAAAATGTCTTCTTCAAGGAGTAATCAGAGTCATCAGACTTCATTTTAAGCTAGCTTTGACTCGAGTATCTCTTAAAATTCCATCTAACAATTTTTTTTGGATACAATTCTTCCAACAATATTTCATAAGGCACAAGTTCTTTTCATCGCATTGTAGTTTATAGTAATAACCTTTCTCTCCATCTTTGGCGGTCTCTAGTTGTCTGATTTGTGAACATAAAAGATTTTCTGAGTTTGAAAACAATGATATGCAATGAAGTGTTTTCTTGCTTAATTCCACTTGAAGTTTCTTAAACTGATAGGGATTTTCTGCTATAATTATATTCTCAATCCTGATTTTTGCCTTTAATTTCCCATAATTTATATAGACATATGGCAAATAGTATCATCTTAGCTCTTCGTCTAGACTAGTCTACTCGAGGGTGCTCCTTGGTTGCATGAGCTTAAATTCAAACCAAAATGTAGGTCAACCTACCTGTCAACTTGGCATGACCCTTTCATGCTCATAGCTATCTTGACTGGGAATTTGGCACCAACGTAGAGGGTGACGTTAGGTTGACAACCGGTCATAAAACTTGCACAAATCTTGTATGTCGCTTTCTTATGTTCCTTAACCGACCCCATTCTCATTAGAGAAGGCTTGGATGATGATGAGGATAGACCTAGAATCGAGCACTCAAATGTTAGTCAATCACCCAATCCATGATTACAGGTTAACATTCGTGCAACTTTTCTTGAGAACAAACTTCCTTGGAACTAGGAAGCTCATTTTTGTAGAAACAGTTAGGTATTTAGTTTGGTACGCTGCAGATTTTCTTCTCCTTGATAGTTTTTTCTTATTATTGGACAATTACTTGTGAACTAGCTGTTGTATGTCACATGTGAGCATGCAGAGCATTATTTTCTGTGTCATTCATTCAAACACTTTCCTGTTAATTTCAGGTCTGGCAGCAGTATACATGTGAAGTTTCAGAAACAGGTTTCTGTACAAGTGCAGGAAGGATCACACCAGATATATACAGTCAGCTTGTGACTGCCGTGAACGTAAGCTTTGCTCTTGATCACTACACACCCCTGCTACTCAGCCTTAGAGATTGCCATTTCGTTCGTGATACTTTCCGCTCAATCACCACAATGTACTGCCCAAGTTTGGAGCATGCCCTGCGGATTGTGAATGCTGGGCTGGCTCTCATCTCCACTGGGGTCATGCTCTGCCTCGTCTTGTGGATCATGTATGCAAACCGCCCCCAAAGGGAGGAGGTGTTTGTAACCACACAGTCCGAAGTGAAGGTTTCCGGCAGAAAGAGTTAAACATCGTATCTTAGTGTATATATAGTAAAAATAGTCGTATATGTGTGGTACTTGAGCTCGCCTTTTTAATTTATCATATAACCAAATGGGGCGAAGCACCATTTGAGGGAAAATGAGTTGTAATCTAGTAAATATGTAGTGCTGCCTTGCACATTAGGGTTTAAAGAAGATTTTGGTCTTCGTATAGTACAGTTTGGAGCAAGCAATCCTCTCCACTTTTATCTCTGCAGTGTGGTTGTATGTTTCCCTATGCTTCATATTCATATATAAGAATGCTCAATGCTAAAAGCAATGCTCCTAATTAGTCTTCCTTAGTAATGAGTTATTCTCCCATATTGTATGTTTTCTTATATTTATGGGTGTATACATTCTCAATGGTAGGTACATTGAAGAGGGTTCACATTTTTTTTTTTTTTTTGCTATGTCCGGTGTTAACACTGTTACGCAAGGGACTTTGTGCACAGTATGTTACATGCCATTTGGGCCCACTGCTTTACACATAACGTCTTCTCCGCGCTTCGATCCTGAGACCGCGCTTCGATCCTGAGACCGTCTGTCTAGCCAAGGAGGATATCTCTTTTCTCACTGATCATAAGAGCCAGTTGAGTTAATGTTTATTAGCATTTTATGTGTTTTGTTTGGGTTAAAACCTTCCGAGTGCAGGATAGAATGGAGCGTCTTGGTGAATGATAAAATGTATGTTTTGACTGCTTTTCCTCTCTGACATTTATCTTGGCACCTTGATTTCTTCTGTGTCAAAATCAAATTTATGTCACCATTGAAGATAATTGTTTCTTTCTCTCCAGAAGTTAGTTGCGCACATCCAAGGAGAAAATTGTTATAATGACCATTTGATGACAATTGCACACTTGTGGCCCTTAGTAATTCGGCAAACAGAAAAGGCAAACGGAAAAGGATGACAAAAGTACGAGTATAAATTATCACAAAATTCGGATAAATATTCGTTAAATAGAAATATTGAGGTTAGAAACTTCACATCAAATTTGGTTAATTAAACATGATCTTACCAACCACGTTTCTTGTGTCAATTTTTTCAACAATTCATACGGAATATGTTTAAAACTTCACATGCTTAAAATTTGTATACTAATTCTAATATTTCAAAAGTACGTAAGTATTATACGTTTCTGAAAGATACGAAAAAGTTCGCGTATAATATGAATTTTATTCGGGTGATTGCTAACAAGGCTTGTGGCATAATATACCTACCATTATATATACTAGTAACAAACAAGTAGAAAAGATTTGTTGAAAAATAATTTAAATTAGAATTTGTTGTAGATAATGATGTCATGTTGGGTCGAATCCATCCAGTTAGCAAGAATGTTTTTCATCTTAACTACATGAGTTACAAATGTTTAACTATAGTTAGATAATAAAATAATTAGTAAAAATTTGTTTATTTATTTATTTTTAATTATTTTTAAGTTCCTATATATGTGTGTGTGTGTGTGTGTGCAATTTATATGTAACGAATTTGCCACTTGTTTCACATGTGCATCAAATGGAGATTTCTATATTGCGTTGGCTGAATGACTAACGAAGAGTTGCCGACATAGCCATCATTATCCCTCGGAGAAAATGATCCCATCTTCTGTTAAGATTCAAGAAGGCCTAATCGAGCACGCAACTGTGTTGGTGTGGAAGTGACTTGCGAGGAGGAGGTGGTAGGTTGATCTGAATTCCCTAATCAATCTGGAATTCTGAGGTCCCAGACATATCATTGTGAGTGAAAGTGGTTTAGGCTTGCTTGCTGTCTTACTTTTGGAATCTTGATAAGGAATATGAGGATCTGTTGGAGTAGGGATTAAATGATCAAAGTCTCTAGTAACCATGTTTTGTGATCTGGACACTATTAATTATTGTTGGGAATACAGACGTCTCACAAATGCTTGACTCCGTGGCTGAAACGTGACCGCAGCAAAAATTTAGATCAACCCACCTAAGATCATTGGCGGATCCACATGGCGGACACTGTGTGTGTGTGTTTGTCCTCGAACCCTTCTATGATTGTGCCTCTAGTGAATTGTAATCCTGGATCCGCTAATGTCTGAGATAACCGACAACCGTCTAACAAATATCAAGCACAGATAGAGACAATATATATGGTGACTACATTACCGACAAATTTTAATCTATATATCTCAAGTAAAATTACAAGATTGACAAAAACTAATGTTGAATCATTTGTCCTAATATGTTCAATTCCTCATCTTTTTTTTTATAGAAAAAACGTAGATTACAATTTGAAATCACTCATCTTACTCCTAGCAATCTCCATGAACGAAGAAGACGACTTCTGATCTCTTGTGGAGAAGCACCTTGAATATCCACTTTGTGCCCTTTTTTGTGCCTTCACCCCCAATAATAGGATTTCATGAATAGGAAACCTAAAAATATGAATCATATCACACCTAAAATAGTCCACAACCTATATTAGAATTTCCTACATTAGAAACCTTAGAATAAGAATTCTATCACACCTAAAATAGTCCAGCACAAATTATTAACGTTCAAATCAAATCAAATCAAATACTTGATCAGATTGGGACTCTACAAATATGTTGTTGTCACCAAATCTAGACTGGACCCAACAGTTATTGTACTAATATGTGCTTAACAAACAATGGTAACATCAAATTTGGCTTTGGTACCCGAGTGGAAATTGTGCGAAATATGAGTTTTAGTATATCAAAAGAAAAAGAAAATAAATTTTTTGATAAAAGAAGGCTTTTTTCTATAGGCACTTCACATTTTACTCCATGATAGCCCATTATTTCAAGACAATCCAGCTTGGTGCAATTTTTACTCAGAACAGTCCCAAGTTTTCTTTGGGGCTGCCCAACCCCCAGTATACTTTAGGATTATCAGCAAAATTGACAGTCATAACCTTTTATAGGACTGTCCCTCTTTTGACAGTCCTACCGCCGCTCTTTCTCGCGCTCCCCCGTCCGTTGCTCTTCGCCGCACACCCCCACCTGCCCCCGTATGCGACCTGGAGTGGCGCGCGGCCGACTTGGTCGCCTCGGCCAGAGCCTGTTCCATCTTGCCTCTCGCAATGTCGTGCTGACTTGGTTCAGCTGCTTAAGGCCACGACGGCGGCTAGGGAGGCGCTGATCGTAGAGCTGCTGCTGGCCCGAGGGGCGTCGACGGAGAGGTCAACGACGTCTTCGTGGGGGGCGCTCCACTTCGCGGTGGCGGACGGCCACGCGGAGCCGACCTCGGACAGACCCATTGCCCTGCGCCCTGCACCTGGCCGCGGCGTGACTGCCTCCGCATGCTGCTCTCAGCGGCGGGCGCGGACGCCCTCGGACACGCGGACAGGGACACATCGCTCTACGTGGCGGCAGCCACGGACAAGCAGCTGGTGAAGTTCTTGATAGGACTGCCAACTTTGTTGACAGTCCAAATCCAAACTCTCTGTTTGGAAATAGTACTATCAACAAAGTTGACAATTTTAACATAAAGTAGGACTGCGAACATTGTTTCGTCCTGCTTTATGTAAGGAGTCCAAATCCAAATATGTGAAGTTGTGAACTGCCCTCAAGGAAAAATTTGGAATGACAAACTTATAAATAAAAGAAAAAAAAATGGACTGCTCTCAAGTAAAATTTGAGGCGCTTTTAGAAATTGCCTAAAAGAATAATATGAAAATCTTCACTTGGAGGCTATATGAATTAGAATTGTAATGAGTAGTGAAGAAGAGGAGAGTATTGAGAAGTGTATGAATGTTAATTTTTGAAGGAGACGGAAACCTATATTTCAAATTTCAGACAACATCAACTACACTCCATCTCTTGCTTCCTTCTCAAACCCCTCCCCCCTTCTCTTCCTTCACTTCAACACTCATCAAAATCCCACCTCTCAAGTAAAACGGAAAGAGAAGTGCTTTCATAGCACATAAGAAAGCTGCTGTTCTAGTCATCTCCTCCTCTATTTTTAAAGGAGGTATTCAAAAGTTTTGATTTAGTTATTGAACGTTCTCATGATAGGCAAATAACTTTCTCGTTTGCAATAAGGTAGGTATTGCCTTCATTTTCTTCTTCGGTTATTTCTTTTTTTTTTTCGCTTCAAAACATCCATGCTTTGTTAGAGCAATTACATGGAACCATTTACATGTTTTTTACTTCACTTCTCTGAATTTGTATGTATACTCATAGTTTGGAGAATCGGCCGATAGCGATACGGTTTGGCATGTATCGGTTCAATACTGATACTGACCGATACCGACATTGGATTTTTTTTAAGTCAATGTGGCAAAGAAAATTGAACGAAAAGACCAAACAACAATGGTGTAAAAGTAAACTAAGGTTGTAAAAGTTAGCAGGTAAAGCAATCGAAAATATGACCACTATTTCATTCAATTTTAAAACTGCTAAAAATAACACAGAAAATAGTTAAAATTATGTCTAAATGAATAGGATATATTTTTGTAAATTTTTAGTAATTTATTAATAATTATTAGCTTTCTGATATAAAATAAATTTAATACTTCGATCCGAAATCGTCGATCCTGATATTCATAGTAAGAAGTCCGATACCAACGATGGCGGAGCATAAGCTGGCAGCCCGGGCTAAAAAAAATTTATTCATCTTCCTGGCATGCTCCTGTTCGCAGTCCCGCTAAGATTTTTTTTTCATGACATGTCCCTGCTCTCAGCCCCCGCTAAAAAAAAAAAAATCTTCTATCAGCCTTTGGATACCAATACCGATTCTAATACTGCTTGGTTAACTTTTCATTCTACACATAGTGATCTATATTTAGAAGTGTCTTTGTAGTCTTGGTGGAGATTGTACTATTTATTTTTTCCTCGATTATGTTATTGGATTAATTGCTCTCATTTTGTTACCTGGACATATCATCATATTATCTCAGTAACCTCATTGTCGAACACGAATGTCCCTGGTGGTTAGCGGGAAAAGGCATAAGATGCTGACTAGGTAGCGAAAAATTAGTGGATCGAGCCATAATGATGTATTATTTCTTCCATTCATAAAAATAACGGCAGTTGGGGATAGTAGGTCCAAAAGATATGCAATGCAGCATGCACAAAGTCCGTCGGACATCTAAAAAAGACGTTCCCTGCATAACGCATCTAAAAAAAAATTCCGTGCGTAATGCATAAAACCTCCTTCCTCTTTTTTTCTTCCGATACCCAGCGTAAAGCACGAGAATTTGTGCACACTGCATCGCATGCCTGTAAGTTTATACATGGTTTGCTCTATTATTATTTTTCTTATTGATCAACTTTCAAAGTGGTAGTGGTGCCTATTTAATTTCTCAGTGCAGTGTAATACCTGTTCTTCTTGGCGAGAGGTAAAGGTAACCAATACCTTTCTCTACTTTTGATCCTTCTTCCATTCTTCCTACACATGACAGTGCAAAAGAAGAGTCACTTATACATATATATATGCTTCTTATTTTTATAGGGTCTCCCTTCTGATCGTCTTCTTCCTCATTTCGTGACCAAACAGATGGGGGACCATCTCACGCTATCAGTGGACCGCTTGGTCACCGAGTCGACGCCGGAGGGCACCACCGAAAGACGGAAGGTGCAGCATTCGGCATCATCTCCGTTGGTCCATGTAGTTGGCCTCGGCGAGGAGGCGGCGGAGTGCAGAATCTGCCAAGAGGAGGATGAGGATGCCAACATGGAGATCCCATGTTCATGTAACGGCAGCCTGAAGGTATATAACTCTGAAGATTAGTAGAGCTCTTGGCTTCCTGCTATTTACTTTGTCACAAAGGACCTTTTTTTGAATTCTACATGTACATTATATTGTGTGTTTAACCTTTTCCAAAGAGACTACACCATTTAAGCCATGTGGTACAAGGTTCTTATTTGTTAGGTAAGGTTTAACACCTATGTTGCACGGACACGACACTGGATACTTTTATGGCTAAATTACAACTTGATACCTTCAACTATTCAAGTTTTTCAACTTGACATATACCTTGAACTTTCATATCCATTAACTTAATATCCTACAAATTTAAAAGGACGAAATTATCCCCGCCCCTCCCACCTCCCGCTGCACCACCATGCCCCTCTCCTCTCTCTCTGCCGTACGCGGACTGCTGCCGCCGTCACGAGCGGAGAGAGAGGAGGGGGGAGGTTCTGGGTGCGACACATGGAGGGGGGATGGATGGGTGCAGACGTGGGAAGGGGGGTGCAGCCGCGGGATGGGGTTGGGTTGGGGCGGAGTCAAGGTCGGGGGGTGGTCTAGCCGGTAGGGGAGTGAGGGGAGAGAGGGACAAGGGCATACTATCAGTATACCAGAAAGTGCATTTTTATACCAACAAGCTAGGGCACAAATTTTTTACTCATTAAGCACACCGACGACATGTCGGCGGCATATCGTAGGTATGCCATTGGCTCGGGTTCATGCTAAAATGAAGAACGATCCAAATTCAAGATGCTATATACGGTCCAGATTGCTCCCGTTATTGGGTGTTGGGGAGATCCTTTATAAGGCTCTCCTCGTGCCCTAATTTAGTTGGCTTGAAGTTTTAAGGAGGCTCACAAGAGACAGTTACGATTTGTGTTTGTAATCCTTGTAAGGTTTTCACACTTGTTGATTCAATAAAGTTATTTCTTCCATTGTCTCGGATAGTAGATCGAGCTTAACCAAACCGCGTTATAAGGTTCTCTTCATGCCCAAATTCAGTTGGCTTCAAGTTTTAAGGAGACTCACAAGAGAAAAATTTTGAGTGGCCATTAAGGGAAAAGAGAGAGAGAGAGAGAGAGAGAGAGAGAGAGAGAGAGAGAGAGAGAGAGGTGAGGGATAGCTCGTTGGAGATCTCCTAAGAAGAGAGTTTTCTGTTGGGAACATGGTGTGACCCGAACCGGAGTTGGCCCATGAGGTACGATGATGGACTAGGTTATATGCTTTAAAAAGGAATTCACATGTAAAGTCCGAACCAATCTCAATTATCTATACCTCATGATCCCACTTCCTACCCGATATGTGACTAAATTACCAACTCCATTGTAACCCCCTTTGAGCGTTCAATCGAAAACGAGATACAATCCAACAATCTCCATCTTGGCTCGTTTTTGCTAGCCGAACAGTCTTAGCACCCATGCTACCTTTGCTCGTTCTCGCTAGCCGAACAACCTTTTAGCAGCCATGCTACCTTTGTTCGTTCCTGCCAGCCGAGCACCCAGGAGATCCAACATATTGTCATCAGGTTCAACCCCCTCTCCACACTCAAGAGCACAATGTGGAGATTCAGGGTGCTTGTCCACATGAGAGCTCAGAGGAAGTTCGTATTTTGCTCTTATGGATCGTTATCCAAGACAGAAGAAAGAGAAGATTCGATCGAGGAGTCGTCGCCTTAGTTCAAGGAGATTGTTACGAATAGGGTGAGTAATTTCAAGTTTAATCTCTGTCTTTTATTTTTAAGTATGGTGAAGGGGTTGAACCTATTAGGATAAATGATTCAACATTAGTTTTTTTTAATCTTGTAATTTTACCTGAGTTATATAGATTAGATTTGTTCCGACCATATACGTTGTATTTATCTGTGCTTGACGTTCGTCGTTAGACGGGAGTTGGTTATCTCAAGTGGATTGGCCTAAGTTTTTGATACAGTCAGTTTCATACACGGTATCAGAGCACTTGTAGGGTGTGTCCGATCCAAACATCTTCACATTACGGTTTGTGTGTGTAATCATTGTAAGATTTTGTCTTTGTTGATTTAATAAAGTTATTTCTCCCATCGTTCCATTGAGTACTAGGTCGAGCTTGACCGAATGCCGTTAAATATTATGTGTTTTCTTGTTGTGTTCTTGGTTGTTATTGTTCGGTCATTTGTGTCAGTTATTCTCGTCATCGTAAGGTTGTTGTTTGTTTGCTTCTGTCGCGTTTGGGAATACAATAGATACGACATGACATGGTACGGACTTGGCAGCATGGACACGACACTATTTTGATGTGTCCTACAATATTTTGGAGTGTCCGAGATGTATTCGATAGGCGTCCTAGTCTGGCCAAATTTTTGGAGTGTCTTTGCATCCTAGGTTAGCACGTTCATCTTGATGGATAGAGGTTCAATTATAGAAATTAGTACCTTGTCAACAAGGGTAAGACTACATACATATTGACACTCCCAAACACAACATTAGTGGGACTTTGTCAGTTTTAGTGTAGTAAGTGATAAATCTAGACTAGATGCAATTAGGTTATGCAATAACTTGTAGATGAATGTCACTTGCTACTCTTTTAGACTATTGCAGTATGTAGGAGAAAATGAAAAAAATGACACATTATAGGATATATGATCACTTACTGATTATAGGGTAACAATATATCATAGTGATATAGTCAGATAGCCAAATATTATGAGTAGTGTAGAACTCAAGGCAGATTTACTGCAAGGTGGTTCTAATTTCTATGGAATATTTATATGAATCCTCGAAACATAAGGAAAGAACAAAGGTATTAACACAGTACTGCCATGAAACATACATTCA
Organism: Iris pallida; assembly: GCA_029216955.1. Classification (NCBI taxonomy): domain Eukaryota; kingdom Viridiplantae; phylum Streptophyta; class Magnoliopsida; order Asparagales; family Iridaceae; genus Iris; species Iris pallida. The sequence continues at coordinate 6,023,919 of JANAVB010000400.1, forward strand.
ACTAATACAAATTTACAATTAGAGTTTATAAGAGATTTAACTAGTGACCAAGTTCTTGATATTAATTAAACATAAAATAGTGGAAGGAGATTATTGTTATTTTCTTTGAAATTAAGTTGCATGACTTATCCAAAAGAGCATGATTCGGCCGCAAACTTCGACTATGAGGAAGAGACATGCGCTTGGACTCCTCAGGTTATGGTGCAGAACTCGTTGTCAAAGAAATAGATCGCACACGTGCATATGAGAACGACATACTCGATCTAGATTTGACTTTTGATTTTTGAAGGTGTTCGACATCGGTTCGACGTCTTCATTGATTACTTTGGCTCCGGGACGTCGTCAATTGAAGGAGATTACTCGAACGGTCCTCCAAGCAAGGCAGCATCTCCGTCGACGAAGACGTTGAAGAAAACTCATTCTACTCATTGGTTTCACACTTGGGTTTAAAAGTGGATTTTATTTTCATTCAGTATGTGTCTCTTCTACGATTCTTTCTCATTTTATAGCCATAGAACTTAGCCATAAGATAACACAAAATAACTCAAAGGTTAAACAAATAATTATAAAGATGGTAAGCTTCCCATCTAAACTGACTTCAAGATAAACAAATATAAACACTTGCACCTAATCCAACGGGAGAATCCCTATCTAAAGCTAGTAAAGGAGTTAGAAGACGATTTATTCGTGACCAATATATCTCCAACTCCTCAATCAAAATATCTTATGTAGATTTTGCGAGCTGACTAGCCTAAAACTCGGCTTCTTATCTGTCTCCTCAATCAAAATATCTTATGTAGATTTTGCGAGCTGACTAGCCTAAAACTCGGCTTCTTATCTGTCTCGTCCGCGTCTTGGTCGAGTCTGATCCCCATCACAGAGGGGATACCTTCGCTAACTAGTTGTGTGCAGCTTGGATAGAGACCCCTAGTAACTTTTGACCCAAAAAAAAGGTTATTCAGACTGAAATATTTTAGCTATGTCATCTAGATTAATTTGCCAATCTAGCTAAAGTAAATATGATGTAGTGTCAAACATTGCAAGTATGGAATCCATAAACTGATTGCTAAATCTTGCTTCAGCTAGATTATTTTCTCATTTGGTGACTTGAGGATGTACTGACTTAGATATTCCTCGTATAATTTTTCTCTCTTTGCAGTATGTTCATCGGAAATGTGTCCAGAGATGGTGCAATGAGAAGGGTGACACCACATGTGAGATATGTCTTCAGGTGAGTTTCTTTTTCTTTTCTTTTTCTTGGACTCATTGGTTTCTAGCCTAGGTATGTAATGCACATTTACTGATTCTAGCCTTCATTTTCCTTGTATTGGTATTTCCAGTCATTTGAGCTTGGTTATACTGCTCCTCCTCCCCTGTTATTTCGCCATGGGAGTATCCCCGTGAACTACAGGTACCTGTTCCTGTGTACAATGTGTATAAGTATCTATTTATGTAAGCAGTGTGTGCGTTCACGTACGTGCAGACAATCTATACTTGTACGTGTATACGTAACTGATTTTATGGATTGTACTTAAGTATGGGGTTACATGTCCGTGTCCAGAGAGACTTCACTTTGATACTAAGGTATGCCCTGCATTCATATGTAGGTACTGGTGGTAATATCTGGCCATCCAAGGTTCTCCATCTGAATCTCTGACAGTCTAGGAATTATGTAGGCCATGTCGAGTCGGACACATATTGGAGACAACCTAGACACACCAAAATGGGTATCGTGTGCGTGTGGCCGTGTCCTTACTGTTTCCTTCGTATCCGTGTCCGTGCAACATAGCTGACACTTGACAGCACTACAATGGTGCATCTATGTGCATGTATATGCTTGCCAACCTCCGTGTAGCCTTGTCTATGGGAGTACAGGAGTGGTGCATCACGCTTGCCCTGTTGCAGGAATACAAATATGGATACAGACACGATACACAGACATGATTCAGATGTTTTCAGATATGTACCTTATATAGTAGTCACCTATGTTGCATTAATGAGGACACAGTACAGGTACACACACACGATATGGATATGGATACCATTTTCCTGTGTTTGTGCCATAGATCCTGCCTATTCAAATCTGTAATATGGTTGTTATTATTAATAGGAGAAGCTGGGAGGCATTCAGTAGGGACTTCCAGACGTCTCGGTTCATAACCATGGTTCCTACTGACCGTGGCGTAGCGGGCCCCTCAGATGACGATTTCAGTTACTTTTCACTGAATCAAAGCACAGTACGTTCCCGAGCTGCGGCTATAATCGTAAGTCACTTCGTAGATGGATGTAAAATTTTCGTCCCCCTTCGATTGTTTTTGACAATCCGATCGAAAAATAACTGCATCTCTTTTTCTGTTATGTTTCCGAAAGTTCATTACACTCTTGATCCTTCGACATTCTCTCCCCTTCTTGCTCAGTGGAACAGAGGAGTACCCCCTTTCAATGTTCTCGGTAATATATCACATTTTTTTTACTACAAGCAATTATGTTCTTTCTCAACATAGTCAGAATATGCTATGAGAACCAATACATTACTCTTTAACTTTGTTTGAAATTCATGAATTATTTACAAACCTTATGTTGGAACTTCTCGTTCTCTACAAGATTTTCACAGCTTTCATATGCATTTAAATTGCGCAATCAAAGAACATCTTTAACTCATCTAAAATTGTCAATTCTAGACTTCCTGTAGTTGCATATCTCCAAACATTTGACATATTGTCTTAAATTTCAGCCCCAATATATCTGCATTTGTTAAATATAAATATGAAAAATATGATTTACTTTCCTCTAATGGCAAATATGTTTGAAATCAGCTGTTGGTGTTGAGGATTGCTGGAATTCTCGTACCTGTGGCAATTATTGCAGGAGGTTTAGCCATATTCCACCGCAGGCGGTGGCAACAGGTATCTTTATCTTATCTTTGCCGTGCGATTCAGATGATCGGTTGATACTTTTATTATTTCTCGTTCTTTTTTTTCCGATTTTGCTCGAATCTTGTTATCAGTAACTTTTTCTTATATTTTGGTTATCGGTTACAATTTCAGGTAGCACGCGGTATACCTGTTTCAGGACCTGATGGAGATAGTGCGAGGTATCGCTCTATCTATCAACCTCAACCTCTCATTCGCGACCACCAGTACATTCGGCGTTCCTGAAGCTGGGTAAGGAGGATGAGATGACTCTCAACCAGGGTTTAGTGAAGTTGAAGGAGGAAAAGTCTGAGGAAAAGAAAAGATTTGGTACTTCAAAAGAGAAAAAAGAAGAAGAGGAAGGTGGTGTAGTGTATCAAGCTTTTAAGTCATATTTTGTGGTATCAGTTGATATCGACCCGATACGGTCGATACAGATACGATTTGGCATGTCCCAATCCGATATCGACCGCTACCAATACTAACTGATACTGATGTTGGAGATTTCTTTTCCAGTCAATTTGGCAAAAAAAATTGAATGAAAAAAACCAATCAACAAGGGTGTAAAAGCATAGTAAAATTGTAAAAACATGTCAAATGAAAAAGAAAAGAAAATTATCTCAGGCAATATTATTTCACTCGATTTCAAAACTATAAAAAAAATACCACATAAAATACTTAAAATATGCGTAAATGTATAACGTATTTGTTATATTTTTTTAATAATTATTTGTTTTATGATACCAAAAAAAATAAAATCGATACTTAGATCCAAAATTGTTGATATCGTCGATCCCGATACTTATAGGAATGATCCGATTCCAATAACAATACCTTGCTTTAAGAGCATCTCCAACCCTATTGTCTTGTTTTGTGTTGTGATTCCTATGTGGCATGAGGCACAAGATAATGTCTTTCCTATGTGGCAAGATGTGAATAAAAAGTATTTGTTTCCAACTTCCAAGACAACTCCTCCACTTTTTCATTTTTTTATAAATATTTCTATTCATAATTGATGATGTAGAGACAAAGTCATTGTGAAGTGCATTGTCTAGATCTAAACAACCAACTTCACATTGTCCTTGCCATGTCATTGCCATGTAAACTTTATGATTTATTCTACATTTGCATTGGAGAAGGATTTTTGAAATGAAAACTTGTCATTCCTATGTGGCAACCATTTTTTCTAAACTCACAATAGGGTTGGAGATGCTCTAAGTATTGTATATATGCATGCCTACAAATATGCTATTTTCTTTAAATGGATTGAAGGGGGAGAAGTGGTTGTTTAAAGAGATGGCTATGTACAAAGTCTCACTTGGGACAAAAATAAATATACTGAGTAAGGTTAAAAGAGTTGAAATCAGTGATGAGGAGGAAAAAAAAAGAGTTTCTTGTTTCCCTCTGTTTTTTGTTTCTGGTTGATTTTTGGAGAGGATCACATTAACATCTTGTCTCATTTTTTTTAATCTTTAGGTGTTTGCATTATAATGATTCTTCAAGTTCGAATGGGCCAGTCTTGGCTAACCCAATGAGCCAAACATTAGTCTCAAGTAGTATTAATCTAGTGTCAATTGGACTATTTAATAGATTGGAAAGATGTAATAGCTTTGATTTCCTTCTTATGATGAATATTTTGGAACGTAATTGTGAGTAAATACTTTGTTGCTTGTATGATTGAAAAGTCGTAGATTTTTATTGCAATATATTGATGATAGAAGACTCAGAGGAAACCGAAGACAATATGGGTGTGGGTTGTAAGAAAGTTGTAAATATTTGGTAGTAAACTTAGCATTTTCCATGATTTACTTTTTCTTCCATTTTTTCTGAACTTTTCAAACGCAATTTTTTGGATGAAAATTGTAATTTTTTAAAGGAAAAGAAAGAACAAAAAATTGATTTCCTTCCCTTCATTTCCTTCAACCAAACGTGGCCCAATGGTGGGCCTTGCTAGTACATAAAACATACTTCAGCACGTCAAGCGTTAACCATCTTGTATACACTTCCCTATTGTCGAAGAATAGCTAGTCTGTCGTTGAAAGTCCAACATCCTTCTTCTAGCACTCGCTTGAGATCATCCTCCAAAAGTCGATTTTGAGCAGGAAAAAATCCATTCTCTCGAGAACAAAAAACACTACAATGTTGAGAATTGTTCTTCTAAACGCGACTACTACATTATGTTACTCATCTTCATAAACAATTGTACTACTAAGATGGATCAATCAGGAGGGTCAGTCCTGAGCTCATGGGAGCCCTGGACGAACATTCAAAATAAGATCCCCATACATAATGTAAAAAATATTAAAAAAAAATAGCTACAACCAAGAATTAATCTTAGGACCTTTAGTAAGGAGTCTAAAGTACTAACAACTACACCACAATAACTTTGTGTCTAAAAGGGCTCATGGTATTTATTAGTTCTATTTTGAGATACAAAATTATTAACATATTTATCTTTAAAAAAAAATTTTGGGCCCCTCATGATCCGGGAGCCCTGGACGGTCGTCCTGGCCACCCTGGGCCAGCCTTAACCTTAAAGGGGGTAGATATCCTATAAGATAGACGATGGAGGGTTAATTTCATCGGTTTCCCTTCATCTATACGTAAGATAGCTCGTGTATACACATTTTCAAGAATACTATAAAGGCAGACGAGAAATAAATTTGGTGATCCATACGTTTGGCAAAATATAATACATGGGAGCAGAATGACCATATAGCAGAGGAAAGGAAAGTTGTGTTAGCAGAGTTGGTTACATACACATGTCGAATAAACAGGACGATTGACAAATTGAATCACTTCCGTATAAAAGCAACAGTGGCAACGTGAGATCCTTCGACACCACCATATATCATGCTAGGGTACGACTGGATATGATCTAGGTACTGGAAGGTGGCAGGTTTGATACCTGGCTCTTCGTTTGTTTCATCAGACCTGAACTTCCTCAGGTTGAAAGCCTCCACCTCTTTCAACAAGTCATCTTTTGTGGTACCACACAATGTAATGACCTAGAACACAATTGAAAAGAGGAATAAGAATACATCTCAAACTTTGCATACATATAATTAAACATGAAATATATTAAATAGATCTCAGATAACTGGTAAGTACACGAGCACTGACCAGTATTCCACCCGGAGCAACCAAGTTAGATAGAGACTCCCAATACATCCTCCTGAAAATTCCACCAAATTGGACTAGGTCATTGATTTTTATACACTTACTTACAATAACATAGTATCGGTTTTGCTTGATAAACGCCAGATAAGTATTTCCATTTCTATCAGTACAGAAGTCCTCTGCCAAGATGATACTACAAAAGACTAGACAGCAAGAATTGGTAAACAACTTACTAGCACTGTCCAAATTCAAGTTGAACAAACATACTAATACAATGTGCATAAACAAACAAGCAAAAATTGAACAAGGCCCATATTTATACATTATGGGCAAGTACTTGCAGAAAATTGATATAAATGGTGCAAGATACTTTTACCTTTTGGCAGGACCCTCTGGATGCATACCGACAGCGTCTAAGACACCTTTGTCCGTAACAAGTTGGTATTTTCTATCCAACTTGGTCTCTAGAACATCATCAATCTGCAACAAAACCTTTTACTTAAGTATAAAACCACAAAATTGATTAGTGATATAAAGGTAATGAAACTAACAGGTGATACTAACATAAATTCCAATTTTGCAGTGTGAAAAAGATGGCAAGATTCCCAGTTCTCACACTGACGAATTTACTAATTATGAAGGGCAGTCAACGTTGCATACATATATATATATATATATATAAGAGTATAAACTGAACAATAGTAACAAAGGGCACTCTAGGTCTAGCTGTTATGGCCTTGTGGCCATTGAATACAGCCGAAAGCTATGAAGCACGGTATTCCATCTACAGAGGCGTACCTTGACCAGGTATAGGTACTACTTGGATACTCGTGGGTACTTACCACAGGAGTATCCGAAATTATATTTATTTGAAATTTCAATTTTAATTTTGTATATTTTGTGGTACTTAGCTGGTACAACTCAATAGATATCTTTTAAAATGTAGCTTTGATACTTTTGTTTCAAAATTCAAACTTTCTTTATTTTTGAACTTAGACAACATAGTTTTCAGACTAAAATTCATTTGATGAACGACTATAATGGAGAAAGTTCCTCTTACCTCTTACTAGTCTATATGTACGTGCTTTGCACGTATTTTAATTAGAATATCATAAGATCAGCTGTCGTTTTTCTATTTTTTTTCCTGCGACTATTCATGTGTGTACTGTTTTCTTTTTACAATGCCACGAGATTTGAAGTACGAATTTTGTTCCCTTTTTTTTTAATTTTCTATTGAGAATAATAACTCTTGAAAAATGGTAAGGACAAAAAAATTTATTACCATTGGAACATGAATATTTATATGAAAAAAAAAAAAAAAAAAAAACTTCATAATATGCAAACTTTATTGCTTTGACTCCTAAACATTAATGACATGCAAATCTTTATAAAATACTCGAGGGTATTTTAGGAATTCAAAAGTTTCACCATTAAGTTTTCATATTATATAGTAGAATAGATAAAGTGATATATATATATATATATATATATATATATATATATATATATATATAATTTTATTTTAATTTTTTTTGAGGTATCCTTTCTCTAAGCCGAGCCGCGGCCCAAAGCCACCCAGCACCCAGCCGCCCGGGGGAGGATTCGAACCCGAGACCTATGCTCAGGCGGCCTCCCGCACTACCACTAGGCTAGTGCCTCAGGGACACACACACACACACACATACACATATATATATAAATTGTTTGTTGTATATAATGCAGCAGGGAATCTATCGTTAGGCCACAGTAAATTTCTCCCACCTTTAGCTCTGATTTTCGTCTATTTTCTCTAGGATTTTTCAGTGACAAGGTAGGCATAATTATAAAAGAAAGAATATATATGTGTGTGCGCGCGCGCGCTAAATTTCAACTTGATAATCTAAACTTTAAAACACAACAACTTAGTATCATCAACTATTGACTATTTTCAAGTTGATACCCTCCGTCAGTCAGCGTTTAATTCTTCCGTTTAAATTTTTTTGACCAAATTACCCCTTCCTTACTTACTCTCCCACCCCCCCTCCCCCTCCCCCGCACCCCCTCCCCCTCTCTAAATGATTGATAATGTTATTCTTCATGGTCATCTTCCTTGTGGGCATTGAATGTTTACATCTAGGTTAAGAAAGCACGCAACAACTTCCTCCATTGTAGATGTCCATCGTAGGTCAAAAGGAAATGGTTTGGCCAAAAACTTTATGCCATCCAAACATACTAGTGGTGGCACGGCGATAAGTGGCTCATAAGCGACTCCCATGTAATATTTAGAGGTCGTCGCTACCAGAAGATACAAGTATACTAGCGACAGACATGTTAATAAGTGGCTCGTTGGTGACTCCATGTAATATCTAGAGGCCTTGCTGCCGGAAGGTGCAAGTATACTAACGGTGTACACAACAACAAGCTGTTCGTCAAAGAATCCATGTAATATTTAGAAGTCATCAACCAGAAGATGCAAGTATACTAACGGTGTACACAACAACAAGCTGTTCGTCAAGGAATCCATGTAATATTTAGAAGCCATCAACCAGAAGATGCAAGTATACTAGCGACAAATATGGCCAGAGATTCCATGTAATATTTAGATGTCATTAATACTGGAAGGATGCAAATATACTAGTGATGGAGTCGGCTACATGCGACTCGTCGGAGACTCCATGTTATATTTAGCATAGATTGTAGTCTTGGCCGATACCGATATAGTTTGGCATGTCCCAACCCGATATCGACATTGGAATCTATTCTTTAATCAATTTGACAAAGTAAATTGAACGAAAAAGACCAATCAGCAAGGGTGTAAAAGCACAGTAAGGTTGTAAAAGCATGTAAAAAAAAATGTATCGCATTAAACCAATTGGCAAAGGTAACTATTATTTCATTCAATTTCAAAACTAGTAAGAAACAACACAGGACATACTTAAATTTGTGGCTAAATGTATAAAAAAAAATCTAAAAATCTAAAATTTTAATAATTTATTATTACTTATTTGTTTTCTGATATGAAAAAAATCCAATACTCCAATCCGATACCGCAAACACCGTCGGTCCCGATACTGGATGGGTCTGAAATCGATTCCGATACTGCAAACTTTGATATTTAGAGGTCGTCTTTGTCAGAAGATGCAAGTATACTAGCAGTGGAGTCGACAATAAGCGAATAGTCGGAGACTCCATGTATTATTCAGAGGTCGTCGTTGTCAAAAGATGCAAGTCGCTTACCTATGCCATCAGTTAAATAATTTCGAGAGGTTGGAGATACAATGGCATTAATGACGACCAATGTTTAATTAAATCTGACACGAAATTGATGTGCGGAGAGGTGTTCACAATTAAGCTAGATGTGCATTTTTGCAGCTAGCTCTCTCCCCCCCCCCCCACCCCCCCCCCTCTCTCTCTCTCTGTGTGTGTGTGTGTGTGTGTGTGTGTATATATATATATATTGGAATAAGGGTAAATTTTAGGAAAAATTTGAGTGGCACCCCACTTTTGTTACGCTTATTTAAGGTGCACCCCACAAGTTTACATGAATGTATGACACCCCCCACTTTTGACGGTTTCAGTCCAAAACGAACGGTCAACCCCGTTGACCAATTTTTTTTGACGAAAATACCCCCCTATCTGTTCTCTTCTTCCCCGCGTCAACTATTCGTCTCGCCCCCCTCCGCCGTGCTCGGCCCCCCTCCACGGCGTCGCCGCACTGCCCCCCCCCCCTCCCCGACCTCGCCGCACCCCCCCCTCCCGACCATCACCACCACCACCACCACCACCACCAACATCATCATCACCATCATCATCATCATCATCCACCATCATCACCGCAAAAATCCAAAATATGGAGATACCTGCAAAAAGTATTAATTGGTGATGGTGGTGGTTGGACTCGTGCCCCAAGTTATGGAGAAATCCAAAATATGGAGAAATCCAAAATATGGACTTCCTGGTTCTATGCCTACCAGCATTTTGGGGGCTTCAAGTTGGAGGACTCGTGCCCCAAGTTCACCGCTTGGATGAAGAGATGCCGGGAGAGAGAGAGCGTCGCCGGCGTGCTGCCAGAGCCCACAAGGGTCTGCGGGAGGGGGGGGCGGAGCGGGAGGGGGGGGGGGCGGTGATGATGGTCGATGGTGGTGGTGATGATGATGATGGTGATGATGTTGGTGATGGTGGTGGTGGTGATGGGTGGGGGGGAGTGCGGCGTCGGAGGGGGGCCGAGCACGGCGGGGGGGGGGGGGGGAGGGGGGGGGCAGCCACGGCGGGGGAGTGCGGCGTCGGAGGGGGGCCGAGTCCAAAATGCATAAAATAAATTGTCAGTACAACTGAGACGGGCATTTTCGTCAAAAAAAAATTGACCGTTCGTTTTAGACGGAAACCGTCCAAAGTGGGGGGTGTCATACATTCATGTAAACTTGTGGGGTGCACCTTAAATAAGCGTAAAAAAAGTGGGATGCCACTCAAATTTTTCCTAAATTTTATTTCACGCAAATCACGGTATCGGTATTACAATACACTATTCTCACATCTCCCTCCCCAGTTAAGGGGCCATTACAGATACATCGAATTCTATGTTATGTAGAATTCCTACTGGCGGAGTAGCCAGTCCTTCAAAGATACGCCTGTTGCGCTCCCTCCAGACATTGCCAAACTGATGTTGCAAGTCTAACTCTAGCCATCTTGGCCCAACCAGGGTCCATACCTCGGCGGTCTCTGATCCAGCTGAGGATCCCCCGGATATCTCTGGCACTGCCAACTCCACCCAACAATCGCATGCACTGCTCCTCCCAGATGTGCCAAGTCCACGGACATTCAAAGAATAGGTGGCCCATAGACTCCGCATCACCCGTACAGAGAACACACTTCGGGTCTGGAATCTGCATCCCAAACCTAATAAGTCTATTCCGAGTCATCAACCTGGCAAGAAGGAGTCTGTATGAACAAAGCTGCATTTTGCGAGCAATCCCCTTCGTCCAGATAAAGTCATACTCCTCAATCCTGTCATGTGGGGTCCGAACCAGATTATAGCAACTTTTAAAACTGAATATCTCAGACCCTCCAACCGAACTAGGATCAACTCAACTCCAGGAGTCCTCAATCAGGCTAGTATCGATAGTGATCCGACGAATCTCCTCCCCAAACTAAGCTGTGTATGGATACTCCTCAGGCCTCCAGCTCCCATCCCTGATAATCCGACTACATTTCACTCCCCTGCTCGCCTCTCTGTCCATCTGAGCCCCCAAGATCTCCAGAAGGGAGCCATTACCCATCCACGGGTCCAGCCAGAGATCAGTATTCGTCACATCTCTTATAATCCTGCATATAGCGGATTGAAGGATCGGTCTGCATCTAAGTATAGCCTTAAATGAGACCGAGAAATTGTTATTAATCCTACAAGACCAGAAATTCATTCGCCGCACATATCTGCTAGCCAGCCACTCTGCCGAAAGGGAACCTCCCTTGATGAACTGTCACGCCATCCGCACCCCAGATGCCTCCCTAACTGTCCGAAGAAGTCGCAACCCCACTCCTCCTTCCTCTCGGGTCCGGCAGAGTTGTTCCCAAGCGATCGCATGCATACCTCCCCTCCAGATGAAATTAGCACAAATGAACTCCACCTTCCTTATGGTAGCTACTGGGATCTGAATCGACAGCAACCAGAACATAGCGATGCCAGAGATAACAGACCTCACCAGCTCAATACGGCCACCAAAGGACAGACCAGCTGCCTGCCAGCCTTCCACTCTCCTTTGGGCAAAATCCACCAGGCTGAGACAATCCTGATCCCTGGCATAATTAACCGTCAACGGGACCCCTAGATACTTCACCGGTAACTCACCTTTCTCCACTCATAGGGAGAGGGCCCGTTCCTCCTTGAGCGTGCACAGAGAGCTGAAATAGACCCTACTCTTCTCCCTATCCAGCTGCAGGCCGGACAACCGCCCAAACTCCTCCATAATATCTGAAAGCGCCCTCAACCCCCTCATAGATGGATGTAAGAATACCAAGAGGTCGTCAGCATATATCAAGTGAGACACCACCGGCTTGACCTGTCTGAAAAGAGGAATCTTCCTACTATGCACCGCCAGGTCCATCATACTAGTGAAGTACTCCATCACCAGAGTGAACATGTACGGAGAGAGAGGATCCCCCTGCCGCAGTCCCCTGTTGCTCGAGAAGCATCCATATGGAGTACCCTGAATGAGGACCGAAAATGTGGGGGAGCAAATGCACTCCCTCACCCTCGCCACCCATCTCTCATCAAACCCCATAGCAAGCATAAGGTGAAGTCCATGTTGACCGTGTCATAGGCTTTCCGCAAATCCAGCTTTACACAAGCCTTCATCCCTCCCGGCTTGTTGAAATCCCTCACCATCTCATGTGCAAGAAGACTGTGCTCAGCAATCGAGCGCCCCTTGATAAAAGCCGCTTGATTCCGACACACCAGGCCCTGCATAATCCCCTCCATACGCCGACACATGAGGTGAGTAATTATCTTGTATAGATAATTACAACACGCAATAGGTCTGAAGTCGGCTAGGGATGTAGCACCCTCCTTCTTCGGGACCAAGGTCAAGAAAGTGTGATTCAGCTCCTTCAACAACTTCCCTTCTAAGAAAAACTTCTGCACCGCCTCCAGAACTGGGAACTTTAGCTCACCCCAATGACGTCTAAAGAACCCATAAGAGAAGCCGTCAGGCCCTGGAGCCTTATTTGGATCAGCTTTCATCACAATATCCTCCACCTCCTCCAATCTCACATATATATATATATATATATATATATATATATATATATATATATATTTCTAGAAATTGCCGCATCAACAAACCAATACGTAAGTACTCGAACTGATACCTCATAGGCCAAAAGTATGTCTCTCGACAGTTGCCCATTGTTGCCAAAAAGACAAAAAATGAACAAAAGAGGGATGGATGAGAAGAAATGGGCTTATACGAATGTCTCAAAACACCATCCCTTACAATCCATGTCAAGTCTACCCAGAACAATAAAACGCGGGTATATATGTCTACCCCAATGTTCTAAAAAATCCTTGTGGAACTCGTTTTGGAAAGCGTTTTGGAACGGGGAACCAAAAAAGAAAGTTTCGGGACTTGTTTTATTAAACTATATACCTAGGAAATGCTTTTTTTATTGGTTAGTTTTCTTAGGCGAACGTTTCTTATATAGAGGGACACATTTTTAATGCCCTGTAGAAAACGTACACCCAATAGGAGTTTGCTTCTTTGTCGTTGTTTATAACAATGGACCCTGGTCCATTCGAGACAACCCTAAATCGCAACAAAACCCCATTCTCCTCTTAGGATAAAAAATACCAAAACCTCTTAGGTGTACTAGGTCTAGGTGTCGCCACTAGGTCTAGGTGTCGCCACACCCTCCAGCCGACCCCAGTCCATCAAGATACTCGATCACATCAAGTCAATATCCTCGATCTATGTTTTTTAAGCTTTTTTATGTTTCTCTATTTCTTTTTAATCTTTTGTTTTCCTATAGATCTAATTCTCTGTACTTGGATTCTGACAAATCTTTGTTATTTTGACACTTTAAGTGTGCATTAGCAACCTTTTTGGTTTTCTTGATAAACAAGTTGATTTTTTTTATTGTCAAAATATTTTAGTCTTGGCCTCTTATGACTTTTTTGAAGAATGGTCTACAATTTGTTTGATAATTACCTTCTAGTATTTAGACCATATTCATAGATAATGTTTTATCATTGACTTTTTTATTCATTTTCAAGTATTATTAAATATATTCGAATTTTTTAGATAAAATTTTCAATACCCGAAAAACCTACGCCCACTTCTTGGGACTTACGCATATAGCCCCGAGGGAGCCTAAACACCTTGTATTGCACATTTGCCTTTTAAAACATTGGTCTACCCACTTAACAATTGTACTGTTTATATATTAGGATCCTATCCATTCAACTCCAGGTGATTAGTCATTGGATATTGGAGTTTATAAATTAGGTCCGTCCATTCACCTTCCCCTAAATGATTGATGGAGGACCAGCAACAAATTTACAGTGGTGGAATCACCAATGGCAATCAGACGACAGACACAAACCATAAGAATCAAGGATGACAAAACACATAGGGTGTAATCTCTTTCTTTTCACCTATTTTCTAACAAGCACGGGATTGGCTTTAGATCAGACAAGCAAAGGATTGTGTCTTCAAACTTATTTAGGGAATCTACTACTACAATTGGTATGTGCAAATAACGAGTTTTACAGTGATTGCTTCAGCTGCTCAGTATAACAGGATATGCAATACAGGCAACCCTTGAAGTAATTCTGTAAAAAAAAATTGTGTGGGAAGTCCTTAAATCATCTGATTCACATGATTCTGAGTTAGCAAAAATAAAGAAACAAAATAGTTTATTTACAAAATTAAATATCAGTTCTCTTTTTCTTAAGAAATTAATCATAGCACCTATAGTAAAATAACTGCTTAGTTTATAAAAATTCCAGGTGGAAATTAGAGAAGTTATCTGCCAATTAAGATTCTACTATAACAAAAACAACTACAAGAAGACTTCAGCTTAGCCAACATGAGATATAGACCTTACAAACAGCTTGAAACATGTGTCGACATATGATTTACTGCTTAAGGTTCACACTAGTGTGTCATACTCTCATCGAGTAAAGAACTAAGATAATTATACCGAACAACTAAAAAGTTTATACTTTTAGAAATAGTTGTTTAGGCAATGAATTTAAGAATCATGTTAATAAAAGATGCTCTGAACAGCTCAAACAATAAGTGATTGCTAGTTCTCATGTGAGAACCATAACTCCAGAAATGCTTTCGACTACTACATACTTCAAAAAATTTGGGTAGAGAGGTATCTGCTGACTATGGAAATTGCGTACCAAGAATTTAATATAGGAATAACCATCACGAGCAGCAAGGTTTTGTGCAAGGTCAATCGCAGCTTGGCTATAATCAGTTCCAGTAAGATCAGCAAACCTGAGGGTTAATTCATCAGAAAAGTCACATTAAGATATTGCATAAATATATGTCACAACTTAGAAGCAACATAGTCATTGAAGCTACCTAGGAATGGGACCTTTAACAGTGCCCAATTGTTGTGTGGTAATAAGATTGGTAAGTCAAAGAATCCTTGCCAGAGATAGAAACTAGCACCATAAATTGTAATGCTAGTGAGGCAGAATGGATTAGTGAAAACTTTGCAGGATTGTTTCCAGGTGGTTTCGGTGAAACATGATTTCTATTACTGATTCTTCAGCAACATATTTCAAATAGAATAAGTGCGAGAAATTATTAGTCATTAAACAGACAAACAGAATTTGACTTCTGTATAAGTATGTTTGAGCATATTTTTCACTAGAATTTATCATTCTGATTTTGGAGTAGAGAAAGTGGAAAATGACAATAAATCTTTCAACCAAAAGTAGGTTTTAGTTGTCACGCCAATACAGCACATTTCAGGAAAAAAAATATTCTCCGAGAATGCACTGGTTGAAAAAACTTTACATGCTCTTACACTGTATAAACATATGAAAACTGGTTGATAATACAATTTTTTCGGTACTATCTGATTGGGTCTTGACTGATGAACAGGAGAATACTTACTATGGTCAAGGAAATGTATCTTTTATTCTCTAACTGAAACCTACATTTGAAACCTTGGTGTATTGTATCTCTAATCTGTAAATTGCAATAGTTACATGGCTATAAAATCGTGCTTTCTTCAGATAAATAATATTCATTTCCTAATAATGTATTACGATAAACATAATATGAAATTAGTAACAACAATTAAGCATTGATCCTTGGAAGAGTAACGATTTTATACTTCTCAGCAACAGATGGAAAGTTACCAAACAACATATTACCTGTTGCTCCTGCATGTTATATGGCATGATATCTTAGCACATGGTAAAAAGTGATCATGATAGATGAAAATAAAATTCAAATTTTCAACCATAGAAGAAATTCTCATATCAACTGTATAGATTATTGCTACAATGGATTGGATCAGAAGAAATTTGCAAGGTAAATAGAAGCGACCAAAGAGCATCATCATCCAAGGACATACCCTTGCTTCGCAAGCTCCCGCAGTAGCATGCCATTCCCAGTTCCTATGTCGAGCACACTCAAGGTGGACAAGTCTTTGCTGATAACACTTGATTCTGCTTTATTATTGCTGCTATCATCAGCATTCAAACCTTGGGATGTATTGAAACACAAATTCTTTATCCAATCCACCAGAATATCCATAACTTCCACACCAAACCTGAAGAAATATCGGATCAAGCTTTGGTAATAAAACAACTAAAATGATCAAAGACTGACATAAATATTAAAATAATACTTAGGACCAGCATATATAAATGAGAGTGATATTGTACATAATGTTCTTCAGAATTACAGAAATTGTATTTATAATGCCTTATCCTACTATGTCATGCTTTAAATAGATTCATAAGATAGTTGATAAATTCTAACATTTCAGATATAGGTTCCAAGTTAAACTGGAAAGCGAAACTCAAGTAGAATGTGAGGAGAGGAAATGGACGAAAATCAACAGGTAAGTACAAGAGAAAGAGATCATGGGCTGTGGACCCCGTATATGGCTATGATATCACTACTCTTCCTAATATTTCACTTTATTTGAACCCCAATGGCTGTTTTAAACAATGTAATATACTGGTGATCAACTGATAAATGAACCGATAAGGGAAAATACGGAAGGAATTTAGTTCTGCCATATTTTAGGGATTAATTTATGATATGGATCATACTCTTAACACTCGCACCCAAGAACTATTCATGTGAACAGTAGCCATGGTTACAACCAAGAAAAAGTAAGCACAGTTGCTATTGTGACGAGTAACAGTATTTAATGTCTTGACTCTTCAACAATACCAATGCATGGAAGTGATCCACTTGTAGGTTCATTTGACAATAATGTTAGATAGCAAACCCACATATCACCAATCCTTGGCACACCAAAAATTTGAGCACTCTGCTATGTCAATGGATGTGGTCCAAGTGCTTGTTATATTTGACGTATCCTGCTATGTCAACGGAAGTTGTCCAGACAAAAGTCCTGTTTGACAGGTACGTCATATAGTGGGCTACAATCACAATATGCATCTGACTTTCATACTGCATAAGCAATTTTTTTTTAATTTAAGCAATTCCAACTTTTTTTAAAATTATACTTTTAGCAAAAAATTGGTCATTAAAAGAAGAAAGGACACCCATTTTTTGTCGACTTTGGCAAATGTATGAGACTATTATATTCCAGCAGTTACATGAACTTATCGGTCTTGATTTTCTTGTGCCCAAAGTTGGGTACAGTCTTGTGTCTAGCCAAATAGTAACTTAGGAATCACACATCATCTAGTTAAAAGAGAATAATATAAGAAAAAGCACTCCAAATACCAATTAGTATATAACATTGCTATCTATATCTGCAGGAACTATCTGAATTGTTTTCTTCAATTTCCTTCACATACTTATAATATTCCATTTGTATAGAAAAGAATACACTTGTCATGGTTAGTGGAAGTCGAAATCAAGAGATTTTGGAACAACTTAGCACTTGTAATTCGTAAGGAATAAAACAGTTATCAACCTGAAAGAATTCACCTTGATATGAAAACCAGTGAGCTGCATCATGAAAAACAACAGCAATATGTAATTGTGCACATATTGCTACCACTTAACATAATATGAGTGTTTGTGCAAATGTTGACACATATTATAATACGTGCATGTGTGCATAAACAACAAGAACGATGTCTAACCAAATACTTAAAGTACCATTGAAATAAAAACATTTATTAGACACAATCTGAACTTGAAAGCTTTCAGTTTTAAGTTTTGACATATTAGTTGAATTGCAATATTGTCAACATTGGAATGTAATTTGGTCAATTGGGTATTCAGAGTGTGCGAGGCCATATTTCTTAATATACATCATACGAGTTATGTAATATAAATATATATATGGTACTCCCATTCTTGGAGGCGAACTAGTTTCATCGCTTCGCTACATCCTTTTTTTCCCTACTCCCCTCAAATCTTACATCCACCATAAAGCTACAGTCATGAATGATGACTTAAATCGTCATTGGAGTGACCTAGAAGGCTAGAAGTATCCTTGAAGTGCCCACTTTTCTGTGTCTAACACGTCTAAGTAGCATTATATGTTTAAGTATACTATCTGGGAAACACTGGTGAGCCTGCATGTATAATAGTGGGAATATGACATATTAACAAAAAATAAGGTTGTTACATGCAATGTTTAAAAAAAATTGTCTTTGTCTTTGACCCTTTCAATGGTATCAGTATTGAAAGTCCTATATATGGTATTTGTATGACATTTTCGAGATTTTTGGAATGGAGTATCAAAATATTGACTTTAGGCACTTGAAAACAAGTTTTAAACAAGAAAATGAAAGTAAAACCAACTATGTGTTCAAGAAACTTTTTCTAACAAGTGAAAGAAAAATCAAATCAGGTACACATTTCAGCTGGTTTCGATATATATTTTTAAATTTCTGGCAATTCTAGCCTTGTTTGGGAATTTTAGCATGACAAAAAAATTCCCAAAATTTGTCTGCGCACTTTGTTGTCAAGTTTGGCACTGACACCATACAAATGATAAAGAGTAGATTCAGCAGACATTTTATACCTTGGTTATATAGTTTGCATCATCGTCATAGCCTTCTCAACAAGCTGGGGAGCATAAAAAGCTGTTGAGCTAACAATGGGGTCGGATGTGGAGCATGAAAAGCTCCGAATTGGAAAAGTTTTTGTTACTAACTGTCACACTGACGTCAACCCTTTATGTTGGTGCCAATTTTTTAAAAACCAGTTGAAGCGACCGGTTGAACTGGTTCAACAGTGAACCGGTCAACATTACGGGTTGGTTCGATATGTTGAACTTCGAACCGTGCCAAAATTGAACCATGCAACACATGGAGCGGTTCAAACAAAATATTCAAAGCAAATTAGTTTGTCATAAAACTTACAACAGAGGTACTAGAACCCAGCCCTCTCTCACCGTGTAACTAGGTATTAACTACCAGGCTATCAATTTATTCATGTTTAGCTTGTATTCTCCTCCATATTGAGTATTATTTCGTCATATAGTGTCCAAGTGGACCGTATGATACAACCGGTTGAACCTTGAGCCGTCCACAGCAATGGTTCAATGGTTGGACCGCTTTTTAAAACATTGTCTTTGGCCAAATTCCTAGTCTAGGTAGCTATGAGCAGGAGAGGCTTCATGCCATAAAACCTAGAAAGCCAGTTGGATACGTAGACCTACCTTTTCGTTATGTAGTTTATGCTCAAGCAACCAAGGAGCATCCTTCAAGTTCCCCTAGACTATAAAGAGTGAAAGGAATGACATTCTCATGTTACAAATTTTGCATATTTCACAAAGTACAGAGCAGATGTCAATTTTCTCCGTGTAAGTGTGCTCGTCTACCGGGAAGTGTGAACACATCAGTACAGTTGATACTGAAGCCCCTTGTAGCATAGCATCAATGATTCTCCATCCTATACAGCTATAACCTCTAATTTATCATTCACCTCATTAATAAAGAAACAAACAAATAAAGTGGTTTTTGAACAATAAAACAGTTTTAGGGTCGTAAAGGCTGCACTAACCAAAATCAGATTTACAGAATGGATACTGAAATAAAACAATCAGCTCAACTATAATTAAACTGGACCTATACATTCAAGTCCTTAAAGACAAATCATTAATTCCCCATTAGTGTGCCTCATGTGTAAAGACTAAGTTGAAACATATGCAATGACGGAACACAAACAAAAATGAGAGAGGGGCCAAGAAATAAAAGAAAATTAAACATTTTTTCATTAAAAAAAACTGTTAACTTTCTTCATCACTCTTTTGTTGTTTATGGAGTAGGGTCAGATATTATATTTATTTTGTGCTCCATTCCAAGAATTTTTTTTCATTCCATATGCTTACCTACAATTTTAAATCAGTCGTACCCTAATACCTTATTAAAATTCTAGTATATTTAGTGCTCTAGCCTAGTGGTTAAGAGAGATGCATGCGGCCCAAGTGGTCGGGAGTTCGAGCCCTATTAGAGGCGAGTTCGCCACAATTACCCATTGCTTCAAAAAATTCAAAATATGTAGTTACCTTATATATCCATGATTTGAAATCAAATATAGCATAGTATGAAGTACTTCAAATTTAATTATTAGAATACTGGATTAGATTTAATAAGATTATACTAGATTTGATTTAAATCTAAATTCTTTTATTTTTATGTGAGATTTGATTAAATTTCAATTACGAATTGGATTATCTATTAGATTATACTATATATGTTGAAGAAGTATATAAATTTATGAGATATGGAGAAGATTTTGTAAGATTTGGGTGGGCCAAGACTTCAATCACCTAGGAGGAAAAACCAAATTTGCTTAATATGAAAGGGTTTTTAGAAAATTAAAAAGCAAAAGTACCTAATATGATGGGGGGTTTGGAAATTACAGGTGGGACCATGGCCCCCTTGGCCCTAACTACCGTCCCTCCCAGAACATATGGGCAATATTCTGTTAAGAGTCTTAAGACATTAAGCACAAAGCACTAGATCTGTCTAGTACTTCTCTCATTCAACAACAATGGAAGATAAAAATGTTGAAACTAAAAGAAAACAATAACAGAGGAGGTACAATAAATCAGATAATAGGTAACAACATTAAGGTAGGGATATTATAATGTCAGTTTTCCATTCTCAAACACAAGACAAGTCGTGTAAAATTAAAGTAGGATGTGGAACAAGCCATATTGAATGTCACAATTACTCTTTGACCTAGACTCTATGTACCTAACATTGTACAACATGCTCACCAAACTTCTCCTGCATGGCCACGCTCATGGAAATTTGCAAGATCCTCTGCATATGTAGCATCCCAGTAGCTTTGCAGTCCCAACATTGACGTTTCAACCTCATTGGCATCAGGGACATCCTTGTCAGAACTGCTTGAACAGTAAGATAAATACCAATTAGAACAGTGAGCAATTATACAAGAGTACTGCTGTCATTCAATACCAATGAGTAATATTTGAAAGCACAACTTCAGATTCAATGTGAAAGAAAATTTCATAAAAGCAAGGAAGATAAAGTGGTTTTCTGTGTAATGTTGACAAGTTAGTTGAACTTTTTCTAGTATCTGAAACTTGCAAGGAACTAACTAATCCGCACCTTACAAGTTTACCATTTCAAAAAATAAAAGTAATAAACCATATCACTTAGAAGACATTGGTTTGGAGATTAAAGAAAATTGACTAAAACAAAAAAAGTTGTAATCCAAAACAAATAAAGTAATGTAAGGTAGTATTCATTTCAAAAGAAATGATAACCGTGTAAACTGGGTCTCCTTGTTTTCTCTTGTTAATAGCACTCTCTATATATAACACGTGTACAACCCCATGTCTCCTTGTATACCCAAGAAAAGTACAATCAAAGAAAGAAGTATAATACTATACAAGCTAGACTTCACAAGGTAGTTTAAGTAAGACACACATGCCTGTTCATATCCACCCAAAAGCTATGAGTAATAAAGATGTGACCTGGTTGACATAGGAATAATAAAATAAGATAATTTTAGTGACTAACTCCAACAAGTCATGTTTCATTCTGCACAGTAAACATAGCATCCACTATTGTGAATGAAGTAAGGGGTACTTCAAATGTTAGTATTATCTACAACAGTGATGGTTGGTTGGTTATGTGGATGCCAATTTTGCTAGAGTTTATAATAGGAGGAGATTGCCCATGAATTCTGTCTTCCTTCCAGCTAATGGAGCTACCTATTGGATGCCTAGTCTATGGTGAAGTAATTATTTTGCCAATGACAAGATAAAAGATGTTATGCATGTAAATAAACCATATGGTTGAAGAGGTCACTGAAAAGTTCAAAGTCCGTCAAAAGGAAGTAGTGCACATCGTGACAGTCAAAGAACTAGAACTTGCACAGAATAAAGTTTCAGAACTCCAATGTTTGCTCCAAACATGTGTAGAGTCTTGAGTCCTTGGAACTTCAGTTAACTTTGGTTTCGTTGATAAGATCGCAATGCCAAGTGAGGCCTTATGCCTTGAGAAAGGAACTACAGAATAAACACCTAGTTCTCTCACAAGAATAGTGCGTTTTGTTCCGATCCTCCTACTGGCTTCAAATATTTATCCACCCTTCATATATGGGTCCATTATATGAAAGTTCATGGCTTTCTTTCGTGCTTTGGTGACTTATCCATTTCCTGAAAGATCCTTCCGATGACCAATGTTGTATTCTGCGATAGCAGCGGAATCAGGGTTCTTGGCAAATAAATTTCACAATGACAGCTATTTCCTCCCAAAAAAAATTAGTTTTCGTCATCCACTTTATAAATATAGATATTGTGAATCATAACCACTCCTTACTTTACGATGGCAAGTTAAGAAAAGACCAAAGGCAATTAGGTTTCCTCAAATACACCATCCATAAAACAATACAGTTAACTACATAACAAAGGAGCTATTTTGCGCCAACACGAATACCACACGACAAAACATGGACACTCCACGTATACTCTACGCGTCCTAGAGTATTTTGGAGTTATTGTACCGTGTCCAATCCAATGCATGTCCGACACGAAGCAATAGGACACCGACTTAGAGCCTTGATGCTTCCTAGTGAAAGGAGACATTTCAGATGTAAATAAAAGATATAAAAAAATGCAAACTCCATCCAAAGTTCCTCTTTTGATCGACTTTGTTATTTCTGAAATAAATGTGCATTTTCTCCTTAATGTAAGCGAATCTTGCCAAATCAATGACAAATTTTACGATCACACTAAAATCATCCATAGATTCAATTAAACCGAGAGGTCGACCTGTAATCGGAGGCCGCCGGGAAGTTGCAGCTGGAGAGGACCTCGGCGGCGTCGACGTGCCGCTGCTCGTCGTCCAGAGTGCTCCCGTAGTCGCTCTTTATCGACCACGAGTCGGCCGCCACCGACCGGTCGTCGTCGGAGACCATGTCCGCCGCCGCCGCGGCCGACGGAGGGACTCGCGCCGGGAAGAGATCGGGTTCTTCCGGCGGCCAACGGTTTCCCGCCATATTGATCCGGTCGGAAACTCTAACCCTAATTCTTTGGTGGAGAAGAAGAAGAATAAGAAAGGACGGAAGGGATGGGAGCGATCGCCGCGGTTTTTTAGGAATTTGGACGGAGTACGTTTTTTATTACACAATGTGTGTGTGTCATTTTAGTTGCGTGTTTGAAAACGTGGATGGTCAGAGAGGATCAGTGACTTAAAAATTGGATTAAACAAAATAATTATGTTATTTGGCTCCCAAAATATTTGGTAATGTCATCTCACATTATGTTGCATCTGACATGACAGCTGACATAACAACTGAACAAATTTTAATCCAAAAAATTAATTATCTAATTTTTTTAATGTTAATGTTAATGTTAATATTAATGTTTAAGGTTAATTTTAATGTTAATTTTAATGTTAAGGTTAATCTTAATATTAATTATCACACTAATTTAATGTTAATTTAATATTAATTTTAATATTAATTTTATTGTTAAATTTTGTTATGTCAGATGCCATGTCAGCAACTATATCATATGTCACATAATGGAAGATGGTATCACCCAAATATTTTGGAAGTTAAATAGCATTTTTGTAAACAAAATTTCGGACCTAATGTATGAGATTTTGTGTAACGTTATATTACATATCATTTGGACTCATTGCACAATAACCAATTAAATTTGGTAAAAATAATATTAGTTAGATGTCTACCATTTGAAAATTATGGATTAACCATTGGTCTTGAATCTTTAGCATGCACTTAATAAAAAAATTCACTAATATATTAATGATAGAGTTGTTAGACATGTTTCCCCACAGTTAAGGCTAATTTGGATTGTTGTTACGTCTCATATCATCTAGTTGTTAGACTTTTCATGAAAGTTAGTTGAACTAACATTTAAATGATGTCCATTTGAACCCTAAAATAAATAATTTTAAAATGTCCATATACTTTGCATATTACATTTCACATCAAATTGATTCTCCATAAAACGCAACTGCAAACGAGTCGAGTCTCCATCTCAACAATTAATAAAATTATCCTATGTATATGCTATAATTAGAACCAAAATCCATATAAAATTTGATTTATTCACCAATAAATCATTTTTTTGTTAATTTCTCCAATCAAACTACATCATCCATTCAGTTCAGCTGACTAATTCTGAGATCATATCAAAGATCCAGTCCATTACAAGAAAGCAATATGTAAAAAAAAAAAAATTGAATGGCATCCCACTTTATTTAGCCTTATTTAAGGTGCACTCTACAACTTTACACTATTGTAATTCATCCCCCACATTTGACGGTTTTCGTCCAAAATAGACGGTCAACTGGATTAATCCAAATTTTTTGACAAAAATACCCTTCGACCAGTTGTCTTCTTCCCCGTCTCTCGCCACCCCCCTCGCCTCCCCCCCCCCCCCCCCCCCCCACCCCCTCCCTCCCTCCCGACCTTACCACCACCACCATCACCACCTCCACCACCATCATCTTCACCAACACCACCGCCGCCGTACCCCTTCGTCGCACCCCCCCTCTGTCGTGCCCTAGCTCCGCCCCCCTCCCTCTCCATCACCAGCACCCCCTCCGCCGCGCCTCCGCTCCGCCGCACCCTAGCTCCGCCCCCCTCCCTCTCCATCTCCATCACCATCACCTTCACCAACCCCACCATCACCACCACCACCGTTTCTCCTCCCCTCCCCGACCTCGTCGCTGCTCCCCCCTCCCCCCCCCCCCCCCCCCCTTCCCCCCATCCCCGACCTCGCTGCGGCGAGGTCGGGAAGGGGGGCGGAGCAGCGGCGAGGTTGGGGAGGCTAGGTCGGGGAAGGGGCGGAGCAGCGGCGAGGTCGGAGAGGGGAGGTGGCAGCGGCGAGGTCGGGAAGGGGGTGGCAGCGGCGGCGAGGTCGGGGGAGGGGGGGAGAAGACAACAGATCAGAGGTATTTTTGTCAAAAAATTTGGGTCAACCCAGTTGACCGTCCAAATTGGACGAAAACCATCAAAAGTGGGAGGTGAATTACAATAGTGTAAAGTTGTAGGATACACCTTAAATAAGGTTAAACAAAATGGAATGTCACTCAAAAATTCTCAAAAAAAAAAAAAAAAATCACTGTCCCCTTTATTATGCATAGACAATCAATGTCAGAAACATCTCAAATGTATAATTTTCTTGTAAGCAGTGAATAAAATTAAATTGAATATTCAGCGCACCGAACGAAAAAACACGTCATCAACAAAGAATCCAATCATTGATCCTCCTCAATGGTATCCAATGCCGGCCTCCACGACCGCTGCCTCACCTTGCCATCATCGATCGTATCCGCCCCCGACACGTGTTCCTTCTCGATGACCTTCTCGGCCGCCACCGAAGGGACCAAACAGAGTTCACTCAGCACAGGAAAGATCTTTCTGCTGAGAAAGCTCTTCCTCTTCGACGACGATGAGGAGTTGCAACTGAAGGTGACCATCTCCTCCTCGGTGAGTACAGAATATAGCAAGTTCATCGGCAGGAGGAGGTAGAGGCGGCTCGGCCTGAGCTCTTCCTCGGTCGGCAGCCCAGATATGCGGCACCCGACCTCGAGCTGGCTCGAATCGCAGACGAACAGCCCGGGATAGTCGAGCACGAGCTCCGCAGCAGTTGATCCCATCGCCTGCTGCTGCCGCCGCGAGTGTTCGTGCGCGCTGACGCAGCCGTTGCGGTCGACGACGACTCTGACGACTGGCGCGGAGGCCGCAGGCCGATAGGGAGTGCATGATGCAGTGTTGCCCATGGATGTTGTTTGGATGCTTGGAAGAAGAGGAGGAGAACAAAGCTAGCTGTGTCAGTGTTATACATCATACATTGTTGCCAGCAATGGTTTTGGCAAGGGGTCGCTTTTGAATAATAGTTTATTATTTATTATTTATTATTTATTATTTATTTTTTTGGGAGGAAGCACATGGTTAAGGTGGTTAGAAAATCGCATCGAGGAAAGCACAAAAGAAGCCAACAACAAATTACATAATTCTACTAATGATTGATTGACTGAGTGTCAAGAGGATTCGAACATGAGTTAGCTCTAATACCAGTCTCATGTTAAAGTTTCTGCTACTACACTGTAACTGATGTCCGAGGGTTAATGGTTATATATTTGTTCCGAAACATCCGAGAACTTAATATTATTGGATCAGGTATGGAACTTTGAGGATCCAAAGATACAAGATTACATATTACACTGTCTACTTGCGTAACTTTTTCTCTAGTCTACGACTATTATCCCTTTGTTGTAAAATTAGATGATCACTGAAGAAGACGTCGCGTGATTAAATAATTTTTAATTAAGTTTTTACCCATGGTTATCATCAGATATGAGAAGTTATTACATGGAATATGATCCAGATTATATATATTTCTCAATGGCTCTGGATCCACATATGGATCCTAATCCTATAATATAGTACTGAAGTGATGTGCTATACCTACTAGGGATACCCATATCTTATGGTTTCATTTGGTGGGCTGGCAATATCTTTTTTTCTACTTTCGATACTATAGACCTTTGCTTAAATCTAATGTTGCTGTCAGTTGCATACTGTCGTATATGATAATTTACAGGTAAGATTCTCAAGTTGGCAGCATAACACTATTATAGAGACTTCGGAATAGAAATATGAATGAGAAGCAAAACATAATAATAGTAATAAAGGAATAAAGAGATCTTAACTCATGTAGTGGGTGGATTTGCATAAGTAACATAATCATTGTCTAGATACAGACATGTACTCCATATAATATATCACTGTTATGGATAAAATCATGGCTTTGGTGTTTCTACATTAATTTAACTTCATGGGAGGCAAATTTCAGAGAAATTCTTCCATTTGGTCCAAAAAAGAAAAAAAAAAAAAAAAAAAAAAAATTCTTCCACAACATATTCCTAGCAACAGAACTAAATTTGAGACTGAAAAACGTTGTTTTCACGTAAACCCTGACCAAGTAAAACATATATTTTTGCGGACATGACTTCATGTTTGTACAGTTCATCTGCATGAATCTAGTGTGTAAACTCAAACTTTATTCTGATATTTAAAACTTGGAAGTTGTCAAATTTGTCAAGATTATATGACACAGTATGCATTAATGGAATAACATTACTGTCCGCAGGGATATACGATGCTGCGGAGGATTGTGATCTAGACTAGATGTGCGCGAAGAGCTGATCCATGCAACTTGCCAACTTATCATAATCCGCACATCTGAAAATAAAGTAAAGCTGAATATAACATATTTAGGAACACTAGAGGATATTATAACTCCACCAACCATGCCTCAACTATTTCTGTGAAACGCTAACTTAGCCAAGAAAGCAAGTATTCTCACCTTTGTTGAATTTGGCAACTGCATATTTCAGGGGACATGATCATCAGGTCTTGTTTAACACTGTCAAGGAGCACAATTAGCAAAACCTTACCTTGAGTAAGGGTGACAGAATTTTCAGAAGTTGCCATCAAATTGTAGGATCATAAATTCATAATGAAAGTAATTTGATGTATCAAGTTAGTAAAAAGTAGGACCTGATAGAATAAGCACTAATAACTGTTCCAGGAAGTTAGAATAAAATCAATACAAATTTGAACAAACATTTCCCAACTTATAAAATATCCATTCCTGAGAATGTGGGACTTGTAAGCACAAAGTATATATGCTTGGGAAAAAGGAAATAAGAGTGCCAGGAAGTGGCATTAAATCAATAGATATTTGTGCAAACATTTCCCAACTAAATAAATGCCCATACCAAAATAATATAAAGATGCCATCCAGCCATAAAATCGTCAAAATTGATTACTTTCCCCTCGCATTACAAAAGAACTGTGATTCAGAATACCAGTGTCTCAAAGTTTCAGTGGGTTGATTCTCCGGTTGTCTCGAAGAATAATTTCACATATACATATTTAGCTGCCTAGGAAGTGTAAGTTGTAATAATTAAAATGACAAAACTGATGATCCCTTTAGTTTTATTTCTACTTTCGTGCCTGAGGAGATATTGCCATGGGGAATGAAAGAATGAGACTTGTTTCTTTGTCAATTATGCTACAACAAATACGGACACACCAACTTCGTCTAGAAATTCTTCAAAATTTTATCCTGTGATACACCATCAGCAACAAGCACAGATGTAACGTCCTGCAAAACATAAAGATAATTAGTACCAGTTCTACTTAGGTGAAGTAAATATTAGGAGAGGGATCATTTCATTCAAAGAACCTTTATCAATCAAAGCATCAGAGTAAAGCTAGAATTCCATTTGCTGACTTCTATGATTTGGGAACTTTAATTTTTTAAAAATCATTTCTTATCCAACAACAATCAAAAGAAAAAATGAAAGTATAATTATATGAGGACGTACAAGAATAATCAACCTCCCTAATATAAACAAATAAATATACACACAAACAAGGGAGGATTTAGAATAATTATAGTATATATATGCACAAGCGAGGCTTTGTCACAACAAACCTAAAAGGTCTATTGTCAGTAGGTAACACATCTAAGACATGCAAAAGGGAAAGGTTTTATCAATGTGATAACAGAAAACAAATAATGTTTCAATAAAAGACATCAAAAGCTAATTGCAGTCACAGCAAGAAAAATGGCAAATAAAAATACAAACAACTCCACGTTAAGTTCAGGAAATAACAAACCTCTGCCATCTGTTTATGCCCACAGAGTACTGCCCCAGTTGATGATGATTTCAAAATTTGTTTGGCTTTAGAAAAAACAGCCTGCAATATGTTCAAGATATTAATTAGAAAAGAATAATTAATTTTTACAGTTAAGGAACCGGCTTAAATAGCCAGTAAGCACAAAGAACCTACCTGTACGTAGCCACGTTCACCTTTCCAGCTATCATCTGGCTGGGATAAAACCGGTAAGATTTTAACACCAGTGGCTTCCCAGTGTTTGAACCTATCCTGAAGGAGGAAAGAACCACAACCAAGTTAGAGAGTGAAGGGTTTTAGCATATGCTAGTTTTAAAATTGTAAAGTACCCTACATGTATCGTACCTGATAAGCCATTCGTTGGAGATTTCGAGCACCATAATAAAGCCTCACATCTGATCTTTGATTTGCATTGAAACCCGACTCTATAAGTGAACGAATTGGACTGTCATGAAACCGGACACAAAATTTAAAGACCAAAATATAGAACTCCATATTAAATATAAGTGCTGATAGATGCATCTTAAGAACCTGTTACTTGCTTCATTTACTTTTCAAAAGAAAATTTAAGCTATTGACAAATTCTAAATAACCCAAGAATGAGATGGTATGCTCCAGGCTCCAAGTATAAAAGGTAGGCCAATCCAACAAATTGATTCGACACCTGACTGACATTTGGATCAAATAGGTTAGCTATACCCTGAAGCAAGAAGGCTGCATCTCTATAAATTTCGAGACATGACTTTGAAGTTTGAACATCATTGACAGACATACATCATCTCCCTGGCTAAAGATATTAGCGCAACTTATAATGATGAAGGAAAGTTTTCTTCTGATTTTATGAGCACAGGCTCTGCAAGCAGGAGTCATAATTCCGTCTCAATGTATGCTATACAACCTGAACATCTGGCAGTCTGGAGCGATATTATGAATGGTGTATCAATAATTGCATAGCAAAGCGAACCTTGGCCCAGGTTGCATCTAACCAGATAAGACGAGATGTTTTTCTATGACCTATCCATGTCAAGTTGTAATGCGAAGCTCTACTTCCACTCGTCTATCAAATGATTGTGTTGTTTGTTTGTTTAGCGCAACTAAAATTAGCACCTGACCTTAACCAATGAGAACTTGATCATCATTTACAGCTTGCCATTACTACTCAAAACAGGCAGAAAAATTACCCAAATGGCAAACTCAAACACACAAAATCTGAAGGGCCTTGACCCGACCCATGCTTCACACAAGCACACAGAGCAGTAATATCAAATGCTTAAATCCATTGATTTGAATGATTACTAAGTAACAGAATAATAACAGTGCTTCTGTACAATCCACAAGTTATCAATACTAATCATGGTTTACAATGCATATGCATGTCGCAGTGATCAGCAGAGAGTTGAACATCAATAAATATAACTAATTTAAAAAAAAAAATTAATACACTACTCTTTAAGGGTCTGCTTGTATTGAGGGTTAAGAGAGTTGGGGAAGTTAAGTGAGAGAAAAAAAAACATGTTTGGTTTGAGGATGGGGTTTAGGATAGGGAGTCATATAGGGTTAAGTGAGGGTTGTGTTTAGCCTTCTTTTGTCCATTTTTTTCAACCCCCCAAATCGGGAGGTTAACGAGGGGAAGTGAAAGATTATGTTCCTAGCTTCCTGACTTCGTCAGGATACGTCGTCTCTCTTTCCATTTTCTCGTACTTTTATTTCTCATTTTTTTCATACTTTATTACTCATCGTTGATAAAAAAAAAAAAAAAATCCGCCCATGATGTATTTGTTGAGTTGATGAGAAAAAACTGTCTCATGTTACTTAATTTTATTGTGTTTGAATTCTAGTTATTTTTTTTATATAGGTATCAAATTTGTGAAGATATTTTATGTCATATGTAATAAGGATATTTTGGTAACTATTGTATTTTTATTAATCCTCCTCCCACTCAAAACCTCTAATCAAGCAAGAGTTATTAAATACACCCTACATAACTCTCTCTCCAATCCAAGCAAGGTTATATGTATCGACTCTACTCCCCCTCACTTAGCGCTTCCCTTCACTTAACCCCACTTAACTCTCTCAATCCAAGTAGACCCTAAGTCACTGCCATGATAATTCAATCAAGAGATCCAAATTACTCAACACTTGCATGAGTCCATGACATTACCATATCTTAACTAATTCAAGCTTTTCATATTGATTCAAGTAATGATAAGAAACAGAGCATTAATCCAAATCTTTGATAAGAAATAGAGCTTCGATGCGGCTGTTCATATTCCATATCCGACATAACTCAAACCTATTGCTCAAAAAATTTAAACTTTAAGATTACAGACAGAAGAGGTTCGCAGTATCTGTATCGGTATCGGTCCTATCGGACCATTCCTATGAGTATCAGGCTCGGTGATATCGACAGTTTCGGATCGGAGTATAATATTTTTTTTGGTATCAGAAAGCAAATAATTATTACCAAAATATTAACATTTTAGAAAGTACATTTTTATACATTTAGGCATAATTTTAAGTATTTATAGTGTTGTTATTTAGCAGTTTTGAAATTGGATGAAATAGTAGTCACAATTGTCAATTAGTTTACATATGATAGATAAGTTTTCTTCTTTTAGATACTTTTACAATCTTACTATGCTTTTACATCCTTACTGGTTGGTCTTTTTCGTTCATTTCCTTTTTTTGGCCGAATTGACCGGAAAAGATAACCCAAATGTCGGTATCGGTCGGTATCGGTAGGTATCAGATCGGAACATGCCAAACACTATCGGTATCAGCCGTATCGGATTGGTATTGGCCGATATTGCAAACTATGGACAGACGCAATAGATTTCTTTACATGTTAAATTAAAATTACTCAACACCAAGTTCTCCTTAGAATTAGGAAGCATGGACACACCGAAAGTCGGTGCCGTGTCGGACATGCCACATGCACTGTCGTATTTGTGTCCATGCGGTGCAGCGTGTCATTAGAAAGGACGAAACTTGATAGGAACTAATGGAAAAACCCTAAATCTGGGATTTCAGCGGCGGCGAACCTCACCTGATCCCCGATCCGGTGGCGAAGATGAGGACCGTCTGGTACAGATCGGGCGGGGAGATCCTCGCGACGTCGAACCCCTTCCCCATGACCCCGGCCACCTCGACCACGTCCCCCCGGTGCAGGCCGCACAGCGCCCCGGCGGTCGAGCCGGCGACCTTCTTGACGAGGAACTCGAAGCGGCCCTCCGACGCGGCGAGGGAAGGAGGGGAGGCGATGGCGAGGAAGGAGGGCCTCCCGTCGGCGGTGGGGATCCGGAGCTGGACGTACTGGCCGGGGGAGGTGAAGGCGGCGGCGAGGTCGGGGGAGTCGGAGACGTCGAGGGCGACGTGGAAGAGGGAGGGATCGGCGGAGGCGGGGGAGATGCGGGTGAGGGGGGTCTGGGTCCAGGTGGTGGTGGGGTCCCGGAGGACGGCGGAGGCGAGGGAGGTGAGGAGCCGGCGGTGGCGGAGGACGGGAATCATCGGAGAGGGGGAGAGAGCATGGGGGTGGCAGCGGCGGAGGAGAATAGAAGGGAGTGGTGAAGCAGAGGGAAAGGAGGTGAGCGTAGCCATTTTGTGGGAATGGGAGTGAATCGATCTTTCTAGACAAGCAAGAGAGACGAAGGGGTGCGTGGGCATTGACCGAAAACCGAACCTAACCTAACCTAACCGAACATTCTCTTCTAATTGTATGATTTTTTCTAAGGGCACCACAAAATTTACTTGGGAACAGCCCAAG
Source organism: Iris pallida (assembly GCA_029216955.1). Classification (NCBI taxonomy): domain Eukaryota; kingdom Viridiplantae; phylum Streptophyta; class Magnoliopsida; order Asparagales; family Iridaceae; genus Iris; species Iris pallida. The sequence goes on from JANAVB010000400.1 coordinate 6,056,534, forward strand.
CAGATAAAGAATTTGCTGGACGCATCCAAAATTTGCTTGGGGGCAGTCTAATATTAGAATTTTTCTCTCTCCTCTCTCCTCCTCGTCCTCTCCCTTCCTCCAGCGGCGTTCCTCCCTCGCAAGGACCTCCGGTTTCCCTACTCCCTACCTCCGCGGCCTCCCTTCGCGCCCACCGCCGCCTGACCTGGTCCCACCCCCCTCGCTGCCGCCTCCAGACAATAGAAACCCTAGGTCGCTCCTTCCGGCCCAAGATCCCATCCCGAACCCTAGCCCTCCCCTTGGCTACTCCAATGGCCACCTCATCGCCAACGTCTTCTCCGGACAAACCACCCACATCCCCTTCCCCTTCCCGCCCCTCCCCCTTTCCCCGTGTCGCCCTCCTCACCGACACCGACCTCCTCCTCGCCTCCGATTCCCTCATCCTCTCCTACCATCGCGCCACCGACTCCTAGTCCCAGCTCAACCACGGCGCCGCCTCTCTAGCCCTCTCCCGAGACGCCAACCGCCTCTTCAGTATCGATCCCGACGCTACCAACCTCAGAGCTATCGAATTCGCACCCGCTGGCATACGCTCTAGACCGATGCAAGTGTCGTCGCCTCCGCTGTCCGGACCTTTCATCCTCTCCAGCGACTTCGTCCACCTTCTTGTCGACCGCGTCGGAGAGCTCCTGCTGCTCCGCTTCATCCTCCAGTTTCCGCCTCCTGTACGCTGGAGGATCGATGCGCCAGGCCTGACAGGTGGGTCCCTTCCCATCTGCTGCTGTTGCTGCTTCTTCTTCTTCTCACCCTTCCCATCTGCTGCTTCTTCTTCTTCTTCTCTGAGGCAGTCCTAGGACTGCCAACATGCTGGCAGTCCTACTTGCTGAAAAAAATTGGACTAGTCCCAAGTAAAAAAATGGATGGCAAACTTGTAATTTTTTTTGAACATTTTTGGACTAGCCCCAAGTAAAAAGTGTGGTGCCCTTAGAAAAAACCAATTGTATACATGTTTATGAATTAAAATATATATATTTTGAGATATGTTATGATTATAAATGTGAAAACAATAATTTTCTATGCATATAATTTGAAGTCCAAATTTAGTAATTTAACCTGGTCCAATTTTGGACTTAACTTTAAAATATAAAAAATATAATTTTTAATATAATTTGATCATGATTCTAACTTTGAACCCAATCTATTAAATAATAGAAATATTCTAAACAATTCGGCTTATTTTTGACTAATTTGCTTTGAATTTTTAGAATTTTCGTTTATTCTTAAAACCGAGTAAACCCGACGAATGTGCAATTAAGTAACAGGAACAAAGCTTGAGGTGCAAGATAACTCGGATACCAGTCCAAAGTGATGGGTTTATCTCGGTATCAAGGAAAAATAAACTGAGGACACGGATACAAGACTGGACAATCAGATTTTGGGACACAAACAAGCCAGCAGCAGACGGAACAATACTGAAAGGAAGTAAGCAAACCATTATTTCAAAACAAAATACACGAACTAAAATACTTCATGCGCATGTCACCTTTCAAGAAAGCAAACAATTACAAGTAACAGAACCCAAACAAAACTCCCCTTCATCAAATAGTTCAAAGTTCAGTAACCGAAAAGGATGGGAGATCCACGAGCAAGAAATTCAAAACATCAGAATTATTATTGGGCAAAAATAGAGCCTGCCAAAACAGGAGACGGCTCTTTCCTCAGAACCTACACAAACCATGCTACAGCACATAAATAGAAAGAGAACGAGCAATGTTTGCGAGCGAAAAAAAAAAAATGAAAATTACTTCTGGAGGCAGTATACACAACTGCATCCTTCAGATTATTACATCAGTTGAAGGAAAACTTTGCTCAAGCAGCAGATTCCTTCGCAATCTTTTCAGCCTTGGCAATGACTTCCTCGATCCCTCCAACCATGTAAAACGACTGCTCAGAGAGATCATCGTACTTCCCGTCCAGGACACCCTACACCATTGGCATTACCATAGACAAAGAACTCAGCAAATATAAAGATTTAATGACAGTGCTATTATCATGATGAAGAAAATAGGTCCAAAACTGTACAGGTAAAGAAAGAAAAACTAATGAATCTTTTAACACCACTGAGAAGAGGGGGATTCAGGTTATGCAAAACCCTAACGTAACATGGTAGGACATTTGATGTACCAAGGTTATGCTCTGGCACATATTGGTTCGGGTGTTCTGTCAGTTAACCAGAGTCAGATTACTAAGTGGGAAGTATGTTATAGAACTAATACAACATGATTTAGATGAACCTTAACCTTTGTTCTAAAAGGCGGCCGCCTAGGCGCTAGGCGGCGGGTGCCCGCCCGATGTCCACTTAGGTGCCCGCCTAGTCCCCCTGACGCCCCGACTATGCATGTTTTGAGGTTTTATGGATTTTTCTGCAATTTTTAGTAGATTTGTTTGAATTATTTTTATTTTTTTGAACCGCCTAGATCTAGGTGGCCGCCTAGGCGGGCTAGGCGGAAGGTGCCCGCCCGACTAGCACCTAGCGCTTTTCACAACCTTGATCTTAACGCCACAGGGGAGAGGGGATTCATGTTACAACCCAAGGTCCCAAACACAACATGGTAGGACATTTAGTGCACTGTGCACCAAGGCTAGGCTCTAGTGGTACTCCACAAACCTGATTACAAGTTCACCTTGGTATGGTTTCATCACAGGTAGAGAGGGATTCACGTTATGCAACCCAAACACAACATGGTAGGACATTTGGTGTACCAAGGCTAGGGCTCTGGTTCACTCCACAAACCTGATTAAAAGTTCATCTTGGTATGGTTTCATCTCTCAGGTAGCCATAATCATATTATTAACTATGTGAAGCAAAATCTGGATTCGTCTGTAAACAAATACAAACAAGAACTCACCCCTACATCCCTAACTAACATTAGCATCTATCATTTCCTTTCAGAAAGATACTGCTCAACTTAAATGATGTCTGTCCTAGTTCAAGTATCTCCTTAGGTTTCGACACCTTGTCACCCCAGACTGGTGCCTTCTATTGTTCGTCTTGCATATGCCTGAACTATAACCCCCCCCCCCCCCCCCCCCCCCCAAAACACACACAAAGCTAATTTCGTGTTGTACACATCCATCTAAAAAGTCTCAGTCAGATACCACAATTTTGATGGGCATGTTTCTTAATCAACTGGCATTCCAATCCACAAGGCAAAAACGCATCGCAGTTTTGTGGCTTTCTTAAATAAACTCCATCTCTAACTTAGTATCCTATGATCACAAAGCACTCAAGAAGAAGCAAATCTCCACATCAACCATCCTACTAAAGCGCCATGGACAACAGACCGTCACAATATCTAGAGATGTCACTTGTGCCGTGCCACCGCTGCCCGGCACGGATATCCAAGCATGCGATTGTTGTGCCTGCGTATCCCAAGACGGACACGGCACGCGAATCATAACGGTCCAATAAATCATAACTTATCTATCACAGGCCCAATCAGCAAGGGTGACTACTATTTCAAAACTACTAAGAAACAATAAGAAATACTTAAAATTATACCTAAATGTATAAAACATTTTTATAATTTTTTTACAATTTATAAATAATATGGTATGTATGTTTGTCATTTTATGTGTAAAATGACCAAAACACCCTTACAAACAGTTACTTTTCTTGGCTGCCCTTACCTAAATGGATGAAATGGCCCCATATATATAGTTTTTCTTGCCTAAGTGTATGTATGTTTGTCATTTTGTGTAAAATAACCTAAACACCCTTACAGTCATAAAAGGTTCATAATAAGGGGTTATTTTGGTAAATAATGTCCCAACGGTTTTGGAGGGGTCATAATAAATAGTTTCTCTTAAAAAATTTGCCGAACCTACGTATATAAACGGCTAAGAAGGGGGGCAATTTGGTCAAAAATCCATTATGATTCGCGTGTCATGCCAGGATAGGCCTAACCCACGCCAAGCATGTGGCTTGGCATGCCGTGTCCGCTTTGGATATATATAATTATATATAAGGGTGGATAAAGGCACTTTTGGAACATGAAAGTTCCACGGTGAACTTAGAAGTTTTCCTATTATATATAAGATAAGAAGTATCAACACAATTACATGCAACTAAATTGTAGCTGTAAATCTGGAGCCCTTAATTGTATTTTTGACAACCCTAAGTGTTAAAAAAGTCGTTTTCAATATTTCACACCATTACCCAGTTAAGTTACATTTTCAAGATTATTAACACTGCGGAAGCAAGCAAGTACCCTGCGGCTCGTAAATTGTTCAGCTACACAAATGTTATTGAGCTGCCTAGCATAAACGCTTGATTTTGGTCAACTTTCCATATACATCGAACTACATTTGCGTCAAGTGTATTTCGCTAGCACAAAGTAGTTTTCTACCTCAACATACAACTGTCTTCTGCAAAAGTACAGTACCAAGGATGCAACTCTAATAAAATAAAATATATAAAATATGGTAATACTATTTTTTGATAAAAGTATAACAAGCATTACTCTTTAAAGAGCTTATTACCTGGAAGCTGTTTACACTTTCTTTCAACTCAACATACTTTCCAGGAGCACCCGTGAACACTTCAGCGACATGGAAAGGCTGGCTCAAGAACCTCTGGATCTTCCGAGCTCGAGCCACCGTCAACTTATCGTCTTCACTAAGTTCATCCATTCCCAAAATTGCAATAATATCTTGAAGATTCTTGTAGTTCTGAAGAACCTTCTGAACACCACGAGCAGTGTTATAGTGTTCTTCTCCCAACACGTGAGGAGAAAGCATTCTGGATGTAGAATCAAGAGGATCGACCGCAGGATAGATACCCAACTCAGAGATCTATGTTATAAATAATAAAGCCAAATTAAAGGAGTTAAAGGAAAAGAGTAAATTATGAAAGTCCAATGCTACAACATTTCAGGGCAACAAGTAGTCAAACAAACCTGCCGCGACAACACGGTTGTGGCATCAAGATGGGCAAAAGTGGTTGCAGGTGCCGGATCTGTCAAGTCATCAGCAGGCACATAAATAGCTTGTACAGAGGTGATGGAACCCTTCTTTGTCGTCGTTATACGCTCTTGAAGTCCACCAAGATCAGTTGCCAAAGTTGGTTGGTAACCGACAGCAGATGGAATACGACCAAGCAAAGCAGACACTTCAGAGTTAGCCTGTAACACGGTCAAAATAAGACGACATACAAAAAAGGCGATATTAAAAAATGATGAAGCTAAAATCACGAAGTATTTTCTGTTTAGAGTCTTCAGACATACTTGGGTGAAACGGAAGATGTTATCAATGAAGAGAAGCACATCTTGCCCTTCAGCATCTCTAAAGTGCTCAGCCACGGTAAGCCCAGTCAGTCCAACACGAGCACGGGCACCAGGGGGTTCGTTCATCTGTCCGTAAACAAGAGCACACTTGCTCTCACTCTGAACAAACAAAACCAGAATATGAGATTAAAGGTTTGAAAAGTTAAGACTGAATAGAAAAAAGTTCTATGAAACAGGAAACAAATGTTAGATACAGACCTGCTTATCACCTAGCTTAATAACCCCGCTTTCAATCATTTCCCTGTAAAGGTCGTTGCCTTCGCGGGTTCTTTCTCCAACACCAGCAAAAACAGAGAAACCACCTAATCCAAAGGAAATCACAAATGCATACAACATTAAAATCTTCGCTCAAAAGAAAATTAAAGCACTACGAACTCATAATGTCTAACCTACCATGAGCTTTGGCAACATTATTGATAAGCTCCATAATTAGCACAGTTTTCCCAACACCAGCACCACCAAACAGACCGATCTTGCCACCTCTCTGGTAGGGTGCAAGAAGATCCACAACCTAAAATACAGTAAAGAAGACGAGTAAAATGCAAGTATAACTGAAGATATAAGTACAGACCATAGATATTCCTAACTACCAATAGCTAAAGATATGATATGATGTTGACCTAAAAATTCCAATTTCAGAATTAAGAAAAAAACAATACAGAAAGTTTGACAAAAGCTCGATAACCCGGAACAAAAACATGATTAAAAACTGAGAAGACAAAGAATTGGATTCCTAATACAATGGCACACAAGAACACATGGTGACAAATTAAGAAAAAATTGTATGACCATTTAACATTTTCTTAAACATTAATGATTATGAGTTACATGCGTAGTTTTAAGAAACATCTAGTAACGATGTAATACAAAATTCATGAGAAGAAAGGAAGAAACCACAATACCTTAATTCCAGTAACAAGAATCTGTTGTTCTGTTGCTTGCTCAACAAAAGCTGGGGCTTCGCGATGGATGGGAAGGAAGTGGCTGGTCTCTGTTGATGACATAGTGCAATAACCATCAGATATGTAACTAAATGGACTAATTTAACAATATAATAGCACTTCGATCAAACTTACTAATGTCTCCCTTCTCATCAATGGGCTCTCCGATAACATTTATGATTCGTCCTAGTGTAGCCCTCCCAACAGGAACCTAACAAATAAAAAGGATAATTGACTTTGTGAACAATTAAGGCAACTACAAGGCATGGTTTAAAGTATCGGCCGATACCGATCCGATACGGCCGATACCGATACGGTTTGGCATGTTCCGATCCGATACCGACCGATACCAAATATTGACCGATACCGACATTGGGGGTCTTTGTTCCGGTCAATTCGGCAAAACCAATCGGTAAGGGTGACTACTATTTCATATAATTTCAAAACTACTAAGAAATAACGCTGAAATACTTAAAATTATGCCTAAATGTATAAAATATATGTTTTTAAATGTAAATAATTTATTAATAATTATTTGTTTTCCGATACCAAAGTCCGATACTCCGATACGATACCGCCGATACTACCGATATCGCCGATACCAATACTCATAGGAATAGTCCGATACCGATTCCGATACCGATATTGTGAACCTTGCTACAAGGAGACCAACCTTAGACATAAAACATGCTAATAGTGAGTTGACCCTAAAACACATATATAAAGGCATAGGATACTTGGTATTAACATCAAAAGCATGACCAACGACCACCGCACAGAATTGTTGTACATTTAAAAATCTTTAAGTTTTGATAAATGTAGATATAGTGTTATAGTAAGAATTACAAAGTTAAAATGCCAAATTATTAACATGGTACCAATAAGAAGTAGAAAAAAGAAGATGTACTTGCAACAACAAAAAACTATTTTCGTTCAAAGCATATAGAACATTTCAAAATGATATATACAAATTTTTACAGTACATTTAGAGAGGAAAAAAATTGCAAAACTAACATAAACAATATATGCAGATTACTATCTGTCATCTGAAACATTAATGGTATCTAAAAACATATAGAACATTTCAAAAAGATCAATACAAAAAGTACTTTTTACAATACATTAAGTGAAGAGAAAAAATTGCAAAACTAACAGAAGCAGTATATGCAGACTACTGTCCATCATCTGAAACATTAATGGTCTCTGAAAATCATATTAAATGTATATGTGACTTCTTCCATTGTTACCACTACATCTCTTTAGATACACATCACAAAACTAGTGATAGATTTACATTAAGCCAAAGGCTAACTTCTCAGAAGTAAATGTCAAATAACTCAGTCATAGAGATTTTTTTTTTTGGTTCAGCTATTTGAATCAGTTTCTTATGTATTAAAAAAAACACATCATTCTTAACCCAGTTAACGTGAAGTACGCATTGAGTTTCAAAAACCAAAAAAATCCAGTTAAACTTGATGTTTGTGTAAAGGTAATCAATCCCATGTTAGATCCAATATAAAAATAAAATACATAAAGATGATAAGCATTCATGTAATACATATAAATGATATAATGCATACTATAGTATAGTAGATAGCAATGAACATCTATATACGCCATAAACAGATTTTCTTCTTTAATATAACTCAAATATATGGTATTTTTATTATAAAAAAAACTTATTACATAATCTTGCGCTGATACTCTTCGGCCTCGTTTGGTTCACGGAAGGGAAATTGATTCCTTTGTACTTTCCATGGGAATGGGAAAGAAGAATTCCTGTCACATTTCCTTTCCGTTGTTTGGTAAAACAAGGAAACCACCTAGGAAAGACCATTTGATTTTCTTTCCAGTGTTTGGTTGGTGCAGGAAAGGAAAGCAAAAATATATCAATGTTCCAATAATATCCTTACCTTTTAAAATAAAAATGACATTATGAAAATCCAAAGGGACCCATAATACGAGGAGTTAATGGTAAAATAAGCAATAACACATGGTTAGTTTTGTCATAATTTTTTGTAATAAATGTTGGGAAAGGAGGGAAAATCAATCCCATGGTCATGAGTGGAACCATATTCCCTCTCATTTTCCCTCTTGTCAGGAAATTGATTCCCAAGTTTGTGGCTACCAAACAAAGGAAAGGAACAACTTTCCTTTCCTAGTTCCTTAAATCCGTGAACCAAACGAGGCCTTCAGATCCACCAATGATGGATTCGCTATAATAAAAAGTCAATAGCAGATGAATTGACCCACCGATGATGGATTCGCTATAATAAAAAGTCAATAGCAGATGAATTAACCAAGTCAGAACAAATAAAATAGTATAGAATGGCACTACTAAGTATACATATTCATCACTGAAATAAAACGGTCAACGGGTCATAAAATATTAGTGTTACAATAATACATTGATCTAAATAATGTGTGATCCTCAAAATCCTATGAATTTAAACAGGCATTTTATCTAAACCATGTAAATTATGCAAACAATCAGTGGAATAAGGAAGATTTACAGTGATCGGAGATCCGGTGTTGAGAACCCTCTGTCCCCTGACCAGCCCCTCGGTTCCGTCCATGGCGATGGTCCTCACCATGTTCTCCCCGAGATGCTGCGCCACCTCGAGCACGAGACGGATCGAGTTGTCCATCACCTCCAGCGCCGTCAGGATCGGCGGAAGCCCCTCGTCGAACCTCACGTCGACGACGGCCCCGATGACCTGGCAGACCTGTCCGATTGCGCCGGCGCCGGTGAACTCGTCGGTGATCTTTCCCTTCCCGCCGCCGGAGGGGGAGGGCTTGGCCGGCGCCGGGGCGGCCGCGGCCGCGGAGGTGGCGAACTCTGCGGCGCGAGAGAGGAAGAAGCCGGCGGGGTTGGGGCGGGAGACGGGGGGTCTGGGGCTCGTGAGGGAGGATCTGGCGGCGGCGGAGGTGGATCGCCGGGCCGTGGATCGGAGGAGGGAGGAGAGGACCCGGCGGGACGCCATGGGTTAGAGTTAGTGTTTCTAGGAGATATTTGTTAGGGTTAGGGTTTTTTTTCAGTGGTGGCTGCTGCTACGAGCAACAGGAGGCTGCATTGAGCGACTCGCGAATGAGGAGAGAGCAGAGAGAGAGAGAGGGGAGATGAGAAAGAGGAATGCGGACGTGGATGGAGCTCATATGTTGGAGTGGACCGGAGGGGTTTGGACTTTGGAATTGGGTTCAACAATGGAAGTAGATAAGGAAGAGCAGGTCTTGGGCCAGTGAAAATATATGGATTTGACTTTTTGAGTGCAACAAAAGTCCACATTTTTATTACAATATTGGGAGGATGAGAAATAATAAATTAATAAAAAATTAATAAAAAAATTTAATACTATTTTACCTGTCTGTAGGGATATAATCCGTTGGGTATGCCGAAAGTTCCATGGAAATAGACACGGTTTGAATTTTCTCCAGGCATTACTCTTCGGTCCCGAGAAAATGATCATATAAAAACTATTTGACCTCGCTTATCTAATATATAGTCTAAGATATATTATATAGGTAGTATGTTGGCTCATATGTAAAGAAAATTGGATTTTGTTGTTGTTTGAATAAAAAGAGAATAAATGCTTTGTTTATTGTGCACAAATCATATCCAAAATTTATTCCAATTTTCTAGTTCGTGCCTCTTCTCCCACCATTCTTCCTCCGCTACTGCCTTCGTCTCGTTTCTCGGTGACGACGAGCTCAACTCGCTATGGCACAACTGTCTGCAACAAGAGAACCGCACCTTCGTATAACTCACCCAAGCATCGTCGTCTACACCGCAGATTTCTCGCTGACGACCAGAGATCGCAGCAGCGCCACCGTCCGGAGCAACCCGTTGTGTCGACCCCCTCTTGGCCCCGACCGGAGATGGCGACACCAAGCTCACCTTCGCAATCCACAATGACGTCGGACCCGAAAACAACCGCGATCAGGAGCGCCTCGACGTCCGCTGATCTGGTCACCCTCACTGGAGCAACGTCGTAGACCCCGTACGACCCAGCCGGAGCCCAACGCAGCCGCCGTCAAACCGCCCCTTCGACATTGCCGGGGGTCATCGAACCACCAGTCGGGAAAAGGATTTTTTATTTACGTTGATAATCAATATAGAAAATTAGAGATTAATTAATAATGATAATTGTTTAAAAAATAGAGATAATTGTAATGATAATTGTTAAAAATAACAATTGTTTTATAATAGTAATACTTTTAGATTAAGTGAAAGATAATTATGATTAAGTGAAAAAAAGTAATTATTATATTAGATTAATTAAAAAAGTAGTTATATTTTGTAAATAATTACGTCATTGAAAATTAAAACCAAATCCAACCAAACACCTTTGTCTTCTACTACTTCCAATTTTCCTACACTTTTCTTTTACTTTCCATCCTTCAAAATTCAAACTCAATTTTTCTACACTTATGGTTTAACAAACATGCCCTTAGAAATTTTGTTCAGTGGTGGCTACTGCTACGAGCAAGAGGAGGCTGTATTGAGTGACTCGCGAATGATAATAGAGGAGAGAAAGAGAGAGGGGAGATGAGAAAGAGAGATGCGAACGTGGATGGAGCTCATATGCTGGAGTGGACGGGAGGGGTTTGGAGTCTGGGTTCATTGGAAGTAACAAAAGAAGAGCAGGCACTGGGCCCAATGAAAATGGATGGATTGGACTTTTTGACTGCAAAAAAGGTCAATCTTGTTATTACAATATCAGGAGGATGATAAATGAGAAATTAATAAGAATTCTAATATAATTTTCCAATACTATTTTACCTTGCTTATATAATATATAGTCTAAGATATATTATATAGGTAATATGTTGGGTCATATGTAAAGAATTCAAATTTCAATCCAAAATAGATTTTTCAGTGATTGGTTGTTGCGTGAATAAAAAAAGAGAATAAATGCTTTATTTTTTGTGCACAAATCATGTCTGAATTTTATCACAAATTTATAATTCATGCCTCTTCTCCCACCGCTCCTCCTCCGTTACAGCTGTCACATCCCGCTCCCGTAGGAGCGATCGTCCTTGCTAAGGCGTGATGCCGTACGAGCCTAGATTGCGCTCGTGCAAGGCGGGTTCCATAACGGTCGATTACAGCGGCTGCGACGGGGTCGTCGCACAGAAGTCCCAAGCAGAGACATTGAATATGCCAGCAAAATTTAGAACAAAAACACAAGTCATTCAAAAGATGCATTTTATTGATATTGGAACAAAGATTATAATAGGGCGCAAGGCCAAGATTACAAGTCACTCAAGCTCACTCTTCTCATATTACAAGTCACTCTCTCTCTCTCTCATCTCTCAATACAAGTCTTGAGCCAGCGGATGCTTTGAAAGGAGACGTCCATACATTATGCCCCGTATAAGTCTTGACTCCATGCGGCCGCACGCTTCGAATCGCCAAGGAACTTCGTGCCTCAACGCATCCAAGCGAGCTCCACGCCACGAGCTTCTATATGTGCCTGCACATGGAAACTATGTGGGTGTCAGTACTCAACTGTACTGGTGGAATGAGCTCATCGCCCACCCATACAATACCAACACGTTTGGTTTACTTTGTGCAATATAGTCCCTTTTGTATTGTCTTTCTATTTTTGCCTTAGGATCAGTTTTAGGACAAACGCCTTGGCCTATTTCGTGTCTCTAGACCATTCCGTACTTTCAATAACAACGTTAACTCATACTTCGCCTCTAGACCTTTCTCGTATCAACAACGTTAACCTATCAAGTCGTGCTTGTCTTTCGGCCCATAATCAGATACGTAACTACACGATAGACTCCATTTCAATGTGACCGTGATACAAACTCATATTGAGGCCGTGCCTTGCAATTCAGTGAGACTAAACCATATCGTCGTCTCGCGGCCCTTGCCACCTCGCGACCCTTGCTACTTTGATCACCAACTGACCCAAATCGAGACTTGTGAACTTAGTGTCACTTAACCAACTTTGCCTTGCGGCGATTCCGGACTTAAACTCGAACGACTCAAACCCAACTTATGCAACTCTAACCAACAACTTAAGACTCGACGCCACATCTCGTGCCGAAGCACGGTGTATACGCTGCAGCCAAATCTTAGGCCCCAAAACATTGTCTTTATCGTGTTCGCATTCCTCCTTACTTTTGATACACTGCACATAATACTCGACTCAGTCCAAAGGCATATACGCGGATCGCCGCCCATGTCGACACATCTATATGAGGTCACTAGCATAACAAGCTATACCTGGACTCATAGCTTGCGTTGGTCGGGACCCTTCCAGCGCAAGGTAGCTAGCCCCCTGGAAGTCTCCGACTAACCCGGTGCTATCGATTCAGCACAGCTATCCCTTGTTTTCATACTCAGCCATAACGGTCCCGGGCCCTGTGGGTCGTCGTTACGGGAAAACTATTTACCTTGTCGATAAGTTGTCCAATGACCATGCAAGACCCGACTCAAACTGACGTCTCACATAGTCATTCTGCTTTCAGTGTTACCCTATCATTTTATTCAACTCAGGAACAACTATTTGAAGCCCTTTTGTCACTCCCCGTCCCCAGAATACGTATTTTTAATACATGTACTGCTTTAATATATTTATTTAAATATTTATCATGTATTGTTTTGTATTTAAATCTCTTTGAATTCATGTTAATTAATTTTCTACAATTAATTTTCTGTATTTTACTTTCTGCTTTTATTCTCTGCTTTAGCTTACTTTAGGTTTGGCCTAGGTTGGTTTATTTTCGGGTTATGGTGGTTCATCATGAACCCGACCAACCCCTCTCTCTCTCCCCTTTTTCATTTAAAGCCCCCAACCCCTCTCTCTCTCTCTTCATTACTTTTCTTCACCATTACTCTTCTTCTTCTTCCTCATTTACTTCCTCCACCTACCAACCGTAGGCAAGTACATCTTGCTTCAACATAAAAACCCATTTTTATGGTTCCATTCTCTTTTTCTTGTGATTCTAAGAGAGTTTAGAACTTGGCATTTTTCGTTGTGAAGTTTTATTTTATGTAGATCTAGAAATTAGTTATTTTTCGAATTTTGGTGGTTTTGATCTATCAAACTTCTTTGTTTTCAAGTCTTGATGGTTCCATGTTGTAGAGAATTTTATTCTACCCAATTTTGACCTTTAAAAAGTTGGATTTGGACTTATTTTGACCAAGTTATGGACTTTTGAAGCTTTGGGTTCAAACCATGGAGTTCTTGCTGATTTGGAGAAGACAGTGAGCAGTGTACGCAGGTTTTTTAGCTTGCGCCACTGAGCTGCATGCGCTCTTTAGCGCAGCGCAGTCTGACTCATACGCTACCTTATGGAGGCGTATGACTTGCATACGCTGCCTTGAAGAGGAGTCGTATGGAGTCCATACGCTAGCTTGACCTGAGCGTACGCTGACTTGAGCGTAGCTTGACCTAAGCGTAGCTTGACTTGAGCGTACGCTGACTTGAGCGTAGCTTGACTTGAGCGTAGCTTGACCTGAGCGTACGCTGACTTGAGCGTAGCTTGACCTGAGCGTAGCTTGACTTGAGCGTACGCTGACTTGAGCGTAGCTTGGCCTGAGCGTAGCTTGACTTGAGCGTACGCTGACTTGAGCGTAGCTTGACTTGAGCGTAGCTTGACTTGAGCGTAGCTTGACCTGAGCGTAGCATGACTTGAGCGTAGCTGACTTGAGCGTAGCCTGACTTGAGCGCAGCCTATCTTCTATAGCCCTGTATATTGATATTTTATTAGATATTTAATGTCTATTTTATATCCTTACGCCTTTTGGCATAAACTTGATATAATCATGATATGTTAATATTTCTGTTAAATATAGATTGTTACGTGGGATGTACCATGTGTCGTAAATTGAGTTATAGATACCCCGATTTACTGGAATTAAATCCTGAGAGTTGTAGACTCGACCCCACTGAATACTAGTTGACTTTCATGCCTTGTCACCATTGATAATGATTGTGACATTGACTAATAATTGATCATGCGTTCCTAGTTGGAACTAAGAGACTGGCTAGTCGTCTTTTTGAATTGAATAAATGAGACACATTCATATTAATTATGAACTATTAAAATCGACTGGCTAATCCCGAATATTGGCATACAGGCACATGCAGGCTTCAATTCATTTATTATTATTTAATTATCTTACCAAAGAAGCATGTGTACTTTATGGTCAAGACATGATTATTCCGTGGTTAGTTTTGATTGTTGCATTACGCTATGTAAGACCTACAACCTGACCGCACTGGTATCATTGTAGAGTTGTGCATATCGTACCCCGTACGAAAGTACTCATTCTGAATGACCATGATCCACGGCATGGTACTTCACTCAACGTAAAGACTATTAAGTTAAATAAAATAATGATTGCATGGAGAGAATGGATTACCGAGTTCTTACATGGCAGCCCTCTTGGGACTAGTAGTGCCCGACAGGCCGGTTGGTCCCCACAGATACTGCAAATCTGCCACACGGGCAGGGAGCGGTATCTGGTTATATTATCTATTGAATATTGTATATTAATGACGGGCGTCCCGTTGGGACTCGTCTAATTCATGATTGGCACAATTGATTGACTGGGTAAACTAGCCTTGCTTGCGCATAGTAAGAACTGAGAAATCCTTTATTACATAATTCCAGGATAACTTGGGACTCACAATAGCAAGCCGTAGTAGTTGCCTGGCCGTTTAAATTGATTTGTTTGTGTACTGTACCTACTCTGTTACTTAACTGAGATGATCAGAATGTCAAGACATGACGGGCCAACTTCTGTCCTTGTTTGGTTGGGAGGTTGGTTCGAAGTGTCGTGATATTGTGTGAGTCCTAGTAGATAGCAGAGATCTATTATCATATTCTCTTATTACTGGCTTCATTCCTCATATCGTGCTCCCTTGCGGTACTTGCTATTAGAGGTCTAACCTCTCTGGTTTTGCATGGCCAGATTTAGAGCCGGTCTCCGAGGATCCAGCTTACTTCTACCTCCAAGATGGTCAACACTAGAGGGATGATCGCAGGAGGACTCGAGTGGGTTTCTTACTTCCCCGCCCGTTTTGTTATCTACTTTATACTTTGTCGTTTGGCACCGACATGTTAGTCGGATTGTCTTGTACCTACTTTTGCATAATTATAACTAAGTCAGACTGCAGCTACTAACAATTGTGTATACTTACTACATCATCTGGCTGTATTTTGTAAAGCCAGATATCAAGAACATTTTGACTGAGCGTTTGGGACGCCTTACTGCTTTATCTCACATGTTCTCTATTTCTGTTTCTTGTTTGAATGATTGAGACAATAGAAGTAAAGAGACCATAGGGAGACTTTCATGTAGTATGCACCCCCCCGTCTTGTAGACAGCATTGATCGTATTATACGATATTCATCTACCCGTAATACGTAGCTGGCTGAGTCATTCCCCCGCTCTCCAGTATTATGGTTCTGGGGCGTGACACCTTTTTCCAAACTTTTATAAATCAACTGTGGCATGTGCCTTAAAACACTAAGTCCGTGCATCGTGCCTTAAGTCAACTGTGCTCTACGCGACACTCTTGCCCAAGTCGACGGGCCTTGAGATCGTGGGACTACTTAACTTGACAAACCGTAAAAAGAGCGGGACAGTACCTGGAATGTCTTAGGTCAACCGGTGTCACCCCCAGTTTTCAAATTAGGGATATTTTCGTCATTTTCAAGTTTTATAATATTTTAGGAATTTTATTTGATTTTATATGATTTTTAGGAATTTATTTGAGTCGGTTTGAATTTTATCCAATTTGGACTCAATTTGGAGACCCGGGTAGCCTGGACCCTAGTGGGACCCACATACTAGCTGGACTTGGCCCACATGCCATCATAATAGGGCTATAAACCATAAACCCTATTTCCATGACTTAATTAGTCATTTTAGAGGTTTAACTTGTATTTAGAAATAAACCGAACCAAACCGATTTCAAACCAAACCAAACTAAGCTTAATGGGTTGGGGGCTTAGTGGATCCCCAACCCAATAACCCCAAATAGCCATGGCCGGCCAAGTGAAGACCAACCCCCCCCCCCTTTTACTTCTTCATTAAGTCTCTCTCTCTCTCTCTTTCAAAAATCTTTTCTTTCCAAGCTCTCTCTCTCTCTCCAAGAACCTAACCTAGGTATGCATTTAAATCCTCTATTTATTTCTCTTTGCTTTTAATGTCTTCACATTAATTGGAGAGGATGAAATTCTCTACACTTTGCCCCTAAATTTTGTAGGTTTCCTAATAATCTAGGTTAAGGTTTATTTAGGGGTTATTTATATATTAGGTGGTATATATATATATATATATATATATATATATATATATATATATATATATATATATATATATATATGGAGATGTGTGTGTGTGTGTAGGGAATGGTGGTGGTGGTGTTTGTGTCATGTGAGTGTGTGAGAGTGTGAGTGAGCTTGTGTGTGTTTGTGAGAGTGTGTGTGTATGTGTTTATATATATATATATGTGTGTATGAGTGTTTATATATATATATATATATATATATATATATATATATATATATATATATATATATATATATATATATATATATATATATATATATATATATATGTGTGTGTGTGTGTGTGTGTGTGTGTGTGTGTGTGTGTGTGTGTATATATATGTATATGGAGATGTGTGTGTGTGTGTGTGTAAGTGTAGGTATGTATAGATGAGGGTGTGAGTAGTGGAGATAGATGTATGGATATATATGTATATATGAAGATAGATAGATATATAGATATCTAAATAGATATATATATATAAAAAAAAATATATATATATATATATATATATATATTTTAATATATATATATATATATATATATATATATATATATATATAAAGAGAAGTAGAGAAGAGGAAGAGGAGATAGAAGAAGAAGAAGAAGATCAGAGGGCAGCAGCAGTGGCAGGAGCCACAGCAGCAGCTACCCCCCCTTTTCACCCATTTAACCCCCTTAAACGGCCCCCTACCTATATATATATATATATATATATATATATATATATATATATATATATATATATATATATATGTTATATAGAGGGAAATGAAGAGTAGAGTGAAGGAATTAGTTAGAAGAAGTTAAGGAAAAGTTGAGAAAGTTGGAAGAAAATAAGAGAAAGAGAATTAGAAGGGAAAAAGTTAGAGAGATTAAGAAGTTAGAAGAGTTAGAAATGAGAAGAAGAGAAAGGAAGAAGAATAGGAAGAGGGAAGAGAATAAGAAGAGTTAGAAATGAGAAGAAGAATAGGAAGGAGGGTTAGAAGGAGGAAGATTAGAAGAATAGGAAGTAGAAAGAGATTGAGAAGTAGAAGGATAGATACACAAATATAGGAAATTGAGTTAGAAGGAAAAATTGAGCTCGGAGCGTCGGATTTCGACGAAACTTGACGTAGACCTAGGTTATGTGAATTAGATTTTGCGGGTAGGCTCCCGAGTGGGAATCGGAGTCGTAGGGCGCCGGTATCGCGCCGTATCAGTGCGTATCTTGAAATATTCAAGATATCTGCAACGGGCCGTAAGGTGGACTAGACGTCCACTTTAGCTAGGTATTTTGGTAGGTAACGAACCTATAGGCTAGTACCCTACTACCCTAGGGAGATCGGGTCAAAATACTAAGCGTATGTAGGCTAACTAGATTTTCACCTAGGCTAGAAATTTACCCTAAAAAGGGTAAATTAAGGAATTGGCCTACGGCCGAGAATTTGAGTTTGAAGTCCAAGATGGACTTGGATATGGGTTGTGTAGGTTGGTAATGAGTAGAATTAGCCGTCTAAACCTAGTTTTGACCCCGGTTGACCACGGTTGACTTTTTAGACTAAAAGTCAACTATGGGTCAACACTTTACCCAATTTAGTTCCAAATTCTATTTAACTTGGACAGTTGACTAAAAGTCAACTATTAGTCACCAGTGACCTAGGGTTAACCTAGAGTTGACCTAGAGTTGACCAGAGTTGACCCGTTGACCAAAAGTCAATGGTAAGCCAGTTTTTGACCTAGTTTGATTCAGATTGACTTCTAATGTTCTCCTATGACCAAGATTGACCCGACTAGACATGTCTTGACCTAGAATGACTAAATAGGATTTAATTTGATTTAACTTTACTTCCTAAACATAGTATTGATACGTCTTGTTCTCTATAGGTCCTCGAGACACTGCAGTTGATCCGGTCGACATATTTTATCATCTTACAGGCGAGTACATTCTCTGATACTTATTCCCAATTTATGATAACTGTTATGATTCATGTACTTAGTGTTGATATGCTTATTCCCGACACATGGTTCTCACGGATTGGTATTCTTGGATCCCGACGAGAGATGTTTTCTCCTTCTTAGGTTGGGATGTATTGTGCAAGCTCCCTTGTAGCTCTTGCTCAATATGTGGTCACTGATTCTAGAGAAGGCTAGCTACCTTCTCATTAGAATCCCGTGCAGTGACGTGTCCTGTTGGATCCATTCTACCAGTTGGGGTAGGGGGAGTAGTAGCGTATGCCTGTGATCAGATCCATCCCGCATTCCCGAACAGTGTGAGTCATATACCGCACTTATGACTTGCCAGGCCAGTTCTTGACAGGTACCCAAGCCGATCACAAGCTGAAACTACTACTCACACACATTGGATATATAGCTTACCTTGATTTGCGTACATGCCATGATCCCGTTCTATTTTTTTGTTCTAGCTCTAGCTCTACAGCTTACCATGCCATGATACATACATGTACACTCCATGATTTATTATATATGCTCTATTTACAGTCTTATAGCTTTTATTCTATCTTGAGATCTGTTATGAGATATATGTACTCGTTCCATCCTGACTGGACTGTTGATAAAATATTACAGATGCCGATGAGGGAGATTGCAGTACCTAATACGGTCCGGACGACGTAGTGGGCCTAGACTTGGTCCCGCAGGACGTAGCTCCGCCTGACGAGACCATACCACTTGTTTAGTTAGAGTAGGTCTTTTGTACTGGACTTTGTTTCCAGTTACTTTTGAGACTGTATTTATATTTGGACTGTATTAGAGACTGGACTTGTATATTATTTGTATTTGGACTTGACAGGTTATATTTTATCGTCTTGTTGTCTTTATCTTTCAGTCTTTACTTATCATCTTAGAGTTGTGATTGAGCACTTATATATATTCATTGCTTGTCCTCCGTTCGGAGTTGACTATATTCTCGACAGGTTTTGTTATATATATAAACTGTTGTCAGACTAGAAAATCCACAGCGTTCCACGTCGTTTTTCCGGTGAGGGCTGGGCGTTGTCGCGTCACGGGCCCTTTTAGCGGGTGCGGGTCGTGACAACCGGCATAACTTTGCTTAGCTTAATCAAACCTACAACTTAACCCGAGGGACGAGCAAAGGCTATGCCAAGCCTTGCATGGGGGATACGCAAAATACAGCCAGATGATGTAGTAAGTATACACAATTGTTAGCAGCTGCAGTCTAACTTAGTTACAATTATGCAAAAATAGGTACAAGATAATCCGACTAACATATCGGTGCCAAACGGCAAAGTATAAAGTAGATAACAAAACGGACGGGGAAGTAAGAAACCCACTCGAGTCCTCCTGCGATCATCCCTCTAATGTTGACCATCTTGGAGGTAGAAGTAAGCTGGATCCTCGGGGACTGGCTCTAAATCTGGCCATGCAAAACCAGAGAGGTTAGACCTCTAATAGCAACTACCACATGGAAGCACGATATGAGGAATGAAGCCAGTAATAAGAGAATATGATAATAAATCTCTGCTATCTACTAAGACTCACACAATATCACGATACTTCGAACCAACCTCCCAACCAAACAAGGACAGAAGTTGGCCCGTCATGTCCTGACATTCTGATCATCTCAGTTAAGTAACAGAGTAGGTACAGTGCACAAACAAATCAATTTAAACGGCCAGGCAGCTACTACGGCTTGCTATTGTGAGTCCCAAGTTATCCTAGTTTTATGCAATGAGGATTTCTCAGTTCTTACCATGCGCAAGCAAGGCTAGTTTACCCAGTCAATCAATTACGCCATTCATGAATTAGACGAGTCCCAGCGGGACGCCCGTCATTAATATACAATATTCAATAGATAATATAACCAGATACCGCTCCCTGCCCGTGTGGCAGATTTGCAGCATCTGTGGGGACCAACCGGCCTGTCGGGCACTACTAGTCCCAAGAGGGCTGCCATGTAAGAACTCGGGAATCTATTCTCTCCATGCAATCATTATTTTATTTAACTTAATAGTCTCTATGTTGAGTGAAGTACCATGCCGTGGATCATGGTCATTCAGAATGAGTACTTTCGTACGGGATACGATATGCGCAACTCTACAATGATACCAGTGCGGTCAGGTTGTAGGTCTTATATAGCGTAATGCAACAATCAAAACTAACCACGGAGTAATCATGCCTTGACCATAAAGTACACATGCTTCTTTGGTAAGATAAATAAATAATAAATGAATTGAAGCCTGCATGTGCCTGTATGCCAATATTCGGGATTAGCCAGTCGATTTCAATAGTTCATAATTAATATGAACGTGTCTCATTCATTCAATTCAAAGACGACTAGCCAGTCTCTTAGTTCCAACTATGAACGCATGATCAATTATTAATCAAGGTCACAATCATTATCAATGGTGACAAGGCATGAAAGTCAACTAGTATTCAGTGGGGTCGAGTCTACAACTCTTAGGGTTTAATTCCAGTCAATCGGGGTATCTATAACTCAATTCACGACACATGGTACATCCCACGTAACAATCTATATTTAACAGAAATATTAACATATCATGATTTTATCAAGTTTATGCCAAAAGGCGTAAGGATATAAAATGGACGTTAAATATCTAATAAAATATCAATATACAGGGCTATAGAGGATCCAGGGTAAGCAGGCTACGCTCATGTCAGCCTACGCTCAAGTCAGCCTACGCTCAAGTCAGCGTACGCTCAGGTCAAGCTATGCTCAAGTCATACGCTTCCAAAAGGCAGCGTATGAACTCCATACGACTCCTTACTATCCAAGCCAGCGTACGCAAGTCATACGCTTCCAAAAGGCAGCGTATGAACTCCATACGACTCCTTACTATCCAAGCCAGCGTACGCAAGTCATACGCTTCCAAAAGGCAGCGTATGAACTCCATACGACTCCTTACTATCCAAGCCAGCGTACGCAAGTCATACGCTTCCAAAAGGCAGCGTATGAACTCCATACGACTCCTTACTATCCAAGCCAGCGTACGCAAGTCATACGCTTCCAAAAGGCAGCATATACAAGACCATACGCCGCCAAAAGGCAGCGTATGAGGCAGACTGCGCTGCGCTAAAGAGCGTGTGCAGCTCATTGGCGCTAGCTAAAAAGCTTGCGTATACTGCTCACTGTCTTCTCCAATCAGCAAGAACTCCATGGTTTGAACCCAAAGCTTCAAAATCCATAACTGGGTCAAAATAAGTCCAAATCCAACTTTACAAAGGTCAAAATTGGGTAGAATAAAATTCTCTACAACATGGAACCATCAAAACTTGAAAACAAAGAAGTTTGATTGATCAAAACCACCAAAATCTGAAAATAACTAATTTCTAGATCTACTAAAAATAAAACTTCAAAACGAAAAATGCTAAGTTCTAAACTCTCTTAGAATCACAAGAGGAAGAGAATAAAACCATAAAAATGGGTCCTCATGAAGAAGCAAGATGTACTTGCCTATGGGTTTGGTAGGTAGAGAGAGTAATGAGAAAGAAGGAGAAGAGTAATGGTAAAGGAGAGTAATGAAGAGAGAGAAAGAGTTTGGGGGCTTTAAATGGTGATGTGGTGGTAGGTGGGGGTATTGGGTTCATGTTGAACCAACACACCCGAAAATAAACCAACCTAGGCCAAACCTAAAGTAAGCTAAGGCAGAGAATAAAAGCAGGAAGTAAAATACAGAAAATTAATTGCAGGAATTTTAATTTGCGTGAATTAAAGGAATTAAAATACAGAACAATACATGATAAATATTTAAATAAATATATTAAAGCAGTACATGTATTAAAAATACGTATACTGGGAACGGGGAGTGACATCTCTACCCTCCTTAGAAAAATTTCGTCCACGAAATTTCAAATCCAAGCAGGATAGGAATATCAAGGCCAAACCAGTACAAACAATTTAAGCAAGCAATCATTTTACAATGTCCATAGCAAGTAACATATCTATATTTAACAATCTACGATATCAAGTAATTTCTACTCATAGGGCGACTAGCATGCGGAGTTAAGACAATCAAGGTACACAGAAAGAAATATACCTTGTAAGTCAAACAGATGTGGATACCGTGATCGGATATCATCCTCACGTTCCCACGTTGACTCTCCTAAAGAGTGATGACCCCAAGCAACCCGGACAAGACTAATTGTTCGGTTCTTGAGTATCTTCTCTCTTCGGTCCAAGATGGACACAGGCTGCTCCTCGTAAGACAGGTTGGTACCAACAACCAATTCTGAATGATCGAGGATATGGCTGGGGTCCGATACATACCTTTGCAATTGAGATACATGAAACACGTCATGCACCTCTCGTAACGAAGGTGGAAGGGACAAACGATAAGCAACATCGCCTACCCTATTAAGAATAACAAATGGACCTACGTATCGTGGACTCAACTTCCCGCGAACGCCAAATCTAATGACCCCACGGGTAGGTGAGATCCGCAAGAACACGTGGTCCCCAACAGAAAACTCTAGCGGCCTACGATGCTGGTCCGTCCAATGACGATACCGATCCTGTGCAACACGAAGTCGTTCTCTAATTTCTTTAATCACTTCAACCGTCTGGATAATCATTTCTGGGCCTAGCATCTTCCTTTCTCCGATATCATCCCATGCTAGTGGCGATCTACACTTCTTACCATATAGTGCCTCAAATGGCGGCATCTGGATACTGGCTTGATAACTGTTGTTGTATGAGAACTCAACTAAGTGCAGATGGCTTTCCCAAGATCCTCCAAAATCTAGGGTGCAAGCTCGCAACATATCTTCTAAAGTCTGTATTGTCCTTTCTAACTGCCCGTCCGTCTGTGGATGGTAGGCCGTACTAAATCTTAACTTGGTGCCCAGACTATGATATAAGCTCTTCCAGAAATGTGAGGTGAAACGGGTATCTCTGTCTGACACAATACTGACAGGGACTCCATGCTGCCTGACTATCTGCTGCATGTACAACTCCGCCAACTTTTCTGTAGATTGCCCTACTCTGAAAGGAAGAAAGTGTGCTACCTTTGTTAGCCGATCTACTATCACCCAAATAGCATCTTTACTACTTGGTAATCTCGATAAACCGGTCACAAAGTCCATTGTGATGTGTTCCCACTTCCATTCCGGGATAGGAAGCGGTTGTAATAATCCAGCTGGCCTCTGCTGTTCTGCCTTTACTTGCTGACATATCAAGCAACGGAAAACAAACCTAGCTATCTCCCTCTTCATCCCGTTCCACCAGAAGTGTTGCTTGATATCTTGGTACATCTTGGTCCCTCCAGGATGTATAGAATACTGAGAACTGTAAGCTTCTGTCATTACTTCCTGTCTGATATCTCCACTAGGTACACATAGACGTGATCTAAACCTAAGCGTACCATCTTCATGAATTTGTATCTATTTTCTGAGTCCTTACTCACATTCTGCCCTAAGCTTCTGAATCCTTGGGTCCTGTGCCTGGGCCGCCTTGATCCTGCCTACCAAGTCGGATTGAACTTGTAGACTCGCCAGAATTCTTACATCACTAGAAAGTATAACTTCGATGCCCATCTCCTGAAGGTCTTCTAAGATGTGCTTCTGCGTTGTCAACATAAATATGCCGCCTCTTCTGCTAAGAGCGTCTGCTACCACATTAGCCTTGCCTGGATGATACTGAAGCTCAACGTCGTAATCCTTGATCAGCTCTAACCATCTTCTCTGTCTCATGTTCAGCTCCTTCTGAGTAAAGATGTACTTCAGACTTTTATGGTCTGTGTACATGTCCACTCGGTCACCATATAAATAATGTCTCCATAGCTTCAAAGCAAATACTACTGTCGCCAACTCCAAATCATGAGTTGGGTAATTCTTCTCGTGGTCTCGAAGCTGCCTAGATGCATATGCTATCACCTTTCCATGTTGCATGAGGACACATCCAAGTCCTTTACCTGACGCATTACAATATACTGTAAAACCTCCGGGCCCAACTGGCAATGTAAGAATAGGCGCTGATATCAACTTCTGCTTCAGATTCTCAAATGATGTCTGGCATTCTGCCGACCAGACGAATGGTACATCTTTCCGTGTCAAGCGGGTCATGGGTGCTGAAAGTCTTGCAAAATCTGACACAAATCTTCTGTAATATCCTGCCAATCCCAAGAAACTCCGTACATCAGCTACGGTCTTGGGTACTGGCCAACTCTCTACTGCTTCTACCTTCTTAGAATCTACTGCTACTCCAGCTCCTGATATGATATGACCCAAAAATAAAATATGATCCGACCAAAACTCACACTTGCTGAGCTTGGCATACAACTGGTTCTCTCTCAGAACCTGTAACACTCTCCTGAGGTGGTCTTTATGCTCCTCTTCACTAGCAGAGTATACAAGAATGTTGTCGAGAAATACTAAGACAAACTGATCTAAATACGACATAAAGATACGGTTCATCAAATCCATGAATATAGCTGGAGCATTGGTCAAACCAAACGGCATTACTAAGAATTCATAATGTCCATACTTCGACCTGAATGCTGTCTTGGGAATGTCTTCCTTTTGAACCCTCACTTGATGGTACCCTGAACGAAGATCTATCTTGGAGAAAACTCTAGCTGTGCTCAACTGGTCAAACAAGTCGTCGATCCTGGGTAGTGGGTACTTATTCTTTACTGTTGTCGCGTTAAGCTTCCTGTAGTCGATACACAATATGGATGATCCATCCTTCTTTCCCACAAGTACCACTGGTGCTGCCCATGGCGATATGCTAGCTTGGATAAACTTCTTCTCCTTCAATTCCTCTATGTGCTGATACACCTTGGCCTGCTCCGAATCCGCCATTCTGTAAACCCGATCTGATATTGGTTTAGTTCCAGGTGCCAATTCTATGCTGAACTCAATATCTCTAACCGGTGGTAGACCTCAAAGTTCTTCGGGAAATACGTCTAGAAATTCTTCAACTACCTTCGAAACTAGAACTTCTTCCATTGTTGTTATTACTCCCTGCCCTTACTGAGTTGCCTCTGATCTGACTAAGGTGAATTTCTTCATGCCTGGAATATCAAAAGATACACTCCCACTACGACAATCTATTATCGCATGACTGTCTTTCAGCCAGTCCATGTCTAAGATAACGTCGAAAATTCCAACAGGAAATTCTATCAACTGGGCGGGTAAGGAATACCCGCAAACTACAACACTACACGCTAGAATAACTCTACTAACTCCTACGAGCCCATTGCCAGTGAGTATACTCAACCTCCCTGGCAATGCCTCGAACTCCATTCCTAGTCGTGTCGTAAATTGTGCAGATATAAATGAGTGTGATGCTCTCGAATCAAACAATGCTACTGCGGGATATGAGACGACGAGAATATTACCTGCCACAACATCTCCCGATGCTAATGCCTCCTCCAAGGACAGTGTAAATGCCTGCCCTCGACCTCCTTGCTGGTTCCCATGCTGTGGCCTAGCCTGGTGCTGCTGGCCCCTGCCTTGATGATGCTGGGGTGGTCTATGCTGGTGTTGCTATATCGACGGTCCCTGCTGCCGAAACATCTGAGCCTGTGGCATTAACGGATGCTGGGCCAATGGTCTCACTGCCACTGCTGGTCCTCGATACTGTCCTGTCCCTGGTGCTGGCAGAGCAGGAAACTGTTGCCCTGGTCCTCCTGACCTCGAATTTAAGGGACATGTGGTAACCCGATGGTCTGGATTTCCACATATCAAACACAGTCCGTTCAATGCCCGACACACATCTCTAGTGTGCCCCATCTTCTCGCAATAAGTACAGCCCGCTGGGGGTTGCTGGTTCTTCTTCTGTTGCTACTGCTGCCTGGGTGGTGGTACTGGCCCTCGCATTGCCACATCGTGAATGCGAATGCCAAGGGATGGTGCTGTTGTTCGGGGCGCTGCTCCCCCTCCTCCTTCAATCTGACTGTGAGATCTTTTCTGACCTTCAGTCCTAACTGTGATCCTCTGAATGGTGATCTCATGCCTTCGGATTGCCGTCAATATCTCATCAAAAGTCTGGTAATTGTGTCCCTCTATCAATTACAAGAGCTCAAGATGAAACCCTTGCTGAAACCTCATAGCCCTCTGGCGCTCCGTCGCTACCATCTCTGGGGCAAACCTACTCAATCTGCAGAACTCCGCTGCATAAGCATCTACCGTCTTGCCGGCCTGCTTGAGGTTGATAAACTTCTGTTGTAGCTCAAACTGCGCCACAACTCCATAGTACTTCGTCTTGAATCTTGCTGTAAAATCGTCCCAAGCCACAGGACGTCTGATGCCTACCTCCTCTGATTCCCACCAATCACGTGCGAGATCCTGAAGTAACAACTTCACCTGATCCACACGTTCTTCTGCCGGCACCTTAGCTGCTGTCAAAATAGCCTCAATATCCTTAAGCCATGCATCTGCTGAAATGGCATCCTCCGTTCCTTCAAAACGGCGAGGGTTGAACTTGCAAAATCTGGTTGATGCTCCAGAATTCGGCCTTGCCCCTCTTTCCAAAGCTGTCTGCATCCCTTGGTTGAGTAGTACGTTATGCTCTTGCAACTGAGCGTGCATGCGCTGCTGGGCTAACATCTGGTGCTGCTGAGTGGCCATCATCCCTCTCATGATCTCCAAAAGAGCCGGTGTGTCCATCTCCGTAGGGGTAGGTGGAACTGTTGGTGGTGGTAGAACATCTGGATACTGCGATCCAGCTGCTGCTTCCACTATCACTTCTTCTTGGGTAGCCTCTTGAGTTAGTACCGGCTCTTGTTGCTGACCAACATGGTCAGGTTGTCCATATTGCTGTCCATGTTGTTGCTGTCCAGCTCTGACAGGTGCGGACGAGGTGCCCCTAAGAAAAGGGACAAGAGAAAAATCAAACGATCGGATATGAAGGATCAATAAAGTCAAAGGATACTGGAATGTCAAGCTAGAGTTGAGAGTAACGAATCATGAGATCAAGGGGAAACATGTGTGATTGAGACGTCCTATTAAAACACCCCACAAGTCTGAAATCAGACCTGCATGGGCCACCACTAAAACCTTGTCATACCCCAGAACCAGAATACTGGAGAGCGGGGGAATGACTCAGCCAGCTACGTATTACGGATAGATGAATACCGTATAATACGATCAATGCTGTCTACAAGACGAGGAGGGTGCATACTACATGAAAGTCTCACTATGGTCACTTCACATCTATTGTCTCAATCATTCAAACAAGAAACAAAAATAGAGAACATATAAGATAAAGCAGTAAGGCGTCCCAAACGCTCAGTCAAAATGTTCTTGATATCTGGCTTTACAAAATACAGCCAGATGATGTAGTAAGTAAACACAATTGTTAGCAGCTGCAGTCTAACTTAGTTACAATTATGCAAAAATAGGTACAAGACAATCCGACTAACATGTCGGTGCCAAACGGCAAAGTATAAAGTAGATAACAAAACGGGCGGGGAAGTAAGAAACCCACTCGAGTCCTCCTGCGATCATCCCTCTAGTGTTGACCATCTTGGAGGTAGAAGTAAGCTGGATCCTCGGGGACTGGCTCTAAATCTGGCCATGCAAAACCAGAGAGGTTAGACCTCTAATAGCAACTACCACATGGAAGCACGATATGAGGAATGAAGCCAGTAATAAGAGAATATGATAATAAATCTCTGCTATCTACTAAGACTCACACAACATCACGACACTTCGAACCAACCTCCCAACCAAACAAGGACAGAAGTTGGCCCGTCATGTCCTGACATTCTGATCATCTCAGTTAAGTAACAGAGTAGGTACAGTACACAAACAAATCAATTTAAACGGCCAGGCAGCTACTACGGCTTGCTATTGTGAGTCCCAAGTTATCCTAGTTTTATGCAATGAGGATTTCTCAGTTCTTACCATGCGCAAGCAAGGCTAGTTTACCCAGTCAATCAATTGCGCCATTCAAGAATTAGACGAGTCCCAGCGGGACGCCCGTCATTAATATACAATATTCAATAGATAATATAACCAGATACCGCTCCCTGTCCGTGTGGCAGATTTACAGCATTTGTGGGGACCAACCGGCCTGTCGGGCACTACTAGTCCCAAGAGGGCTGCCATATAAGAACTCGAGAATCCATTCTCTCCATGCAATCATTATTTTATTTAACTTAATAGTCTCTATGTTGAGTGAAGTACCATGTCGTGGATCATGGTCATTCAGAATGAGTACTTTCGTACGGGATACGATATGCGCAACTCTACAATGATACCAGTGCGGTCAGGTTGTAGATCTTACATAGCGTAATACAACAATCAAAACTAACCACGGAGTAATCATGCCTTGACCATAAAGTACACATGCTTCTTTGGTAAGATAAATAAATAATAAATGAATTGAAGCCTGCATGTGCCTGTATGCCAATATTCGGGATTAGCCAGTCGATTTCAATAGTTCATAATTAATATGAACGTGTCTCATTCATTCAATTCAAAGACGACTAGCCAGTCTCTTAGTTCCAACTAGGAACGCATGATCAATTATTAATCAAGGTCACAATCATTATCAATGGTGACAAGGCATGAAAGTCAACTAGTATTCAGTGGGGTCGAGTCTACAACTCTAAGGGTTTAATTCCAGTCAATCGGGGTATCTATAACTCAATTCACAACACATGGTACATCCCACGTAACAATCTATATTTAACAGAAATATTAACATATCATGATTTTATCAAGTTTATGCCAAAAGACGTAAGGATATAAAATGGACGTTAAATATCTAATAAAATATCAATATACATGGCTATAGAGGATCCAGGGTAAGCAGGCTACGCTCATGTCAGCCTACGCTCAAGTCAGCCTACGCTCAAGTCAGCGTACGCTCAGGTCAAGCTATGCTCAAGTCATACGCTTCCAAAAGGCAGCGTATGAACTCCATACGACTCCTTACTATCCAAGCCAGCGTACGCAAGTCATACGCTTCCAAAAGGCAGCGTATGAACTCCATACGACTCCTTACTATCCAAGCCAGCGTACGCAAGTCATACGCTTCCAAAAGGCAGCGTATGAACTCCATACGACTCCTTACTATCCAAGCCAGCGTACGCAAGTCATACGCTTCCAAAAGGCAGCGTATACAAGACCATACGCCGCCAAAAGGCAGCGTATGAGGCAGACTGCGCTGCGCTAAAGAGCGCGCGTAGCTCATTGGCGCTAGCTAAAAAGCTCGCGTACACTGCTCACTGTCTTCTCCAATCAGCAAGAACTCCATGGTTTGAACCCAAAGCTTCAAAATCCATAACTGGGTCAAAATAAGTCCAAATCCAACTTTGCAAAGGTCAAAATTGGGTAGAATAAAATTCTCTACAACATGAAACCATCAAAAATTTAAAACAAAGAAGTTTGATAGATCAAAACCACCAAAATCCGAAAATAACTAATTTCTAGATCTACTAAAAATAAAAGTTCAAAACGAAAAATGCCAAGTTCTAAACTCTCTTAGAATCACAAGGAAAAGAGAATGGAACCATAAAAATGGGTCCTCATGAAGAAGCAAGATGTACTTGCCTATGGGTTTGGTAGGTGGAGAGAGTAATGAGAAAGAAGTAGAAGAGTAATGGTGAAGGAGAGTAATGAAGAGAGAGAAAGAGTTTTGGGGCTTTAAATGGTGATGTGGTGGTAGGTGGGGGTATTGGGTTCATGTTGAACCAACACACCCGAAAATAAACCAACCTAGGCCAAACCTAAAGTAAGCTAAGGCAGAGAATAAAAGCAGGAAGTAAAATACAAAAAATTAATTGCAGGAATTTTAATTTGCGTGAATTAAAGGAATTAAAATACAGAACAATACATGATAAATATTTAAATAAATATATTAAAGCAGTACATGTATTAAAAATACGTATACTGGGAACGGGGAGTGACAAGCCCGGTCACCTCTTCGAGTTCTGTAGGAGGAGACTGGGGCTGTGTCTCTTTTGCGGTGCCACTGGGCATCAGATGCGGGAGTGTCCCAAGAACCCCCGTGTTACTGGAGCTGTTCAGAGGGCACCTGTTCAGAGGGCACCAGCTAGTGTGCCGGTAGTTCAGCAGCGAGGTCCGCTTCTGACTCAGCAGCAGCAGTTTGTTCAGCACCGCCAGCAGAGGGGTGGTCAGGGTAGAGCCTTTGCTCTTGCAGCCGAGGAGATGGAGCCTATTGCGGATGTTATCGCAGGTTCTATTCTGCTCGATTCTTTTCCAGCTTTGGCCTTATTTGATTCTGGTGCTACGCACAGTTTTGTGTCTGTTTCTTTTGCTCTTAGGCACAATATTATTGCTGAGTATCTGGATAGAACTTGTAAGATTATGACTGGGAATGGTATCATCCTAGTTAATAATGTTTGTAAGGGGCGGAGAGTTTCTTTGAGAGGCCGGGAGCTGAGTGCGTGTTTGCTCGTAATGCCACTTCCGAGTTACGATGTGGTACTCGGTATGGATTGGTTGAGCACGCACCACGCTAGCATCGATTGCAGAGGGGGCAGGATTCTATTTAGGCCGCCGGGAGAGCCGGAGTATGAGTTCACCAGGGGTGCAGTGGAGCAGGGAGATGGATTCTGCGGAGCGTTGTTAGCGGGGCCAGTGTTGCCACATCCACTCATTACTGAGTTCTTGGATGTCTTTCCCGAAGAGCTACCCGGGATGCCGCCAGATCGTGATGTTGAGTTTTCTATAGATCTAGTGTCGGGTGCTGAGCCTATCTCCCAGCACGTCTATAGAATCAACAACAGTGAGTTAGCGGAGCTGAAGAGACAGGTCGATGAGCTGGAGGACAAGGGCTTTATTCGATCTAGCTCTTCGCCTTGGGGTGCGCCAGTTCTTTTCGTCCCCAAGAAGGATGGTACGGTACGTCTGTGTATTGATTACAGGGCGCTCAACAACCTTACCATCAAGAACAAGTATCCTTTGCCGAGAATTGATGACTTGTTCGACCAGTTGAGCGGCACGAGGGTGTTCTCGAAGATCGACTTGCGTACCGGGTACCATCAGCTGAAGGTGAAGCGGGATGACATTCCGAAGACTGCCTTTCGGACCCGCTATGGCCAGTATGAGTATACCATCATGCCGTTTGGGTTGACCAACGCCCCGACGGTATTCATGAACTTGATGAACAAGGTATTTCACCAGTACCTTGACAAGTTTGTGGTGGTCTTCATTGATGACATTCTCATCTACTCGAAGACACCAGAGGAGCACGAGCAGCACCTGAGGATTGTGTTGGACGCTCTCAGGAGGGAGCAGCTGTATGGGAAGCTGTCCAAGTGCGAGTTCTTCTTGGATCGCGTGGAGTTCCTAGGCCATGTTGTCTCTGGCGAGGGGATTTCAGTGGATCCGAAGAAGATTTCTGCAGTGGAGTCTTGGTCTACGTCGAGCTCAGTAGCAGAGGTTCGGAGTTTTCTGGGTCTGGCAGGTTACTACCGAAGGTTTGTGCAGGACTTTTCCAGGATTGCCCAGCCGATGACCCGCCTTACCAGGAAGGACGAGGAGTTTGTTTGGTCCGATGAGTGCCAGGCCGCCTTCGAGGAGCTGAAGGCGAGGTTGACTACGGCTCCTATCTTGACACTGCCATCTAGATCTGGTGGTTATACGATCTACAGTGATGCTTCAGGACGGGGTTTGGGTTGTGTGCTTCAGCAGCACGGGAAGGTAATTGCCTATGCATCTAGACAGTTACGTCCTCATGAGAGAAATTATCCTACCCACGATCTGGAGCTGGCAGCGATCATCTTTGCTTTGAAGCTGTGGAAACACTATCTGTACGAAGAGCGAGTTGAGATCTATACAGATCACAAGAGCTTGAAGTACGTGTTTACCCAGAAGGAGCTGAATATGAGGCAGAGGCGATGGTTAGAGCTGATGAAGGATTTTGATATATCCTTGCAGTACCATCCGGAGAAGGCCAACGTGGTCGCGGATGCTTTGAGCAGGTATCCCGTGGCCATGTGTTTGACGATGGATCGTCACCTTCTGGCAGATCTGGAGAGCTTGGGCATAGAGGTGATAGTTCCTGGGTTCGAGGCGCAGATGTGGGGTCTCCAGGTGCAGTCAGAGCTGATGGAAAGAGTCAGGGCAGCTCAGTTTGAGGACGAGGCTCTGAGGGTCATCAGGGAGCAGGTCTAGATAGGGCTGTTGGATGAGTTTTCTATAGCAGGGGATGGGTCGTTGAGGCATGGTACCAGATTGTGCGTGCCGAGTGGAGGACTTCGGAAGGAGGTTCTTCAGGAGGCGCACCGTTCTCAGTACTCTATGCATCCCGGAGCCAACAAGATGTATAGAGACTTGAGACAGCATGTTTGGTGGTATGGCATAAAACGTGAGATGGCTCAGTTCGTTTCTAGATACTTGGTGTGCCAGCAGGTGAAGGCCGGAAGGCAGAGACCCGGTGGATTGCTCCAGCCACTACCCATTCCTGAGTGGAAGTGGGAGCATATCACTATGGACTTTGTATCTGGGCTTTCGCGCTCTCCAGGAGGGAAGGATACGATTTGGGTCATTGTTGATCGATTGACCAAATCGGCCCACTTTTTGCCTTTCAAAGTGGGTTTGTCGACGGAGAGGTTGGCCGAGATGTACGTGCGGTAGATAGTCCGATTACACGGGGTTCCAGTG
Source organism: Iris pallida (assembly GCA_029216955.1). Taxonomy (NCBI): domain Eukaryota; kingdom Viridiplantae; phylum Streptophyta; class Magnoliopsida; order Asparagales; family Iridaceae; genus Iris; species Iris pallida. The sequence goes on from JANAVB010000400.1 coordinate 6,089,656, forward strand.
AGTATAGTCTCGGATCGGGACAGCCGATTCACTTCCCACTTCTGGCAGAGTTTGCAGCTTAGCTTGGGCACATCGCTCAAGTTCAGTACTGCATACCACCCCCAGACAGACGGGCAGTCGGAGAGGACGATTCAGACCCTCGAGGATATGCTGCGTACCTGTGTCTTAGACTTCGGGGGATCTTGGGAGGACCATCTTCACTTGGTAGAGTTTGCTTACAACAACAGCTACCAAGCCAGTATAGAGATGTCACCTTTCGAGGCTCTATACGGACGGAGGTGCCGTACTCCCTTGTCTTGGGATGATGTCGGTGAGAGGGTTTTGCTTGGCCCTGAGATGGTGGTGGATGCTGCAGAGAAGGT